>CM050419.1:18944061-19564230 GCA_027564155.1 Gymnocypris eckloni scoliostomus | reverse complement strand
AAGTTCACGGGCATCATCAAACTTCACTCGCAGCACCTTCAAGTTCTCCTTAAGGAAGGAGATGGCTGCACTGTGGATTTTGAGCGAGCACTGGTAAAGCGAAAGCTCCTGGAGATCCTCTAGTTTGGCAATGGATGCTGGTATGGTAACATTATTAATAATCTCCAGCTTCAAAGACTGCAGCTCTGTCACCTCAAAGATGGTATCTGGGAGACCAGACAACATGAAGATTTGAAGTTCTAGCCTGTTATTGCTGTTGGTCTGCAGCTTCTGCCGAAGCTTGTCGGCTGTCCACTCGTGGTTGAGGTTGAGCTGTTTCAGCTTGTTTTCACTCACCTCTGAGAGAAAAACTGCAAATCTCTTGGAATATAGGGGATCATACTGGTCGATCATGTGCAACATGAAAGCAAAGTCATTCTTTACATCTGGGATGTCATCAATTCCGGTCTCTTGCCTGACATATTCAAAAGAGTATTCCTTGAGAGAGATACAGAACAGCCAGTAGGATGTATAAAGGCATGTAAGTCCATAGACTCCAACAAAACACAAATAACAGTAGGAGAGCTTAGAGAACAAGTGGGCCATAGTATGATTGCAACAGAAGTACCGGTAACCCGTCATGTCCTGCATGTTCTCAGTACAGGTAACACTGAACCTAACCTTTGACACCAGAGCACTGTTGTACGCAATTATAAGTATAAACTTGAGCACTTTTACAACAGTCTGACGGACATACATCATATATAATATATCACCCTCCTCCACGTGCAGGCGGAATTTTTTTACCTTCTCAAACAAGGCCTTGGCTTGCTCTCCTTCCTTCTTGTCAAGGACACTTGGTGCTGGCTTGTCAACAACGATCTTTTCAGGAATGGATCTTAAAGATGGAGTCTTCTCCAGGTTGCCCTCATCAATTGGTGTATCAAGGTTTGACCTACTGGCACTGTTCTTCTTGTTTTCTTTCTCCTCAGAATTCTCCCCAGATACTTCAGACAGTGCCCTCGTAGTCCATGGAGAATCAAAGCACTTGCCCAGGATGGATATGAAGTGCTCAATTTTAGAGCTGGAGCCAGGAAACTTGAACCAGAAATTGCTGCACACCATGAAAATGATAGTATGAATGAGAACCAGGTAAGGGAAGTACTTAGCATACCAATGCAGCGCCTTTTCATAGCACATTTGGTTTATGTAATTATACTGCTGAATATCCAAGTTCGTCTTTAGTCCTTTCAACTCATGGACAGGCACTGTCGATTCATGATTTGTGGAAGGAGGTGGGCACATCAGCTCTGTCTGGTTTGGCGAGAATGTCCTTTGAGGAAGGCATATGATTTTGTCTTGCATCACCTAAACGGACAGAAGAGTGTAGCTATCAATATCAACACAATCAAAACAAGACATACTTCCAGAAATTTGCATAAAAAGTAGTTGGGGGGAACAGAAAATCATTGCCTGTACATGGATAGACTTTCTAATTATATTAATATCCCCAAGTATGCAAGTCATTTTCTCTGGATATAAAATAATTAAAGATAAAAGCTAAAGAACTTCAAATGCACAAATCAGAGAGCATATAAATAAATAAACATCAAGAGTGTAAAAGACAGCAGATGAGGCCATTTTATGTACTGAATTACAATTTCACACCACCCATAGATTGCTGGGAACAGTGTAACAGTATCCGACGAGGAGCATCTCTTTTAAGATAACTATCTCGGTGCTTTGACGTCAGTGTTGTGACTCAGACAGGAAACGAGAAATTATTACACTGGCCATTTGAATTCAAAAGGGAGATTAATTACCTATGGGTTATAGTAAGAAAAGGTGCTCAATGGCTACTCAATTTTGACTTAAATATGGTTTTAAAGTACACAGCAGGCAGAAAAAGACATTCACTAGAACTGAGAAGCAGTAAACAAAAGCATTCTGTATTCTATTCAAGATGTGTGCCCTCCCCCCCTTTTCCTGCAAAACAGTTTTAGTTTGTCTGGTAATTACCATGTGGTTTCTGTCTGGAAAGGTAATGAGAAGTAAGAAAAATCAGCTAAAAAGAGAGAGAAAAGATTGTGAGAGCTCTACACAGCACTAGTGTGGCAGAACAGGCTGACTGCTGAGTAAAGGCTGCTAATAAAGCATCAGCAGCTCTGAACACAGCATCTCTGCAGTAAAATGGATGTGAGGCGCAGCAGCCCCAAGTGGCTAATAAAATGTGCATTATGCACTACATGACCACTCAAAGTGCCCCCAGTCAAACATGGTAATTTAGCAAAGAGGAGGCTATGTATTCCCCCCTCAGAACCACAAGATTATACCATGACGTTAGTAAAAGCATTAATTAGGTCAATTAATACTGACTTCAGTGGGATCATCACAAACATCCAATCACAATTCACAAATTGCAATGCTTCATGCAATTGTGCCATTCTCTTTGATGGAAACTTCCAGGGTCAGTGGGGGATATTCCCACCCTAACAATGGGTTCCTGTCAATGTTTGTTGAGACTAAAAATAATTGGGATCATCTAGGAATTTAAAATGAAGGCCAAGCATGCTGCTTGAAGCTCCACCCACTAGTTTATAAGGCTGAGAAGCTAGACTACAGGAGTCATTTTGTGTTTATAGAGGGGCCACCATGAGGGGAAGGAGTAATCTTTTCGTGTGGGGTGACTGGAATTTAGTTTTTTTTTTCCTTTAGCAAACTCCCACTTCTAAATGCAGTATGCACTGCCCAACAGTGGGCTGTTTAAGCAGAGAAGAAATCCATCTATGGTGTGAAGTCATTCATTATTCCATTGCTGTTGGTCAAGGAAGACTGTATGTCTTAATACTGCTTAAGATGTTAGCTTCTCAGCTCAAAAAATTCTGAAATGTTATTTTGGTTTGTGGTTTAAGGAGAAGAAATGTAATATTACCTGCAGAGTGCATCCAAACACACCTATCATGAGCATGACCACAGAGAGGTAGTCTGTGAACACATCCCACCATGGTTTCAGAACCCGGAACGCTGGCTGCTGTTCCGTGAACTGCCGGAATTCGGTCACTGGAATCATACTCCTGTAAAGGCACAATGAAAAATTAGGAATTGGAAGAAACACAATAAATGCCGATTAAAACCAGCTGATATGCTAACCTAGAGTTATTTAATAGTTCTTGATAAAAATTTCAGTACTATAACAAAAAATATTGGAACTATTGGATTTACATATTTAACTAATTGGAAAAAATTTTTTATTAAATTAAATAATAATCATAATAACAAATTTAAATGATCTGTATTACAGCATTTTCATTTTTTATTAATACAATATTTATTTAAAAAGGTCAAGTGATGGAGCAATTAATACGAAGACAAAATAAACATTATATAATCATTGCCATTTTAATTTCATTCTTGCATTCAAATACAGTTATTCCTCACAGAACTTTGCATGAAAAGACAACTTTTATTCAAATTGTGAATCGCTTTAGTTCACCACACTTGTAAAACAAAACATACATAATCAAAGAAGCTTCCCAAACTGCACAATGAATCTCTGCTTTACAGAGTGTTTACACTTTGTTGGTTATATTGAAATAATTCACAAGTGTGCAAAGCTAGCACTGAACTGTACTGAACTGATACTGAGCAGATGCTTAAATACCTCTGATTGGCCACTGCATTCATGAGCACGACAGTCATGCCTGGGATTGGCTACAACACATGACATTTAAAAAAACACTGTAAACAAAACCCTTTGATGCTCTTCACAGGCCAAGCACACAACTCGCCTGCTGTACGCATGCGAGCATTTAAAAGCCATGGTATTATGGCATTTTTAATATTTCAGTACCAACTTTGTATACCGGTACTTTTGACAATGCTACACTAGCTTAAGTATAAACTGATGAATGTTTAAAATAAATAAGATATATGGAATACCAGCCACTGGCTAATCCATGAACATAAATGTATTTATTGTTCTAATACTTTTTAACAGCCAAATAATTATAACCTCAATAAGGGACATTTATGTATTTGAATATTCAAATTTGCCTTTCATTATGTGAAAATCACACCTCCAACAATCCAACCATATTTAGCATCTGGTTATTATTATTATTACTATATGACTGTTTGGAATAGTGGTTGATTCTTGTTTCAACTACTACATTCAGCAATAAAATATTTCTGAATAATGGCCATTGTCCCTTCACAGTCTCCACAACTTAACTAATGAAATATATTCAAATAAATGCATCTATTTATTTGACAAACATTCAGGTAATATGCAAAATAAATCATGCAAAACAAAAATCCTTCTGTAATTTAGCATGGGAAAATATGTAAAATATAAGCAAAAATATCTTGAGTTGCAATTCAAATGACCAATAAATCTTGAAAGTCACTGGATAAGAATTTGGATCACCTTAAGTATTCAAGACAACACTGCCAGACCAGAATAATATGCCCTTACATTCTAATGATTCCTAATATAGGCAGTCTGCCAGGCTTCGTCTAATCTCTATTGAGCTGCACTTCCTGCATCATATCATACACAAAGCATATTCCACCGATCTTATTAATTATTGAGATTACCGCTGCATATGCTTCACTTTGCAGCCACTCCAAAAATAGGTTTATATATGTACCTAAAAAAGGTGCACAGATGGAGAGCATTGGCACAATAAAGTAGTAAAACACAGAATGCGAGAAGAAGGGGAGTAGTACTAGAACCACTGAACATCATTTAAACCACTACTAATGAGTAGACTTACTAAGGCACCTTTCACAAAATGTAGACAAGTACCCAGTTGTAGTCCTGCAACTGATGCAACACACCTGAAATAATTTTAAGTCAAACAGCCTAAATTGCTCTCTCTGATCAAAACATTAGATAAAGAAAACATCCCCTATGTAATTTACATGCAAGGTCAACCCAAAGAAATAACACTTTAGGCCTTAATCTAAATGTGAACGCGTTAAAATAAAATATAAATAGCCAAACTTGTACTCAAACAATTACAGGAAAGTGTACAAGACAAGTAGCTTAATCATCACAAACTGGTCAGCAAATGAATTAGGCAAACCTAAAGTCAGCTGATCATAAATCCTCAAGTTGTGTACTTTCTGGAAAGGTTAACTGTTCAAGGGTGCTTACAGCAGAGTAAACACAATCGGTCTTATTCAGGTTAAAATAATACTCCACACTGTAAAAAGTAATCACTGAATCTACTTAAGAAAAGCTTGTAAATACAACTGACTTTGGTAGATTTGTTGGTTTTACTCGATTAGGCTGTGTTATATGAACTTTTAGTTGGATGCGGTAGTTAAACTAAACATCTTAAGTAAACCGAATTTAAGAACATCTAGTATATTGGACAAAGCTGTGGTTGGCACAAAAACTAAATGAATATAGTTTTATAGTGAATACGATCAGAAATGATTGTCAGTAGCCTAATTATATATAAATATATAGCTATTAACAACCATTTTTATGGAATAGTGGTTTTGTTTTGTATATATGTATATTACAAATAGTTTTCTTAATCTTTCCCCATTCGCTGTAAAAATGAACAACCAATAAGATTTAAGCTTATTGGCAGGTCTACTAACTGCTGCTGCTTCCCAATACATCATACAGAGCTTGCCATTTTTAATGGGCTTTAGTAATTAAGTTACAAAATAGGACGAAACAATTAATATATGTTCTAGTACTCTTGCATTTTCCTCAACTCGGCCTGTAACCGCCAGTCACTTGACGGAGTCTCTGCGCATGCGCAATGTATTTAATTGTGTTCGGAGAGGAGGACGAACTTCAGATCCTGTTTGACGTGTGGCAGCACAACTAGGTATGTTGGTGACCTACTTATAAACCTCATTCTCACCGTGCACGCTGTCGTCATTGTATTGTGTATAAAAACTTAACCTAAAATAATTTATTTTGCTCGTTGTGTTGAAAGCGGAAAAGGACAATTGTATTAGTTTAAACGAAGAGTAACGTTAGGACTATTAGTTACGTTACTGTCTAACCGTCAGCTGAGACCAGTTTCTTACTTACTACGTTACAGACATCGATTTTTACTAAACATTGTTTTGAATATACAGTTTGTAAGAGATTTTAATCAATTGTAAGATCTTGTTTGGCAGAATGTCCGTGCTAACATTCTTTCTACAACGGTGCGTCGTGTCGCTTCACGTGGAAATGAACAGCGTGAGATAGCATTATGCGTTACGATAGCTTCATTAAGTAATTACTGACTTTAATTTGAATTGTGTTCATATTATTTTGTCAAACATTTTCTATACAAATTGAAAATTGGAATGCAACTTCATTTACCACTTTTCAGGTTGATGTTTAAATCTTACTTGCATGTTTCAATGATATGTGATTAATTTTAGTCTGGCATACATTTGTTTTATTTTAGTAGAGATCAGTCGCATATCTGGCAACCTGCAAACGGAATTCTTTCAAGAACTTAACAGATTCACTCAACGATTCATTGATATATTAAAGGCCAAAGGGGGAGACATTGGATGTAAGCTTCAGAAGATTCTGCATAAGATTGAAAATGAGGTAATCTACACAGACACACACTAATTATTATTTATTTTTTCTAGTAAAACAACTATTGCATTTGCTGTTGTGTTTTGTTCTGTGTTGTGTTGGTGCTATGAGTGCTATTAACTCTTACCCTTTACAATGTTACATCACTTTACAGAAATCTGACATCGTTGGGAGGTGAACAGCCGTTCTTTGTGTCCACTCCTTGGAGAAGACCCGACCGATTTTTACAAGACCTAGTTTGTAAGTAGCTTTGTCCGTGATATTCTGGCTATTTAATGTGTTGCAAACACTTCTTAAACCAATTTTGCAAGCTGATAGGAAAAGTAATGAAGAAAGATAATAAAAAAATTGAGGATACAGAAAAATTAAATTAAGAATTAATAGAAAAATGAAAGCGAAAAACGATAAATTAGATAAGAGAGTAAGATCATAAGAAAGACAATAGAAAAGAGGTAATATGTTTAGGAATTTATACAAAGGTTGGAAGAATAAAGGAAAAACACAACAGTCCGATAAGGAGGACAGAAAAGAGGAGGTATTTCATCAAAAATCTCTTAATTTGTGTTCTGAAGATGAACGAAGGTCTTACGGGTTTGGAACGACATGCGCGAGTAATTAATGACATAATTCTCATTTTTGGGTGAACTATCCCTTCAACAAGAACTAATCTACACTAGTCAAAAAAATCACTAATAAGCAAATACTTAATATTTTAGAATGTAATCATTATTGCAGTGATTGATGTTTCTTGCATGTTGTATGTTTGGCAAGAATTATTTTATCCCTAACTGATGCGGTATGTAGCTTTTTATTTCTCAAACTACCAAGTAATAAGTGTCCATATTCAAAGATGACAATGATGAGCTTCATCAGGCTCAATTTATGAGAGATTGGCCACCACAGAGCCCTGAACAACCCTACTGAAAGTCTTCACGATGTGCTGTAGTTGACTTTACACTGCCTGGCCCCCAAAAAAACTGGAGACTCTTAATATTTGATTGGTCCGCCTATAGCTGTCATAATATTGTGCTTTCGTTGTGACATTGTTTCAACAATGTTAGGAAACATTTATTTCCATCAAGAGTTGCATACATTTTTGGCCAAGATCTTGTAATGACAGTGGGAGAGTCAAACAAATCCATATAGTCAACTCCAGCATATCCTAAAGGCTTTCAATAGGGTGAAGATCAATTCAATTCATACATGAAAATAACTCATGCTCACTGAACCACTTTTTCAGTTTGAGTCCAATGAATCTTGACACTGTCATCCTGAAATATACAGGTGAATCTCAATAAATTAGAATGTCGTGGAAAATAATTTATTTCAGTAATTCAACTCAAATTGTGAAACTCTTGTATTAAATAAATTCAACGCACACAGACTGAAGTAGTTTCTGTACCGGAATACTATTGTTAGAACTACCCTAAAAACTTAAACCACTGTTTAAACGCTGAACTTTATTTTAGTTACAGAAGTAGATTTTTGTGAGGTGTCAAAACAACAAAACTGTAATTACTTTTAATTTTCTTCTTAGACATAACCGATAAGTAGCTCTGGCTACAACATTCTTCCAAAAGACACATACAGTTCGGTTTATTAACCGCTTCAGTGCCAAGTTACGGACTGCAGCTTTAATACAAATAATACATTTTATTTTGTGGCAGCTCAAGTAAAACTTTCATATTGTGGGAAATTCAAAATATCGCAGGAAAACAAAATATTGTACTTTCATTTTTTTTCTTCAGTATCATCCACTGCATCTGCTGCTGTATCCATTATGAAAAGGCCTTTACATCATAATACATTAATTTTTTGCATATTTGTAACATGAAAATATGCTCTTAAGGTATGATGTGACTTATTTTCACTTCATTCTTGTCATATGCTGCTCATGTTTTTAGGACCGTGATGACGAAGAAGAGATGTCCGGCATGTCAATCGGCATATTGTCTGTGATTCCTGAGGACTCTGCAACCATACCTTACTCTCTGCATCTCGATGCCACATCCACTGTAATCATTTTGGAAGGTACAGTTGTACTGGTTGATCTGAGAAGCCCTCCCAAAGCAATGTGCCTGCTTTTTTGGGCTCATTTATGCTCTGAATTTAGAGTATCCTGCTGTACTGAAGAACACGTTTGATTTCATTCGAAGGGTGATTCTGTCACTCGGGCACAAGTCTCTCAAACCTAAAATACAATCCCTGAAAAATCGCCTGTTGCTGTAACATATTGTTGTGCCATGACGGACCATTTTGCAGTTTGTTCATAATTGACCATTGTAGAGTTACAAAAATGGTAATCAGGACTAAACAATGTATTTTATTTTCCTGTTGGAAAATGAGCAGTCTGCTCAATGTTAAGTAGCTGGTCTTAGAATAGAGTTGAGTCTTTAAAAGAACTTTAAAATGAATAGGAAAGTTGTTCAGTACTACAAACTGAAGATTATTTTGTTTCCTATTGGAAAACTTAAGTAACATTAAGTGGTTGGTTTTAGAAAAGATGTTACAAAGATTTTAGAACACTGTTTATATATATATATATATATATATATATATATATATATATATATATATATATATATATATATATACACACACAGGTGCTGGTCATATAATTAGAATATCATCAAAAAGTTGATTTATTTCACTAATTCCATTCAAAAAGTGAAACTTGTATAATGTATACATTCATTCCACACAGACTGATATATTTCAAGTGTTTATTTCTTTTAATTTTGATGATAACTGACAACTAATGAAAACCCCAAATTCAGTATCTCAGAAAATTAGAATATTACTTAAGACCAATACAAAGAAAGGATTTTTAGAAATCTTGGCCAACTGAAAAGTATGAACATGAAAAGTATGAGCATGTACAGCACTCAATACTTAGTTGGGGCTCCTTTTGCCTGAATAACTGCAGCAATGCGGCGTGGCATGGAGTCGATCAGTCTGTGGCACTGCTCAGGTGTTATGAGAGCCCAGGTTGCTCTGATAGTGGCCTTCAGCTCTTCTGCATTGTTGGGTCTGGCATATCGCATCTTCCTCTTCAAAATACCCCATAGATTTTCTATGGTCAGGCGAGTTAAGAACAGGGATACCATGGTCCTTAAACTAGGTACTGGTAGCTTTGGCACTGTGTGCAGGTGCCAAGTCCTGTAGGAAAATGAAATCTGCATCTCCATAAAGTTGGTCAGCAGCAGGAAGCATGAAGTGCTCTAAAACGTCCTGGTATACGGCTGTGTTGACCTTGGACCTCAGAAAACACAGTGGACCAACACCAGCAGATGACATGGCACCCCAAACCATCACTGACTGTGGAAACTTTACACTGGACCTCAAGCAACGTGGATTCTGTGCCTCTCCTCTCTTCCTCCAGACTCTGGGACCCTGATTTCCAAAGGAAATGCAACATTTACTTTCATCAGAGAACATAACTTTGGACCACTCAGCAGCAGTCCAGTCCTTTTTGTCTTTAGCCCCGGCGAGATGCTTCTGACGCTGTCTGTTGTTCAAGAGTGGCTTGACACAAGGAATGCGACAGCTGAAACCCATGTCTTGCATACGTCTGTGCGTAGTGGTTCTTGAAGCACTGACTCCAGCTGCATTCACTCTTTGTGAATCTCCCCCACATTTTTGAATGGGTTTTGTTTCACAATCCTCTCCAGGGTGCGGTTATCCCTATTGCTTGTACACTTTTTCTACCACATCTTTTCTTTCCTTCGCCTCTATTAATGTGCTTGGACACAGAGCTCTGTGAACAGCCAGCCTCTTTGCAATGACCTTTTGTGTCTTGCCCTCCTTGTGCAAGGTGTCAATAGTCGTCTTTTGGACAACTGTCAAGTCAGCAGTCTTCCCCATGATTGTGTAGCCTACAGAACTAGACTGAGAGACCATTTAAAGGCCTTTGCAGGTGTTTTGAGTTAATTAGCTGATTAGAGTGTGGCACCAGGTGTCTTCAATATTGAACCTTTTCACAATATTCTAATTTTCTGAGATACTGAATTTGGGGTTTTCATTAGTTGTCAGTTATAATCATCAAAATTAAAATAAATAAACACTTGAAATATATCAGTCTGTATGAAATGAATGTATACATTATACAAGTTTCACTTTTTGAATGGAATTAGTGAAATAAATCAACTTTTTGATGATATTCTAATGATATGACCAGCACCTGTATGTGTGTGTGTGTATATATATATATATATATATATAAAAACAATCTACTAAACTTGTTTACAGTGTTCACTGTGTTGTCCAATTCTGTATTTCACCACTGTGAAAAAAGGTAAAAATGTTAAAAAAGGGGCATTGATTGTTGTATGTAATTACTGTATGTGCAAAATTGCATGTGTTGTTGATTTGAAGGCATGACTTGAGTAACATTGTTTTATGGAACAAATAAATATTTCAGTGTTGTGCCAAAAATTGGTCTGTCTTTGTTTTAGTAACTTAGAGTTTTGAGTACAACTTACTTGAGAAATGTAAGGTAATCAGTTTCCACACGTTTTACTAGTAATGTGAACAAGCAAACTTGTTAAGATAACTGGTTTGTTTGTACTAAACTTATCTTAAATTTGTGAGTTGGCTCAACTTGTCAGATTGAGTTACGAATACTCAAGTTGTTTAGTTACCACTACAAATACACAAGTTATATATGTTAGGTTGTAGTAAGTTGTATCAACTCAAAATTTATTAACTAATTTGCTTGAGAATTTTGAGGTAATC
The DNA here is from genome assembly GCA_027564155.1 of Gymnocypris eckloni scoliostomus. Classification (NCBI taxonomy): domain Eukaryota; kingdom Metazoa; phylum Chordata; class Actinopteri; order Cypriniformes; family Cyprinidae; genus Gymnocypris; species Gymnocypris eckloni. The sequence goes on along the minus strand of CM050419.1, from coordinate 19,552,952 downwards.
AGTTTCCACATGTTTTCTAAGTAAACTGAACTAATTACTTTTTACAGTGCAGTATCCAGAGTTTGTGCTTTTATAAATATTTCTGCAGAAAAGAGACAGCATCAAAGCTTGCATATTTAGATGCAATCTGCCTGTGTTCTATGCGCAGAATGGGTAGCCACAATCATTATAAAAAAGGAACCCAGGGGGGTAAAAGAACTTTGCGGTGCATGCAACATGCTTCAACAGGCAGCCTTCTTCAGGCAGTGCAAAATATTTGGACATTTGTGAACAGCTGCAGCAGTTCAAGTATCTGGAACTCCTGATTCCTGGCTGAGTTTGTTGCAAGATAGATTCCTTACATGGGTTTGAAACTTATAAAATGCACATAAATTACACTTCTAGGAGTAGCCTATAAATGATCGACAATTAATACATTTTAAAAGATACAAGTTCATGACATTTATTCTAGATATATGCTGCACTATATCCCATGTTCAGACACTGCGAGACGGAAACTGTTGTCGGACTGAATGGAAAAATTCAACGAGTTCTGGTAGACAAGAAATAAGCAGTGCAGAAATGGATGGGGTCTATGCATTGCTGCAGGTCTGCTATTTAAACTAATAGCTTTAAGAATCCGACTAAACACCGCTCAGTAGAGATCTGTACCATCTCCTGGAGCAGCTCTTCCTGTCAGGAAATGGGGTGATTCTCAAATATAGTCGTGGAAAAAACGTTACACGTCTGAATCACATTCAGTCAGTACTAGCAGGATGAAGAGCTCACTTTCAGAAGGCTAACATTCGCACGGGCGATATGTTTTGTAATGTTACGTGGAGACGATTTCCTCTACTGCTAATTACGGAAATCGAAAAAAACAACATCAATTTCCACTCACGGGACAAAACAAAAACAATGCTCGTTCACTCATTTGATTTTTATTTAATTTTAAATCCGCACATTTGATTTGAATCTCGCCTACTTTAAGTTTGTATGTATTTTAAATAGAGGCCTGTTTGTCTACTATAGACATACTATAGCAAATAATGTCAAATATATATATATAAAAACATTTAAGAACTTTACTGACGAAAATTTTCATTGATATTCTATCAACACTTTCCTCGTGGTCATCATTTTTCTTTCCTCTGAAGCATTTGTTTTGGTCAATTCGCTGCATTAACCGTGTATTTAGAACTGTGCCACGTTTTTCTCACCGAGGGGGGGTTTGAAAGTTAAACGCTGTCCCGAGCGCGTTTCAGTGTTTCACTGACTGTCCCACAATTACGTCATGAAGATGAAATTGACCAACATAAACATCTGCGATGTTAACGTTTGGTCTCAAACTACGCCGATAACGTGAATGAGACGGTCACGGGTTTGGCTCACCTTTAGATGGATCGAAGGCGCGTTCTCCGTCTACACAGCTGAAGATTCTAGCGGGGATTGTAGCATGTCCTTGTGGCTGCGGTTCTCAGTCAGTTCTGTCCTCCAACTGCTATAGGCTGCGCTACCTTGGGCGGACCTTCTGTACATGACAATAGCGTTCCCAGAACCGCCTTTCTCACTTTCCGTTTAGATTTTGCGCGTTATTATGTCGTGCTACATCTGTCCATGACATATAAGCTCCTCATTGTTAAAGCAACTCTCAGGAGCATATCCTCCACATCCCCACTATTTTAACAAAGCAAATAAAACCATTTCCTGTACGTCAAGCTAAAGTTAATTATGGTTTTAACCGTTTTTAGAATCATTGCTTAACCTATCAAGCAAGGCAGTGGTTTATTGTAAACCACTGTAATTCACACAGGGTTGACTATATTATTAGGCTATTAAACAACCCATACAATTACATAACTACTAAATAACAATTCAAGAAATCTAACAAAAAAAACGAGTAATGTAACTTTGTTTGTAGCCTTTAGTACTTTGTGTTTTAGGGAGAGAGAAAATACAATTAAAGTTCCTAACTACTTGAAGGTATATGGAGGAAAAAAACATTGACATAATATTAAGTATTTCAGGGACAAGCCTTTTTGAAGGTAACATGTACTGGTTTATGGTGACCCTTTTACAACTGTGTCCTATGAAACAACATTAACAAAATAAAATTATTACCTGACAATGTTTAACAGCATCACTCGTGTTATTTTGTTTATCATGGGCTTATTTAAAATAGCAATACCACAGGACAAAAAAATTAAACAAGGCTCTCTAGTGTGTGCTGTAAGTCATCTCTATTCAATTTTCACTGACATTATTAAGTGCCTATTGGAAGCCAATTAAATATTAAATGCCTAAGAGAAAAATTAAATACAGGCAATATGAATTCCCTTTCAATTAGAATAATTTGCCCCAAAAGGCACACATACTGAGATAATCTATTATTTAATGTCAGAGTTTTATCGACCCCTGGGGGACTGTGAAGATATTGCATGGGGAGAAGATGCAATATGTAGCCTATAACATTTTATTTTTAAATGTCTATGATATTTTTCTCTATTTGAATGATTAATGGATTGATAAGAATTATGTATTAATGATAGGTGTTTTATTTTAGTTTATTTCTAAGTGGGGAGTCTATAAATCTGAAAAAAAAAACTGATTCAAATAAGAACAACATTTTTTAAATGGTGGTAGAAAGATTAGAAATCCAGACTTCGGAAGGACTAGACTGCTAAAATAGCTACATTTTGAGTTTCTATTCATAGACAGTTTATGGAAAGAATCTCCAGCACATGCTATCCCTAGCAGTTGCTTGGGAGTTTATTTCAAAATTAGAAATGTCAAAGATTTGAAAGGATATTATTTAAACAATGTGAAGAGATAGGCTATACTTTTCAATTCTTATTGTCCTTGGTTTGCAGGATTAGCATTTAGTTCAGTGAACCTGTAAATAATACTTATGTGACATGCAACTGTTATTCCAAGTCTAAGAAGCAAAACATTCACTGTCTTGAGATGATCAAAATGAAAACTTTTGATCCGAGAATCGTGGAATCTTATATCTTGAGATGTTAATTATGTATTTACTGAATTACATTAAAAGCTCATATTCATCACGTATCTGTGATTACAGCGCCATCTGCTGTGTTAAAGTTAATCTCGACACATGTTAAATTTTAGAAAGTGTTTAGATCAGAGACGCCCAAACCAGGACCTTTCTTTGATTTGGCTGACACTGCAACGTGTGGATGGGGGGAAAAGCCACTGAAACATATCTAAATATCTTATTTATATTTTTGTTTTTTACTTTTTGCATTCAAAAAGGGGGGCAATTTGTATTAAAATTATAATAATCATAATCATAAAAATTATACAAATACATTTTGGCCGTTTGTATGAACTTTATGTTGACATTAGACAATTGGTGACATATGCAAGAAGTAATATATTGTCAACAATAGAAGCGGGTTGAAGGCTTCTATTAATTATTAATTTAACTCAGACTACAAACATAAAACTGCCTCGAGGCACATTCTTCCTGCATGATCTTTTTCTTTCAATAGAGGTGCAATCAAATTAAGCGAGACCATTTCAAACGTGAGTAAAATTGCTACTGTCAGAAAACTGAAACGCTATTTTTAGGTAATTTGATTAATACATGTAAATAAAGCCATCTGTTTTCCGCCTCTGCTGAACCCTTTGTTGTGTCGTTCAATATGGTTGCAGTGTTTCGATGATGAATGAAAGGTAAACGCTTTTCTTTCGTTTTATACTTAGAGCATCAATTAGATAGGCACTGATTATATATTTTTGGTTGCATGTTTTAATTTTTTTCCTGAACCGTTTGTCGCGAAGGCCAGAAATGGCAAATTCGACTAACGTTACCACTAGCTAATACCAATGTCAAATTCACGAATTATATTATATTTTTAGTTAACCTTAATGTTACGTTAGTTATTTCATGTAACGTTAGGTCACGGTCTGGACGATTCGTTCACCATCAGCCTTGATCGGTGCGAAGCAGTTCACCAAGCGAAAGTAAGTATTTTTTAATAAAAATAAATATTATAAATTAAACATACTGTAAAAGAAAACGTATAAAATAGTCACTGAATCTTAATTGACGTTGTTTGAAAAATTGAAATGAAGAAGAACTGATTCGTGCAAATGAGTCGGAAGAAGATATAACGTTAGTTCATAAATATTTAAACAGCTTATGCGGACTTCTTTATCTTCCTTCGGAAGAGCAAGTTCATCACGTAACTTAATTAATATCGACGAACCTCACCACATTAGGACCGGTCACTTTCAGAACAGAAATGTTCATCAGAGTCTTGTATCGACTCTTTGACAACAAGAGCAAACTGATTGGTCCGTTTAAGAGGCGTAGGACGTTTGCGTCAAGCCGAATCTGCTCCCTTCAAACACAAAATACCAATACTGAACTGTCTGCAGCCAATGAACTGAAAGGAGTCTTATATCTGTGACCGCAATGTTTTGAAGTGAGCAATGAATATTTGATACGATCTTGACTTATTTGTTTTTGCCAGATATGAATCCTATTCATCTACTTCGTGTTTTCAGATCTGCTCCACGCATATTACAAACCAATAGATTTAGAAATTTCACATCCAGCCAAGTGAGTGCAAGTTTTACCGAGTTATTCTTTTGTCTTTGACGTTCCTTTATTTTGTTCTTTCGCTTTTTTTAGTACAAGATGGCATCCATAAAACATAAGAACACGAAAAGGATAGAAGGTCTGGACAAAAATGTGTGGTAAGAATAGAGATTATTTGCTAACACTTTCTCACAGATATGTGTTAAATATTCCTAACAGTGTCTGTTGTGTTTTAGGGTGGCCTTCACATCAGTGGCAGCAGACCCTTCCATTGTCAATCTTGGACAGGGTTACCCAGACATTCCTCCTCCTTCCTATGTGAAAGAGGGTCTTGCTCAGGCTGCAATGGTTGACAGGCTGAATCAGTACACGCGTGGCTTTGTATGTTCTGTCCACACTTTATGACTGTTCTGTATTATGTTGAAAAATCACTCAAATAGCTACACTTCTGTTTTCAGGGCCACCCAACACTGGTTAAAGCCCTGTCAAAAGTTTATGGAAAGGTCTATGACCGTCCGCTCGATCCGTTTAAAGAGATACTGGTTACAGTAGGTGGATATGGATCTTTGTTCAGCACTATGCAGGCTCTGGTTGAGGATGGAGATGAGGTAAAGCATATTTAGCACTTGTAAGTAGTACTTTCAACATATAATTAGATAACTAGATTATGACTTATGCATTCGCTCTAATCTTTTTTTCTCCCTTTTCAATTCAGGTTATTATTATAGAACCTTTTTTTGACTGCTATGTTCCTATGGTGAAAATGGCAGGGGGGAAACCTGTTTTAATACCTTTGCGATTGGTAGGTTAGCAGGATGAAGATTGCTTGCTGTAGTGTTTACTGTATTTTTTCATGAAACATAACACTTGTTTGACCTGTTCTGCAGAAGTCATCATCCGCTGCAACCAGTGTAAGCAGTGCTGACTGGGTTCTGGACCAGGAAGAACTTGCTAGTAAATTCAACTCCAAGACCAAGGCTATCATAATCAACACTCCTAATAACCCTATTGGAAAAGTAAGGTCACATATATCATATTTATATCCCAAATGCATTTTAATATTCTAAAGCTCTCTTCCACTTCCAGATATTCAGTAGGAGTGAGTTGCAAGGTATTGCAGATCTCTGCATCAAACATGACACACTGTGCTTCAGTGATGAGGTATATGAATGGCTCGTATATAAAGGCCATGAGCATGTAAAGATAGGTATGTGATCATTCTCCAGTGGAGCATCTTATCTTTTCATGTCAGGGGATTACAATTTGTATAAAGATGTGCTGATTCTGCTGTATTCTTTCTTAACAGCAACCCTCCCTGGAATGTGGGACAGAACCATCACTATCGGCAGTGCAGGGAAAACATTCAGCGTCACTGGATGGAAGGTATTTGACTGTTATTGTCTTCATTGTTCATATTTATAATAGTAATTCACCAAAAAATGAAAGTTATGTTATTTACTCACCGTTCTGTCAATTCAACCCCTCCTGCTGTTATCTTTCTCTGCCGATTAATGATTTTAAAGACTCCAGTCTCCAGCAAGGAACACAAATCCACAAAAGCAACCTTATGTCGATAAAAGCTATTCAAACTTCAGATTAAGAAATTATGCTGCATGGCAAGTTTGGTACCAGATCACCATAGAGTGCAACAGTCAAGTCCCAGAAGGAAAATATTCCATTGATTTTCACCATAGAGGAGATGATTTTTAAGGATAACTCAAAAACCTTTAAAACAGACCTACTGCTTTTTAAGCACATCATTTCATTTAATTGTGCTGTTGCAGAGTTTGCTTTTGAAAACTTGCATTAGCTGAAATTCAGCATAAAAAATAATGAATCGGAGAATCGAAACGGACAAATTGCTCCTAAAAAATTCCTAGTATCCACTTGCCTACCCATTCCCTTGAAGCACTGTTAAACACGTAATAGAGTCTCCCTACATTCTTAAACTACTTAAATATTTGTATTTATTCATTGTTTTTATTTCATAATGCTTCCTTCGATTGAAATTCTTTACCTATGCCCTGTCCAAATACCCACACTTGTGCTCTTGGCCGCTTGAGAGCGTGTGTTTACGACAGGAAGTAAGTGTGCAAGACTGTCCCTGGTATTAATAAACGTCAAAGCGCAGTGCCCTTAGCACACACTAAATTCACACTCCGCTCCAGAGTGGTATTCAAGGGTTAGGTCACGGAAATCTTTCATATTTAAGCTAAATATGAATAATTATTAGATATTACAAATAATTTGTTTGTAAAGCAAAGTGTTGCACGCTTTATTGGAACAAAGTATATTTATTTTGTACAACATTTACAAATGCTTTTTATCGCTTAACTAGAAGCACCACAGATTACATTTATTATAAAGTGTGAAGTATTGAAACGAAAAATAAATCTCTGCAAACACTTGCATTTTTATTACACTATAAGTGTGTCCCATCAGTTAATGAAAAGTTCTACACACAAGTGTGGTCTTCATGCTCACTTGAACACTTGGGCCAAATACAGGACATTTGTCATATAAGTAGTCAAGTCTAAAGACCAAAAGTGAGGGTATTTGGACAGGGAACTAATTAAAGACATTAGGTGATTAAGTAATTAATTTGAGCCGTTGAAATCAAAGATTTTAATATTCAATTACAACTCTTATTGAATACATTTTAAAGATCATAATGGGAAAATGAATGGGACAAATAATTCTGGAACCAATGCTGCTGAAAAATGGACACTGTTACAGTCTATTGTTTTATTTGGACAAGCAATGGTGAATAATTACTGTAATTAAAAGCCTAAATATTGATCTGTTTAAGCCTCTTCATAAGCCACTGTGAAGACTCATAATATAGTGCTCAAATGATATGAACCAGTTTGAGGGGTCTTTTCAGTTCTTTCGGAGCTTGATATTGTAAATCATTGCATTTTTTAGGTTGATCTTGATGACACATTGTATGGTAGAGAGATGCTTTAGGATTCTAATAACATTCTCCTTTTATTTAAGGAAAAAAAAAGTAGCAAACCGGTTTGGAATTAAATGATGATAAGCAACAACATTTTCTAAATAAAATAAAATTTTTAAATGTTATTTTATTTCATTTTTATTTTTTTTTGAGTACTGTCAAACGATTAATCGTGATTAATCGCATCCAAAATAAAATGTTGTTTACGTAATATATGTTTGTGTACTGTGTATATTTATTATGTGTATATATGAAGGCCCACACATACAGCATATATTTTGAAAATATGTACATGTATATATTTATATTCATATTCATATATAAATATATTTAATATGTAAACGTAACTTATTTTTCTTAAATATATACATGCATGTAATACATATACACAGTACACACACATATGTAAACAAAAACTGTTATTTTGGATGCGATTAATCGTTTGACAGAACTTATTTAGTTTGATGTATTCTTTTTTGCAGCTGGGCTGGTCAATCGGGCCTGAACACTTGATCAAACACCTCCAGACTGTCATGCAGAACAGTCTCTATACATGCCCGACCCCGTTACAGGCAAGTTTTGTCTGTGTTATGATATAGTTGAACACAATGCACTGTTCTAGGCGATGTGTTTGTGACATAGATGTACTGCACACTAGGAGGCTGTTGGCCAGGGTCTTCTTCGGGACTTTGAGCTCATGGGTAAACCCGACTGCTACTTTACCTCTCTAGCACTAGAGCTGGAAGGGAAAAGAGACCGCATGGCAGCCATGTTGAGACAGACTGGCATGACTCCAGTGGTCCCGGAGGGAGGATACTTCATGATAGTGGATGTCACAGCACTCAGTAAGTGGCTTGAAGTGACGTTTGTTGAATAAAAAAAATATTTACAAACGAGAAGGTGACATTGTTTGTGGGAAGTTACATCTGATTAGTGCTGTTCTGTCTTGTCTGTTGAATATAGATCAGGACTTGTCACATAATGGAGATGATGAACCATATGACTACAAGTTTGTAAAATGGATGATAAAAGAGAAGGTATTCTGTTTTGTGATTTTTAGGAATAAATAACAAGAAAAAGCACAGTAAAATGTTATATATACGTATACAGTGCCGTTAAAAGGTTTTTGCCCCATTCCTGTTCTTTACATTCTTTGCATATTTGTCACACTTAAAAGATTCAGATCAACAAATACATTTTAATACTACACAAAGATAATGCAAGTAAATAAAAAAATGCTGTTTTTAAATGTTTTTTGCCATTTTCATTTATTAAGGGAAAAAAGCTGTCCAAACCTACCTGGCCCTACGTGAAAAAATAATTGCCCCCTCCTGTTAAATCAAGAAAGAACTGTGATTAACCACATTATTTTAGAAAGCTGAGTTAAATTGCACTTGCCAAACCGAGGCCTGATTACTGCCAGACCTGATGAATTAAGAAATCACTTAAATAGAACCGGTCTGACAAAGTGAAGCATGGTTAAACACATGCCACGATCTAAAGAAATTCAAGAACAGATGAGAAACAAAACAGTTGACATGTATCAGTCTGGAAAGGGTTATAAAGCCATTTCTAAGCCTTTGGGACTCCAGCGAACCATGGTCAGAGCCATTATACACGAATGGAAAAAACGTAGAAAGTGGTGAACCGTGCCAGGAGTGGCCGGCCAACCAAAATTACTCCAAGAGCACAACGACGACTCATCCAGGAGGTCATAAAAGAACCCAGAACAACATCTAAAGAACTGCAGGCCTCACTTGCCTTAATTAAGGCCAGTGTTCATGATTCAACAATAAGCTGGGCAAAAACAGCATGCATGGGAGAGTTCCAAGGCAAAAGCCACTGCTGACCAAAATACCACAAAGGCTCGTCTCACATTTGCCAAAAATATCTTTATTATCCCCAAGAGTTTTGGGCAAATATTTTTGGACTGATGAGACAAAAGTTAAACTTTTTGGAAGGTGTGTGTCCCGTTACACCTGGCGTAAAACCAACACAGCATTTCATAAAAAAACATCATACCAACAGTCAAACATGGTGGTGGTAGTGTGATGGTCTGGGGCTGCTTTGCAGCTTTAGGACCTGGACGACTTGCCGTAATTAATGGAACCATGAATTTTGCACACTATCAGAAAATCCTGAAGGGGAATGTCCGGTCGTCAGTTTGTGTAATATTAAAATGTGTTTGATGATCTGAATCATTCAAGTGTGACAAATATGCAAAATAAAATACAAAAACTGGAAGGGGACAAAAACATTTTCACACCACTGAATATATTATTATTATATATTTTTATTTTAAGAAACTGGCTGCGATTCCTGTAACAGCTTTTGTGGGGGAAGATTCATTAAAGCAGTTTGAGAAATACATTCGTTTGTGCTTCATCAAGGTAAGGAGTGGGTTAACTTTAGGTTTTTACAGGAAAAGATCATTCAGCTATCTTAAGACAGCAAATCTAAATATTTAGCTATCTTTCCTTTCTGAAACTGTCTGAATGTTGCAGAGATGATTTTAAAATAACAAATGACATCAAATGCCTTACTAGTGCTGATGGTATTTAATGGGTTTTATTCTACAGCAAGAAAGCACCTTGGATGCAGCAGAGGCCATTCTGAAGAGCTGGAACAAAGGCTGATTTTTGAAAGCCTGATAATGCAGTAATACATGTGCACTACTGGTCAGATAAAACATTTAACGTTAATGTTATATTGTTACATCCACTTACAATAACCTAAACTGCAGCTGAATTGTTTTTAGAGCTTGTATTTCAAATTTGCAGGATCAGTCTTTTTTTAAGCCTGTTGGGATTATGATATGGTCATTTTTAAATGAATATTTTGTCACAGGCTACTAGTTGTATTAAATTTACTGAATTTATTAAAAATAAAAAGTGGGGAAGTTACCATTTTTGTCTGGCTTTTTAAAGGTATGCTTGCCGTGTGTGCTCTTATGTACTCTATCAAAATCATTTCTGAAGGAAACTTAAGACCAAATTACACCTTTAAATATATTAAAATAGAAAACTCATTCTAAATTGTAATATTTCACAGTATTGCTGTTTTTGGCCTATGTAAGCATAATAGACTCTTTTCAAAAATATTAATAAATCATATCAACCCCAAACTTTTCAATAGTAGTGTAGATAAAAATGTGTAAAAGGTGCTTTTAGATCAGGCCCTGGGTGATTGAAACAGCATGTTAAACGCAGCACCTTGTATTTGGTTTGGCTGCTGTTCTGAGATCAGTTTCCAACACTGCCCATTCATACAGAAGTATGAAATTAAGTCCAGTGTTTTTCTTTGCATTGATTTGCAGTTTACAGTAAATAACATTTACACAGAGTAGCATGTTGTGGGTGACAGGATTGAGTCTGGTCTGCACTCCATTTTACTTAAGTTTTTGGTACATTTCTGTCATTTACTGTGAATAAACAAACAAAAATAAAATAATGTATTACTAAATAAAATATTAAGAAAAATATATTTTTTTAATGGAACCAATTGTTTTTTTTTTTTACAAGACAATATCATTTGTCAACCTCAAGGTGGCATCATTCGACCTATAAATGTTCAGTATGGAACCAAACATTTTATTAATTCTATATTATTGACCAGTGAATTTAAAGTTAAAGGCATCATAAGATGCAAAATTCCCTTTTCAAGTTGTTTGAACAAAGGTGTGTGTACACATCCACCCTATAATGATAAAAATCCACCCAGTGTTTTTTAATCCCTTTCTCAAATCAGGCTGTTCTGAGGTTCCTGTCAGAATGATGTAGTTCTGTACAGACTGCTCCCACGATAGTGGATTGTCCCTTAGACCCGCCCTGAGTGAGCTGAGAGCTGTCCGTCATTGTGTCGACTCCGGTGCAGGGGAAGACAAGAATGTCTCCGATTAAGAGATTGAGGTGTTTTTGTTGGATGTAATAATGAACAGAGGTGGAAAGAGTACAAAAATATTCTACTCAAGTAAAAGTACCATTACATTAATGAAATTTTACTAAAGTACAAGTAAAAGTATCAGTCTAAAAATCTACTCAAGTAAAAAATAGCTCATTTAAAATGTACTCGGAGTAAAAATTACTTAGTTACATTTTAACAGCGGGAGGGAGGCAAAAATTGAATAGGCCAAGAGTGTCAAACCCTGTTCCTGTAGGGCCACAGCCCGGCACACTTTAGATATAACCAATATGTTCATTTTTTAAATTAATATTTTGTCAGAGGCTACTAGTTGTATTAAATTTACTGAAGTGAATGCTTTTATAAATAAAAGAATAATAATAAATGTGGAGAAGTCACTATTTTTGTCTGGCTTTTTAAAGGTAGGCCAACCTTGTGTGCTCTTGTTTACTCTATCAAAATCATTTCTGAAGGAAACTTAAGACTGGAGTAATATTGCTCCTGAAAATTCATCACATGACTAAATTACACCTTTAAATATCTTTAAATATATTAAAATAGAAAACTGATATTGTAAATTGTAATAGTTCACAGTATTACTGTTTTTGGCCTAGGTACGCATAATAGACTATTTTCAAAAACATTAATAAATCATATCAACCCCAAACTTTTCAATAGTAGTGTAGATACAAATGTGTAAAAGGTGCTTTTAGATCAGGCCCTGGGTGATTGAAACAGCATGTTAAACGCAGCACCTTGTATTTGGTTTCCAACACTGCCCATTCATACAGAAGTATGAAATTAAGTGTTTTCACCAGTGTTTTTCTTTGCATTCATTTGCAAAGTTTACAGTAAATAACATTTACACAGAGTAGCATGTTGTGGGTGACAAGGATTGAGTCTGACCTGCATTCAATGTAACTTCACTTTTTTTTGTAACTAACTTCAAATTTCTGTGAATAAACATCCTGAACTAAATGAAATATTACTATTTCTAAATAAAATATTATGAAAATATATTTTAATAGAACCAATAGTTTTTTTCACAAGACAATATCACTTGTCAACCTCAAGATGGCATCAATCAACCCTGAAAATGTTCAGTATATGTGTGGAACCTAAAATTAAATTAATTATAGGCCTATATTATTGGTCAGTGAATTTGAATTGAACCTCTTGTACTTTTTCTGTTAACAGCAGAAATGCCCATTGAGTCAAGTGCAAAGAGTTAAGTAGACCAACATTAGGATTGTTTGGTAACATGCACAAACCACACTAAGCTGATCCTTTACAAAAGTTGTCACTTTCAGAGTGTACTCACTAATAATTTAGGTAAATATATTTAATACAATAAGCTCCAAATACAAAAGGGTCTGGAGATTTTATACAAAAGCCCCAACGTGTCTTGAAATAGATCCACAGGACTGTTCTAAAAGAGCTAAATTGTCTGAATTATGCTTCCCAAATTAAAATATTTGATCAGTGACACCCAAATTCCCTCCTATATTTCGGTTCACTTCCTTTCTGCAGATAAAAGGTTCTCTGAAGCACCATAAGTAAAGGGCGGAGCTTCTCCTCTCCAACCTATTTCCCAGCTTCCCTTTCCTCTTCCTGTCTGTAAATCTGTCCCATGACCCAACTATCCCTGGAGAGCATGTACCCTACTATTTCTATGACATTTTCCAAGATAACGTCTGGTCACTGACTAGAGAGCAAAATCAGATTTACATTGCAGTTCAAAAATCTGAGTCCAGATAAAAAATCTGGTTTAATCTAATATACAAAACAGGAAACAAACATTAAAGGGGTCATGGCTGCCTTTTTATTATTATTGTAAAACATTTATTATGACATAAAAAAACAATAGTTAAGAATTTTCAATGTCACTAATCAAATAAGTAGGGGAGAGTGGGGACGGTTGCAGTATTGCTTATTTCTTCAATCAGGAATGAGCTGCAGTGATGATATTCACACCGCACATGCTAAATCAGCCCCCCCAAATATAACTTAAATTTGCATCTCTGAGTAACAGCTGTTTTGTTCCCGAATGAATCAATAGTTTAAATGATTCGGTTCAGTCCCAATTACTCACTTATTAACAGTGACTTGCTGCCACCTACTGGCAGTTTTAATTTCACATTTAAAATAAATTTTCATTTTTTTTTTTATAATTTCAAATATCAGTATTAAAAGTTTTATGTTTAAAATATCAAAACCGTATCAACGCATTTGTATTTGAAGGTTAAATGCACTCGTGTCCTGCATTAAACAGTGTGTAAATGCATCTAAATGCCACTTCTGATGCAGCTTCTGTTTTCTCTGCAGTGCAAAGATTAATTTTGTCAATACTGATTTCATTTTCTTGGTAACAGCTTAAATTACTTATTGTAATTGACTGATTCCATTTAAGAATTTGACTGAAAATATGATGCACACTCATGCAGGGCTTTATAAAGGTAAAAATGGCCATGAAAGGTAAAAAATCGATTTAAACTTATTGGGAAAGATTAAGTTCCATCACTGCTGTGAACTGATCACCACAGAATATCAAAAACTTTAGGAGTCAGCTTTTTAGTCCTTAAGATATACAGCACAATAACACAATAAGCAAAATATTGTCTATCGTTATCGATAAAAACGCAGAAAATATTGATACATTTTGTCAATATCGCACATCCCTAATATATTTAACATTTTGTTTAGAAAAAAATTACTAAATGTGAGAAGTGCCCTTTTTTTTTACTCGAACCCCTGCCCCTCAAAATGTCTGTGCACGTCCCTGCTAACAGAAGTAGGCTATTGTTAAAATTTTAGTGTCTTAATTCTGATTAAATTAATATTTTGTAATGAACTAAGACAAGGTTGTTACTTCCCCCCCCTTACTATTCTTTGTTTTTATACAGCCAATTTGACTTCAAGACCATGTCTGTGCACAAATAAAACAAAGAAACTCCAAAATGATATTTAAGAATGTTTTGAATTACATGTTAATGAATGTTTAACACGTCCCCTGTTGCATCGTCAGTTGCAACATTTGACTTTGTCCAAGTATAAATTGTGTGTATATAATCGTATGTGCACGTGTTACTGCAATGTGGGTGAGTAGCCAACTGATGTGACTTTATTGTATTACAATTCTGGTTTTATAATGAAAACAGTCTCTGAAAAACAAAGAAATGCAATAAGTGTTGCAACCGTCCCCACTCTCCCCCTACATTTGGACATTTACCATGTGAGCTGTTTTGTGCAAATGGTCAGACTTTCTTGCTTCCACTGAAAGACAATATGTTCTTTGGGACGTTCTCAAATAATCCCTTGTCAAAAAATCCTAAAGGATTCCAATAGTATATACTGGATAATACAGTGCTGTTTCACACACCATTTTGCACCCAATAATTGGTTTCCTTTAAGAAAGCACAGGGGGAGTATTTCACGTTCATGATACTGTGCGGAGGAATCTGTTCAAACACGTTACCTTAATCTTGAACTCAGAGAGGAGGGAGGTACGAAAGTTCACGTAGTGGATTAAGCAAAACTAACTTACTTTCCATGGGAAACCCGTATTACTCATGTGGTGACTCTCACATACACACCCAGACAGGACCAGTTAGACCCGCAGAGCGATAACCTTTCTTCTTCCCCTCAGTCAGGTGACGTGACAAACAAACATCAAAACGGCTTCTGCTTTGTTTTACTGAGAATTTATGAAACGCCACCGATAGCAGGAAACAGCAAAACAAATGAGCTTATTAATAAATTCTCTAGACCAGGTTTCATCTGCTACTGATACAAAACGATACTGTTAAAGCGGTAAAACTTGACCGTCGGGTTTGATCAGACAGGTGTATCTGTCATCTTCCACCTGTGTAGTAAGATTTACATACATCACATCTTCGCTCAGTAGTAAATCCATCTTATTGTGTCTTAACAGAGAGGCTACTAACACGTGTGCAGTTATATTCGTGCAAAAGGCGTAACTAAATATATGAATCACCAAAAACACGTTTTTTTTTGGTATGGCACGCCAATAATGTCAAAATTATGGCAAAGATGAATCAGTTTCACATCCAAAACGCTGTATTTGGCATCTTTTTAAGTGGATTTAGTGACGTCAAACATCCTTTTAGCGTCTGACAATTTTTTATTTCTACTAAAGTATAATGTAAAAGTGCATGTTAACGTACTTGGTTCGATTTTATGGGTGTCTTCTTTAGCTTGCTTGGAGCACATTCTTCTTTGAAGCTCTTACCAAGAGGAACAGACAGAAACTAGGTGTTAGTTGGTGTACAGAATGTTATTTGAGGAAGGTTTCGTGATACACTTGAGTTGTTGGCAGGAGTCCATCATAAGCTTGCTCAGAGAAGGGTGAGTCTACTGTAGGAACAAATGTGTCAAACAAGTGGGAATGGTGATCACAGACTTATGAAACCATTTCTATTAGAGGTTTAATGTTGACATATACAACCACAAAATGGCTAAATTGTGAGATTGTTGCAAAATTACAAAGATCTGAAATGGACTACAAATATTCTTTAAAAAATGCCAACTAAAACATACAGCCAGTTTGGCATGACCACATGCCAAAAATATACACTTTTTTTGTTTGTTTTCATGAATATACATTTTTACATTCCATATGAAAAGTTCAGATTTGCTCTCAACTTTGAGCTGCCCTCTCCAAAATGACCATCTTACAATTCACATATATGTGTACACCAATTGTCATAACATACAGCAGATCCAAATGGCTACTATTCTAAAAATACAGTATAAAACTATAAATTACACTTCTTTTGATGATTAGCGTACAAGGATACTTTTATAGAAATGAAAGGAAATTCTCAAAAGATCAATTCAATTGCAGCTTTCTCTCATTTTGCCTTGATACAATTCAAGTTAATTTAGCTGTGCTCTTGACCAAGGTCTTTTTTATTCAAATACAATGGGTAGAAGAACATTTGGCAGGAACGCTTTGGTAGGTTTTCTGTACCTCATAGTTATTGTTTGGAAGCCCTGTAAAGAATTTAAGGCCTTGAAGGGAATACAAGGAAATAAATAATTCAAGAGAACTCTCTTTGAGCTTGCTCGTCTTGTAAGATGCTCCTATTCTGGAGTGAAGCATTTGCAATTGGATGTCTTGGTCAGGTTCAGTTCTTCAGTTGTGTGTTGAAAATCCCAAAATCTGAAGACAGTAGACATATTTCAGCTTTTAAAAGCAGAGAAAATGCGTGGAAAATGGAGAGGAAAGCTGCAGTTATCCCGTTGATTCCTCAAGTTTATAATGGTCACCAATCAGTGTCCCAGTGCTCTGACAATAAAAAGATGCCACATTAGGCTCCAAGACCACTTCATTCTTGATTCTTAAAACAGGTTATTGCCAATTCTTAAAATGGCACAATAAGAGCATAGAGGGAAAGCAGTTTCTTTTCCAATGTGTCCTACAGAGAGGGAGTTGTTCGGTTGGTTCAGTGTTGAGCATGTGTGAGCAGGGTTAATGAGGATCTGGGCTAACACCAGTCAGCGATGTAGTCAAAGTCTGCAAACATCTCCTGCTCGCTGACTGTCAGAAACCTTGGCTCACGAGGTGGAGTCAATATTGGAGCCTCTGAGGTGAATTCATCGTCAAAGTTACTAACATCTTCACAGCCTTTGATGATCGGCTCAAATGGGGGTCGGATCTTCTTTGCCAGCAGTGCAGCCCAATCAATAGTCTGAGGAAGAATACATAAATGTGTGGTAAGGAGATTTTCAGTGACATCTGAAAGTAAAAAAAAGATTAAACAAATGGCCTACTCTGAAAAACGGATGCCTCTTCACTTCCTCCGCATCTCGTTCCCCCGCGCCAAGGCGCCGGTCTGGATTTCTCCTTAACAACTGGATAAGGAAGAGAATGTTTAAAGCTTATGAACATAGTTAGCTGGTAAATTAATTTGAGAATATAAAAGTGCTATTACAAAATGGAACAGTCTTTTCTAATAAGCTGTGTTGTGATTTTAAGGATTGGCGTAAACAATAAAATGAACTAGTCTAGGACAGGGGTTTTCAACCTTTTAGGACAAGCTCCCCCCCAAAGTTTGTGCGCCCCACAGGTTGAAAACCCCTGGTCTAGGAAAATAGTTTAATCATTGCAGGACACATCCAAACATACCCTTCTCATTATGGAAATGGCTTCTGTGGAGAGGAACCTTGGATAGCGAACTTCATCGTTAACAATACTGTCAAACACCTCCTCTTCATCATCACCAGGGAACGGGGACTGTAATTAAAATAATTGTAATATTTCACACAATAAAGTATTAAATAAATAAGTGCATTTGTTTATTATTTCCATATCAATGAACATGAGCCTATAAGTACTAGATCACAAATAATAAATTACTTAAATTCTAATTATAATAAATGTGAATTATTGCAGTCAACTAAATTATTTAAGTAAATTGTCAATTTAAGCCTGAAGTATCACGTTAATGTATCTTTTTTAGTTTGCAACCACTACAAGTAACACGCCTAACACAACCACTGAGAATGAATGCATGGGAAGCAGTCTTGCTTTAAAAAGAACAGTTGGATGGAAACCAACAAAATGGCAACAGAATGCAGTAAACTTGAGAGACTCTGAACTGCTTGACACACTGTATTAAAAACATGGTGCTCAGAGCGAGATGCTGAAAAACAGTGAGATGTCAAATAGCACAGATGGAATGTCTGAACAAGTTCTGTTCAAGTGGTCCATTGGTCTACATCAGGCAGGTTGACAAACTCTGTTGCATGGATTGCTGTTGACTGTAAACCAGTGAAATACTAAAGATTCCGATATACTTCAAACAACATACTCTATTTTTGTTGTGTTTATTTTGTTACCGAGAAGAAAGCGCACAGCACATATTTACATATTCATTTAAACGTTGCTTTCATCAGAGTGGGTGGCATCATGATGTTCGCTAATAGCTAGGGCTGTGACGGTGGCAGATTTTTACCACCGCGGTGGTGATGGACCAACTACCACCGGTGGTGCGGTGTTGTGTAGGCCTATATTTAGCACTTCCTTCCATCAGTGAACACTCAGCCTGCAAAACACTCAAATAAATAATACAATTAAATAGGAAAGTAGCCTTAAATAAGAAAGTTAAATACGCCCTGTGACCATGTCTACCTCACGCAAGCGGTGCGGCGAGAACCCATTATAATCAGCGATGCTGTCTACACAAGATGCGTGATATCACATGACAAATCCCTCACATTAAACTGCCTTGTCCTATTTATGACGTACTGACACAAAGTTCAAATGTCCTGTAGACAGACTAAATCTGTTGTGTTGTGACGCGGCAGACACGGTTCACTGTTCTGCGTTAACTCTTCGCCTGCACCGCTCTCTGTGGAATGGCGTATGTTGCTACATTTCTTGTTAACATCTTCCATTTACTGCGTCTCGTTCGTATTTGGCCAGTTTGGACAAAGCCTCAACAATACACACCTGCCCAGCTGGGAGTATGTGATCACGTGAACTTGAAGACACTTGTACAAATGCGGATGGGTGACATGAATGGAAATTATTCCAGATCGATGATGTAGTATTTGGTTTCCCAACAAGGTCCATCGCTCATCACAAAATAAATATGCTGAATGCAGAATAAACTATTTTCCTGTGCTCAAACCTGCCAATCTAAAGGAAACGCCGTGTATGTCGTTTGAGGTCATTTGTGAATTAGCATAGATTTATAGTCTAAATAAAACAATTTGCAACTGTTACTATTATTTCACTTGTTTACAAAACTTTGTATTATGCTTGTTATAGAGTGTGTGACGTCACGCACTACCGCCGGTGGCAATACACAACCGCGGTGGCAACCGACACAGCCCTGTTACGGCCACCGTCACAGCCCTACTAATAGTATACCGCTGCTCATGTATTTCGAACTTTCGTTTTTATCCATAAATGATGAACAAACCGTACTTCATTTTGTGTTAATACAGGCCCTTAACTGTTCTAAAGTGACTGAAGTTCTAAAGTCACATTTTTCAAATATTTAATCGTCTGAAACAATAATGTAATTATTTTAAATTAAAATCACACAAATTAATGTAAGTTAACTTTTTAGGGGGATCTTTTTAATTCACTGTGATATTTAATTAGTAAGATTTTTTTTTTCTTTTAACCAATCCACAGTTCAAGTAAACAACATTAACCGAACTCTTCATACATTTCTCTTTGCAGATCAATGAAGCATCCATCCATCCATCCATTCATCCATCCATCCATCATACCTCTCCCACCAACATCTCAAAGATGAGAACTCCCAGACCCCACCAGTCCACTGCTTTTGTGTATGACGTCTCAGTTAAAACTTCCGGTGCTAAGAACTCAGGAGTGCCACAGAACGTACTAGTACGATCTTTAAAGCCCATTCCTACATGATGGGAGATGGAATGAGTTACACTCACAGTACAGACAAACAACACATAAATCACACAAACTTCAGTAACATTAGTAATACAAATACATTATCTACCTTCTTTGCAAAGACCAAAATCTGCAATCTTGACATATCCCTCAGTATCTAGCAAAAGGTTATCTAGCTTCAAATCCCTGCAGTAGAAAGTTCATGACAGTCACATGTGGTTCATAAAACATTCATAAAGACTTCTGTTTTTACATCCAGGACTGACGCTTACCTGTACACTATTTTATGGTCATGCAGATATTGCAGCCCCAAGACAACACAAGCTGAATAAAAACTGAGGACATAAAAACAAAGTTATTACAGATGCAAATCCAATTTTTATAAACGATCATGTCAAAGTGACAGTAGCAATAGTAAATTCAGTCACTCACACAGAGCGCGGTTCAGAGAACACGTCTGCATGAATGTGCATCATCAGGTCTCCTCCTGCTGCATACTCCATGACAAAACACACATGATCATTGGTCTGGAAACAAGCGAAGAGGTTCACCAGGAACGGATGCCGAACACTGTTCACTGTCTCAAAGATCCTCTTCTCACACATGAGGCTGTGGATAGATATGAATTAGAGTAAATGGGACAGTTGACAAAACATGGCCATTATTTTTCCTCCAACAATTCCGGTACAAATGTATACGAGACATACATTAGTTATATTTTGCTATATTTAAGACTTTATACTTCAACATATAGTGCTCCAGTGTGACAAATGCATTTTTAAAAGCAGAATCATTCCACTTTGTCTGTTAGTTAAGGCACCTTAACTGCATGCATAGTAATTATAAGTGAATAAGCTAAATATTAGTGGTTTTAAGTGGAATGTTAATTACTCAGTATATAATGTTAAGAGTGACTATTGATCGTGTAGCATTACATTGGTATATACTGTAGATTATATAAAAAACTGTTTGTATTTATTTTATATATTATTTTTCATTTTAGCCTCCGTTTCAGAAAGATATGGTGTGAGAAAATGTATGAGAAGAAAATGGAAAATTGGAAATGAAGACATGGCAGGAAGATTAAAAAAAAAGTTACAGCAAGTTAGAGTTGCTAGCGTCAGGACTTCCAGTGTCAAGCTAAATTAAGTTAACCAAAAGTCAATTATCAAATAAATATTTATATGAATACATATACGTTTTTACTATTTTGCATATTGTCAACTAAAATGTTATTTGAATAGTATTTTAGTACAAATAAATGGACTAAAATGAATAAATGTGACATGCTAAAATACTGACAACATTAAAAAACTGTAAATAAACACTATGCATGGTGGCTCCACCATGTCTAGAGCACAGCTCTGACTCTTTGGCCTTAATAATAACAGGATGTAAAACAGAAGCAGAACTGTCCCCACAGTATACGATAACTGATGCCTCTACAAATGCTTCCAAGCATCATCATGAAGTTGTTAATTTATTTTTAAACACGCATAGATAGACTTTACCTGTCTACTTCATCCCTTGCAACTATGTCCCCTTTCTTCAAAGCTTTAATGGCAAACATTTCTCCAGTGGTCTTGTACTCAGCAAGTAAAACCTGTCGAATAATTAAAGGTATTGAGACAAGGAAACTGTCTGCAGGAGCCACATCCCAAAGGGGCAGCATGTAGACATAATCTGCTCCTATTACATAAATGGTTATATACTGTACATTTATGACACATCTGCACATTTTACAGAGCTTGCCTTATTGCATATGTGAAAGCAAGTTTAGGTTTACCTTTCCAAAGTGGCCACGCCCCAGGACAGCTACACATTTGAAGTCTGTCAAACTGAATGGAGCTTCCTCTTCTTCCCTAAAGGCATGACCACACACTTTGAGCATTTGACTACCATTAACGCATGCATACTGTTTATATGTAGCCGTGATGTCAGTCATCCCAAAAAAAGGGGAAAAAACTATTGTACCTTATTTCAGTTTTTCGTTGAACTGCAGTCAGTTCCAGGCCAGGCTGCTCATTTTCAACCAGACTGTCATAATCTGGTTTAGCTACCGGGTTGTTCAGGAAGTCAAAGGTCGCTAGGGCATCCTGTAGCGAGAGGCATTTAGAAGTACTTCAAGAGAACTCTCCTAATTAATAAAACTTGCTTTAAAGGGACAGTTCAGACAAAAAAGAAAAAGAAGATTCTGTCATTGTTTACGTGTCATCATTATATTTCAAACCCGTACGACTAACTGTTTCCCATCAAACACAGAAGGACATGTAAGGCAGGAAGTGAATGGTGACCAGGGCAACTGCAGTCAAGGACAACTTTGCTGTAGCTCTGTAATCTTATTCATCCAGTTATATTATGCAATATGCCAGTTGTTCTCAAGCTTTCTTTATTTACAGGTACTAGAAGTGTCCATAGATTTAAATAAGTAACTAAAACATTTATACATCAAATTTCAGGATTCTAGAGGTTTTAAGAGCTACGGGATCTTCAGGCATCCAATTTATTTTAACCAATGAACTTACATGACTTTTCCTGTCATAAGTGAAACTGGATATAGATTATTTTTAATTATTAAAAGGATTAAGGATAAAGATAAAAAAAATCTGTACTAACCATTTCTACCCAATAACTGTACAAAAATATATTTGTTATAATATGCCCATGGTGAATTAAGATTTTAATAATTTCTGTGACATCTTCAAGGCAATAATTCACATTTCAGCAGAAATAACAGTTGTTGGTACAATAAAATGTTAAATATCTGTATTTTAAGTAGTTTAGTTGCTTTTTTTAAAGCTTGGTTTGTCTTATTTTAAATAATTTCAAATCATCTTTGGATGTTTAGTAAGGCTGGTTAAGAACCACTGGAATATACGCATGTTCAAACTGAGCACATCGCATTCACACATCATCATCTGTTAAAAGACAGAACCAACAACATCTGGCAGCAAACTTCATTTGAAATAACTTTGTCATGTCATATTTAATTATATGTGAAGATGAATGGAAATTGCCAAATCTCATTCACCTTCACGTATATTATTTCAATAACCTCCTGCCAAGATAATCAGTGAACAACTTAAATCTTTCCATCACCCAAAGCTTTCCATCCCAATTCCATTTTCATCCTCTTTCATTGTATGGAAAAGAATGGTATCAACATTAAACATTTTGCTAAACTTTTCCTTTTGCGTTTCAACAGAAAAACAAATAAGTCCGATTGGTCTGGATCAGCATGAATTAATGATGATATTTTTCAGTTCTTGCTGAACTATTCCTTTAAAACAACTGCTCCTGTACCTGCACCTCTTTTCCATCTGGGATCTTATCCGGTGATGCAGTATCCTCTAGCTCAACTTCGATGGAGTGCCGTTTTGAGGGAGGGGTGGCTGGTTTGCCAAAGTCTAATTTGGTCACAGTGGGGTCGCTGAAGGAGAGAAGACAAATCATAAAAGTTGACCACATGCCAGTTTCCATTTTAAACAGTCCAGCGGCTTTGCTTGGGGGTCTGGAGATTTACAGAAAAGATACATTATGGAATGCATACACTGGGATACATAGCAGGAATGGAAAGTCATCTCTATCTAAATATAGAGCACTAATTACAATGCCAGACAGATTAGTCATTGTTTATCAAAGACTGCAAAATAATTCAAGGGCTTTCCGCTACCAGATGCTCTTTTAGGAAATGAGTCCGTCTGGATGAGCTGGAATGCATTTGAACACACATGTACCTGGGTAGGGAGTGGACGTCTGGGTGGCCGATGGGTACTGTTTCAGGGCTCAATGCTGAGCCTAGATCAGCCGCCTGAGGACTGTATGAGCTATTGATTGAAGGGATGGCTCTTCTCACCAATCTGCCCCAGGTGGCGATGTTAATGTTCATCTGAGGGGCACGCAGGAATGTTTTACCTGAGACGAACAAGGTTTATGTATGAGATGAATAAAGCAGAAGCAAACATCTGAACAGCAGATAATATTAGTTCCAAAACCTAGTGTGCTATTTATGTAGACACTTCTTTAATTTACTGTAGACATGCTCTCCGATACCTTATTTTAGCAACATAGCATTTATTCCTTCATATACAATGCAATCCCAGAATGCTCTGTGACAAGCTCAATAAGAAAGCAAATCCTGAATGGCTAAATATTTGTGTTGTGAAAGCCTGTTCACACCAGGACAAATATTTTGTGTGAAAACGCAGTGACATACATATACAAAGTTGAATGACAGACTGTCTTGTCTCTTTACTCTTGTATTGTTCTTTGATAAACACCATTGCAATCATAAAAAATATGAACAGCTGTTTGAAAACATGTAAACAGAAAGTTGTGCAGCGCTTTGTGTACCGTGTAACCGGGTACTGCTACTGTCAGAATCTGAATGTACATGTTCATTCAGCCCTGTCTGTAGTTTTTAGGCATTAGTCTGAACAGACAAAATCACATACGAAAAACAGACCAAATTTAAGTGCCAGATTCGTATTGATGTAACCAACCTTGAGATGGCCTTATAACCACATTGCACTGTTAGCTTAGCAAAATGCTAACGTAAACTTTTGACTCGAGTCTCCCATGCACAGCACTATTTGTGGGACTTTGGCACAATTTTGAAACCGAGATTAAGTCTCTAAACCACTTATTCACCTTCTTTGTCAATAAACGGTTCAAACAAGAAGGTCAAAGTTCATTCTGACTTCAATGTGTAAACACTGGCCCCACAACAGAGCAATATTGAATCACAGTACCTTGTCAAAAGTAGGCTGCTTAATCTAATCTGTTTAAGTGAACATGTCAACCCTTCTCAACACTGAGGCATATTTGCCACTTCATAACCGTACCTTGCTGTTTAGAGAAGATTTTCTTTTGCCTTTGTAGTTTAGGTCGCCTCTCAATAACTGGGTTAAAAAACGTAACCTGTATCCAAAGAGGTAGAGAGAATATCAATATAAATGTCTTCTACAAGGCCATCAGATTTGTATATTGCATGTCTATGCATGATTAAAAAATTAAGGTACCTCAGCAAACAGTGTTCCTTGCGGTTCCAGGTAAAGGCACATGCCATGACGCTGGTTGTCCAGGAAGTCTTCCAGCCGTAAAAACTTAACAGCACACAGTGAGCGCCAGTCTCTCCAGTACACAGCTATCTCCAGCTCACGAGACTACAGGTCAACCAAAAAAACATTCAATATCTTATATTAAAAAACATACACGTATAAAAAAAACTACACACACACAACCTTGAAGTGTATATATACAGCCTTGGTGAGCATAATTGACTACTTTCATAAACATAAAAAAAAAATGAAATATTCTGTAAAGTTTCATTATGATGTTGTATTGAGTCGTTGCCAGGGTTTACTATGTGATTGCTAGAAAGCTATGGGTAGTTGAATGGATGAATGAATGAGGCATTTATATAGTGCTTTGTGTATTGCTGTACACCCAAAGCACTTTTTATAATCATAATAATCTCTCCTAAACAACCACCAAATAAATGTATATGGAGGACTAGAAGTGCAAGTTAAAATAAAAATAAAATTGAGCAAATCTATTAGCAATATATTAGTTGAAGTCAAATTAAAATAAATATATAACTTTTAAAATTAACAAAAATATTGTCAACTAAAAAAAATATATATATCAATATTTTATTTAATAAAGATGTTTTTTTTTGTGCCATTTTGCCTTTATGTTGATAGGACAGTAACGAAGTGGGAGAGAGAGGGGGGACAGAATCGGGGAAAGGTCCATTTAAAATCTGGATGCCCGAGGCTATCAGCACGCACAGCTCAATTAAAATGTAAAATGTTAGATTAAGTAACAAACAATATTTATAACTAATTTTTTGAATGCCAGTTTAAAATTGTATTCAAGACAGTACTGGTCAAGTGCTTTTCTTTTTTAATTTATTGATCAAGTTAAAAACGCCCAACAGTTACCACTTATGAGTTTTACTACAGTTCACAGCCAACGGTTTTACATTTACAGGCCTTTTACAGGTCTTTTCAGAGTCTGTCTGCATTACACAACTGCTGATTAGAGCTCTCACGTTGCCTGCCATGAGATTAAACGCTTATGCCGTCACACAGCCAAAAGCAAGTCCTAACCCATAGACGTGTGTAAATAATAAATCGACCCTAAAAAATGAAATACAGGTGCATCTCAATAAATTAGAATGTCGAGGAAAAGTTCATTTATTTCAGTAATTCAACTCAAATTGTGAAACTCATGTAATAAATAAATTCAATACACACAGACTGAAGTAGTTTAAGTCTTTGGTTCTTTTAATTGTGATGATTTTGGCTCACATTTAACAAACACCCACCAATCTCAATAAATTAGAATATGGTGACATGTCAATCAGCTAATCAACTCAAAACACCTGCAAAGGTTTCCTGAGCCTTCAAAATGGTCTCTCCGTTTGGTTCACTAGGCTACACAATCATGGGGAAGACTGCTGATCTGACAGTTGTCCAGAAGACAATTATTGACACCCTTCACAAGGAGGGTAAGCCACAAACATCCATTGCCAAAGAAGCTGGCTGTTCACAGAGTGCTGTATCCAAGCATGTTAACAGAAAGTTGAGTGGAAGGAAAAAGTGTGGATCTCTCAACCGAGAGAACCGCAGCCTTATGAGGATTGTCAAGCAAAATCAATTCAAGAATTTGGGTGAACTTCACAAGGAATGGACTGTGGCTGGGGTCAAGACATCAAGAGCCACCACACACAGACGTGTCAAGGAATTTGGCTACAGTTATCATCAGAGGCGTCTTACCTGGGCTAAGGAGAAGAACTGGACTGTTGCCCAGTGGTCCAAAGTCCTCTTTTCAGATGAGAGCAAGTTTTGTATTTCATTTGGAAACCAAGGTCCTAGAGTCTGGAGGAAGGGTGGAGAAGCCCAAGTTGCTTAAAGTCCAGTGTTAAGTTTCCACAGTCTGTGATGATTTGGGGTGCAATGTCATCTGCTGGTGTTGGTCCATTGTGTTTTTTGAAAACCAACGTCACTGCACCCGTTTACCAAGAAATTTTGGAGCACTTCATGCTTCCTTCTGCTGACCAGCTTTTTAAAGATGCCGATTTCATTTTCCAGCAGGATTTGGTATCTGCCCACACTGCCAAAAGCACCAAAAGTTGGTTAAATGACCATGATGTTGGTGTGCTTAACTGGCCAGCAAACTCACCAGACCTGAACCCCAGCCATAGAGAATCTATGGGGTATTGTCAAGAGGAAAATGAGAAACAAGAGACCAAAAAAATGCAGATGAACTGAAGGCCACTGTCAAAGAAACCTGGGCTTCCTTACCACCTCAGCAGTGGCACAAACCGATCACCTCCATGCCACACTGAATTGAGGTAGTAATTAAAGCAAAAGGAGCCCCTACCAAGTATTGAGTACATAAACAGTAAATGAACATACTTTTCCAGAAGGCCAACAATTCACAAAAAAAAAATGTTTTTAATGGTTTTATGAAGTATTCTAATTTGTTGAGATTGGTGGGTGTTTGTTAAATGTAAGCCAAAATCACCACAATTAAAAGAACCAAAGACTTAAACTACTTCAGTCTGTGTGCATTGAATTTATTCAATACACGATTTTCACAATTTGAGTTGAATTACTGAAACAAATTAACTTTTCCATGACATTTTAATGTATTGAGATGCACCTGTAAAAATTTTATAACATAGCAAGCAAGTCTCTATATTAGGTTTACAGTAATCACTAATGGAGTAACTGAAGGAGTCATTTAATTCACTCTTATGTAACCCTTGCTCCTTTGGGAGATGTCAAATAGAAGAATTGAGTGCAATTCTTTCAACAGAAAAATTTAAAAGCGCCTAAAAGTAAATACATTATAAAGGACAAGTTTGGAAAACAAAACAAAACGTATAACTAATGCTCATTGTAAACATATGAAAGTTAAAATTAAACTGACGTTTGTTTGGGCAAGAGTATGACTCAAACACACAGCCATCATAGAACGGGTACAATTATATATGTGAGAGTGAAGAGATTACGAATTATGACTTTTGATCCGCCTTGTCTGAGTTTCCATAAGAACTGGGTCAAATCTGGGATTAACATTTCCAAAGATAATTGAGAGAGGCTGGAATGGAGAGCATGCGTGCATGTGTGTGCCCATCTACTCATGTGTCAAGAGGTTTATGGGATAAGACTGTGGTTTGACAAGTGTGTTTTATGCAATGTTTCTTGCATTACCCGGTCAAGTTCAAGCGTGAACTTATGATCCCAAGATTGGTTGCTAACTGGCTTCCAATGGGTCTGTCCCACAACTGTATTGTCCAGCTTCAGAACGGCACCGATTTCATCTGTCATAATAGTACAAAACATCTCTTAAACTATTACTTTAGAACAAAAACATGCATATAAGTTCATTAGGGATGTGCATTTAATACATTGATTAATGTGTTTTATATAAAAAAAATGCTGCAAAAATTATTTAAAACAAAAACTCCCCAAACATGACTGTCTTCATACAATCAAAATAACAAAAATACATAGCCAAAGAATTTAAAAGTTGAAATGCTAATTTGGTACTCAAGAAATATTTATATTTATATTATCATAGCTGAAAAAAGTTGTGCAGCTTTATATTTTTGTGAAAGCTGTGTTTTTGTTTTTCAGGATTCTTTGAAAAATATGAATCTCAAAATAGCCACATTTAATTTAAAAGGCGATCTTTATAACATTATAAATGTATTTACAGACACTTTTGATCAACTGCATTTTATTGTGTCCTTGCTGAATAAAAAATTTAATATTAACATCTTAAAAAAAATAATATAATAATAATGACCCCAAACTTTTGAATGGCAGTGTATTCACATAGACTCCAAGTCAGAACAAGTGTTATTTTCCAGATAACGTTATATAATAAAACAAGTGAAGATGAAATAAGATTAGTTTCACATAAATGTGAATGATAAATGTAGATTAATGTGTCTGAATTTAGTTTAAAAGAATTACCCGATTTGTTCTGCTTCAGAATGAAACAGTAAAGCACAATGGCCATGCAAGATTCTCATGAATGATATTAACTTGGATTTTTAACAAGCATTTAAAACAAATATAAAGCCACTCAACTGGACAGATCATCAGACTTGGAGAGCGTTCGGCTGCTGCCAGATTTGTTCTTGCTTCCTCGGCTCATAAATGAGGATCGTGCCTCACTGGGGCTCCAGCCGGGCAGAGAAACAGATGTCGTCTTAGAGCGACCTGGGACGTTCTCCAGGAGGTCCTGACAGCCCATGAGCCTCACGTCTAATGTGCCTGTGGATTTACAACAGAAACTCAACTCAGAGCCAAAACGCTGCGTGATCCGAGATGTAAATCACCAAACACATCTATTCTGATTAACACAAGATTATAAAAGAGCAAACAATTGCAAATGTCTATTTCAAGACACACACAGTGGTTATAGAGCCTTATATGGAAAACACTATGAGTCTATAATGGTAACGTAAGCTCTCTCATTCTTCTTCAGAGTGAAGGTCAAAGTTGTGTGTGATAAAGCCAAGGGTGGGGGAGGGGACCACTGGGGCCAAGTGTGTTGACACAGTGTGAAAAGTCGAATGCAGATCCTACATGCCTATACCCAGACAGCTGTTGCCCTTCTCAAACAGGGCTATACCACACCATGTGTTGTGATGAAGGACTAAAGAGCCTGTTCACACTGGGAGCTAATATTTGCAGTGAACAAGACTATAAATTGAAACAATGAATTCCCATGGTATGTATTAACAGAGACTAAATTGTCTGAACACTGGAAGATTTTTTCTTCCCCCTGTATGGTTTTTTTTTTTTTCTTCTACCAATGCCAAAACAAATCTACCAAATACATATAAGCATATGGATTTTTGGAATTGCTCCTACATGCTCCAATACAATTGGGGGTGCTATTACCAACTAATACTGAATGATAAATGAAGAAGAATACTGCTTTTATAGTGGAATCCATTTGCTTTCTCTTTTTTATTTTAGATTTACCAAACTGATGCTTCAGGTCATAAAAAGATAATAAAAAGTAAACAATATGACTAGCGGTTTTAATCCAAGCTTTTATGATAAACAGATTTAATTTAGACGTTAATTCACATATAAACACTGATCAACACACATGCATAGAGCACATCAAACATGGTCAACGGCATTTCAAACATACTTGCTTGACAAGTGACAACAAACACCACTGTTACTCTTGCGACAAGCAAGCACTTTTGAGCTTCCATTGGCCCTATCTGATGTGCAATGATCAATGTTTTATTTGAATAAAAGCCTAAACTAAATTAATCCTCAATTCATAAAGATCACTTTTATGAGCTCTTTTGGAAATTTGCAAAACATCATATTTTTGGGTGGAATGGCTTTAAATGGAAAGAGAGAAATCTCACAGGTTTCATTAAAAATCTAAATTTTGGTTTTTAAGATGGACCTCTGCATTTTATGAATGGCAGACAATCTAAAATATACATTGTGCCACCTGTTGGTTTTCTGACAAATATTTGATGAAAAATGGGATTGTTTTGTGATTCACTTCACTTTTCTCCCAGTGTGAATAGGTTTTAACCCCATTACAAGCTGTCTAATTTCTAAAACCAATCTAAAATGTGACCAGTAAATACCGTGTGACTATGAATTCTGTTTTGTTACCGGTCAGAGCAGCTGGTTTGGCCACAGTGCTGTATTTGTTGCTGGTGGACATGATGCTGTGGCGGGGACTGAGAGGTGGGGAGGACACCATCGCTAACTCCTCCATAATCAGATTGCTCTTCGGGTGATTTTTGGGCAGCTCACTGAGTCTCTGCTCCAGAGAGAACTTCAGCAGGTCTAGCTTCTGACTGGACTCATTCAAACGGGCTTGTGCCTGCAAGAAAATCAGACAATGCTTACAAATGGATACAGACATAAATACTCATGAATACACATTTTGAATGTGACAGTGCTGCCTAAGAGAATAAGGATTTAAATGTCTCTGTGACAAATGGTTTTATTCCAGAAACAGTTGTAGATTGTTTTTATTATTATTATTGTTTTTATAAAATAATTTTAATACTTTAAATAATAATTACTGTAAAATATTAACTTTACAGTTTTTTTATTTTATAAATCACAATAATAAAAAAAATCTTATTTGTTTTTCCAAACCATTCAACACTTTAACCCAATTAAAATGTCTTCAGCATAAAGTCAGTTTTTCAGCATTCGTAAACTTTTTATTTTTTATGGGACTGCACTGAAAGTTCATCCCATGAACTCTATACTGATTAATTGTTTCCAAATAGAGCTTTTCAAATAATCTGGTAAAACATCTTGTCTTTTTTTTTTTTTTTTTATATTTGCAATATTGCAGAAAAACAACACTTTGCGATATCAGTTTTCTCCGATATCATGCAGCCCTAAAGTGAACCCATTTTTTCTACCTTGCTCTACCTTTTGAGCAACAGGAACAACTTCAAATAAACATTGATTCAGAGGCACAGAGCATTCTTTCATCAGCTAGTATTCTGATTGACTCCTACCATGCGGCAATAGCTTCAATATTTTTTGCTGTATCTTTTTTCTTTAGCGTTGTTAAAGAAAACTGGTTTCTGTCAGGCAGTAGGTGTAAAATTGTTGTGTGTTTATTACAAAAGAAAATCATTTAAAAGGACAAAATCCTCCAACAGATAGGAAAAACTGAGTATAACTCACACAGGAATAAACAATTACATGACAGCTCTAAAGACCATTTACCACTCTGTGTCATACCACAATTATGGTGAAAAGTGAGAAAAGCTGTAAACATTTGGCCCTTGAGGCTATTAAAAGTATATAGTTAAATGAATAACTACATTAAATTGATACAGATATGTGAAGCACAAGAAAAAGTTTAATAATTTAGAAATGGAGCTGACCTCTGAATGAGCTTTCTTCTCCGTCACCTTCGCTGTTCCCAGCAGTTTCATCACATTCTTTGCACCTTCTGCCACCGCAGACTCTATCCGGAAGTGATGTCGAAGCTCTTCTATCCTTAAGTCCAGAGGACTGATTATAGGCTTGGTTGAAGTCACTGCAAACATCAGATTTATGTTTTATTACCACACTCCTGCCCATATAAATTGCAAATCACAGATATAATTAGAGGAAATCAGCTACACCACATACCGTCATTGTTCTCATAGTTCATCTCGCTGGTCTGGCTGCCTTTGAGAAGCTGCATTCGAATGAACTCTATCTTTGTCTTGCTGTCTTGAAGCATCTGTTGAGCTGCTGCGAGCAGTTTGCGGTCCTACAGATGAAGCCACAGGAGGAAAAAAACAGAAGGAGAGATCAGAAAAGATTAAGAACAGAGGAATAAAAAGTGCACAAATAGAACTTTGTAATGACAAGTATTACTTATTTCAGATCCATAGTTCATAACCTTCAAATAGAAATACAAAAGGAGATATACACTTCGGATCATTTCTATTTCAAATAAATGTTGTTCTTTTTAACTTTCTATTCAAAGAATTCAAAAGGTCTTGTGACACTTTAGATTGGAATAATGGCTACTAAACATTTCACAAACATTTATTTTAAACTGTAATATTTCACAAAAGTACTATATTTTTAAATCAAACAAATGCAGCCTTGGTTAGATTTATTCATGTCTTTTCTATTTAAATGTACATGAAGTAATGATCACTTTATCGTTTTGAATATTTCAAAACATATTACTGTGTAGAACTCCTACATTATTTTTTTTAACGCCATATCAGCAACAATGGCTATATTCATGCCAACATTATCATTTCAATACATCGATTACCAATAATATAACATTTGCTTAAATAGCAATCACTACACAAAACCATACAAGTAACAACAATAGTACTTGTAAAAATCATATAGAATATTTCAATTTAATCTGTGATATAAATTCAAAAATTCTTCTAGGAGAGACCATTTTAAAAATGTGTTATATTTTCTGATTAAAAACGTTTCAAGGCATCCTAGGTGTATATGACTTTCTTCTTTCAGAGGAATCCAATCGGAGTTATATAAAAAAAATGTCCTGGCTAGTCCAAGCGTTATCATTGCAGTGGGTGGGTGTTTCTGTGAAACAGTCCAAAACATGTCACCTAAAGTGCACGCATCCATAATAAAAGGTGCCTCACACGGGTCCGTGCATGAATGAAGGCCTCCTGTAGCGAATCCATGCGTTTTTGTATGAAAAATATCCATATTTCAAACGTAATAACACTTCATATAACTGTGGTGAGAGAGAACAAAACAAAATGCCGATCATGAATTATAAGTACAAACCGAGGATTTGTAAAGAAGAATGTCGATATAAGCCAAGAGTAGTCTTAATGCACATTCTTAATATATCATATTATTTAAAGTCATTACAATTGAAACCCACAAATTAAAACAAAAGCATACAAATCTCTTTGGTTGGAAGTGTAAAGGAATGTTTCCTCGTCACATCAAACATTCAAATTAAGTGACTGTGTCAGGAATCTCTATGGACTAAACTTCCTGTAAGCAGCCATTAGAGGCTGACGTTACCTTAGAGGCCTTTCCTCCGGATGTCTAAAGCATCTGGGAACCTGCATGCAGGACTCACCACTTAAAAAAAAAAAAAAACACATACCAGTTGATGTGTTTTTTCTTGTTTTTCACAGTCTAACCAATAGTGTGGGTTTGGGAAGGGAATACCTGTTTGGCCAGCATTGAAAGACAGAGTTAGCAATTCCCTTTGGTGCCACAAGTGTGCAAAAACGCAGCTTTAAAGCTCTTAAACAGAGCAGTCATGGGCCAGCAGAAATGTAGGAGTAGCACTTAATCATTCAGTGGGAGTCAAATGAAGTCATGCACCATAGTGTGGAGTATGTTTTTGTAAACAGTTCATACATCTGGAAAGAAGTCAGACTCCCTTCAGTTCTGTCTCCCTGTGTTCATCATTCCATTTATTCCCCCGGAGACTATGCTGATTTAACAGAACTACTTTCTTAGTCCTAGATGCTAATTTTAGCCACAGAACCTCTTTAATTAACAGCGTTGTTCTTGATAAAAGGGATGAAAGGAGGGTCGGACACTTTAGACCAAAGCCAAGCCAAACCCTGAGAGCGATTCTGCTGATACTACATGCATGTTTTCAGACACACTACATGCACAGCACCAAAGTCTGATTTCCGAGGGGAGGGTGGAGAAACATAACTGAACTGTTCTATTCCAGTTCTCCTTAATGTCAGCTGCACCCTAGGGGGTTACAACCATGACATTGGTATATGTGTATAAATGAGTCTAGTTTGGCTTCCTTTACCTCTTTTGGAAAAAGGAGAGATTTCACTCAATTTTAGTGAACATGTTTGCTAACATCTGTTTTCATTTCTTAGGATGAATCTTGTATCCCAAGATCTTTAAGAGATCAAACGGCTTATACGCTCTGGGAGTAAAAGTAAAGTATGTAGTGTAATATATAGATGAATTAAGATTTTTTTATACTTTTCCTATTCCAACTTAATAGGATACAAATTTACACTTTAAGGTTGATTTAACTGAAAAATGTAAACAGTGGCTCCATCAAAGCTAGGGGTCGACCGATATGTGTTTTTCAGGGCCGATGCCGATACCGATTATTACAGATCAAGTAGACCGATAACCGATATTTTGAACCGATATACGTGTCTGGTGTAAAAATGAAAATTTATGCCAAAATTAATAATAACAAGAGCTCTGACAAAAAAACTTTCTTTAAATGCTTTTAAACATGTCTTTAATTCTGAAAACTGTTAATAACAACAACATTAAATAAACAGTAATATTAATAATATTAATAATAACATAAGTGCAGGGATCACCCAGAAGCATTCTGTACACATTTTGTAAAACTTAAAGTAAACGTATTTAGCGTATTGTGTGATTATTCTCAACAAAAGTTGTAATAATTGTTGTAGTTGTATTACGTATACAGTAATATATTTGGCTAAACCGAGCTTATATTTTGACAGGTTGCCATGAGGACCTTTTAAGTTTCTGTAGCCTATGTATATATGATATTACGATCGTTTTACTCAAATGAAACGGTCAAATGCTCATGAAGTGACTCTCCGAGCAGTTCTGGGGATGTTGTTCATGTATTTATGTCCTCATTTAGCGAGACGGCAGATGCTGAAAACACCGCGAGCATCAGACGCTCTTCAGTATGCATGTGTTCAGTAAATGAAACCGCACGTCTGTGTCATTCATTAACAGAGATGCAGAACATGCAGGATTCATATTTAAAGTGTTTTTGCAGCTTAATATTATAGATACTAGTCCATAGCGCGAGTCGATTTAAGTGTACTGACCTACTTTTGATTAATTCATCCAAACTGTGACACATTCCGCAACATTCCGCGTTATACAGTAAATTCCATTATATGACTGCATTCCGCGATTCCGCCCGCATTTTCCGCATCGCGGACATCATAGTGGATTGTGATTTATTGCAACTTCAGCAACGTCTGCTGCTGCTTTACCTTTGAGAGACAACTGATGCGTGATCACTGAGGCAGCTCCAGTTAGCAAGTGCTTTCGGTGTGAGACTGCCTTCAGTTTTCCGCGTTGATTGGTCGGACTCGTGACTCTCTACATATCAGATGAGCGGTGGGCTGAGATTGCTCTCAGAGATTGAGAGATCGCCTCACTCTTACAGAGTGTTGAGCTCAGACAGGCTGCATCGAGCCAAATAGTGCATTTAAACATTAAATAATTTCACCTGTATTATTTATTCACCAATAAATAATGTCACCTGTAAATAGTATGTTTGTTTGCATAATAAAAAAAATAAAAAATATTATCGGCAAATCTGTTTTGAAAACGGCCGATATAGATAATCGTAAAAATGCTTAATATCGGCGACCCCTAATCAAAGCATTCTTAACAGCTGAACACTGCAACATTGGTTCAACCAGTGGTATGAGTTTGGGGCAGGACTACTTAAAGGTGCAGCAGGAGATCTTGGAAAATGCTAACTTCAGCCTGATAGCACTGAAAGCGAACGTCCCACACTCCCTGAAATCACCATCTAAAGCCACGCCCCTGCACCCAAATACGCTCACAGACTAGAATACCAGAGACAACATTATGTGGGTGTAGTGAGGACTGGGGTTGGGAACCATTGGGCTACATCATGTGTCATTCACCATTGAAAAAAATGTATAGTACAGTTAATAAAAGTACTACAGTACAAGGAAGGAAGATTGGGTTGTTGATGTTTATCTGCCATTCTCGCTCTGTCTGCACTGGGTGCGCAGAGGTATGCAAATGCATACTTTGACAAGCAGGTAGGAAAGCCAATTAAAATGCTCAGACCGAGTGTTCACATTTCTTGGTCCCACACCTTCCACTGAATATACAAATAAAGATAAATACATTTAGACCTCTTAACTTAATGATTACCAGCATAACACATTTTTTTCTGAAAACAATCACCAATTGCAACTTTAATGGCAAAAAGTGTGATAGTGTTTGGAAATTGCCCATTATTTTTAAAATATTGCTTTGTAACATGACAACCCACCAGCAGGTGGCAGTAAGCCATTCTTAAGTCATTGCGATTTAACTGAATCATTTCAATAGTTGATTCATTCAGGAACAAAATACCGCCATGTTGCTCAGAGATGTAAAACAGTGCTGTGGCTGTGTTTGGATTTTTTTTTTTATGTCAAATGAGAGCAAAAACATATGGAAATATATGGCGTCTAAAATGTAAGTCTCTTACTTGGCTTCTTGTTTATTGAACTGTTGTAAAAATCATTATTACATTTGTAATCATGGTAATATTTGGAGAAAAGCGCTCTTCGGGTGAACTTGATTAACTATATGAAATGGTATAAATATCTACATTTTCTGCCATCATCTGTTGAATTCGTGATCATTCTAAATTCATTTTTATAGACTGAATCGTGCAGTGAAAGAACACACTCAAAATACACGCACTAGTCTAGACTTCACGTAATGTATGCATGCGCTCTGTAGGGATATTTTGAATGATTTTTAAAAAAATACTCGATGTCAAATCGCACATAGTTAAAACAACAATTACGATATTATTGCAGACAATATATATTGCACACTCTAAAGGCAGACTACTACCTTGGAAGAGCCGTTGGAATACATCTGAATCATATTTTCCGCTCCCTGTTTCACTTTGAGCTCGATGTCGGCCTGTTTCTTCAGAGCGGCCAGTCTGCTACTGTTGGTGGACATCCGCGCTTCACTCTTGGGGGTATCTGGGGTTAGCGGGTACTCTGATATTGGACAAACACAAATAAACATCAAAGAGTTAATAAAACACTAAAACAACAATACATTGTTGGCAATGTTGGAGAAATGTGACTAAACATATGGGCAGGAAATGCACACAAGATTAGTGAAACCACACTTGATCCTTCAGGGCATGTAGAAAATGCCAAATGCAGGACAGATAGCATTAAGACACTGTCATTATTATGATAATAAACCACAAACAACTACAAGGAAAAATAAAGTGTGGCTGATGTGGCAGATGATGCTAAAATTTGATTAAGCAAAAATCTTAGTTTTTTTCAGATAAAAACTCTCTCGATCGAAAGAGTTTTCTAGGTTGCATACGAATGAGACCAGGCCAGTGAATTGTCTGTGATGTCTGATGATGATACTGCATTTAGAAATTGTTTAAATCAATTGCTCACTACCAGAGTAATGTGAAGTGATTACATTTTTTGGCTATATGAAGAGTTAATACTATACAAATAGTTTTAAGGTATATTTAACACAATGGTAACATTAAGAACACTGAGAAATCCCAACTTGTTAAAACGTGTAACCAAATAGCATGGCTTTTCTTTTTTAGCATTAGATGAGTTGTGTAATAAACAGAAATGACAATGATATAATGACTCCCAGTGAAGGACTTGTGCAGGCAGGAAAAATGCAAATGTTTTCTCAGGTGACAGTGAGCCAGTTTCTCAAAGACTCTCTGTGAGAACAACCAGGCCATCATGGAAAGACTTGCACAAGATTGAGCAAACACAAACATTAGCAAAAACACCTTAGGAGAAAAACTAAAAGAAGAGGGGAAAACTGGATTGCCAACATTAAAGTTGCTTCGTCTTTACCTAAACAAGTAATAGCTAATCTACTAAAATATGCATGCAATTTATAACTCGATGAGACACACACGTTGTTTTATGATTAGCCAAGGTTCAGAATGATGAGATCATCTACTCAAGTCCTGACAAGAACACTAACCACAAATTATACACCTGCAAAGGTAAGGTGGAAGCCCTGTTTCTGACAGCTCTGTCATGACATATAGAGGACCAAGGCAAAACATTAATATTAATAAAAAAATAACAGTCAGTAACACCAGAAAACTGGTAGCTAAATTGTGACATTACATTAGTCAAACGAACAGGGCTTTGGGGCTCAGAAGCGCTCTGGCACGGTTCAAAACACCCAGTGTGGGTACACCATTAGAAAATAATCGCATAACCTAATCGATATTCTATAATTAAATTGTCTAATCGAATATTCAAAAATCGTGACCCATCCCTAGTTTATAACGGATGCTGGCGTGTGTTGGAAAAGTTTGTGAGGATCAGTGGTGTGCATACGGGCATCAGACGCTCCAAACAGCTTATTCTTACGGAGGAACTATTTACTGATGGCGTCGTGAACAGTTAATAATAATAAAACATTATTTTATTTTGTATTATTAAATTAATGCAATATAAAGATACATCCCAACAAGCCTTTTTTATAATTTATTTAATATGTATTTGATCATTTATTTACTTTTCACTTGGTAGATCTCTGTGAGTTTCTCATTTGAAAAGTAGATCCACACACATAAAAAGTGTGGTCACCCCTGACTAAGATTAATGGCAGAAGTCACCAGGCTTTTCGTAAAAACAGGCGTTTTTACATTTCGTTTTGAAACACTTCCGCCGTCGTCTTGTCTGTCTCACCTCACTCTTCTTCTCGATCCGAGTGCAGGCTGTACCGGTGCTCAATAAGAATAAAGCTCAGATATGCTGTTCTGAAAGGATGTCCGGAATGGGATATTGTTAGACAGCCCGACCCCATTCAAATTGCACCAGAGTTACCGACTGTTACCGCGTTGTATTCGGAAAATTAATTCCGCGGCGAAATCTGGTCGGGACAGCCGTTTAAATTTTAGTGTCCTCTAACTCAACAAAATTATTTTTAGTACTATAAAAAAAATCTAAACTACTGTGGGGGACGGTGCCGCGGTGGGCAAGTGACAAAACGGTGTTGCGGATTAACACCGGTATTACCGCCAACACCGTCTACCGCGGCAAGACTATCAACTACCCACACACAAAATATGCAAATTTATATTTCCCTGCAATTATATAAATTAAACATTTAAAATGACTGCCAGTCATCATTGCGTGAAGACAAGCTGGATAATACTGCGGCAGTAGTGTTGTCACGGTACCAAAATTTCTGTATTCGGTCCAGATACCAGTGGAAATCCACAGTTCTCGGTACCAATTTCGGTACCAAAAAACAAAAAAAACATGCTAATTAAAAACACTATTAATAAAGTCAAAATTAAATTAAATGTACAAAAATCAATACCATTCTTTATGCTTATTTAATATTGTTTTCAAGTTTTTCCACAAGTAATAAAAGTATGGAAAACAGTAAACAAGTTTCACCCAAACTTAATTGTTTTTGATTAATTAAATTTAAAATGTAATTAAATGAAGGGGATTTACTATTCAAATTAATATGTGGAAGAAATATGGTGTGATTATTTATTAGAAAATAAAGTTGATACATTTTTTAAACAGTAGCAGTAGTATCACATACAGTCTACTAAATAATAGTAGTCTAATATATTTCTGGCACAATGTCTAAACTGCACTTTTATTTTGATGGGTTGCCGTGAAAACCTTTAAAGTTCTGTGTGTATAGGATGCTGGTTTTACTCAAATGAAACGGGAAAATGCTCGTGAAGTGACTGGGGATGTTGTTTATGTATTTATGTCCTCATTTAGACGGCAGATGATAAAATCACTGTTTCAGTGTGTGTGTGTGTGTGTGTGAGTAGTAAAAAACAAGTGTCTCTGCCATTCATTCATTCATTTCACACAGAGACTGGCAGAACATGCAGGATTCATATTTGAATCGACTTTTGCGACTTAATATTTACAGATACTTGTCCACATCACGATTTAATTTAAGTGTAATGATCTACTTTTGATTAATTCATCCAAACCGTGACAAATTTCATGACATTCCATGTTAAAACTCTAAAATCCGTTTTTAAACTAGGTTCCGTCCGCATTTTCGAAATCATACGGCCCGCCCTACGCATCAAGAAGCAGGTTGACCGGGTTCTCGGTACCACCGATACTTTAAAAAACCTGGTACCGTGATGTAATTTTTTTAGTACGGACTTATCTACTGAAGTACCGGTCTTTTGACAACATTATGCAGTAGTTTAACTATTAAAAAGACCTGTAATTAAAACCAGGCTTAAATGCACAAACCTAAGTACTTGACAGGTTTTAAAATATTTCACTTGACCTTGTTAGAAATAGACCAAACAGGAATGCGACTAATTCCTCCAAGGAGAAGACGCCTCCCTGCATGATTCATATGTTGGGAGTTCCCATGTATTCCTTTTTTGTAATTGAGTGCAAAGTGATTTTCAGATTTCTTAGTAACAGATAGAAAGAAAGTATATCAAAATATTATTGTATAAATGTTTATTCTTTTTGCTACTGTCTTATGGAAATACTGGAGATGTTCACAGTACCATTTATACATATTTCACATATTTTGCAGGTAACATTAACAGCATTCTACACCGAATCTACACATTTTAAGCTCGAGAGCTTGGTTAAACACAGAGAGAGTGCCAAACACAAGAAATGCAGGGACAAGTGTGTGGCAAAATGTCCAGGATCATCAGGTTCAATAGTTAAGGCCTTTTATCGTCATGATGCTCACGTATGGGTCTGAGATATTTTTGTAATTGTTGTTTTAACGAGGTGCGATTTGACATTATCGAGTATATTGCAAAAACCAAACCAAAAACCTACAGAGAGTGCACACATACATGACGTGAAGTCTAGTGGGTAAGACTAGTGCATGCGCATTTAAAGTGCGGTTGTTTTTCACAGCATTATTCAGTCTATTAAAATGCATCACAAAATTCAAGATATGTGGACTTTATATAATTTCATATAGTTAAAATCACACGAAGAGTGCCGTTTTTTTCCTCCAAAAATCAGCATGATTACAAATTTGATTTTGATTGTATACAGCAGTTCAATAAATAAGAAGTTAATTTTAAGAATTTCGACAACAAAAATAATTCCAAACAAAGCCTGATAATTCCAAAAAGCCAAAGAAAAATGGTTGAGTACATTTTTATTTCTGTTTTCTTTGTGCAAAAAAAAAAAAAAAAGTATTCTCATAGCGTCACAAAACTAAAGTTGAGCCACAGATGTCACATGGACTGTTTTAACAATGTATTTACTATGTTTCTTGACCTGGGAACATTTAAGTTGTGTTGCTGTCAATGGAGTGTCAGATAGCTCTCCGCTTTCATTAAACATCTTAATTTGTGTTCCGAAGATGGACGAAGGTCTTACGGGTTTGGAACAACATGAGGGTGAGTAATTAATGACAATTTTCATTTTGGGTTGAACTAACCCTTAAAGATCAGCACAATAACACACTCAGCAAAATATTGTCTAATTATTATTATTGATAAAATCCTAGAAAATATCAAGATATCATTTTTTGTCAATATCACACACCCCTAGCTGCCATCAGTTCCACGCAATTGGCAGAGCTGAATGTAAAATTTAACACCGCATACACCATCCTAACCTCGCCAAAGAAGAGCTCCCTCTCCCGGTGTTAAACCAAACTCAGATAAACTTAGGTGGTTTACGAAAGAAATCTGTCAGTGTTCTTTTCATTTTTCTCTCTTCTTCAGCTCTTCGCATTTCCAGCAATAGTTAGCTCCCTGTCACCTGACAGTGGAAATCAGTGACAACACACTGGGCCAGCTAACCAATCTGAGCCCATCGCGTATTTCTGAGGGAGGGGCTTCATAAAAACAGGAAATCATCCGAGCGTTCATAGGAGAAGGGACAGAGCGGTGTAGAATAAAGGTAAATTATGTGAAAGATTGTTTTAATTTTTAACGAAGCACCAACACATGTTAGACTGCATCCCAATAACACAAAGCCTAAAAAAAAAAAAAAAAATACATTTCAGACTAGAAAAATTATATATTACTGATATATTAAGAATATGAAGAGCTTTTTACTTTTTACCAAATTTACTGCTCCATCAATGTTTCATGCCAAATCGCTATATTTCCTTGTTTAAAATGTACTGCAAGATGCAGTTCCTTTCCAAACCGCTATAAGCGCCGAACCTGTTTTTAGCCTAAATGCGATATGTCCTCTCGACCAATCAGAATTCGTTCGATGCAATCCAACATGGCGACGCTTTGAAGCGTTTGTTTGTGCTCAGTCTTCAAAATGAGTGCTTTAAACTCTAATAACACTTTTGATGGCCTGGATGAGCCAGTGAGACCTACACCTGGGGGTAGAAAACGCAGACTGGACAAATAAAATCACCAAAAACAACAAAAAAAGAAGGTTCTCAGGTGGCGCGTTAATACCCACTGTGGGATGTCAATGTAACAGATGTGTATGCCAGTAAAGGCGGTGTGTAAACCTCACTCTAGCGACTGATGCTAGAGGCTGAAGCCTTTGGCGTTCCTTGTTAGAACACCTGCCTCCCGCGCCGGAAACCCGGGTTCGAGACCCGCTCGGTGTGATGGTGCGGACCCGGGGGGGTTACATCAGCACAAGGCTGGTGCAACCAGTTTATAGTATGAGTCCCTGATGTCATATGTTGCATGTTCTCTTT
The DNA here is from genome assembly GCA_027564155.1 of Gymnocypris eckloni scoliostomus. Lineage (NCBI taxonomy): Eukaryota > Metazoa > Chordata > Actinopteri > Cypriniformes > Cyprinidae > Gymnocypris > Gymnocypris eckloni. The sequence continues at coordinate 19,510,203 of CM050419.1, read as the reverse complement.
TTTTTTTTTAAGACATAAACCAACATTAAAAAAAAAAGGATGGATTTGTAGCGTTTTCAAAAAAAAACAAAAAACTTTGCATTTATAATCGACAATATTGTTGTTTCATTTAACAATCATTGTTTAACATGTTCAGACTGAGCCAACAGACCATTTTAACAGGATAAATTGAATATTAACAAAATGTATGGGTCTAGGTAAAAAAAAAAAAAATCATGAAAACTATTAAAATGGATTTATAGCGTTTTGGAAAAGAGCTCTTCATATATTACTGATATTAATAATGCATTTATAATAGTATCTTGCCATGATAGACATGACAAAAAATTGTATGCATATTGAACTACTGTACATTGACAAATAATGAATGAATAAATGATGCATTTATATAGCACTTTGTGTATTGCTGTACAGCCAAACGCTTTACAATCATGTGGGGGGTCTCTGTGGCAGCCGTTGCATCATCCAAGTGGATGCAGCACACTGCAGCATCCACTTGGATGATGCGATGGCTGCCACAGGACAACTGCGCCAGTGCGCTCACCACACACCAGCTACAGGTGGAGAGAAGAGAGTCATTGAGCCAATCAAGTGGATGGGGATTATTACGAGGCCATGATTGACAAGGGCCAGTGGTGGGAATTTGGCCAGGACACCGGGGTTACATCCCTACTCTTTATTAGAAGTGCCATGGGATTTTTAACCACCACAGAGAGTCAGGACCTCGGTTTAACGTCTCATCCGAAAGACGGTGCTTTTTGACAGTATAGTGTCCCCGTCAGTATACTGGGGTGTTAGGACCCACACAGACCACAAAGTGAGCACCCCCTGCTGTCCTCACTAACACCTCTTCCAACAGCAACCTAGTTTTCCCAGGAGGTCTCCCATCCAGGTACTGACCAGGCTCAACCCTGCTAAGCTTCAGTGGGCAACCGGTCTTGGGCTGCAGGGTGATATGGCTGCCAAATAAATAATTTCTGGTAGAGAACAGCACTAACAATATGAAGGTCATGGGTTAAATTCCAAAGAATGCATAAACAAAGTAAACAGGCATGAAGTAACAAGTATTCACTTTGAACTGAAGTAGTGAAACTTTTGACTTCAAAATTACAAATTCAAAACAAATATATATAAAAGAGCAAACGATCTCTCCAAGGGACATTATATGTATTCAATCAACATGCAACCCACTGCAATTAGACTAGATCCTATCTGAAAAGCTGAAAATGGATTGCAGCAATAAATAAATGCATACATAAATAACATTATACTGCTGCTTTTATAAACACACAGTACAGTGATTCAATGAAGCATTTGTGGAACTAACCAGGAAAAGTCTCACATTTGCCATGGGTTTCCCCAATACTAAGTGCCAGGAAAGACATGCTTCCTGTCCTAATTCTTCTCTAATCTCTCCATCACCCTCCCTCTCTTGAAGATGAGCAGTGGCCTGTAGCATGATGCCGGGTTTGAGTTTTACCCAAGTAAGTTCATGTTTAGTTTGATCAGACTGAGTTTTCAGGCTCAAGAATGTGGTTTGGTTTTGAGCGGGTTTCATTAGCATGGTAGCTTACGCTATACGGCTACCCTGCTCAGGAACAGGTTTCATTCTGGGTTAGAGAATAAACGTAAACCCAAACTGGACTAATCAGCTGTGAGCCAAGTGACATATATCTGATGCAATTAAACCACCCCCATATCTCTAGCTCCAAATTAAAGAAGTTTACAGTCAAAGAATTTTAGAGACAAAATTTCCCAACTTTTACAGCTACTCGTGTATTCTATTTATATTATATTAATTGTAATTGTTTATAATTAATAAATAATATATTCACATAATTATTTTATGAAGTTAAATTAATTGTACGTTTTTTATTAAACAATTTATATTTAAACACACACACACACACACACACACACACACACACACACACACACACACACACACACACACACACACACACACACAAGCTTTAATATACAACTTTTACAATTACTAAACTTATGTTTTTATTTTGAGCTCCAGTTGATTCCAGGGGTTAAAGCAAAAGAAAATCCTGCGCCTGAACCCTTTTCCCGGGTGGGGGTTTGGTTGCAGGGTGGACACATTAGCATGGTTATTTGGCAAAAAAATAACATTATTTGAATGATTTTCCTTGAAACTAACTAAGGCTCAGACTAGTGAAATGGTTTTGTTCACAATAAATAATGGTCAATTAAATACTAGGAAATTAATATAAAATAGGAAACATACAAAGACAATTTAAAACACAAAACTACAGTTCAGTTCAATTAATAACAACAAAAACAATAAAATGCTCCAAGAACAGGAAACTTAAACCGGGTTCTTGTAGATACTGCAAAATGAAATTCCAGGACTTTTAAGGACTTCAAGCACTACTTTTTGGTTTTCAAGGACTAAAATTATAGATTCATTATTATCATTATTATTTTTCAAATTCTAATTAATAAACTAATACAACAAAATGGTATAAATAAAGTGCAACACATGCAAAGAATGCAATGACTTATAACATTTGAAAGGATAATATGGCGAAGTTATCACTTTCCTTATTCCTTATGATTGACCTGAAGAATGAAGCTATATTATACAATTGGAAAATGCTGAGCTATATCACTGCTTATCGACACAAGGGGTGTGACAATGCACTTAGCTCACGAGACGAGACAAAATACAGATACTTGGTCCACGATATTTTAATACTACTTTAAAGAAATGTTCAATGACAGAATCACAAAAAGTAAAACAATGCAATTGTATTTTGAAATAATTTAACTAATTTAGGGCTGTAACTTGATTAGGGCTGTAATCAAGTAATCTACTGATTATTTTGACAATTGAGTAATCTGATATTTTTTTAGTAGTACAAATAGACCTAAGTGAAAATGAGGCTTTAATATGACTATATTTACATATTAACTAACAAATAGGCAATAATAATTGGCTTGAATAACATATCAAAAACAAGTAATTACATGGTTTTATTGAACCACACACACACACTGCTTATCGATTCGGTGCTTTAAATGGCATTCTTAACAATGCGTTAACGCAAATTCCTTTTAACAGCACTAATTCTATTAAAGCAGCCCATATTTTCAGTTTGACCTGTGGCCCAAGTATAAAGGAAAGGCCTGTATGACCGCTTATTTACATGCATTTTGAATGCACCATAAAATGATTCAAACATTGACAGCCAATCAGAACCCTTCCTACTTTAAAGTTTGTGCTGCAATTATGAAAAAACAATGTCATCACCTGTTGGTGTGGATGCTAATATAGTTATTTTAGTTATTGTTCTGGGTGTGAACGGGTCTTAACAAAAAAAAGGCATACAGCTGGCGAGACACTAACAAATGCACGTACCTTCAGAGAAATTAAAAAACATTTCAAACAACAGAGGTCCCCTGAAGCACTAGCAGAGCAAATCAATTATAATCAATTGATCAATGAATCAATATATTTGCATTCATCATCATGTTCTCCAAGTCCACAAAGAGTCAAACTATAGTATAAATTATAACCCACAATGCTATGAGCAAAAAGCATAATTCAACATTTACACACACAGGGATGCAAAGACTTTATATTTTATCATACTGCCACTTTGTATTCATTTATGATTAACTTGACAGTTTCTGAGTCACATTATACAGTTGTAATATTGATAATAAAGTTCACAGGGAAATAAAGACAGCTGCATAAATAATAAGTGTTCTTCCTTCTGTAGCTATTTAACTCGTGGTTCAAATGAGCAACAATATAAACATTCCACTGAGCCTCTTGTATAACCAAAAGCTCAAATGTAAAACCTTCTATTTTGGATAATCCCTTAAACCACTGGCAAATCATTATCATTGTTCTTTGTTGTGGTGATTTTTTTCTTTCTCAACAATATATTACAGGGTAGAGTAATATCCATGGATAACTGTTGTTTTGGACAAAGTCCTTGGTTGTACAACCACAGTAGAAAAAAAGTGCTGTGATTGTACCATGGTACAGTAACAGCATGAGATGGTAATAGCATGGTACTTGAATGCATACCATTATACTGATGATAACACTATTTATGTACCATGTTATTTACAATGTACCTCAACATAGTTAAAAGAAAGCTGTGGTATTACCTCAGTCCAAAACATGGTATTTCCATGAAACCAGTTTATTACCACAGCGCCCTTGTAAGACTTGAGATATATATTCTCAGTGATTTAAATGTTTTTAATTTGGCAATAGCAGCAAACAATCGTAAAAGAGCTGGTAAGTGATTAATTTCCATGTATTGGTAAAATTGATCTGCTTTCAAACATTTGTTTTCACTTGTTCCCCAAGTGTTATAAACATTGGTCAATATTGCGGTTTAATAAAATGGATTTGTATATTGGTGTATACATAAGATTATGATTAAATATTGCTCCTTTTGATGTTAATTTAGTGAAAAACTAAATTTTTAACAAGATATTTATAGCATTTTTAATAATAGAAATTATGGTTTGTCATTAAATTACTAAAATCAATAAACAGATTCATTTTTAAGCAATTTCAGTGCAAATAAACATTTGGTCAATCATTTTTAATCTATAAAAAAAAGTAGTACTATTAATATGGTATTTTTTAAAGTATAATTTTGTCAGTGATTAAAATCAAATCTACAATAAATACAAAAGCTAAAAGAGACAGCCATACCTAAAACCTCCTCTGGGTCCTTCACCACTATGTGTGCGTTCAGTTCCTGAAGCTCTTGGTGCAGTTCCTCCACCTTTTTGTTGGACTTTTTTAGCATGTTGTCCACATAGGCCAGACTCTTCTTATCTGTGGTCACCTTCCTCAGGTTCTCAGCTCCTTCTTTGATTTTCAGCTCTTTGCGGATCTCTCGTTTTATCTGGTCCTTTATCTCATCCAGCTTTTGTTGCACCATGGTGTCTGAGAGGTCCAGATTTTGGCCAAGACCAAGACGTTCTGAAACCATCTGACCCCGAGTATCACTCTGACAAGGAGGAGAGAGAAAGAGATAGCAGAAATGTTTACAATTATCCGAGGCATTAAGATACATGGAATGCATCCTGAAATGAAGCATCATTCTCAAGATGCAACGCAATGGCAAGTTCTCAGAATCCGTGGTCTGCATTGTGAGAGGAATATCCTTTCTATGCTGCAGAATGATGCGAATTCACTTTCACATGCAAGGTAGAGTGTATGATCCGGTTCAGTTTGTTATGCAACGGAATAAAGCAGCAGCTAATCAGCTTGAGATGGCCCAGAGATCTCGCAAAAACAATGCAACTCCTTCAGCCAAGCACAAGGGTCAGGGAATAACAGAGTGTACACGATGGAGAAAAGAAGAAAGAAAATAGTCGACATTTTCTAGAAATAATTCCCTGTAAACCAGGAATTGGTTTTATTTGAAAGCACTTTTATACAATTTTTAAGGAAAGTATAATTTGAAATGTCTCCAACAATAAAAACATTATTATAATAACTATAAACAAATGTAAAAAAATTAATAATAATCAATATATAGGAAACAATAAGAGAAAAGTGAGGGGAACTGTATCATGAAAGGATTATGAGACAAGATTTAATTTCAGGTGCAAGCGCAATTGTGCCATATGTTTGCCCAAAAGGCTATGGCACCGGCCTGACAAACAGCTATATTTTGTATTTTATTTTATTAGACTTACTGATTCTGACAAACAGAAGGTCTGCTAGGGTCCTCTGTAAGAATAAATTCGTGTTTATTTACTTTTTCCCTAAATACACCACATGATGTGCTGCGAATGGCTTATGTGGTGTGGAAGGCTCTCGTTCTTTTAATGTTTTTGTTTGTTTGTTCTGTGTTTAGTCACTCTCCTACAATCAGTTTCACCAGAGACGAACTACTGGACATAAGGCAACACACACCAGACAATGTTTTCTGGAAGGTTGGTGTTCAGACGTAACAACTCTGAAAAATATGTGTTCTCCTAATTTAGAGGCGCTCTTTCTAAACTGTAAACTTTTCTACTCGCCTCGACTTTTCCTCTTTCATTCTTGTGAATGTGTATGGCCTCCAGACGCGTGAGTGAGAGCTGCGATGCAACAGCTGGCCAAACAAATATCTGAAACTGAGCAAAGGTACCTGGACTCTCTTTTAATCATTCTTGGAGATTTTAATAAAGCAAATCCCTCCCGTGAACTGCCAAAATACAGACAGCACGTTATAAGTCCCACCCGAGACAGTAATATGTTGGATCACTGTTTCACAATTTAAGAGGCATATCACTCTGTCCCACGAGCAGCTCTGGGGCTCTCTGACCACTGTTTGGTTCATCTTATACCGACCTACAGGCAGAAACTTAAAGCAGCTAAACGTGTTATAAGAACTGTTAAAAAATCAGGACCTGGTTAAACATAATTCTATTGTACAGAGAATTGTGAAACATGACTTTTCCAAAACTTTCTGGGTTTATTTATTTTGTAAAAATTTCCAGGCCTGAAAATTCCATGACTTCAAGTTTTTTCATGACCATCTGAACCCTGAAAGTGACGATCGGGTGCGGATTGGGTGCGGTTGGCGAGTGGATAATATATTTGAAGCTGCGGATTCGGGTGACGTTTTAGCTCATCCGCGCATCACTAGTGAACTATCCCTTTAAGACATATGCACCAATTCACCATTTATAAGACATTTAGGAAAGGTTGTCCTCATCCATCCAACAACCTCTTGGATAATGCAAGTGTTCGTTTTGTAAGGTTAAATCATAAAAAAAGTTCAACTGAGAACCTTTTTCCACCTTAGGTCAGTGCAGTGCACAGCCTTCTCACTACAGCATGGTTCTCAAAGTTCACACAAACATGCCTTTGTGGTGAATGAGAAGACCCCTCCTGAGAAAGATTTATAGACATACAGCAAACACAGGGTTTGGCATTCAGAGCGCGTATTATCAGCAGGGTGGAGTCGGCACACACAGATCACTGACTGAGCAGCACAACTGCTTCAAATCAACTAGATGTGACCACACAGAGCGAAAAACTCAAGTGGTGTGATTTAAAATTAGAGGCTTCCTGAAAAAGGGAAGAATCAACATAATAGAAGGTCACCACAAGCGTTAAAGTGCAACAGTCCATTCATCGTAAAGCTATAGCCTATATCCGGAAGAAATCATATCAGTGTTAGTGGTGGTGGAAGAAAAAAAATGCATTCACCAATGCATCATGATTCCTCTAATGTTTTTTTTTATAATTGATCAATATGTTGATTATATCTTTGATTAAATGAATAATCAATTTAAAAAAAAGCCAAATTTTATCGTTATATCCAATTCAATTTATTAGACTATATGATGCCAAATATTGTCCTCCAAAAATGTGCTATGAATACAAATATAGTGATGTATTTATGTAAGCTTTATATACGTGCAAATTGAGTTAAATATAAATATTACATTTTAAAATATACCATAGTAAAGAAAAACAAAAGCACAGACTAAACACACACATTCACTATTAATATAGACATTAGATAACAGGAATTTCTGTAATGAAATATATATGTAGAGATAGTACTGCTCTCATAAAAATAGAACTAGTTACATTTTTAAACCTACATTTAAATGTAAAAAAAGCATATTTAATGTAACAAAATAATAATAATACTCCATGACATAGATTTTTAAATGTACCTTTAATAAAAATTCAGAAACTAAAACTTAATCTTTTCATAAGAGTAAACTGAAAAGTAAGTTCGGATAGAGATCAAGGCATAATTACAAATGTTAAAACGATGCAATTTCACAAGAAGAATGCCCCATGAGTCATGACTGCCATTATGATATTCCGTATATGCAAACATATTGACATTTGCACAGAATTAAATCATCTGATTCTAGGTTATTATACATTAACTTTTTTTTTTTTTTTAGGCTTCTATGTATAATATTAAACAAAATATCACTGACTATTTGCACCCAAACATACCGTAGCTGTTAAAAGTAAAGTGAGATTCCTTATGAATTGTGACTGTTTGAATCAAAACAGAATCAATTTGAGAAAAAAAGGGTTAATAAATGTGTATGATAAAAGACTATGTACCACACAATATAGAACTGGTTCTTACCAAGAAATGGACGATTCCAGCTGTGCATACAGACCCCAACATTGTTCTCTCTTAATAGCACAAAACCCTCAAGCTATCTTAGACATCCAGAACTCTCCAAAAATATACATTCCCAAACTAAATGTAAAACTATAAAGCAGCACAAAGATCTTCTAACAAGGGGAGCCTTTTAACGTGTGGAAATCAGTCCAACGTTTAAGCTAGTTTTGGCAGGGAAGAGTTCCATTCAAGGCAAGCCTGATGTCGGATAAGCCATTTGTAAATCTATTGTTGAATAATGGCGACTCAGACTAAGGTCATGGTGTTCGTAAAATAATGAGGGTCAAAGACATCAAGCATACTGCAATTCCAGCTACCTTCCTCAAATTCAAGCAATCAGAGTCATGCATCAAATTATTACCAATTTAGATCCGTTCAAATGCTAGAAAAAAAGCAAGAGACACCAACAAACCCTCATTCAGTTTGCCATGTTATTTAAAAACCTCCAGGAGTCAGAGCTACATGCATTAGCATAAATGTGCTGTCACATTATCAAAAATTTTGATTTCAAAGGCAAAAAGTGTCCACGAAGCACAGAAGTCACTTTTAAACCAAACAGCATTCTGTTGGTCAACGTTGCAAATTTGTGACTGGAAGGGTTGGGTATCGTTTGGGGGTTTTTCGATACCGGTGCCAAATCGATACTTTTAAAATGGTACCGGTGCCTAAACGGTGCCTGAACCGATACTTATAAAAAATTACCAATTAATAATTGGATTGGCCTTTAGCTCTAAACACATGGGCCCAGTTTCACAAACAGGGCTTAGATTAAACCAGGATTAGATCATAGTTAAATTAGGACATTTAAGTCATTTTTATAAACACGCTTAGAAAAAAATAAACATTACTGGGGTGCATCTTGAGACAAAACAAAGGCACTGATATATTTCAGGATCAGTCAGTGCAAGTTTATTTAAGTTAAAACAGCTAAGAGTTACATTTTAGTCTAGGACTAGGTTCAAGCCTTGTCTGTGAAAACCGGGGGTGGGGGGTGATGTCTTTTTCATTCATACTGGACGCCAGAGGGCGCCCTCGCACAAAAATGTACATATCCAGTCACAGAAGTAGCAGAACTCATGATGCTCCAGGGATATGGATAAGTAAACAGAAGATATAAAGGTTTTGAATGATAAAATAAATACAATAAACACTCGACTACGACTATGTATAGTTTTTATCTGTGTTATTCAAGCGATCTCTGGTATTTTCATAATAATTAAGTATATTTATAATCCATTGCTAATCAATGTATTAGTAGCCTATGGAGTAGTAGTAGCTTAGCTAGCTGCTGCCGTCAGAGCAAGTGCAATTTTTTAATTCATGCGCTCCTCGGACTCTCTCCTTTCCAGAGTTGTGATTTTGAATCGGAATGTGAAAACCGCACACTCGCATTACTACAAAGATTTGTTGGACTTGTATTATTAGAGCTTTACGAATTGAGTTCACGTGCATTTTCTCAGTCGGGAAATTATTTTTCACGTGCGGTGTCGGGTGCTGGTGATGATGCTTCTTACATCCGTTTCGGAGAAACAAAGGACAAATATTTCAACCGATCGCTCCGGCATGGCACCGAAATGATGCACCGAAATCTGTGTTCTGATTCAGTTCTAGTACATAACGGTTACATAGTTACCGGTGCCTTATTGGTACCGGGTTTTGGTACCCACCCCTAGTGACTAGAATAAATGGTAATTTATATTAGCCAATGGCTAATAAATTCTCAGATTTTATTCGCCAGTGTGTGAGTTGGAGTCCAAGTATAAGTTTAGCACAGATATATTCACTCGCGGGACACTGACTGAGCGCTTCAGAGTTTCGCTCTCGGTCAAGCGATCTGTGCTGTTTTTCAGTTCATCTCAATGGATGCGCAGCGCACCTGTGTTTGACATACCATGAACTTGGTGGTAATGGACCAACTACCGGCGTGGTGTTGTGATATATATAATTCTGAAACACAAAAATAAATAAATGAGGCTCAATCATCTATTAACAAACGTGCGTGTTTATTTTAGCACTTCCGTCAGTGAGCACTTAGCCCACAAAACACTCAAATAAATATCAAATAAACAATACAGTTAAATAGGAAAGTAGCCTTAAATAATACAGTTAAATACACCCTGTGACCCTGTCGACCTCATCATTTGCAACTGTTACTATTATTACACTTGTTTACAAAACTTTGTAGTATGCTTGTTATAGAGTGTGTAACACACTACCGCCGGAACCAATACACAACCGCCAGTGGCACGGTTGTCAAGGCCACTATTACAGCCCTATTGACAGCCCGTTTTTAAATAAATGAGCCCAGTCAAAGCTGGTCCTATCCATCACACAGTTAAACAACTAACAATTACTTTAAATGCTTTATTAGCGAGTGCAGAGAGCGCGTTTGGTGCACGCTAGGGATGGGCATTTTAAGCAAAAGTAATATTCGATAATCGCTGGGTATTATTCGATTACTATTCGAAAATCGCTCCCCTCCCACGCATGCACACGCCCACCCACCCACGTGCACAAACACACACACACACACACACGAGCGCACACACACACACACACACACAGAGAGAGAGGGGGAGAGAGACCATCCAGGCTTTCAATCTGTATGATAAACTGTTTATTTAATAGAGAATAGTCTATCTTAACCCAAGAAAATGAATGGTTGTAAAGTATGAGTGCTGAAACATATTAATATAACTTAACCGAAGGACGGCATTTATTAACAGAACAGTCCGTCGATTATCAACTGCTCATAAGGCTAGGACATTTCTATTTTAAAAATGAGCATGAACATTCATATTAAAAAGAAAATCTTAAATCTGATTAATGCATCAATGAATATTAGGCGTAAAACATATTGCGCGCTAAACAGAATATCATTCTTAAAACATATTACGCGCTAAAACATTGTGAACCGCCTGAAAGGCACTTATTATGTGAACATTCATTTTAACGTCTGTCTTCATAACAATAACCTATTTCATATATATAAATATATTAAATGAACATGTTCACATGCTCAGGAAGAAGACGGGAGTGCAATCTGTTCACAATTAGTTCGGTGAACTTTGAATTGAAACAAGGAAACGAATATAGATCCCTGCAGCTTCTCAGAATTCTGCGCCTGAGTCTGAGCCCGTGTCTCTCTCTCTCTAGCTGAGCCATTTAAATAGTTCAGTTTTGGTTTTTAATAGCAAATTGGTCATTATTTTGTTTCCTTTCTTTATTAATTTAATTTAGAAATATGATTGGAACATCTTATTTTTGTTAAATTCAAGTTTTTGTTTTTTTAAATACCACGTGGCCAGCGCAAGCTTGATCAGTTTAACCTTCTCAAATAAATAACTAAATAATTAACGTCATAATATTTTAAGAATAAAGTCAAAATTACGATCATAAAATCATGTTTGCCTGAAGTTAAAGTGAAAATTACACCTGTATACTCTGCCAAAAAAATAATAATAAGTGTGGCATCCAACCTGTCATTCTTCACATTTAACACGAAAAACAACACAAATATTTTGCATATAAATATAATATATCAACCAGTGGAATATTACGTTATTATTTCAGCAAAAAACGAATAATTTGAATGCAGGGAGCTCATCACAGCTTCATTAAATGGGAAACAGGACGTGAAGGCGGCAGAGAAGCACTCTGTGGAGTGCATCGTTTTGTTAACTTTGGTTTATTATTTTGAGTTGTTTGGGACGCTGTAACAAACGGCCCTCTCGCAATATAATGCTTAACATCTATTGATCACGCAATCAGCCTGCACGTATCAGAAGTTCCGTTCTCCAGCATGGTTAGCGCTCACACTATAGTGTGTGTGTGTATGTATTGTGTACACACTATGTATGTGTGCCGCGCCCGAGTGCCGACAGTGCAGTTTGTGTTCAAGCACGCACGCTCTAAAATAAATCTGTGCATCTGTACTTCAGTATATAAATTCAATATAGATTAATTATTGCTAAAGTTACTTGCCAAGAGGGGTAGTTTGACATACTTCATGTATTTGCCCGTTTAGGCGTCTCGCGGTGTCAGAGGCGGCAGTCTGTCTTTCGCGCTGTTCACACAGAACAGAACACAACGCGCATGTACTGAAAGGAGTTGTCTTCGCGCCCAAATGCTTTTTAATCGCTTACATTTTTAAACAAACAAGGCTTAAAATCGCATGCAAATGATACAATTTAGTGACCACCTGCAGTGGCCCGATCTGGTAAGTGACAAATCCGAGCGTCCTTCACAATCGGACAGTCTTTATTGTCAAGCCCTGGTACACCTTTAGAAAATAATCGCACAACCTAATCGATATTCTATAATTAAATAGAATATTCGAAAATCATGACCCATCCCTAGTGCACGCATCTCAGAGCTTGCGCGATCGTGCCCAGGGCACTGACGGCAGCTCCGCTTTAAGATGAAATGTGAATCATTTCTCCTTTTCTGTCTCTGTGGGTGAATTAAACCCGTCATGATTATATAGGCAACTCGATGTCCCATGCTGTTCTGTTCATTCAGCACAGCTTTGAATGCGGTTGTGAATCCTGACAATGTAAAGGTGTCAATTCGGCTAAAATGTGCGGTTCTGACGGTCGTATAATAATAAAATGCTCTTTTAAGTGATGTTATGCTGTAACATATGTAGATATGCTGTTCTGAAAGGACGTCGGGAATGGAATATAGTTAGACCGCCCCGCTCCCGTTCAAATTGCACCAGAGTTACCGACCGTTACCGCTTTTTATTCAGGAAATTATTTTAATCCCACGGCATAAGAAATCTGGTTGGGACAGCCGCGGCAATGCAGACCTAGACTGCTGTGATGCCAGACTCTCGGTCGTTCGGTGCACTGCATTGAGCAGCAGCGTTCAGTTTTAATTGTAGTGTCCTCTAACTGAACAAAATTATTTGTATTACTATAAAAAAAATCTAAACGACGGTGAGGGACGGTGCCACGGTGGGCAAGTGACGTAACGGTGTTGCGGCTTAACCGCTGGTCCTTGCCTTCACATCGTGCATTTAAATAGTTTATTTCACAACGAGAACAGGTTAGCTAGCCGTGCACTATCCTTTATGTAATGTATACTCTTTAACAGCAATTTTTCAATGACGCCCTAGTCATTCTTGGCGCACCCAAAATGGTCCCACACTATGGACTTCAGACATTCTCTGGTGGAAATATAGGATCGCTGTTTGGTTCCTCTGTCATAGTTAATCTGTGGAGTAGCCTCCCTGTCTCTGATAGGCATGGCATTTTAAGCAGGTGCACCGCCGCTAGTGTTACTTTGTTTTCGTTTTGCGCAAGCTGCAACAGTTCCGTTCTGTGCAACAGAAACACTCGGTTTAGCGTAACCTTTACGATTAATTAACCGGGACGTTTTAAGGTGCAGTTAATGGTAAAACAGGTTAATCGCTGCATCCCTATTGTGTTCTTCGCTGAATTCTGGCGTTTCACACTGACTGGATCTCATAGCGCTGCTTAGTGTTCACGTCTCAAAGGAAATGCATCTGCTCTAGTGAGCTCGTGCCACGCGGCAATTTGAACTGTGATCCGAGCAGATAAACTGTCCGTGTGACATGATTCAAATGAGTTGCGCCGCTTCGTTCTGCTTTTGGCGCATAAACATTAAATCAAATATTTATCGAACTCTTCATATCGTTTTATAGAGGAAAATTATTGTTATTTAATTATCTCCCAGCCTTAGATTAATCAATGCATGCTCATGAACTTTTATCATTTATAATTCTATGGTAACGGAAGAGGTTAAAATTCAACTCGTTCTTTTTCATGCTTAGTATTATTTGTGACTTAAATTTTGTGTTATAAGCCATTTCAACTTATGTTATAAGCCAGGCTTCGAATTAATGATCTTGTTGTCACGGATTACAAGCAAAGATACTTGTCTGTTTTGCTTCCATCTATACACCTTTAACCTTTTGAGACTAAAAAAAGATGGATTCATTGTTATTCTTAATTAAAAAGCACAATACCAATAATTCAGTAGGCTACATTGACAAACTAGCTTACATAACGTTTATTAACAAAAACAAATAAGATGAGGCATGGCTGTATTTACAAACTAATAAATTACAGAACACTGAGGAATCAAATAAATAACAAATTAAAAAGAAAGCCTCCATAGCATAACATGAGATATACAGCAAAGATAACCAGCTTTTTAAAATGAAAAGCAAAACTAAACTGGCTGTCATGACAGTTCTTGCATGTTTTTTTTTCCACAAGAAAACCAACATATTCACCTTCTCTGGTTTAAGAAGCGGTCTTTTACTTTGCTATTGCTTGAAAACCAAAACCTCTGTCTGTCATCAAATATCCGCGCCATTTTTGCCGTACGCTATGCGCACTGATGCAGCAAAACCAGGCTCTACACCCAAAGCACTCACACTGAAAGCACCTCTCTTTTGGTACTTTTCCACTGCGTGGTAAAACTTGGCTCGGCACGACTCGTTACGGCATGGCTCGGTTTGCGTTTCCACCGCAGTTTAGTGCCGCTTTAGAGTGGGCGGGATTATTCACGTGTCGTTATAGTTGCGCCGCCTCTACTGCCGTGACATCAACAACGCACCAAAAACAAACACACAACAAAGGAGCATATCGACGGAATTGTGTTTTTCATTCTCGGTATGCGGATGTTTTTAACAGCAATGGAGAGGCCTATGAGAATGCTTGGGATTTACCCCCAGCAGCAGAGACTGTGGTGGCAGTGCCGCAGGCTGTAGAGGAGGGGGCAGGGATGTTCGTGCAGGTGTGCTGCGTTACTTGAATAGTTAACTATTCATGTAGAATGTTCTGTAAAGTGAATTATCAATAAACTTGAATATTTCAAAATTTACAATGTATCCCTTGTTTTTTTATTTATGTGTTGGTTTATATCATCATGGCATTAATAATTTGTCTTTTTCAAGAGGTTCATTACGTGCTCATACAATAATATATATTTAATATAGTCTGGAGGTACACTTATTCGATCAGATTTTTTTTAATTGAAGCAAAACACAGATACAAAGGTAAAACTATAAACAGAAAATATACTCTAAAATATACAAAGTGCAAAAAGTATATACATAAGGCTTTTTCATTCAGCTCTCTCTCTGGATCCGCTCCTCGGCTATCAACGAGAGGAACGTCTGAACTTCCTCAACAGACCACGAAACAGCTATCTTTTGGTTGATACAAAAATTAACGTTTGTTCAAACAAAAGTTGCGATACTTCACTGGCTGTGCTGATTTAAATCGAGCAGGTCTATGTTGGGTCTTGTGTCACAAGTTCAGTGACACAGTACTGACGATTTTCTTCGGCCAATCAGTGATCAGTAGAGTTTACACGTCACGTTTTGGTAACGGTACGGATCGCTTGGAACCTCGGCCAAGGTGGTACTAAAAAGTACCAGGTACTGTACCCAGTGGAAAAACCCCCAAAAGTGAACCATACTGAACCGTACCGTACCATGCAGTGGAAAAGCGCCATTTGTGTGATCCATGAAATCTGACTCCTGCTACAATGAGCCGTGGCTATGTAACGCACGCTGTGTGGAAACGAGCAGGCACTTTGGAGCAGCTCAGACACGTGCTTAGAATGTGTCATATAAACACCCTGTATCATTATGAAAATAGGCAGAATCTCATGAAAATCACTTACAAATCATAGACTGTCATAATCATGTGTTTATTAGCTTCATGTTTCATCCTTGGATATGTTTTCCTGGGTTTCTGTACAGAACTGAATGCGGAAGTGAAATGAACTAGGTGCACTGATTTGGTTATTTTTTTTACTTTGTGCAGTGGCTCAAAAACGAAAAAATAAAACCAATGTTTGTGGTAGTTTTTTATGCAATTTTGTTAAAACAGATTTCATAAAATTGGTAATCGTTCAGAAACCAGTATCGAATTCAAGGTATTGGTATTGAACATTTTTGAACCATACCCATCCATGTGTGTGAGCCTGTTGAGATAGCTGCCTGGGGAAATTATTGCCTTGATGCGAAATTTGTGATTTGGTGGATTTCTATTGAAATTATTAGATTTTGCCAAACAGTGGTAAATGTGACACCACCTTAAGGGTCATAAGGAGGGAATGGAAGATGTAAACTGGTTTTAAGAGCCAACAACCTAGTATGGCTGGAGAACAACCTCACCTTCCTCCTTAGCTTTCTGATATATAGCAGTGAGAGACAGGGAAACATCTGTGTCCCGACTGTGGAGAGTCCTGTAAACGCTTTGGCTGGCTGAACACGGAAAGTAATGCAGCTAACAGAGAAGCCAGGAAATTATGCTGATATATACAACTCAACATTACATTTACATTTACGCATTTAACAGATGCTTTTATCCAAAGCGACTTACAGTAGATTCAGGTTATACATTTTTGTGTCAGTATGGGTGTTCCCTGGGAATTGAACCCACAACCTTTGCGCTGCTAACGCAAAGCTCTACCACTGAGCCACAGGAACATAAGAGGAAAGGAAGAAATTAAGAACAAAAAGACATTGGCCAAGACTCTTTGGATCTCTCTCTACTAACTAACTCCCACACAGCAGACAACAGGTTTCCAAATGGCTTGTGGCACACTAGGGCTGTTAAATTGGCTGAAAAACTACATTCAAATTTTTACCAAAATATTATCAAAATTCGAATTATATTTGAATTTAAAAGGCATAAATTCAGTTAGGGGACAAAAAGCTTTTGGCTTCTCCCCTGAGGGCAAATCGAGCTAAATATTACCAAATGCACGTTTCTTCAAAGTAGAGCTGGGCAATAGGAACAAAAATTAATATCTCTGTATTTTTGTCCTGATTTACGGTATACGGTACATATCTCTGTATTTTGTATTTGGATAAAAATAAAATAAAGTGAATGGAACCATGTAGGCATATATAATGTGCAAAAAGGGTTAACATCACATTACATTCTAACATTGCGATCAAAAAACAAAAAATTACGCTTTTAAAGCAGAGTTAAATTGACTAAAACTAAAAACATTTTTTTTTTTTTTGAGAACACAGTGATGTTCTCTTTTCCCGCTATATTTTGAATGTGCAGCACCTCATCGAGTGGGTTCAACTGGATAGGCTAAAAAAAAAAAGCATTAAAATGCAACGACACCTCGTCATCGCATCTCGTGTGCCAAGCTGCCTGACGGACACCTAAAATTTGAATGCAGCGTTTTACATTCGAATGGGGATTTTTATTTTAAATTCGACGAATATTCGAAATTCAAATATTTTTTAACAGCCCTATGGCACACTGAGGTTAGAAAGACCTTCTGATCATTTAGACTACCTGTACAAGATATCAGATGGCCAAAGCAAACTGCAAAACATACCTATACCTAGACTTCACTGCGGTTTTACTTCACTGCTTTAATTCCTTTTCACACTTCTGTGACCACAAGGCCAGATTATAGATTAATAAAGCATTTTAGTGTGGTCTCTTGCACAATGTTATGACCTCAAAACATTTCTACAGTTGTGAATGATTAGTAAGCGAATACATTTAAATTGTGTTAGATCTTTATGTAGAGCTAGTTTGATGTAGTAAACTTGCTCAGTAGCTCACCTGGTACAGCATTGCATGGAAAACAGTCACGACACTCGACAATAGTGCGCAAATTCTTGCAAAAGCAAGTTGAAATGGTATTTTTAATTGCCAATTTGAAATGTTTGCTTTTGTCCAAACTATATTGGTTAGGCAGGGTAGGGTTTAGTGAACATTATTTTCAACCTTTTAACTTTTTAAACTGCACAATAGTGTTCTTCTGTACCAAGTCGGTACTAAAAAAATTAAAACTAAATGAAATGAAAAGTACCGGTGGTACTGAGGACCCGGTCAACCCGGTTCTTGATGCGTAGGGCCGCATCCTTTCCGCGATGCCAAAAACGCGGCTGGAATCGCGGAACCTTGTTTAAAAACGGAATTTACAGTTTAACACGGAATGTCATGAAATTTGTCAAAGTTTAGATTAATTAATCAAAAGTAGGTCATTACACTTAAATCAAATCGCGATATGGACCAGTATCTGTAAATATTAAACAGCAGAAGTAGATTAAGGTATGAATCGCATGTTCTGCGAGTTTCTGTGTGAATTAATGTCAGAAACATGCGGTTTTGTTTACTAACGTTTAGGGGTGTAACGATATCACAAACCGAACCGAAAGATCGCGATACACCACCCACGATACGAATCGCGGAACTCTCGTGGCGTACCGCGGTACTCTCACGCCCCCTGCTGCCCATTGTTGAGGTTAATGGCATTTATCTCTAACTATTAATTTAAACTATTTTTTCTTTGCTTACATTTGATTTAAATTGTATTAGTAACGACTAATAAGAGCTTTTTAAATTTGTTCTAAATATTATATTCTAAAGTTACTGTTTTCCAAGTGCATGTCATTTCACGTGACTTGGGAGTGAGCATCACACTCGGTTGCTAGTATATGCAGGATGGCTGCTTCGCATAGTACTGAAATTGCAGATCCCCCGGACACATTTAAGTCTCCTGTGTGGAAACATTTTGGTTTTTCAGTGGAGTACAGGAATGGAATTCATGTCATAGACAAAGCGCACAATCTGTCGTAACTGTTTCAAAAAACTCTCTTATACGACAGGAAACACATCTAATATGCAAGCGCATCTCCGGAGACATCACCCCAACATTGATATAAGCGGCACATGTAAGAAACCTCAAAAACAGGAAACTTTTCCCACTGCCTTTAGAATGAATCTACAAGCTAACTCCGACCATGCTCAAACAATTACAAAGGCAATAGGTGTTTTCATGGCACCAGATATGCGGCCGTTTTCCGTTGTTGAGAACGACGGATTCACCCATTTGCTAAGTGTGTTGGAGCCAAGATACCAATTACCGAGCCGACCGCATTTCAGTCAGAATATGCTGCCTCCCCTTTACAGCGAAGTAAGAGCCAAACTAGTGGAGGACCTGAGCAATGCTATATTCATTGCTTTAACTACGGACGGGTGGACCTCCCGTGCAACTCAGTCTTTCATGACGATCACGGCGCACTACATTACGGACAACTGGGTGATTAAAAATCCCGTTCTGCAGACACGCGCTGTCTACGCATGCCACGTAAGTGATCATCTGTCGGAAATACTACAGGGAGCTGTAGCAGAGTGGAAAATTGAGTTTATTTCATTTTATTTTACTTAAGATAAGCTGACTCACTAAAGAGACAAATGTTTATTTCTGACTACCTTGGAGTTATCTCATTTTAGTTTACTCTGTTAAGCTGGCTGCACTAAAGAGATATTTTTTTTAGTCTGACTAGTCTACATTGGAGGTATTTATTTCATTTTTTTTACTCAGGTATGCTGACTGCACTAAAAATGTGAAGCTAAAGTTAATAAAGTAAAAGTTAAGTCAAGTTATTGTTGTTATTATTGAGTTAAGTGAATCTATTGTTCCTTAGCATTGCTGGTAAGATGACATGAACCCTACCCCCACAGCAAACAGAACCGAACCGAACCGTGGCTCCAAAACCGTGAACCAAACCGAACCACTGGTGTATCGTTACACCCCTACTAACGTTACATACTGAAGCGCAGTGATTTCAGCGTCTGCCGTCTAAATGAGGACATAATCTCATACTATGTCATGACATACTTTTGTGGCTTAATATTAACAGATACTAGTCCATATCATGATTTGATTTAAGTGTAATGACCTACTTTTGATTAATTAATCCAAACAATACATAAAGAACATCTCCAAAACGGTCACTTCACGAGCATTTTACAGTTTCATTTGAGTAAAACCAGCGTCATATATATAAACATTGTCCCAGAAATATATTAACTTATTTAGTAGAATGTATTTGATACTACGACTACCGTTTAACAAATTTATAAAACTTTATTTTCTAATAAATAATCACACAATATTTCTTCAATGTTTGAATTTTAAAAGTGAATCCCCTTTATTTACCACAAAAAAGTGTTTAAATTGCATTAATTAAAAGACCAATTTAATTTGGGTGAAACTTGTTTACTGTTTTCCATACTTTTATTACTTGTGGAAAAACAATTTTAAATAAGCACAAAGAATGGCATTTATTTTTGTACATTTTATTTTAGTTTGAAAATAAACTAAATAGCATGCCAATATGCCAATAGCATATGCCAAATGCCAATAGCATGGTTTTGTGTTTTGCTTTGATACCGAAATTGGTACCTTGAACCGTGGATTTTCACTGGTATTGAATACAGAAATTTTGATACCGTGACAACACTTCCACACAATAAATATTTAAATAAGAGGAATCTCTGAAACTGGTGTTCCTCAGTGCGGTCAGAGTTGCTTCAATGAAATGCACAACTGGACAATAGTGAAGCGAACAGAAAGAAAGACTGAAACTGATACTGCAGATTCACTCTCTCCCCTTGACATTCTTGTTCCTCTCTACGAGAAAACTACTGAAATTGTATTGCCAGTGTTTCTTTTAATGTCGCTATTATATTTTGTGCAGCACTTTGATTTATTTGTTTTATTTATAATTAAAACTACAATGATTTGAATGCATCAATACGTTTCCAAGACCATTTTAGTTTGTCACTATATTTCCTCCTTGTTTAGTGATGCAGCTATTTAAATTGCATTATAAACACATATACACACATATATATAAACATTTGATTCATAACTCAGTTTAAGTGAATCAATCAAAACTCTGAAGTCTAATCAATTTAATATTTTGCATTACATGCTCAGGTTAATACTGCTAATAATGCAGTTTAATGTTGCTGTTTATTACTATAATTGTTATATATTATTAAATATAACTGGAATTTGTTTAATATAACTAATTAACTATTAAAAAACTAAATAAATAAATACTAAAAGACTAAAAACTATTTATGAATTTTCATAAACTATTATTGCTATATTATTATTTGCTATATCCCCAAGTTCTTGCGTCCATGTGTTTAGATTTCGTTTTGTGAGTTAAAGAGTTCAAAATGGGTAGGGAGAGGAGTTCCAACACGTGAAGCCCTCCATAGAGCTATGCTGGGCCTCCATGACATCAGTGGCTGGCCAGTTCTCTGAAACTCCACCCACTGGAGAGAGTCATGAATGAGCTTAGAGCCAATGAGGGTTTGAGCATCATCCTGTGAGTTTTATCTTAGAGCTCATCCTATTATGGTTTTACCATGACCCCTGCACCAACGCCAGGGAAAAGACTTTCCTCTACCCACTACCTTATTTGTTCCATTAGTACTTCTGCAGTTAACTCGCACTCACAGAAAACACATAAGCCAATAGACTTTGTGCTCTGACACAGTTCACTTAGGAAACGCCTTGCACAGGATTCTATATATAACTAGATTTAATAGGAACATATGTCAGGTGACTTGTTAAGTAAAAATGAAGATTAACAAAGACAGATTTTCCACCTTAATGCCACATTTTAAAACAAACTAACAATAATGACTTAAAATCAGATGTATCATTCTACATGTTGATCAAGCTGTCCTATATCTGTTTGACTGGGAGGTTCTTGACAGGTCTGTGACTAATTGTTGGATGGGATGTATGCTTTCGTAAACTAGTAGTAGTAGTAGTAATAGTTGTAATTAATTTATTGTTGTAATAAATTATTTCAAATATCTTACAAATATTGAATATGCATAATTATTAAATAATTCATATTTATTTACTATTCACATGAGATTTGCACTCCCTATGGGGATATATTTGCCTACAGATTGACCCATAAAATATTTTTTTAGTATATGACATTTTAGGAAAAACTGATTTTTACATTAGCTTTTAGCCATGGAATTATAAAACAAACAAACAAAAAAAACAAAGAAAGATGGTTATTATATACTGGTACTTTGTTTAGCTAGAAATGTATCTGCAAGCAATCCGCAATATAAATGAACAAGTATCAATGTTGATATGCAACATTACCCTTTCAACTGATTATTTATCAGTACAGAAGTCAATTTCATGTACTTCTTTATTATAACTTCCTATAGCATATGCATTCTGCAAACTGATATGTACAGCTATAGGTCTTATTTATTTGTATTTATTTTGATGGGCTACAATAACATATTGGACAGGAGTAGCCAGTAGAAAATACCCAGTAGAATTGGAACTGCAATATTAAATCTGTGAGTTTTAGTGTGAGTGTGAGTGTGTGTGTGTGTTATAAAGTCTGCATCAGTGTTAATTTCGTTGACGAAATATTTTCGTTATAATTTTCGTTGACGACAAGTTTTCACTGACGAAAACGAGACGATAACTAAATAAAAATTAAGTGATGACGAAAACTATAATTAAAATATATTGACATTTTCGTTAACTAATAAAAACGAGACGAAAATATGAGTGAGAGACGTGTGCAAAAGATCCAATCAGAATTAATCTTGGTGTGTGGCACGGTAAGATGCACACGCACATTTGAAAACTAACGTACTGATCCACCTGGCGACACGGGATGTGCAGTACACGACATCATCCTGCATACGTTGGGTGTCTGTCTATTCTATTCTTGTCTGTCAAGACAAACAAGACCTTGTGTAAACCGTGTGGAGCGGAAATCGCTGGTAAAAACACAACAAATCTAAAGCGACATCTGCAAGGGAATCATCCTGAAATTCACGCAAAGGTAAGCACGAAATTTTTGCTAATTTTATTTTGTCAGCTTACCTCAGTCGGTGTGCTTTTGCATAACTGAAACATTATAGCCCAGGGCTTCTCAAAGTCGGACTCCGGTCGGATCCGGACGGGAGAATTCAATCCGGACCCGCCTCCACTTGATATTTCAAAGCGCTTTTCGTATCACTCAGACCTCCGCTCGCACACACACACACACACACACACGGGCGCATGAACCAGTGTTGCAGTGATTACAGACTCTTTTGTAAGACAAAGCACATAGCAACTAGCGACATTTTGGATAAACCTAAGATTTCATTCAGTAGAATAATGTCACGGTTTCGCCTTCCCGATGCAGTCTTTCTCCACCAGCAGAGTTAGCAGTGTATTCAAAGAACCGACCCGCAGCAGACTTATGAATGAACGAGTACAAAACAGCGTTTCCAAAAACTATAACAATCCCAGATTTATGTGTGTTTTTTTAATGCAAATAGAACTCTTGTAATTACTGCCACTTATAGCAACAATATGCACATTCTTATTGTATGTTTACAGGTCTGTTAGTTTAGTTTGATATTGACCTTTGCTGTCAATGCTGAAAATAAGAAGAGTTTGTTTTTAATTCCATGCATTGTTGGCATTGTAGCCTAGCAGTTTTTATTTTAATATTGAATTGGCACCAAAATAATATTTTGTTTTGTTTTGTTGAGGTGTAAGAAGGAAGGGGCTGTTTCAGTACATTTTCCTGTTTAACATATTCCCTATGATATAAATAAACTGTTTATTATTAACAGAGAACTGTTGATTCAGGTCATTTTTTCAGGTCATACAGTATTTGCAATGGCATTACTGCCAAATACAGTTTTTCTTTTAAATATTTTGGAGTTGCACTTTTGCTTTAAATAATGAAGAATGTCATATGCAAGTTATAAACAATGCATATCTAATTTTTGGTCTTTTATGAGAAAGGCTATATTCCATATATTTAATGAGACTTGGTTTTATTTAATTTTAAGTTAGAATATTTTACATATTACACTAGTTTAACTAAATTACACTTAAATTAATCCCAATATATTTTAGTCAACTAAATCTACAGTAGATTTAGTCGACTAAAATCGTATGCTATTTAGTTGACTAAAACTAGACTAAAACTAAATCAAAGCAGATGACTAAAATATGACTAAAACTACAATTGCATTTTAGTCAAATGACTACGACTAAAACTAAATTAAAATCTGCTATCAAAATTAACACTGGTCTGCATACAGCCAGAGCACAATGGATTGAAACCAAAACCAAAAAGTTTTACTAAATAATGAGATGTGACGGTCAAAGACATGAATATGAACATGTTTAACATAGCTCAGTCGGTAAAAAAAAACATGTTTCATGTAAACCACTGTCACAACAATGATATTTTCTGTTGTTTTCTCAAGAAATACAAAACATGTATTTAAAATAAATGTAAAACAAAATGTATTGGTTCAATTAATTACAAAAATAAAGAAAGAAAGAAAGAAAGAAAGAAAGAAAGAAAGAAAGAAAGAAAGAAAGAAAGAAAGAAAGAAAGAAAGTAACCATTCAGAGTAACAAGGAAGAAACCAAAACTTGCAGTGAAACTCCTTTCCAAGGAAGTGTGCTCTCAATTTCAGCACACAAACTCCAATATTTTGTTGGATACTTATGCCAGTGTGATTGACAATGATTTAAACTAACCTTTAAAGAAAATACAATTTGCTTATCCTTACATCCTCTTCCCTTAGCTACACAATACACTTCCTCCCAAAGACTGTAATTTCTGAACTAATGCCTCTCTCTCCTTCAGTGATTTGGCTGCAGATAAGGGCCAGAGGATACCTGTCCAACACTCCAGCCAAAAAACACAACCTGCCAGAGTCCCTTTGAACATTCAAACTTAAAGTATCAGTTAACTTGTTGGGTTTCAGTTGAGCCTCACTGCAATTAGGTGGGGAGGAGACAACCCAAACACAGCAATCAAACTACTCCCTCTCAAAATGATACGAGTTTAGAAATAATCCTTTCACAAAGGACTGATTCACAACCATTTACACTTCCTACATTACTTCTTTACTTTGTATTGTTTTCACTTAAATCACATTTTGTCATTTTGTCTTGAGAATTGATTTTGACAGTACAACACCTAGCCTTTCACACAAATAAAGTGAACAAAGGGTTTTAGTTAAAAAAGCCAAAACAGCACAATATAATATAGGAGTAAACTTAAAAAAGATAAACAGATGCAAATCAGATACACAATTTCATTACATGACTAATGATGCAAAGACCATCAAATTAGACAACAGCTGGACTAAAACCCTTACATAAGTCAAAATATCAATAAATGACCTTCAGTTTGCAAAAAGCCAGTTTATACTTATCCACATTAATTCTGAATCAAGTCAAAATATGCATATTGTTCAGTGCTGGTGTTTGACATCAGCCGTTTGTAAAGTTTACTACATTTTCTTCATTTTCTAAACATTTTTAAACGGAATGCTTTTTGTTTGTTTGGTTTTTAGAAACGTGTTTAATAAAAAGCAGGCAAACAAACACTGACATTGCCTCATACAGTATTAAGCAGTGTTTCAGGGAGTTGCCAGGGTGGAATCGTTCAGGATATGTTACTAATAATAGATTTTACTCCAGATTTTCCCTCACGACACAGGCACGAAAGAGAGCTTGCTCTACATTACTTCGTGTGCACATATAAACTCCTTTTAAAACATTAATGTTTCCTTCATGAAAACAGCTAACGTTAACAGGGTTTTTGAGAAAACGAAAGGACATTATTAGTGCTTTTTAGGCAGTTTACAAAAAAATAAACATTTAGTTTTCAACTAACGTTAGTTAGGCTAACATATCGTAACTATTACGTTTAAGAAACAATAAATTAACATTAAGCTACATTATGCGAACAAGCACAAAGAGGTACAACGCATTAAGTAACCTCTGTTCTGAATGCTACTGAAGTTATGTAAATACAATATTATTATACATATAATACACTTCGTTTGCAGTAAAAATGCATAGTTTATCTATGGGCTGGGATTGAAGCAACAGTTGGTCTATGTGTCAAATATATCTAGGCCACATTTAACCCTTTCCATCACAGTTAAAAGTCACTATCTAATGCTTCAAGAAGAGTGTTGAAATTTTAAAATAGTGATTAGATGAAAGCAAATGTAATGCGATCAAAGTGAGTTGACAGTGTTGAAGCGCGTGGTTAGTAAATAACGTTAAGAGATAAAATAATTATCTCACCTGCACGGGATCGGCCGCCATCTTGCCTCTAAATAACTTTGAATCAAACTCAAGGGAGCAAAAAGGAGGAATGTCAGTAAGAAGTTAAACCTCTCCACTTCTCCCCTAGTTAGCTCGTATTTCTTCCTGATTCTGAAGAAAACACATCGGATCCACGACTCGGGCTATTCCATAGCGCAGCCGGTAAACTTCCCAATTCCCATGACGCTGCCGAAATATCCTTGTCTGATATATAAAAAGCAATTGTTTAAAAGTTTCAGGAAACCAATGCAATAGTTTTCCGTGATAGATCCACGCACACGGTCGTGGAAATGCGAGTGTTTTGAATGCGTGTATTGTTGAACACGCTCCTCTTCTCTGCTCTCCCAGCTGGAGTCAAATCCTACACTTCCAGTCATGTGATCAGAAACTCTATGCAAGCATTTTCCCGTGAGTGGCCATGCACACTGCCAAATATAGAGTTTAAATCAGTCTTGTATATTTACTAGAGCCTTGTATCAGACTACATCAGCGCCTAATGTTTCAAAATTGCAGAAATACACCAGAGAGTATTTCCTCTGAATTTGTGGATTTACATTTTTACACAAGACTGATACTAGGTGGGGCTCAGAGTTTTCTGTAGGCTTCAACCTGTCAAAAATTTAGGAATAGGTGTTTTATAGACTGTATTGTTTATTTATGGCATTTATACAGGGATTTATGTAATGCACAATGTATTAATGTAAATAGTGCTAATAATAATAATAATACAGTAGCTTATATTGTATTGCACTGGCTATTATAATATAATATAATATAATGACATTATTATTAATTATATATAAAGCTATATAGTAGCATATTTACATGTGGATTAGTATTAGGCCTATTTATAACCCTGTTTTTAAAATATATTTTATGTTCTGCAGCCTTTAAAAAATAAGCTTAGACACAAATATAGTATGCATGCAAATCATTTAGGTTTTACAGCTATGATGAAATAAGGACAAAGCACAATGCACTCATTGTAAGGACTGTAATCTTGATGCGTTAATCTTGCCATGTTTTTTCAGATTCCATCATATTTTCTTCTCTCCTCTTTATTAATGAACAATATTTTATTTGATGAATGCTATTTTAGTTTATATAGATTATTATGATATCTCAATACATTGTTCATAAATCTGTTCAGCTTGCTCTTTGTTCCATCTTTGGTTTGAATTTGGTTGATACCATGGGGAGTCATCTCCTGTTTGAAACCCCTGAAACCACCATTGGTTTTCTGACTTCCCAGCTTCCAAGGAGCTAAGAGGACTTCCGTGGTAACAATTGAGCTTCCTGTGTACAACCATGTGTTTCTCTATCATCCATGATAATCTGCTGTTGCTTTTATAAAGGTTGCACAAATATGCCCAGTACAGGGGTAAGATATTGGACTAAAGCATGCTGGCAATATAGCATCCTAGGAGTTCCTCATTTAGAATGACTGAGTATTATAGATTTTGATGGCCCACTTAATATAAATACTCACTGCTCTGCTATATGAGAAATCATGCATTACAGTTCTAATGAATTTGCTGTTCTAATCAATTTGTAATAAGATGCTTTTAACAGCTTTATGAAGAAACAAAGAAATATATGCACTATTAACTTTGTTCATTCACAAGGGAAAACCAGTAAAACCAGTCTCTGGGGCAATAGGGGTAACAATAGCAATTGATTTTGTTCTGTTGCAATGTGAGCAGGTTGGCCATGACTCATGACTAGTGATCAAGCAAGCTCAGATATGCGTCATATGTGTGTGAAGGAGGGATTCTCTTACTATGCTGTCATACCTGAGAGAGATGTGTGTGGTCATCAGATATGGTTAACATTCAATGCAGGGTTTTAGATTTGTACAGTTGTGTTTATATTTTACCCTCCTCACTCCTTTAGTTACACATAAAGGCACATTGGAGAATCACATAATTTAGTATGATTAAAAAATGAAATGAGAGCTGTCATTCTCAACGGTTGTTTGAGAGACTGATTGAAACATTGCATCATGCACACATTCACACATACATGTTCAGACTCTTATTAAACTGTGCTGCAGCACATGCATTGAGTATAAACACAGCTGAATTTCAGGCTATATTAATTTCAGTGTTGGGAATAGCAGTCCTATCAGATACAACATTCCCATTTGAGGACTAAATACTTCCATCTGGCTTTTACCATGTATTTTACGCCATCTAATGGTAAATTGCACACTTAAGATTTTTCATAGACCTGTTTTGGTTATAGGTTTACAGGTGCATCTCAATAAATTAGAATGTCTTGGAAAAAATCCTTTATTTCAGTAATTCAACTCAAATTGTGAAATGTGTGTATTAAATAAATTCATTGCACACAGACTGAAGTAGTTTAAGTCCTTGGTTATTTTAATTGTGATGATTTTGGCTCACATTTAACAAACACCCACCAATTCACTCTCTCAATAAATTAGAATATGGTGACATGCCAATCAGCTAATCAACTCAAAACACCTGCAAATGTTTCCTGAGCCTTCAAAATGGTCTCTCAGTTTGGTTCACTAGGCTACACAATCATGGGGAAGACTGCTGATCTGACAGTTGTCCAGAAGACAATCATTGACACCCTTCACATGGAGGGTAAGCCACAAACATTCATTGCCAAAGAAGCCGGCTGTTCACAGAGTGCTGTATCCAAGCATGTTAACAGAAAGTTGAGTGGAAGGAAAAAGTGTGGAAGAAAAAGATGCACAACCAACCGAGAAAACCGCAGCCTTATGAGGATTGTCAAGCAAAAACGATTCAAGAATTTGGGTGACCTTCACAAGGAATGGACCGAGGCTGGGGTCAAGGCATCAAGAGCCACCACACACAGACGTGTCAAGGAATTTGGCTACAGTTGTCGTCAGAGGCGTCTCACCTGGGCTAAGGAGAAGAAGAACTGGACTGTTGCCCAGTGGTCCAACGTCCTCTTTTCAGATGAGAGCAAGTTTTGTATTTAATTTGGAAAGCAAGGTCCTAGAGTCTGGAGGAAGGGTGGAGAAGCTCATAGCCCAAGTTGCTTGAAGTCCAGTGTTAAGTTTCCACAGTCTGTGATGATTTGGGGTGCAATGTCTTCTGCTGGTGTTGGTCCATTTTGTTTTTTGAAAACCAACATCACTGCACCCGTTTACCAAGAAATTTTGGAGCACTTCATGCTTCCTTCTGCTGACCAGCTTTTTAAAGATGCTGATTTTATTTTCCAGCAGAATTTGGCACCTGCCCACACTGTCAAAAGCACCAAAAGTTGGTTAAATGACCATGGTGTTGGTGTGCTTGACTGGCCAGAAAACTCACCAGACCTGAACCCCAGCCATAGAGAATCTATGTCAAGAGGAAAATGAGGAAAAAAAGAGACCAAAAAATGCAGATGAGCTGAAGGCCACTGTTAAAGAAACATGGGCTTCCATACCACCTCAGTAGTGCCACAAACTGATCACCTCCATGCCACGCCAAATTTATTGAGATGCACACATAGTAGTAAATAACATGATGAAATATAAACTATTATTATTATTATGAATGAAGACAACATTAAGCCTTAATAGTTTTGCATAATCTTTTAATTGTGTATTTGTATTTTTCTTTAAATTTCTTTATAGTCATATAAATGTTATGAAAATGCACACAAAATTGATATTTCAGTCATTCTTGAGACATGGGATAAAACATGTCCATTAATTGTAACTGCTATCAGGTTTAACATTTTTTTATTTCAATTGTAAATGTTATGGGATTAATAATAGAATGTATTTAACACAATTATCGCCTTCGATTAAATTTTATCATTATTATGTGAAATCTATGACACTTATTGTCTTCTCACTACATCTAAAACAATGTCCATAGAGAAGGGTTCAATCATTCATATGCTATAACATGAAAAAAAAGTTTTTGAATGATGAAAAAGACCTTGTCTTATGAAAAGCAACACTTAATAATGTCTCGTATCAAAGCAAGGTTGTTTTTCGGTGACGCATGCATTTTTCTTTAGGTTTCAAAGTTGTGTCCCCAATTTTTGTCAACACTGTCAGACATTCATTACAGTTTTTCTCAATTGCATTGGCTCAATTCTCGAATAATTTTTTTTTCATCGCACTCACATAATGACAAAAATACTTTACATTTTGGTGGCATTGGCCAAATTACTGACACGTCGATAACTAGGTTTTGAAGCATGAATGAAATGTTTTGGGTGAGTAACTACATTTTGCAGACATGCAATAAAGTTCTGAAGTTCCAGCAAACAGTTGTGACATTTGCACTCACAGTTTAGAGAATGTTAAGACGGTTTTGAAAAATGTGCCAAAGCAATTGAGAAAAACCGTCAAATGTAATAAAATCAGGGAATAGCAGGGGCAGCTGTCACTCTAAAGGACCCCCTTGCCACAATCCTCCACTGCAGAGTACATCAGTGTCAGACTCTGGCCAGTTTTATTGTTTTAGAATATTTTAAATCCTAATGTTAATATTTCCTGGTCACAACCATATGTCAACACCATCTTCCAATTTCTGAGGAAATTATTTGAAATATTTAGATTATTTTATTCTCCTAAAGCAGGAGAATACAAAAAACAACAACAAATGGCTACTTTCATTATCATAATATTTCTTTATGATATTTTATATTTGTTGAAATGTTAAAAACATTTTGAATGGAAAAGTGCACAGGATGTGAGAACAAACACACACACACACACACACACACACACACACACACACACACACACACACACACACACACACAGCCCCAGCTGCAGTGCCCGGGGAGCAGTTGGGGTTTTGGTGCCTTGTTCAAGGGCACCTCAATCGTGGAATTGAGGGTACAATCCCTGCTGGACCTGAGACTCGAACCCACAACCTTTGGGTTACAAGTTTGACTCTCTATCCATTAGGCCACGACTTCCCCCAAATGCTGTTAAAGATAAAGTTGGAATTGTATTAGCTACACAGTCCAGGGTAAAAAGCACATTTTGTTACAGTAAAAAAGAGAAAAGTTGGGAGGTTGTATCAAAGCATCGCTCAGTAGCTTAGTACATAAGATACATAAATGTAGTTTAATTTCTCTGAGTACAAGGTTTTATTTTTGCACCCTGTTTTGTCCTACTTCTCAATAATGACTGATTTCTGAATTAATAATTATTGATATGTTATTATTGTTGTTGTTTATAAACATTATTGTTATCATTGTTATTATTTTACAAAGCTTTTTGCAATGAATTGTCATGGTATAAACGTCTACATCTATTTGTCCATTATCATTACCGTGTATTTCACGCCATCTAGTGGTAATTTGTCATGTTACAATTCAAATTTAGTTGGTTAAAATTTAAGCTGTTTTAAATGACACCATGATATCTACAATTATTATATTAATATAAAGTATATAAAAAATCTTACATTTGTATTTATACTGTTAAACATCGTTTACCTCCTTTAAATTAATATATTGGTAATAGCCTACTTATGGTATTGATTAAGTATTAATACTCAGTTGAACATGACATACAATAAAGAGTCAAATTATTTATCAACATATAATTAATTATTATTATTATAATTAATTAATTGTCTATTCACAATCATACAAATGCATAAATTGTATTAACTATATTGAAGTACTATTAAATGATATACTTACTTTGCAGAGTCGAAACAGAAACATAATCATAACAGATAACATAATTTCCTAGAATTGAAAGATCTTTCAGATACATAAACTCTACTTAATTCTACTTTAATAGCATTTACCTTCAGAACTGTTACTCTAGCCCAAATAATCTGAACCAAATTCACTTCTTCCCATCCCCCCATTTGAAATCTATGCACACATAGACACTTAATTAAGACAAAGTTGCCCAACTGATGTACACACAGCCTGCTTGTATAGAATGATGACGGTCTCTGCACCAAACAATTAAAGGCATTCATCATGATCAATTACATTATGCAGGAAGAGCATGAGATGTATTTATGCTCTCTCGGGGCACATCATATAATTTCATTTAGTTATGTTTTATTGTATTATGGAGTTTACATGTTTTTTCCTTCTGCAAACACCATGTGAAGTACAATCTGTTTTTTATGTTTCTTAACTTTTGAACTTAGGCTGTCATAAAGCATCTGAAACGCTGTTTTAATTGAACTTTTATTTAAAATAGTTATTTTGTTATACACCTTTCTGGTTTATTTTAACATTCTTCTACATGTGGCAAATGAAAGTGATTCTAATTTGATTCGGATTAATGTTGCATCTGGCAAAGAGCTGAAGCAAAATAGCCACCAATAGGAACAAAGCCATTCAAACCACAGCAGGTGTTGACCATTCATCCAGAGGTTTTCATAACCATTTTCCCAGCTCATTTATCCATAGCTTATCCAATTTTTATACACATTCAAACTGTTGGCCATTTCCAATCCTTAATCTCCTTTGAATGCGAGTGAGGGATCAACTTTAAAACAGCACAGCTGTCAATGTCAGGGTTAAAGGGAGCAGCACCTAATTTAATCTCCATATTAACCAGAGCAAATATCAAATGTAAATAATTACCCGTGTCACCTCAGATGCTCATAAATAAGGTAAGCAAACCCTGGCTTACCAGATAAAGCTCCTTGTTCATGTTTCTTTTTACCTGTAAGTTGAGATATTTCTGATTTGAATGTGTTAATAACATTAATTAAATCCCACAAATGATTAAAACATACAATACCTGTCACTTTGCAATGTGTTTATAAACTGACAAAGAAAACACTAAGAGGTGAATCTTTTATTTTATTTGCATTAAATAAAGTTTATTATTTTTTATTTTAGTTGCATAAAATAAAACATGTCAAGATACAACTGTCTCTGTGAAGAAAAAGTATAAAATATATAATACATTACTGATATTCTAAAACATAAAATATATTATGCATAGTATTATTATTGTAGTTAATTGACAGATGTACAGTATTTTTATTGATAGTATTATTGCTAGTATAAGGGTTCTCAAAATAAATAATTTTTGACAGAATCTCTGATTTGTAGTCTTATTTAAAAAGTAAATAAAATAAAGCAATACAAGTTTGTATTTAATCTATGTAGTCATGCGGTTTGACCACCATAAAACAAGAAAATGATATCATAAAGAAGGCCTCTACAGACACCCCTGACTCTTTCAGGCTTAATAAATCACAAAATATCAGATCATTTGGCCTTTGTATCCTTTATCACAAGGCAAGGGTAGTTCAGGTTGTAAATTGTTGTGAGGTGTGAATTCCCAAAAACATAACAAACAAAAGTCTAAATGTTTCTTGAAAAAATCAGATAAAAGTTGTTCAAAAGCATATTAAACTAATTAGAGTCAAATACATTTCTACTTAGCACATGTGTTTTAAAATAGACTTTTCTTTTTCTGTTTTGTGCATTCTCTTGTTTGTCACTGACCCATCTGCTGTTCAACAGGATGATTGCTTCCCTGGGTGGGCTGACTAAGCTATTGTTGTTCTGATCTAGTCTTTTTCCAGTTTTGTGTGTGCCATATTTTTAAATGGTTGAGAACACAATGTGTAATCACAGATTTCTCTTCCATTTCCTTTTGCAGTCTGAAGCAGATGGCAGTAGTTATGTTTATCAAGCACAGTATGGGCCAGTGTACGAACAAGGGTGTTGTGACATTCATGAGTTCTAGCTTACAAATCCGCCACCTGAGCCATGACGCACAGAACACACCTCATGTTTATACACATTGAGTCAACTCAGACCACCAAAAAATGCATCAAATATTTAGACTAAGGCAGATCTGTTTCAGTGCATTCAGCTGCCAGGGGAATTAATGCATTTTTGATGTTTTCCATGCTGAGGCAAAGCTCTGAAAGGCCTCCTCTCTTGAAAAAATATTTGTTTGGTCCGTTTAATTTGGCCTCAATGGATGCATATTGATTATATAATAAAGATATAACACCTTCTCCACCCTTATGGTTTCATACGGTTTCATACTTTAGAGATTCATTTGGCTGCTTTTTAAAGTTAAAAACAAATATATTCTGATTATTAAGATTAATAAACAATGCTTTAAAAAAAATCTAATTCAGCTTTTCTAACTCAATTTGTTTTTGTTTATTTAATGTGTTACTTGTGATTACATTGTAATTAATTGTGAAATTTACTAGAAATTCCTGAGTGAAAATGGTTTCTGCACCAAATGTTTTTCAATGAACTACAAAAAAATGGCAATCAGACCATTAGAGTTAAAGGCAAATAAGAAAAGCAAAGCAAAGCAAAACAAAACATGAAACAAAAGCAAAGCAAAACACTCACAAAACAAATTCCGATTGAAGCTAAGAAATATGTTTTGCAACATTCTTAATTTAATCTCTAGAGGGCGATATTGCACAATGAGTAAAACAAACTGATTGTGTTGAAATGTTTGTACTGCAGAAAGAGAATTTTGGAAGGACATATGAGAACAAACAATATAATGGTACCCAGATTTTAAAAAAGCTTTCGTAATTACTTTCAAACTTCCACATTCTCTCATTCTTCCAACTAAATATAATGTTGCTCTTCTTTAAAGAGACAAAGCAATTCTGCATGTAGTCCAATCGAAAGTGAGAAATCCAAGTGAGAAGATCTGCTAGACATCCAGGGGGTTCCCTGTTGCACCCCGAATGATGTCCGTTCTCACACAAGCCATATGGCACACACACACACACACACACACACACACACACACACACACACACACACACACACACACACACACACACACACACACACACACACACACACACACACACACACACACACTCTCGCCTCCAATGGCAGCTCAGTATGGCGCTCGCTGGCTAACATCTTGCAGGACACATAATTAATTTGCCCCAGCGTCTGCCATTTATTTTCCAACCTACATTTTGTTAATTGGACAGAGGAGGTTAAAATCAAATGATGTCTCCGGCTATGCAAGAGGCCACTAATTGTACAGAATTTACAAGTAAGGCTCCAAGGCTGACTGGCTGGCTTGCGGGAATACTAAGTCATGAGTGATCTTTGCTGGGTGCTTGAGGGAGACTTTTGTCATTAAATAAGGGAAAGTGTCATTCATACATGTGCTTTGTGTGCAGATGAACATCACAGATGTTCATAGCTTTTATTAATACACTAATGAGTGGAGGAATTATAGTGCTAATGATGTCAAAGGTGTTAATGCTACAACGGACAGAGTTGAGGTCAGATCCGCCTGCAGAAATAACAGCACAGAGAAGCCTGGAGGTCCAACCGTTACTGACACCGAGATTTTTCTGCACAGCTCTGAGTTACTTTCAGTATATTCATATTTAAAAATGTATATACAATTATTGGAGTAATAATACAAAACACACACACACACACACACACACACACACACACACACACACACACACACACACACACACACACACACACACACACACACACACACACACACACACACACACACACACACACACACACACACACACACACACATGTTGGTTTTTATGGTTTACGGGGACTTTCCATAGGCGTAATGGTTTTTATACTGTACAAGCTGTATGTGCTATTGCCCTACACCTACCCTACACCTAAACTTAGCCCTCACAGGAGACGGTGCATTTCTATTTTCCCTCAAAAAAACTCACTCTGTATGATTTATAAGCGTTTTAAATTATGGGGACACTGAAAATGTCCTCATAAATCACCTTCTCCTTGTAATACCTATGTCATACCCATGTCATTATACAAATTTGTGTCCTCATAAACCACATAAACATGCCCACACACACACACACACAAAATTAGCCAAATATGCAAAGATCTTTTAAAATATTTATTTTATGGTCACCAAGGCCACATTTATCTGATCAAAAATACAATAAATATTGTGAAATATTATTCAAATTTAAAATAGCTGTTTTCTAGATAATGTATATTAAAATGTAATAGTCTTGTGAAAAGCTGAATTTTTGAAGATATTAATCCAGTATTTGGTGTCATATGATCATTCAGAAATCATTATATACTGATTTGGTCTTCAAACATTTTTCTTTTATTATTATTAATGTTGAAAACACTTTCTAAAAAAAATGTGGAAACTGATACATTTAGTTTTTTAGAAAGAATGAATAGACAGCTCAGAAGAACATCATTTATTTGAAATACATATCTTTTGTAAATATTGTCACCTTGTCATTGTCACCTTGTCACCAATATCTGTCACCTTTGATCAATTTAATACATGAACAATAGTATTTCTTTCTTTCTTCTTTCTTTAAAAAAAATGAATGGTAGCATATGTCCAAATTATTACAAATTGACTACAAATTATGTCAGACAAGAGCTTTTTACTTGTTTGAATCCCTATTTCTTAACTCACTGACTGTTCAGAAGTTAATTGAATAGCTCATATTTTCCCAGAGTTAAACACTGAATGATTGTTTAACTATTTCAACAATTCATTTATATTAGTATTTTATCTCTAATGTGCAAAAGAAAGAGCTGAGTGACATTACAATATCACCTGGAATGTCTTTTATGCAACCGGAGGTTCATTTCCCTCTGAACCTCTCTGTTTTAGAAGAGACTTGGGTGTAATTGTCACACCGATATCTTTATTAATATCTTAAGGAACTGATGTGGGCTCATTGAACATCTGAAACTCTTTTAAATATTTTGTCGTAGTAAATCGCAGACTGACAATCAGTGGGAGGGTGAAACAGAGTGAAAGTGATTTAGTAGTTTTCTTCTGAAGTCTCATTCCCATAACTGACTCATAGTTTCTCTGAATGTGTGTTCTATGTTAATTTACATATAATGTGTGTTTAAGCACTTGGGCGAATGGCAACTGAGAACTCGCACATTGAGAGTGCTCTCATCACCCATCTGTTGTTTTTTCATTTGTTGTCTTTGATTATGGGGTGGAGAGTGAGGAGGGGGGCTTGGGATCTATCTGATACTAAATGCATAACTCAACCTTATTGCTACTGCAATTACCAACTAACCATTAACAATAATTTCAGCAATTAATCAAAAAAATGTCACTCATTGTAAAATGATGATGAATAAAATTGATGTTAGAATAGAAATGTCCTTGTAAAGTGGGGTAATTAAAAATAAATACATAAAAAATATGGGGCAATATGCAAATAGTTTTACAGGTGATGGACAATGAAGCTTCGTGTTGAGTCTCAATTCAGCCACATTAAACTGTATTCCACAGTTATTAATTTAATCAAGCTAATTGACTATTAAAGACTAACTTAATTAGGAGTATAAAAGAGAAAATATACGACCATGTTTGCTTTTCATTCCTGATAAACATTAGTAATTGAGCACAGTTCTTATCTAAATGATGGCAGTGGGGTCAGCTTCTTGACCGAGAGAGGTGAGGGAGAGAAACACTTGTCAAGTCATATTTCCTTTAGCATTCACACAGGTCTGTGTAGCCTATGGCTTCATGCTGTGTTTACTCGTCAAATTAAATGGCAGGGATACACCTATGCTCTGTTACACTCAAACAGTGTTTCATACAGCCTCCATGATTTGAAGGACACAGCAGCCTGTGTAAGCACATTGATTAAATCAATGAGAGCGCGGTGATAACATAATCTTTAATGCCAACAAAACATCATACGAATCGTAATCCAGTTTCTAATAACCTAAATTAGTTTCCATTTCATCACGCACTGAATCATTTAAAGAACCAGCCTCGAGTTGGGGACAAAATCTCCCGCAAACCCCCACATAAACAGAAGAGAGACAGAAAAAAAGCCTCGGGCTTCCTCATTGGTTTCCAAGGTAGGCTACACCGCGGCTAATTTAAGCGAGAGGTTCGCTCGAGGTGGAAGACGAAACGGGAAAGGGCCTAATGAGGCTTTAAACCACGGACCGGTACGCGAAGGGTTAACGACATTACAAATTACGGCAGCGGAAAGTTGGTCGTGTTCCTCCGGGCGGCGGCACCGCCAGACAGCGCGAGCGCAGCAGCTGCGCGCGGAGGGGCGGCTCGCGCGCAGGGCAGCGTGCCCGGCGCAACGGTCCCCAGCGTTGTTAATCACGCGCTTCCGCCTCTCTCTCCTCACTGTGCTGATTTGCAAGAGCAGATTAATCAGAGCGCGGGGGCCTTGATGAAATTTTGCTGTTATTGTGCCCAATTTTAGCAACATCTTTTATTATCTTCATTATTCATTTATGGGGGGAGGGGGTGTGCTGCATGGGTATGGTGAGGGGGGCCAGTGTCAATTATGCAAATTACATTTGCGTGTTTTTTTGCAGATTACTTTATTCACTCGACATTGTTTGTGCGAATTTAATTATTAAATATTATTACGCTCACGTTTCCGTCAATTTTCAGAGGCTTGGTTTCAACTTGATTTCTCCTCCAGCTGCTCTTCTCTTCGATCTGTGCCAAAATCAAAGTGGCTCGGCTACAATAGGGCCAAATAAACTCCCCTCTATTTAATAAGGATGAAGTTATTCCCTTGTTCTCATCTGCGAGCTCAAAGCAATGATGGGGAGAAACGCACCGCATATTCATTTTAATGAGCATAAATTGATTTTAAGTTTGCTCAGAATTGACTGCAATTAGGCTCTGCCTTAATGACAAATTAATCTTTTTCTTTTTTATTCACTGGAATTTGTTTTTCAAAGGCTTTCTGTGGCAGCAACAGAAGGGTTCCCAACAAAGAATACCAGTTTCAGCTAGATCCTAGAGATGATAGTGAAATTAAAGCTTTATAGTTTAGCACACTCAAATAACTAGACTTTTAAAATATATTTGTTTGCCTTTACCACATTTTTATGGACACAGACAAATTGTACCGATCTAAATACCATCAACTGATAGTGATAATAGGCAAAATTTAACAAACACTTTGAACAAATTCCTAATTTAACCTTTCACAGTTCGAAAGTGTGTGAAATCCAAAGGTTGTGGGAGGGGTGTTGCTTTGCCTCATTACTGTTCTTCCAGAGAGAGAGAGAGAGAGCGCACGAGCAGAAATGCTGTCGTCTGGTTTGAAATAGAAGAATAATAATAATAATTTTTTTATTTGTCACATACACAATTATACCGAGTATAACCAGCAGTGAATCAGTGAAATGTGTTCTCTGCATTTAACCCATCCAAGTGCACACACACCTGGAGCAGTGGGCAGCTGACGCTGCAGCGCCCGGGGAGCAGTTGGGGGTTCGGTGCCTTGCTCAAGGGTCTCACCTCAGTCGTAGACAATTCCTGCCGGAGCGGAGATTCAAACCCACAACCTCGGGTTACAAGTCCAACGCTCTATCCATTAGGCCACAGCTGCCCCTTGTAAATACTATACCAGCTTCTAAAAATGGTTGGTACATGCTGATTGGCATTCAGAGCAGCAGACGGAAGTGAGTGAGAGAGAGTTCTTCCCAGATTTGGTGGGATTTTGGCAAGGGAACAAAGAGCTACTTTCTAATGTCCCCTGCCTTTGCTGTCTGCAGTGGAGTAGACGATAAACCTAGGCATGTTCTCACCTAAGGTTAATGCAAAGGTTAATGAGTAGGCATAGAATGCTTCTCTGATGAGCTAATCAAGAGCATGTTCTGCCAGAATCTATTGCTGTCTTTAAATGCACCCGGGAAGCTGCTGCTTCCGAGATGAACATTTGTTGTTGATTAATTATTATTATTATTGTTATTAAAAAGTGAAAGTTTACTATAATTTTTATTAGCTATATTTAATTTGTAATTTTTATATTTTACATAGATTGATATTGTCAATTCTCTATTGTCATTTCTTATTTGTGCATGCTTAACAACTTTTCATTTTGGAAGGTGAGTGAATATAGGAATTGTCATGTGGATTGCTCATGCAAGCAGTATTGTGATGTTTTTACAGCATCAGCTGGCTGGACTCTCATTCGGACGGCACCCAATCATGATCCATTGGTGAGCAAGTGATGGGATAATACATTTATCCAAGTCTGTTCAGATGGAAAAACAAACCTACAGCTTGGATTTCCTGAGGTAAGTACATTTTAGCAAATTGTCATTGTTGGGTGAACTATTCTTTTAAATGTATTTATTGTTCGTAAGCTCATTCCTACATAGAATCTGATATTACTAAAATATATATATATATAAAAAAAAAATAAACTTTGCATCACTAATTTTCCTTAACAAGACTTATTTGCCAGCATGTTTGACATCAACATACCCCATCCAAAGTCATTACTTATGTATCATCTCCAAGCAGAAAACACACTTTTAAAAATAACGTTTTTAAATGTTTTTTGTATGGTTCCATGAAGAGTCTTCAACATCCAGGGAACCTTTCCATTTAAATTGTATATGGTCAAAAAGGGTTCTTTGGATTATTAAGATGCTCTTCATTCTAAGAAATAAAATTTTGGGGGATTATTTGGAGAACCCAAAATGGTTCTGTGGCTTCACTCCAGAAAGCACCGTTTGGAACCGTTATTTTTAAGAATACAAACTTCGCTTGATCGTTCATGTGCTTGGATCTCATAAAAATAATATTTCAGGCTATGCCTGAAGGCAGTGTATGTGCATATTTGCATGTGACATAAAAAATCCACTGATGATGCTTCTGGCATCAATCCTCAATTCTGGTAGCATGCATGTTTGCTTTAGGAAAGGGTGAGGGTCTGTGGGAGCCCACCACATGGACTTAGTAAGTGGGTATCTTGGGAAAAGGGTGGGGGTTGTGCGAATTATGTGTCCTAGGGCCCCCTCTTCCTATTCCTCTTCCTCTGATTACTCATTAACATTAGCCTGCCTAGTGGCACGCTGCTATTTCTGATGCAGTGGGGGCACATGCTCGCATGTCCTCCCCTTCCCCAAGTTGCGCCGCTGCTTGTCCTGACCCAATGGAGCCTGCCCTCGCTGCCACGGCCTTGTCTTTGGCTGGGAGGAACAGCTGTCTACACTAACGAGGCCATCGTCATCATGATGAACAAAATGACACGGTGGCATACGAGTGAGCAAGACCGCCACTTGGACTCCACGAGGCCCCGGGACACATAAACAATGTCTTAATGAGAATGTGTGCCATTACAGTAATTAACACAGCTCAACGTCAAGCCACTGTCAGATCTCCAGACTTTCAGGAAGGTTTTACGTTACACAGAAGCAGACAGAGTTTAACCTCCACTGAGAGGCCTCTTTTGAACCATCTCCTGTGGATTCACAGTATGGACAATAAATGTTTTTTTTATTTTCATGAAACAGAGTCTGGGAAGTGAGTGTTGTTTGAACAAGGTATATTGAACGCTTTTAATTATGTGGCATGTATATTGTGAGCTGATATGAACCAGCTATATGTTTTTTTAATTAGCATTGTGTCAGGAGTAATGAAAGCTATGAATCATAGGTTAAGTATATGTGTATGTTAAACCACAGCAGTACAAACTTAGAATTACACTAGTGTTTTCACAGTAATACCTCTTACATCGGTTGGTGTTGGCTAGAGTTAGTGAGAGGAGAAAAAGTTTCTCCATGGACACTGTACTGCTATATACTTAGGACAATTCTAAGGACAATTCCCGACTATTTATTTTAGGCAAGTCTTGATTATTTGAGAAGGCTAAACTGATCAAACCAGTCTGCCGCTGGCTCTTTGGTCGTTAATTTAAGAAAGAAAAAACGTATTTAACAAAAACAAAAATGCTCCAAACCCTTTTCTAAATTAACTTAATAACAAAAACTAAACGAAATCACTTTGCCATATGTAACTATTTTAATAGCTATTTTTACGGGCTCGGGTCGGACTCGGGCTGGTTATTCTGTTAAGCTGTCGGACACTTGTCTTTTCTAGGGCCTAAATTTGAGGCCTGTGCAGGGCTCTACCAGGAACGCAATCGCGATTTAAACCTAGGGGGATTCTACTGAACGTGATCTGGTAGAACATACCCCCCACCCCGGGACGCAGGAGGGCCCGAGTGAATATGCTGTCCAGGGGGCCCAGAATCTGTTGCGGCGCCCCTGCATGCATGAACACAGTCTTTAGATTGAATTCATATATGTTCATTTGTTTCAAAGATGAATTAAAGTCTAACGAATGTCATGAAAAGACGTGAGGGTCAATAAATTATGAAAAAATTATAATTTTTGGGCAAATAATTGTCTGCCAGAGCTGTAAGACAAATTCCGACAACCATGATATTGATTTTATACAACTATAAACAAGAAGTTAATATTGAGTAAATTTAGGCACAGTATTGTAGGGCTATTTTTGCTCTGCAGTTAAAACAGTTCCAAATGAAGTCGAAACATGATAAACTGGCTAGTATATACAAGCAACACACTATTCATAATGAATCAATGTATTTGAAATGATTGGTTGAATGAATGATTCAATGACTCTCTCATAAAGACTAGTGGCATAATGGCTGGCTGTCTTTGTGCCCACAAACACACTGCTACTGGAATAAAGTGTTACATTTAGAGTGCTCGATTGATGACTTCCCCTTCTCTTGGAGCATGTGTGTATTTTGGAGCGTTTATAATTAGCAATGAATTATGGGGCTGATGGTATAAAGTGTGTGTTTGTATAGGAAGGGGAAAGTTGGAACTTGTGTGATTGAGATTCAGTAGAGTGGCCTGGGTAGTTTTCCAATCTCTTTTGTTTTGTCCTACATTATTTTAATTACAATATCCTAACTATGATTTGTAGTGAATTTGATTATGAGTCCCTTGAAGAACAGATGTGTAGTGCATTAACAACCAAATTCACTGAATGTGAACTGAAACCATAACAGGTGCACCTGATGAAGAAAAATGGCAGGTGGATTAAAAAACAATAAAACGTATTGAGAAAAAGCCGTTGAGCTCTCTATTAGTGTTCTTAATAACATTGTTTGCTTAAATATAGAGATGCATTGAAATGCTAAAGTTATAGCGGTTATGTACAGGAGCCGTGCATGAATGAGTCATTGCAGGGCTATATTATGTTTAATTAGCTGCTTTATATAATTAGGTGTTCATTTCTAATGGAGGAAATTTGCTGTGAGTGGCACATCTGCAAGAATAACTAGTGCAATCAGCAGTGCTCGGACCCATGCAACTGCAAATGAGACTCGCTTACCCTGAAATGAATTACATCTCTGCGCTTTCTCAGAAAGTCCATTAATTAACTCTCCTGACATCAAGGTCTTTTTCTTAATTTCATGTACCATTAGCATAATAAACACAATTTGAGTTAGCACAATGCGATCAGTTTAATGGATGCTATTTATTTTACTCTATTATTTAAAGGTCTGGAAGAAACATAAATTTAGTCGTATGGCCCCTTTATGAGGAATTCCCCTCAGAGCCCCATGCCATCACAGATGTTCGTTAAAGCTTGGTCGCATGCATTTGGCCAGTGTTTGTCGACTTCATTAATCTGTGGAAAGGCTGTAATTTCAGACCTTATTGGGCAGTGGAACCCTATTTCTGTACTCTGACTGGCTTTCACATTCATTACAAATAGACACTCATTCCCACCAGTGCAATATCTTAGGCCTAATGCTTGTTTGCCTAATGTTTCGGTTGTAAAAGGGGGAAGGGTTAATGCTGTGATGCTCATTTTTGTCTGAATTAATTCATTTTTAAATGCGCATTAAAATGCAATTTGTACAATAAAACGACATGAACTCATTTAGTTTTTTTACATTTCTGAATCAAAGAGTCTCTACATTATTGACCTAAAAGACCTACATTATTTATTTTTCTCCAAGAAAACCATGTGACTGTGTGTTACGGTCAATAAGTTAGTTAATGTATCAGATGTGGAAAATATCAGGTTATCACGTGATGTGTTTCCAGGTACACAACGATGTTTATAAAAAAAAACCCAGCAACAACAAAAAAACCTGTTTATTCAAATCGTCAGGAAAATATAATTTTACTATATATTCTTTTTACTTTTTATTTAATATCTTTAACAATATTTTTACATATTTATTTAATTTATGTGTACACTTAACATTCATTCAAAGTGTATGTTAAACATATTATTGCCTTTTAGTTCATAGTTCCCCAAGATACATTTTTAGTCATTAAAATAACATTTTTATATAAATACTATTTATATGTTTTTGAGTCAAAACCTGACCTGAGTGCATTTCTAAAAAAACACGGCATGTGTGTATATTTTTAAAGTGATTTTTTTTTTTTTAAATCATGGAGACTCTTCTTTGTCATTGACCCCCATATAGTAAGACATGTTAGCTTCCATGAAA
The DNA here is from genome assembly GCA_027564155.1 of Gymnocypris eckloni scoliostomus. NCBI lineage: Eukaryota > Metazoa > Chordata > Actinopteri > Cypriniformes > Cyprinidae > Gymnocypris > Gymnocypris eckloni. Next base: position 19,465,877 of record CM050419.1, on the reverse strand, counting down.
AAAAAAGTTGTGGTAGATAATTGTGCTCCACCTATAGCACGCTTCTTTCCATCCTCCTTTTATCTTCCTCTTCTTTCTTCTTAAAAAAAGCACCCTTCATTAAAACAATACAGGATATTTAATTCTTGCAGCGAATTAGTTGTGACCTTATAAAGGCCTGATCTGGAGGTGAGACATGATTAGTGTTATAGTGGAGGACAGGTACATCATTATCTCATTGAGTCTTCTGCACTGCCTGCTTGCACAAGCGTGTTCCAGCTCGGGCTGGCTATTCAGCTCTTACTCTTCTCTTAGGACCCAGGACAGACTTAATCATCAGTATTCCACAAGCGGAAACTGCCCTCCAGTTCTCTTCCCGTCTATTAGAGATCCGGCTTCTGCCCCATGGTGATGTACCAGTCCTCACTAGACCTACTGTACATGAACTGCCCTAATGTGGTGGAGGACTCACTAACTCCATGTAGAAAATGGAATAAATTAGGCTAGGTGAGGACAAGACACAACTTGTATTTATAGAATACTTTATGATTTTCAATTTGGTCTGACAGTTTGTTCTATACGCCTCCTCATTGCCATTCGGGGTTTATTAGTAGACAGTGTGTCCATGTGCTCTACATAGTAAGGCAAAGACAAGCCGAGAGTTATGGGTATGGTGGAGTGCTAATGGGAATATATTCAGTCGGAACTTGCCAAGTTTCTTTATGAATGATGTATGTCACACTGAAATTATTTCAAGTGTTACCTTTGTTACCGAGAAGAGTGATTCACCTAACAATGCATAAAATGTTTTCTTTCCAGTAATTTTAGATAGAAAAAGTATTTTTTTTGTCACATATTCCAGGAATGTCAGCTCAGAGGGATGAATAATAGATTATGTCCTGTCCTGAGCTCTTATCAGTTTGCTCTAAATCTTTGCGTCCATCTTGGCCTCCAGATTTTGTCCCGTTTCCTGTGACACAAAGCCTTTTTGACCAAATCAATTATCTGTGGCTTGCTGGGGTGCTGTCTCATTAGGGGCAGGTTGGGTTACCCCTAAGCTCTGCTGGTCATCCAGTGGCGCCACACGCACATGGCTAATGACTGGAGATCGATTGGCCTGTAACCTGAATGCTGTTTGTTTTGGTATAACGTTTGCCATGCTCACAATGGCTCATGCATCGCAGCAGACTAACGCACGGCTCACAAGGGAGAGCAAGTCACAGTGCATCATACTGTATGCCAATGTTTGTTTGAATTGACATAATTCCATTATTTCTTAATTTAACCTTATGTTATGTCTTTGAGCATAACCCTTGAACAAATGTCACACGCTGGTCATGTTATAATAAAGCAAAGAGTCTGATAGTGTTAGTTGTTAAATTTAAATATTTCAAGAACTGGTCTAAAATATATACATGAAACAATGCACTTTTTTTGTGTTGATATGAGCATTTAGAATGGGTACCAAGCTAAAAATAATCTAGCAGAAATGTTCAAACATTTTAAGGAAATGTTCAAGGATTTTAAGAAAATATTTTGTTTTATCTACATTTATCAGACAATTTTTATCCAAAGCTACTTACAATGCATTCAGGATATAATTCTTATCAGTATGTGTGTTCCCTGGGAATTGAACCCACAACCTTTTGTGCTGCTAACGCAATGCTCTACCACTGAGCCACAGGAACATTATGCTTTATGAGCTGAACAAAATCTATTTGAACACATTTATTATAATAACTTATTATTGATAAAAAATATGTTCCTACATTTATACAGTAACATAGCCCTACATACCATGCCAGGCTTAAATGCTTAAATGCTTTGGGACTGAATGTATGGTTAGCTAAAAAGAATGTAATACTTGCTTTTTTTAATCAAATTGTTAAGTTTGGCATTTATTTTTTAAAAGTTGAATCAAGTTTTGTGCCATTAAAAAAACTCAAAATATTCAGCAATTTGCATTGATAAGTGTATTTTTATTTTATTTTAAATGTCATTTTTTATTTATTTGATTTTGCTTATTTATTTAATTAAATGTATGCATTTATTGTTGATGTTCTTAACAAAGAAATGCCCTTTTGTTACGTGAAGTGGAAAAAAAATTCCACTCTTGAGCTTCAGTTTATGCATTAATGGTGGGCATTTCTTTTCTTTTTCTGTGGGTTTCATCAAGCCAATATTAAATCTTTTACTCAACCGATTCTTTAAAAAACTATGATTCGTTAAGTAACGCCATGCCACTGTAGTGATGAGAAAATCTGTCTCAATTAGAAAACGAGTCAAGGAGTCTTTTACGCCGTGAAGTATGCCAATTATGTACGAAACATCTTATAGACAACATCTTATATCTCACATTGTAGCCTACAATTTGTTTTATGCCAGTGATACTCAAATCTGGCTCACCAGATCCACTTTCCTACAGAGTTTAGCTCCAACCCTGATCAAACTCACCTTCTTGTGATTTTCTAATGATCCTGCAGACATTGATCAGCATGCTCAGGTGTGTTTGATTAGGGTTAAGGCCAAAGTATACTTCACTTTGTACGCGTACGCGAGGGACAGCGTGTCACGAATTTTGTCATCAGAATAGTACGCGTGTACTGTTCGCGATCCCCCGGATTTTTGAAACCACACATGCGCATTAAACTCTCTTGCTGTAATTAGTTTATCCGCATGGTGGAAATGCTGCCGTGGGGGTATCGATTCACAAGGTATCCGAAGAAAAACTGCATAAACATATGGCTTCACACACCACCGGAATAAGCTTAGACACTTTTAGTTTCCCAAACGTTAGCTTGCAGCAATACTTGTTCACGGCTAGCCTTTCCGCTGTGCTTACCGGACTTCTATGAGTCCTTCGTCACACACTGTAATCTTCATAACTGCCTCCTACGGGCCCCGCTACGCCAGGAGAAATATTGCAATTTGGCGCAAAGCGTATGCGTCGAACGTCTGTGTGCGCGTACGAGTCAAATGAAGTATACTTTGAAAGACTGCACGTACGACTGTGCGCATAAGCTAATGTAAGAGGGGCTGTAGACCATAGGAGGAAGCTCCAGTCTCTTTAAAATGGGTCCGTCGAAATAATGCTGGCATACAAATTAATGGGAACTCGACTGCCTTTTATTTGTCAGAACTCAGGTAGGAATATAACTTACAGCTCGCGTCATGTCTTCATACCTTGACACACTTCCCGCGAATGTTCCCCCGTCTCACATGAGAACCACGCATGTCATCGCGCCAATTTACTGCGCATGTCACATACAGTACATAAACCAGATTATCCCACTTATATAACAGTTTTCACACAATATAAAATACTCAAAATAACTCTCACATTAACGTACGCGTAAAAAAAAAAGAAGTAGCCTATGCTTAGGCCTTTAGAGCTAAACTCTGCTGGAAAGTGGATCTCGCAAGCCAGATTTGATTACCCCTGCCTATATGCAGATGTTTTGATAGATCTTGGATAAATAAGTCACAAAGTGAAAATTATATAAAATAAACGTAATAGAAAAAAAATTTGGCACATTTTTTTATTTAGTTTTGTATATTTTTTTTATGAATGCATGACGTGCGCGTGATGATATAAACACTTTAAGCACACCTTGACCAAACAAAAATGAGACCCAGAACTAAATGTTGTATTACCAATTACAAGGTTGTATTATATGTATGCATAGAAAGGAGACTGTAAGCTACTGTAACTTTATATAATAGGCCTTGCAAATCTGGCTGAATGGTCAGCGTTAGTTGCAGTTAGGTTAGTTTTGTGTAGTACGGTGAAACCTTTTTATGTAACGCATATTGTTTTCTTTGTTTTTGTCTTTTAGAGAAGCGAGGAGTGTGGAGGCTGTCCATCTGTACCAGTGAGACAAAATGAGTCCTAAACTTTGCTGTTATACATTTGGTAAGTTCTCTAAAGAAATATTGTGCTGATTCAGTATTCTCATGGGAAGCCCAAACTTTACTCTTACAAACTTCACAAGTAGAAATCAGTTGACAGTAAACAAAATTCGGATGAGAAGTGTGTCGTAGGAGGAAATGAAAATGCAATAACACTAAGTATCTGAAATCTAAAACCATCTTTTTCTGGGCAGTGTGCATGAAATTTCAAAATGTTCTATCCACCATCTCGAGTCTCATGGTCAACCTCTTTCCACTGTCCTTTTTTTATTTACAGTAGATCAGAGAAGTCAAATCCTACTCCTGGAGAGTCAACTTCCTGCATATTTTGGTTCCAACCAGCCAAAAACACACTTACTTGGACATTTCAACTAATTATGAAGATGTTTATTAGCTGGTTTAATTGTGTTTAATTAGGATTGGAGTTCAAATCTACAGGACAGTGGCCCTCCAGGAGCAGAACTGGTTTTTTACATTAAAATTTTCGATGCTTATGGAATCTGCCACTGGCTGCAATGGTCAGTCATTTTAACTGTACATTTGACCTGAATAACAGCCGTAAACTGTAATCAAAGCTGAATGAAAACAGGGAAACTCCAAAGGGTGAGTTACCCCTCGAGTGTGCTTCCCCTCATTTTGTGTGACATTCCTTAATTAACTGGAAAAATCTGCAGATACTCTGGTTTTAATGGACTCAATACCCAGATCTCATCTCCCACATCCAACACAGATCCAAAAAACTGATTAGTAAGCCGCGTTTTTCTGCTTTCTTCAGTTTTCTTCTTCTCAGTGTAGAATCAGTTTGCCCAAGGAACTCAAGTCTTTTCCTCATTACTAACAGGCTTCTTCTGGTTTGTGTTTGAGAGTATATGGCCTGTATTCTGGGCTGTAACCAGCACAGACTGATTCCCCAGGGGGCTGTCTGTCTGAGAATGGACATTCAGGGACATGAAGAGCTGTAAAATTGAGTTCCCATGTTTATTAAGATCTGTTTGTACAGAAGTAGTACTGAGGATGTGTGTAATGTTTATTGAATAAAACAATGCTAATCAAGTATACATGAAATATGAGCATATGGTATATCTGGGATAATTATAAAATATATCCATTTAAATTTACTGCAAAACATAACATAACAAGATATCAGCAAGCATGTATTGCACTGAATTTAAAATATGACCAGTATGTTACCTTTTGTTCTTTATTGTCTTTTCGCTCTCTCTTTTTTCCTTCAGGATAAAAAATCACTGAAATGTTCTCCATTTACTTTCCTACAATCACAAAATCACATGTTCATTTCCTAACCAAAAGGGAACACATTTTTTGTCTTCTACTTGGGTAACAAATGAACAAACAAAACAGGGATTTAACTTTTTTAAGGGCTGTCAAAATTAAAATGTTAATGTGCAATATTAATTAGCTCTTGCTTTCTAAAGACTTGTCAAAATTATGAGATTAATCACAATTACTGCTGAAAACCATATGCTGGTAACTTGAACATTTTGAACATTTTAAATAATTTATTTTAGCTTCATAGTAAAATAACAATATAATACTAACGTTTTACATTTTAATATCGTATATTAATATAATATATATTAATATAGTGCTGTCAAATGAATCACATCCAAAATAAAAAGTTTTTATTTACATAATATATGTGTGTGTACTGTGTATATTTATTATTTTCTATATATGAATACACACATGCATGTATATATTTATGTAAAATATGTTGTTTATATTTAAAATCTATTTATATATAATATAAATTTACATCAATGTAAATACATGTAAATATTTTTGAAATATATATTTTATGTGTGTGTATTTATATACATAATAAATGTACACAGTGCACACACATACAGCATATTATGTAAATAAAAACTTTTATTTTGAGTGCGATTAATCACGATTAATTGTTTGACAGCACTATAATAAATATAAAAAAATAAATGTGTATCAATATAATATAATGAATACATTTTAAAATACAATTAATTATATTATTATATTAATACATTTGAGCATATATGGTGTTTTAGGAAGGGAATCATCTTAGCCAGGGGTCCTTGGCATCAACATATGAAAACCTTGGCATTAAAGAACAATATGAAATAATAGATTGTAAAAGTTTTGTTTGAGTTCAGCTCTAAATTAAAGCTTAAAGGTCATATTCAACACATATTTTCAAGTGGGCACTCAAAAATCATTGAGAAATATACTGTATGTATGTTCTTGTTCATACTCAACAGCATGTTTTGTCTTTTTATTTCATCTCATTGAAAAAAACAAAAAAACATCAGTGATGCTTATGGGATTAAAGTCATGGAGAAGCTTATTATACTATGTGTTGAAACATATAATTATTTAGTTGAAGAACTACCCTTACTGTATACTGCATCTTGAAACCTGTATACGTGCTATTCATTCAAATGGATACAGTACTGTCTGTAAACTTCCTTCTGCACAGTGAATGTCGTGAACTTTCCTCTCCCTCCTTCTACCTGCTATGTCATAGCCAATGAAGCCACTCGTCTAGGCTAGTGATGGAAAGCGACACAAACAACACAACCGTCAACCGCTGAGGTTTCAGACCAGCAGCCCACAGTGGAACCGAGTCCCATGAAACTCACTTTGCAAATCCAGAATTATTAGTACCTGGCCACAACATATCGCTGCGGTGGAGAGACGGGACCATGCTTTGCTATTACTCATTGGCATCTTGGATATCGTTTGGACAATGCAAAGTAGAGAGCCTGCAGATCAATGCGGCCCTCCGCAAACACCATTAGTACACAACAGCGTATGATCAGTTTACTGAACAAAAAACATTGTGCGGCGTCCCTGCACTCAGCATCCCTTTACTGGAAACAATTGATGCCTTGTTGCAGTGAAATTAATCCTCCGAATTCATTAGCCGAATCAGATATTCAATCGACGCGACCCAAAATAATTATGTGGCGGAAAACGAATGACAAACGACTCCTCTGCCTAAGCTTTCCATTCGCTAGACAAGACTGCCTTATTTCAAACGTGGAAAATATGATACTGGCCAACCTCATCATAATAACAAAACACCAGCCACATCTGAATCTAATTTATCTCTCATTTTAGATTTGTCAATGTCTTCCTTTCTTTCCATGGCTCCAGAGAGAGGAAATGAGACGTGAAAGGTGCCAGCGTGATCGGCTGTTTGGGTATCTGTCTGCGCTATTGCCATCTACAGAGCAGTTATTAATCCCTCAACGATATTCTTGTACGTTACGCTTATTAACTGGGAGGTGAGAGAGAGACAAAACAAGTGAAATTTCGAAATGCACTCTGTGGATGTTCACTTTCTGCACAAATATATCGAGTTGCTTTCTCTCCAAACATGATCGACATGTTGGGACTCCAGTCTGCTGTGAAGAAAATGCTCTCCACACATGATCGACACAGTGAAACTCAAGTCTCTCTCGTTGAAAATACGATCCAGAGGGTAAATTGCCAACAGTTAAACAACGGGCCTCTATGGAGAGGGTGAGAAGCGAACACGGAGCTCTTTCACGCTGTCTGAATAAAGTGTGGCCCAAATGCATCTAATTAATGGGCTTCTTATGAACCATGTACAAAAACACCTCTTTAAAATGTGCATTATTTTAGGCAACATAAATTGGCTCTAGAATGAGCACCACACAGTCAATTAGTTTAAAATCCCCCTGCACTCCAGAATAGGTTTGCTTGAACTTTTGAGGAATTGGAGCCGTTGGAAATAAATGACGCAGCAGTTATACCAGACACTGCGAGATGTACAGCAAATCCTCTTTGGGGATGAAGGTGATGCAATGCCTGATGCAATCGCATATATTTACAAGCCATATTCAATTGACAATTAACGTCGTTTTAAACCAAACTGGCTTTCCATTCAAACAGTGGCATGCTAGAAAATCTCAGAATCATCAGACCGTTTTTGACACAATGCGTTCTAATGAAGGAGAGGCATGTCTAGTCTGTATCTGTCCTATCGGATGGTAGATTGTAAATGAACCCAGCTGACATGTGGTGTTATGAAATGAGGTTATTTATCGCACATCCTTTATCTTGTGCCAGCCGCATCCCACACTAAGCCACGGCACAGCTGTTCTTCAACATTTCACGCCTTTTTGCTAATTGCACAAGCACACTAATGATGACCTATTTCCATGGGTAATTTTAATCCCACAGAAACAATGTGTGGCTTCATAATATTATCAGGAAATGAGAAGGTATTCAGAGAAAAGGGGTTTGTTCGAAAAATCCCTCAATATTCTCTTTTCAAATGTTAAAAAGCATATTTTAGCCTACATTCAGTAATTCTTCATGTTTTGTGGTTCAGGATGATTTGAATTTCTGTTATTTTTTGCACTCTAGCTCTCTTCGTTTCCAAATGATCTGACTGTGACCCTGACCCACGAGAGGAAATTAGATTGTTCCCCTCTTGTTTCTGTAGATCAGACTGTGTTGAGAAAGATCAATGGTCATCAGCCTTCCATAATGAGGTAGATGATGTGACACAGATGGTGGTCAATTTCTATTTACTGATGATTTTGGACCCCCACTTCCCTTTTTCCCTCCATCAAACAATTGTTAATCAGGAAAGGCTTAGATAACACCTCTTTAAAATCATGTGCAAAGAGAAAAGAAACACTGCACAGTAGCAGTGCACTATTAGTATTATAGTCAGAGGGATCATGCTGTTACGAACCAAGTCAGGTTTTTGATAAAATATAAAATCTTTGATAATGAAGCACAATTATTATTATTATTTTTGGTTTAAAAGTATTGCGGTCAGTAATATTTATTCAGAAATGTTATTCAGCAAGATATATTTTTTAAATAAATGATTTTCTTTTGAGCTTTCTATTTATCAAATAATAAAAACAAAAATGATTATGCTTCCACAAAATGTTGAGCAGCACAAATATTATGTAATTTTTTAACGTTGATAAGAAATGGAGCCTAAGCACCAAATCAGCATATTAGAATGATTACTAAAGAATCTTTTGACACTAAAGTCTTGAGTAATGGCTGCTAAAAAAATCTGCTTTTCCATCACAGGAACAAATTAAATTTAAATATTGATTAATGGCACAATGGCTTAAATACCATCTAGTATCCTGCTTTCACATCAGTGAGAAAAAAATGTTGCCATGTAAATTCTTGGCTGTTTTACAAAATGTATTGTTTCTATGACTGAAAAATTGCATCATATGAGACACTGTTCAATTCCTGAACGTTTATCTGTTGCTAAGCATCTAGATGTAACATTTTATCAATGCATTGTTGCACACATTATACGTTTGGCAACACAATGCAGGATTAACCTCGAAAAAGTGCATGGTAACTCCTCTTCTAAAATATGTAGGTGTGAAATGTTAAAGTCTGCATGAACAGGAAGTTGCTTGATGTCTGTAATGGGACATATTTCTGTTTAAAACTGAAATGTTGAAATATTGAATAGCTGGGGTTTTATTTTAGCACTCCTCCTCCATCTCTCATTCGCAGCCAATTAATAGTTGGATGGGAGTATGTCCAAGATGTCAAACGGACGTCATCAGAGACGGAATGCCATTTTAGAGCAGAAGAACATTTTCAGATTTTGATTAAAGATTTCCAAGACGAACAATTGTTTTCTATGTATTAACTTATTGCTTCTATAATGTCCTCATTTGTAAGTCGCTTTGGATAAAAGCGTCTGCTAAATGACTAAATAAAATAAATATGAATAAAACTTAACACGTATTAATTATTCACCTTAGGCTTAGCAATGTGTGCTAACAAAGTAAATTATATACATTTAGATTTGATGGAGTTTAAAGTCTTTCCTTTATGCTCAAGTTATTCTCATTTAGTGATTTGCTATCCACAGTAAGTAATTACACAAAAAAGTATGTTGTGACATCAAAATAAGTTTTAGTTATTGCTTAGATTTCAAGTTTGAAGTTTCTTTGTAGTGCCTTAAAGGGATAGTACACCAAAATAAATACATACATAAAATATTTTATTTATTCATCCTAATGTTGTTTCAGACCTAAAAGAACCTAAACATCAAATATGTTGAAGAAAGTTGATAACCAAACCATTTTGGTTTCCCTTGACTAAGACTTCAATTGTATGGACAAAAAATACAATTAAAGTCAATGGGAATTGAAACGGTCTTCATTTCAAGGTGGGCTGTTCCTTTAAGCAGCTACCCACAATTCATATGTCTTATACAAACATCTTGAATTTGTGTCAATAGTAAATGTATCGCATTGTTGTTCATACACATCTTAAATACTGTTTACATGAAAAGTGGGGGCACTAACAGGAAGTGAATGCCAGCCTGCAAAACCTGAGTCATAAAGCACACCGACTGTTTATTATTTCACCAAAGCCTATAATTTGTGGAACAGAAATGACCACATTTCCACCCAATTCCCCACATCACATGGCATCATGTCCAGTGTGATGTCAGGGGCCATACATATTTCAGAGAGGTTGTTTGGGCCCGGTGACAGGGCCAGCAGCCCACACTCGCCTCACCGCCTGAATTAAAGATATGTTCTGTTCAAACGCTGTGACTGCTTCAGATTAGCCACAAACAGTAATCTGTCACTTAGCTGTAGCCTAGCTGGCCGTTTGAACTGATGTAAACTGGCCCTGTCTTGATGCTCCACCGGCCAGTGTAATGGGGATTCATTGATCCACTGGTCTCTCGCTGATTGAGTTAGATAATTAAAAAGCCTTGTATCTGTTCCATTAAGGATTGTTTGTGTAGCTCTTTCATGTGCCTTGTTCTTATTCCTCCGTTGGAAAGCAAAAGCTTTGAGGATCCCGTGAGCTCTTGTCTTTTTTGTCCTCTTTCTCTCTTTTTCAAGCATTTAATACAATTATTTTGCTTTTAAAGGACAATGATTTATTGATTAAACAGCTTTAAATGTAAACTTTAAATCTACTATAAATCTACTACTATAAACCATAAATTTGAGTGTAAGAAAATAGAAAGAGCATGTATTTGCTCAAATCTTGAATAAGTTGATAAAACATCTATTGATCACAATTACAAGTAGAAAAGGATTCAAAGAGGCAGAGAAATTAAATAGATTCTGGGCATCACTCTGAAGAGACTGTTTAGAGGAGAGACTTCTTGAGTGTGTGAACAGGAGTGTGTGGGCTGAGATGTGGCACTTGTTTACTCAAGCCATCCTTTTTATAGCAAAAACCATTGAAATGAATTACTTCAGATGAACTTTGTGTCATTGTCAGTGGTAGTGGAATGATGAACATGATAGCCTGATGTCAGCTCCTGACTGTATTACTCACTCAGGGTTTGCTGTTTGCAGTTCCAGGAAGCCACAAATTAAACTCTGTCCAGACACTGATAACCTATGTGTCTCTCCACGTCCCTCACCTCTCTGTCAGGGCGGTATAATGATGCATTTTACAGTCTCACCTGTATGAGGCAGGATTTTAGTTATCAGTGGAAGACTGGAAGAGTCATCATTGTAACAGCTCAGGTCACACTCTGAAACTTGGAAATAACTCGAAAATGTTCACGTCTGTGTCTCTGAGAGTGGTAAAGTATAAGGCTTGAAATATACTCTTCAAGAGTAATGTGAAAACAGAGCTTGAATTTGTATTTTCATAATGCAAGAATTGCATTAGCGTAGTTTTCTGCCTCTATGCTCAGCTTTCTCTTTAATGTGAGCTGCTGTCATGGCAGAGCAACAGTTCTGAACAAATCAACTATGGGAACCTTTGGCCCTTTACACCTTTTGAAAATTAAATATTTTTTAATCACTATTTAATTTATCCACTAACAGTGTCTAATAGTGTATGTGTAAATATATATGTATAAATAAGTGAAATTAATTGAGCTAAATAATGAATTAGTCTCCTAAGTACTAAATATTAAATAGTAATATTTACTATTAAATAGTACTAAATATTGCAACATTGCCAATTTTTTTCTGTTGATTACTGTAAATTCTGGTTTGAAGAATATGTATTGTATAAAGCACTATTAATATACTCTATGTGTCTTGATTTAATTTAAGGTGATTTTTTTGTCTTGTCTGCCATATTGTATAGTGTATATTGTGGTGGACATTAAATTAATTTAATAAAAAGGTAGATATTTTTTCTTGCTATTTCACATTTTATCTTAATATTACATATAATAAATACACATATTGTATTTTAATATAATAATACAATAATGTATTGTAATAATATAATATATATTTTTAAATAAAATAATTTTAAAGCTTTAGGCTAAATTAGCTTGATTGGAAATGCAACACTAATAATGGTTAATATTTGAAAATATGCCTATGGAAACATCAATTTAGTAAAAAACTTCCATATATCGCAAACAAGTTTTTACACTGGCATGAGGTGGTATTTCAGGCAATTTGAAGGAATATATTTCGCAAAACTGCTATGGGAATGTTTTTTTTTTTTTCGCATTTACTGGTCAACTGCCGGATTTAAAATTCACATGATCATTCTTTAATGTGCTATAACCTCTGTCAGGATGCGTGAAGAGAGAGATGAGGCGAGGACTCAAATGCAGGAGAATGGGTCTTTTTAATAATAAAATAAAACAAAGAAGAACAAAAACCACCCCGAAGGGGAAAGGCAGCAGGCAGGCAGGCAGGCAGCGAACTACAGAACAGGCAAACATGAAACCCACACGATGTAAAACAATGGATCAGAACAGGACCACAGACACCAGGAGGCTAAATAGAGAGACAAACAAGGGTAACGAGGGAGACATAGGTGGAGCAACTGAAACAATGATTAGGTGAAAAGATGAGAGGGGACAGACAATAGACATGGGAACACATGGCACAAACAACAAGCCATGTGCTCAACATACAGAGACGACATCTGGTGGCCAGCCCGGGCACACCAGCAGGACCGTGACAACCTCCAAGAAATACCTAATTTGTGGCTGCTCTCAAGTACATGGGGCTTTCCTTTCCAGTAATGCTTGCACGACTATGCTGCTTTGCTAAAGATACACGCATACATCTCCTTTGATTAAAAATAATGGGTAGTGTCATGACTTATCACAAGAGGAAAAAAGTTTTAGTCGCATAACATCAGTTAATAGAAACGCCGCCATTTCGCAATCAATTTTAATCAACATTTATAAAGTATCACAAAAGTTTTGCGCAAATCTGTAATGGAAATGCATCAACTTCCAGTGTTGGTTCCATGGTAATCAAGTATACTAGAAAAAAAATTACGAATTGGGCTAAACAATTTATGATATGGTGGAAATGACTGTTGAATTTTTGGAATGGAAGGAAAATTAAATAAATAGCTAACTAACTAAATAAATAAATAAATATTGACATTGTTTACTCTTAATAAACCTTTTTGTTTCATCATTGATATAACTTGTGAAGATAACTAGTGTCCACACCAGCGAACGATATCGTCTGTTTATTCTCAGCTCATGCATACCTCTTTAAATTCTTGAGCTCATGACAGCAGGATTGATTATGATTGGCTGATCACTGGTCGTTCATTAGCTGGAAAAAAGTGATTCCAACGATATCGTTTCTCTGTGCCTTTATCGATATAGTTGTGGTTTGGACTCCGCTATACTTTAATATTGAGAAAGTCTCGGTTACATAGGTAACCCTCGTTCCCTGAAGGAGGGAACGGAGACGTACGTCGGACTGACCGACGAATAGGAATCTCGCTAGAGAGGCCAATCTACTTCGAGTGTAACTAAACGAGCCAATGCACATTGGCATGCAATCATATGTAGCAGCTGCTCACCTCGCAGCGCGGATATATAATGAGCAGCAGGTGCGTTGCATCTTCAGGATTTCGCTGAGGAGCCGAACAAGTAAGACGGCAGCAACAGCGGGGTCCAGCGGCTGTGGCGACGGGACATACGTCTCCGTTCCCTCCTTCAGGGAACGAGGGTTACCTATGAAACCGAGACGTTCCCATTCAGTCGGTCACATTCGACGTACGTCGGACTGACGGACGAATAGGAATCCCTACCAAAGCGCCACAGGAGTTGTCCCCTTCCAGCGCTCTGTAGCTTAACCCTTTTGCACGTGAGTTTAAAATATTCTAGCTGAGCCCCCAGCGTGAGTTTTTTTAGGCGACCGTTATTTTAGAACGTATCGCCTTATTGTTTCCATGGCGACGCGTCATGCTTGTCATGTGACACAATGCACGCAGCCACATAGCTCTGACATGTGAATCACTTTTTAATTTCATTTATCTTTTTTATTTAAAATATTCACAAACATGCTCACTATATTATGAAATATCTGATATTCCGATTCTGAAATATGTGTAAGTAAATGTATTTGGTAGTTTAAACACTTTTATAATGACCGTGTTAGTTGATCTATACCGGCTGATGGGCGCCGCCATGTTAGTTTGCGCTGAATCCTAGCTGTGGGATAAACAACACGTAAATGAATCCTCTCCTCTCGAAACACGTTAAAGTAAGTCTCGGGTAAACTGGAAGAAGAGCAGAGTAAACTTTATAGTTACATATACAATCTGTATATGATATCAATAAAACATGTCGTCAGATTATATTTGTAATGAACATTATTGACGTTTCCATAGAAATCAGCATGCATTTTACAAACTATAAATGTATGGTTTTGCTTGTACTTATGCATGTTTAAATGTCTGAAGCCTAAAATAAGCATTATATGGTTGAAAACACTGAATGGTTGTGATAATATGACAAGCGCTCAGCTCGTCCGATCTGGCTCAGCGCCCAAAAAGCAGATTTGAATTTGGCAGTTGATCACATGAAGCACTGATTATTCTAATCGCACCAGTGTGATCGTACGCTTCTGGGACCAGCTAAGACTGATCACACCGGTGTGATCGTACGCGTCAAAGGGTTAAAGCTTAAACCCCCTTGCTTAAAGACGGTGGGAAAGGGCCAAGACAGAGAGTGTCGATCACTGCTGTTCCCCAACAGTGAGACTATTGGATAACATTGGGAAAGCGTACCCTTTCACTGGAAAGGAACGCTGCGGAAGCCACATCCTTCCCCGCAGGAGTTATGTGGAGAAGTACATATGGACTAGCCCTGTAGGGCTGTACTACATATGGAAGCACTGGGGTGACTCCAACCTGACAAGAGGTGGGTTCTCCCAGAGGGAAAGACACGGGTTTGTTTAGGAGCAACCCGTGGAATAACACATATGGGATACCCGTAGGGTCACACATATGGGACCCAGCCTAAATCCGGTTCTCAAGGATACAACGGAGTAAAGGCCTGGCGCCGGGCGCTCCGCCACGTCTGGCTGCCGAAGGGTGATTGGAGGCCTCAAAAGGGTTTGCCTATAGGGACTCTCTGGAGCAATAAGCGCATGTAACGCAGCAAGCCGACACTAAGCCGGTACCTCTCCGTGCCCCTGACCTGAGGTGAGAACACGGGAGGAGACCGGCTCGACATGAAGGCTATAGAATCTAGCGAACGTGTTAGGTGTCTCCCAGCCCGCAGCTCTACAAATATCTGTCAGCGAGGTGCCACGAGCCAACGCCCAGGAGGATGCCACGCCTCTCGTAGAGTGGGCACGCAACCTGAGTGGGCAGGGCACGCCTTGAGCTTGGTAAGCCAAGGCAATGGCATCCACTATCCAGTGGGCCTTCCTCTGCTTGGAGACAGCCTTTCCCTTCTGCTGGCCTCCGTAACAGACAAAGAGCTGGTCTGAGGTCCTGAGGCTTTGAGTTCTGTCTGTGTATAGTTGCAAGGCGCGAACTGGACAGAGCAAAGCCAGGGCTGGGTCTGCCTCCTCCAGGGGCAGCGCTTGTAGGCTCACTACCTGGTCCCTGAAGGGAGTGGTAGGAACCTTGGGCACATAGCCAGGCCGGGGACTCAGTACCACGTGGCCGTCATCCGGCCCGAACTCTAGGCACGATTCGTCAACAATTCGTCGAAAACGCCTGCAGGTCCCCTACCCTCTTGATGGAGGCCAATGCAACAAGCAACAAGGTCTTCATAGACAGAATCCTTAAGTCTGCTGACTGCAAAGGCTCAAAGGGAGCAATCTGGAGTGCTCGAAGCACCAGAGCAAGGTCCCAAGAGGGTATGGAGGGGGTTCGAGGAGGATTTAACCGTCTCACCCCCCTAAGGAACCTGACGACCAGGTCGTGCTTACCAATCGACTTAGCATCGATGTGGTCGTGGCATGCGGATATAGCGGCAGCATGAACCTTGAGGGTGGAGGGAGACAGCCTACACTCCAACCCCTGCTGCAAAAGGAAAGCACGACACCGATCGAACATCTTCGGGGGTCTTCTCGGCGAGAAGAACACCACTTGACAGATAGGTTCCACTTCAAGGCGTAAGCACGTCTCGTAGACGGTGCACGTGCCGAAGCAATGGTGTTAAGTACCTCAGGGGTAAGTCACCTAGTACCTCCGCGTCCGTCCAGGGACTAGACATGGAGTTTCCAGAAGTCTGGACGTGCCAAGGGTGCCCGTCTCTAAGAAGGTCCTTTCTCAGAGGAACTAGCCAGGAGGGGCTGTCGCGAGGAGCATGAGTTCCGGGAACCAGGTCCGGTTGGGCCAATAGGCGCAACTAGCAAGACCCGCCTCCTCGTCCTCGCTGACTTTGCACAAGGTCTGTGCAAGTAGGCTCACTGGGGAAACGATACTATGAAGGCCCCGGGCCAGCTGTGCGCCAGTGCATCTGTACCGAGTGTTCCCCGGACAGGGAGTAGAACAACTGTCAGTGGGAGGTTCCTAGCGAGGCAAACAGGTCTACCTGAGCTTGAACTCCCCAAATCAGCTGGACCACCTGGGGGTGGAGTCGCCACTCTCCTGGCAGCACAGCTCGTGAGAGCTCTGCCGGCCACACGGTTGAGCACACCAGGGACATGAATGGCGCGACCTCAGATGCTTCTGACTCCAAAGGAGGAGATGGCGGGCGAGTTGCGACATGCGACGGGAGCGCAGACCTCCTTGACGGTTGATGTACGCAACGGTCGCAGTATTGTCCGTACGGACCAGCACATGCTTCAAGGTTCTTTATTATTTGTCACATACACAATCATACAGGGTATAATAAGTAGTGAAATGTAAGTCAGGACAGGTCCGCTCAATGGCAAGTGCAAAAAAAATAAAGAAATAAAAATAATAATAAGATAAAAATAACATAAAAGCAATAAAAACTATGAAACAAAACACGAGAGAGTATATATATAAATATGGTGAGAATGAAATAAGAAACAAATAATGAAATAAAATAAGGAGTAAGATGTGCAATGAGATAAAGTGTGCAGTGCAAGAGAATGTGCAAATAGGTTGTACCGGGAATTAGGGATGGGTACCGAAACCCGGTATTTAATCGGTCTCGGGGCTAAATTATGAAAGACCGGAGTATCGATAAGCTCTGACGTTAACGGTTCTGTTATCGGTACTGGAGAAATTAAGAAAACACACATACATTTATTATTGCTATATATATACACATTATCTTGCTAATTCTATCCCACCAGAGTCACCAGCTGTTTTTATGTGCAATAATATTCAAACTCTTGTCTATGATGCATTTTTGCTATTCCCAAATCAGAAGCGCGATCGCGCTCACGTGGAGGAGTTTCAGCACGCGCAACATGAAAGCCCTGTTTATGATAGAAGAGAGAACTAACCATTAAATAATTCTGATTCTGACGTTAAGTTTTGGTCAGGGAGGAACGAATGCGCGCTGCTGTGAAGAGAAGGAAGTTGTTCTAGAAGAAACACAGCTATAATCTTTAGAAGCTAAAAAAAACATTAAATAAACTCCGTTTAATATAACAGCCACAGGCCTAAAGTGTAAGCAATCGTCTGTCGATTGTTGTAAAATGCCGTCTTTACAGTTACTAAATTGCTGGACATGTTTGATAATAAAACGTTGAAAGTACAATCCGCACGAGAGACGCTGTTCCCCAGGCTGAAGTGTGTGTGTGCGCGCCGCGCTCCAAAACAGACAAGCGAAGTACACTTTGAGCTACGGGCGCGTCCAAACGATCAAATACACACACAATATGTAAAAACGGACGGCTTGGAGAGTATTCACTTAAAACACAGTTTATATCTTAAAGTGAACGAGAACAGTTGGGAGAAAATTGTGTCAATATTTTGTCTTAGTGACAGATTGGAGCTTCTTCAATGTTAATCAAAGAACAAAATACAAAGACAAAATCACTCACAGCTCTTAATCTGAATAAAGTAATAGCTTTAATAAGCCTTGATCTATCAATATATAGCCTACAGTGAAAACTATGCAGTGTTCATTTGTATTTGATCACTTTTAGATTTATTTTGTAGCTATTATTTACCTGAACATTGATGTTAGTAGACCACCATAGATAAATGAAAGCACTGTGTTTTTTTTTTTTACATATGTACATTTGTTTTATGGTATGACAAATGGTATATTTGTCAGTTTATTTAACTTTGTTTCTTTGTTCATGTTCTTACTCTATCTTATCTTATGTATATAAAACACTAAAAATGCCTGCACACTGCTGCATTTACAAATTGATGTTTTATATTTATTTAATGAAATTTATTTAACATTTCAGAATATAAAGCCATGTTAATTAAGCTGCTAATCTATCATAGAAATATATATTTCATACATATATGTGTATGTATATATATAAATAACAAAAAGTACCGATAAGAATACCGTTAAAGTACCGGATCGATAAGCAGTATCGATAAGAGTAGTAGTACCGTTAAAACCTTAACGATACCCATCCCTACCGGGAATGTACACATAGCAGCAGTGTGGATGATGGGGAATAATGGATGTGTTACAGTTTATTAAGTTGAGTCCTGTGGATGTTATGATATTATGAGACTGAGTTTAGGAGCCTAATGGCCTGAGGGAAGAAACTCCTCCGCAGTCTTTCAGTCTTTGCCAACATGCTCCTGTAGCGCCTGCCAGATGGCAGTAAAATGAAAAGGTGGTTACCGGGGTGATTCGAGTCCTTGATGATTTTAGCAGCTCTGCTTTTGCAGCGTTTGAGGTAGATGTCCTGCAGAGAGGGGAGAGTAGACCCTGAGATGTGCTCAGCTAAGCGCACGACTCTCTGTAGAGCTTTGCAGTCCTGGTTTGTGGCATTATTATACCACACTGAGATGCACTGAGTCAGTACACTTTCTATGGCCCCTGAATAGAAAGTTTTCAGGATAGCTGGTGAGACCCTGAATTTCCTCAGCTGTCGCAGATGGTACAGCCTTTGCCTGGCTTTCTTCACCTGTGTTTGGATGTGTGCAGTCCATGTCAGGTCCTCGGAGATGTTTACACCGAGGTACTTGAAGATGCTCACCCTCTCCACAGGGGTCCCACTGATCATAAGAGGGGTGTATGGCCGCTGCTGTCTCTTCCTGAAGTCTACAATCAGCTCTTTGGTTTTGCTCACGTTCAGAGAGAGACAGTTGTCCTGGCACCATGATGTAAGTCTCTCCACCTCATCCAAGTATGCGGCCTCATCATTGTTGGAAACGAGGCCCAGAACCACAGTATCGTCAGCAAATTTAACAATGGAAGTGGAGCTGTGTGAGGACACGCAGTCGTGGGTGTATAGAGAGTATAGCAGGGGGCTCAGGACACAGCCCTGTGGGGCTCCTACATTCAGGGTGATGGAGTTGGAGGTGAACTGGCTGACTTTCACCACTTGTGGTCTGGCGGTGAGGAAATCTTGAATCCAGTCACAGAGTGAAGTGTTTAGGCCGAGGTCTGATAGTTTGACAGCTAGCTTGGTGGGGACTATAGTGTTGAAAGCTGAGCTATAGTCGATGAATAGCAGCCTGACATAGTTGCCATTCTTGCTGTCAATGTGAGTGAGGGAGGAGTGCAGTACCTGGGAGATGGCATCATCAGTAGACCTATTTGGGCGATAGGCAAACTGAAGAGGGTCCAAGGTAGCAGGGATGGAGGAGCAAATGTGTTTCTTTAAAAGTCTCTCAAAAACCTTCATGACTGTCGATGTGAGGGCAATTGGACGATGTCATTCAGGCAAGAGGGTTTACTGTTCTTAGGCACAGGGATTATGACAGATTTTTTAAAGGAGGTGGGAACAACAGAGGTAGCAAGGGACTCATTAAAGATGGAAGTAAACAAACCAGCAAGCTGATCAGCACAGGACCTCAGAACGCGGCCAGTAATCCCATCAGGTCATGCTGCTTTCCTGACGTTCACTCTGTTTAGTTCCCTCCGAACGTCATCCTCTGAAAAAGTGATAGCAAAATCATCGCTGCTCTGTCTGCTGCTTTATGACGTGCTGATCGGCAGAATCGCGCCGCCATTAACGTTACATTCAAAGCGGCCGTAGAAAGTGTTTAGCTCCTCGGCCAGTAGCGGATCTGCTCTCACCTCCGCGGAAGAGTTATTTCCAGAGGAACAGATGGTCTTCAGTCCCTGCCACATGCGTCGAGAGTCATTGAGCTGGAAATGTGACTCAATTCTCTCCCTGTACCGGCGCTTAGCGGCTCTTATTGCACGCCGGAGAACATAACACGATGTTTTGTATTCGCTCATGTTCCCCGACAAAAGACCAGCATTGTATGCGGCAGTGCGATGGTTAACCGCATCACGGATTGATCTGTCCACCCACGGTTTCTGATTGGAGAATGTCCTTATTGTTACTGTTTCGGTGGCTTGCTCGGTTAGCGTGTTGATAAAGCTTACTGCTACATCCGTGAATTCGCTGACGTCAGCTGAACTCGCCCGGAACATGTCCCAGTCGATGTCATCAAGAGACGCCTGTAGCATAGCTTCAGAGTGGGAGGACCAGCGCGTCACTTCCCTCTCCACCGGGGGTCTCTGAACGATCCGTTGTTCATATTCCGGTGTGAGAAAGATGGCCGCGTGGTCTGATTTGCCAAAAGCCGGCAGGGAACGAGCTTTGTAGGCATTCTTAAACTGGGTGTAGCAATGATCCAGTGTATTCTGTCCTCTAGTTGGGCAGGATATATGTTGGTGAAAGTTTGGCATGACTTTTTTGAGGTTGGCTTTGTTAAAGTCCCCAGCGATGATGGAGGCAGCGTCAGGGTGCTTGTTGATGTAGCCGCTGAGCTCATCGTGAAGTTTGGACAGAGCCACGCTAGTATCTGCTTGTGGTGGTATATAATGGCAGTGATGATGATCGATGTAAACTCCCGGGGGAGGTAGAATGGGCGGCAGATAATGGAGAGATGCTCCAGATGAGCCGAGCAGGAACGCGACAGAATGGAGATATTCCTGGGGTCACACCATTTCTTGTTGATCATGAAACACACTCCACCACCTTTGGTTTTTCCAGCCTCGGCTGTTCTGTCCATCCGTAAAACAGAAAAGTTATCAGACGGCGTTACAGCGTTGTCCGGGACCGACGGCGTGAGCCATGTTTCGGTCAAGCAGAGGATGTTACATTCTCTGATGTCCCATTGGAAACTAATCCTGGCTCTAAGATCGTCCATCTTATTCTCCAAGGATTGAACATTAGCGAGCAGAATACTCGGTAGAGGAGGACTGTGAGCCCTTTTCCTCAGTCTGTTGCGTATTCCAGCGCGTCTCCCGCGGTGTTTCCTTCGCCTCCTGGGATTATTGAGGCGGCCTTTGTTAAACTCGGTGCTCCGAAGTATCTCCAATGGCCACGCTGGATCCGTGGATAAAGTGTCCTGAAGCAGGTTAGTGCAGTGGTGTCCAATGTCCAAAAGTGTTCTTCTGTCGTATATAAATAGTGCAGACGTTATGCATGTAAAAAGAGAAAGTAAACATACGTAAAAAAGTATATTAAAGCACAAATTGAGCGGAGCCATCCCTAACGTCGACTGTACAACGCAGCGCCGGAAGTGGAAGCTTGCCCTGTAACGGCCCCTTCAGGCGGCCCAGGGCAAGGTATACAGTGTGCCAATGCCGTTGGGGGCCCGTCCACACCCCTGACACTGCCTGCCCGTTGTACGTGGCCCCCCAGCCGGTGGCAGAGGCATCCGTGAAGACAACAGCATGCCGGGACACCTGCTCTAGGGCTACTCCTGCCTGAAGAAACAAGGGGTCTGACCACAGGCTGAAGGTTTGGCGGCATTCCGGAGTGATTGCCACCGATGCGTGCGCGTTGCCACGCGTCCATCTCGGACTCGGCCATGAAGCCAGTGCTGAAGCGGTCTCATATGAAGCAAGCCGAGCGGTTACTACCGCCATGCGGTCGCCATATGCCCCAGGAGCCTCTGAAAAAGTTTCAGTGGGGCCGCTGTCCTGCCCCTGAATGTATTCAGGCAGTTCAACACCGACTGAACACGTTCCTCTGTGAGGCGTGCTGATTGTTCGACCGAATCCAACTCCATACCGAGAAAAGAGATCCTCTGCACTGGGGCGAGTTTGCTCTTTTCCCAGTTGACCTGAAGGCCCAACTGGCTGAGGTGACTGAGCACCAAATCGCTGTGTTCGCATAATTGCTCCCGAGACTGAGCGAGAATGAGCCAGTCGTCGAGATAGTTGAGGGTGCGGACGTCCTGTTCTCTCATGGGAACAAGGGCTCCCTCCACGACTTTCGTGAAGACATGGGGAGACAGGGCCAGCCCGAAGGGTAGGACCTTGTACTGATATGCTCGACCCTCGAATGCAAAGCGCAGAAACGGCCTGTGTCGAGGAAGAATCGAGACATGAAAGTACGCGTCCTTCAGGTCGATCGCTGCAAACCAATCTCGGGGACGGATGCACTCGAAAATGCGTTTCTGCATGAGCATCTTGAACGGTAGCTTTTGAAGGCTCCGATTCAAAACTCGCAGATCCAAGATCGGTCGTAACCCACCGCTTTTCTTGGGTACAATGAAGTAAGGGCTGTAAAACCCTGACCCCATATCGGCCGGAGGGACCAGCTCTATCGTGTCCTTCGCCAGTAGGACTGCGATCTCCGCACGCAAGACATGGGTATCGACAGCTTTCACTGAAGTGAAGTGGACACCCCTGAACTTGGGGGGTGAACTGAATCGCATAGCCGAGCCTGATGGTCCGAATGAGCCAGCGGGGGTGCAGGAGAGGCTTGGGTGCCCATCTCGAACTGCGCGCTGCTGTCCGCTGGCGACAGAAGAGGTGGATGAGAGTGGAGAGGTTTTGCTCCTCCCACTACACTCCGAGCCCTCTTTGGACCCAGAGATGACAGAAACTGCTCTTTTATTGAAAATTTGGGTACCGCTGGCTGCTGGGCAGCCGGACCAGAAGGAAAAAACAAAGGATTTACCACCCGGCCCTCCTCCGGGGGAAGGAGCGGTGCAGTCACCATCTCCTGAAGAGCAGTCCCAATCATCTCCGGGTCGCCCGTCCTAGGGCCTCTTGCTCTTGACTTTGCCGCCCCTCTTGGCGGGGGCCTGAACGGGCTGGGGACCCCGCTTATGACTGGCTCCACGGCGCCGCTTGGGTGGAGGCTGTTGCTGCGGCGCGGGAGCGGGGGCAGTCGCAGGGGGTCGCCCTCGGCGACGAGCAGGCTGAGGTGCTGCCGGCGGCAGAGTGGATGCAACAGCGGACCGCCGGGGCAGGATGTGGCTAATCGCCTCAGACTGCTTCTGTACAGTCGAGAACTGCTGGGCGAAGTTCTCGACCGCATCGCCAAAGAGGCCGGTCTGGGACACGGGGGAATTAAGGAACCTGACTTTGTCGGTATCCCTCATGTCGGCCAGACACAGCCAGAGATGGCGTTCCTGGACCACCAGAGTGGACATCGCACGGCCCACTGCCCGCGCCGTAACCTTCGTTGCCCGAAGCGTGAGGTCCGTCGCAGCACAAAGTTCGTGATGAACTTGTGGGTCATGACCACCCTCGTGCAGGTCTCTCAGTGCCTTGGCCTGATGGACCTGCAACAACTCCATAGCGTGTAAGGCGGAAGCGGCTTGTCCACAGGCCTGGTAAGCCCTGCCGGTAAGGTCCGACGAGTGCTTACAGGCCCAGGAAGGGAGAGACGGCTCCCCGTGCCAGGTGGAGTTAGGGCACAGCTGCATAGCCACGGCCCGCTCCACAGGGGGGATGCGCGTGTAACCCTTAGCCGCACCGCCATCAAGGGTGGTGAGGGAGGAGAGCCCACTGGCGTGGTTTCGGGCAGTAAAAGGTGCCTTCCACGTACAAGTGAGCTCTTCATGCACCTCCGGGAAGAAAGGAACCGGGGTGGGTGGCTGAGAACCGGCTCGTGCCACCCCGAGAAACCAATCTTCCAGCCTTGAGGGTTCAGGACACGGTGGAGGATTCCTCACGAGCCCGACCCTGTTGGCGGCCCGGGAAAGCATAGCCATCATTTCCGGATCCGGATCGGGCACAGCCACCGTACCCGAAGGAGGTAACTGCGCCGACGTGTCATCTCCGGAAAAATCTGACTCACCCTCCGATGCAGCTATCGACATCCGGTCATCGAGAGGAGCGCCGAAGGACACAGATGGTGCACACCTTTGAGATGGCCCACTGCGCTCCTCCGGCAGCTCTGCTGGCTGCGGAGTGCAGGAGGAGTGAGGGTTCCTAGGGGGTTGGTTCCCCGAAGGAAACGCACTCACTGTGATCCTCAGATCACCAGTGTCACCGCTCGCAGCAACCCTCTGAGGGGGGTTGGAACGCGGCAGCGGTACTGGGACTCTGCCCCTTTGCAGGAGCTGGAGTCTCGATCGCAACTCCGAGATGGTCATTTTCCCACAATGGGTACATGACTCATCCACAAATGCTGCCTCAGCGTGCGCTAAGCCCAGACACATGCGATGCGCTCGTGACCATCTCTCGGCGCCAGGTAACCCATCCGCATCCAGAAACGCACAAGTAGAATGTCATCTTTAAAAAGACGCAAGCTCTACTTGTGTAAGCTCTTTTAGGGACTTGCTCTCTTAATCAGTGCTGAAGCACGCAGGGGAACGGCCGCAGCAACACAAACAGGGATTTGTGCAGCCTGAAGTGTGCTCTCTCTCTCTCTCTCGCCGCACTCTTACCAGCTGTAAAAACAGCTTTTCTGGGAGAAGAAGGAACAGAGAGATTCGACCCCGCTGCTGTGCTGTACGCCCACACTTCTTCACAAAGAGATCGTCCTGCAGAGACTCTTTTTGAACACTTCTATTAGAGAACAATTTGTTCGGCTCCGAAGCGAAAAGCTGAAGATGCAACGCACCTGCTGCTCATTATATACCCGCGCTGCGAGGTGAGCAGCTGCTGCATATGATTGCATGCCAATGTACATTGGCTCGTTTAGTTACACTCGAAGTAGATTGGCCTCTCTAGCGAGATTCCTATTCGTCGGTCAGTCCGACGTACGTCGAACGTGACCGACTGAATGGGAACAATTTTTACAACTATATCTTTATCATTATCTTTATCGTTATCTTTATAGTTATCATTCTTGGTGTGAATGGCCTTTAGTTTAAAAATGTAGGATATACCTTTAAAAAATAATTAAAAGTAAATTACTTTACTGTTTTCAAGTCAGTTTAAATGTGAACAAAATTGTAATATATATATATATTAGGGGTGGGCATAGATTAATTTTTAATCTAGATTAATCTAGATTAATTTTGGAATTAATCTAGATTAATCTAGATTAAAATGGCTCATTTGAATTCTGCCGAAGGCATTCAGAATATGTGTGCTACCCAAATAATGACTAAAAGTAAGTCTTTGAGAGCGGGTTTCTCAAGCCAGGTGGTGCATTAGACCAGGGCTCATCTCCTGTTTCCAAAATGCATCACAAATTGGTGATGAAAATAAACTATGTTCAATAAGATGTACTTGTGTTTACTAACTGTTTATTCAGTTAAACATGAATTTTGAACTGTAGGCCTACATAAGAGGTCGTGATGAACTGTTTACAGTTTCCATTGGGAAGCTTCTTAAAAATAAATTTTCCTGAAGCAAACCCGGCGGCTTCATAGCTGCATCCATGTTAGCGTCACGTCTGATGTGGTAATTTCACAGTAACGTTAGGCATACACACAGGTTGAAGCAGAGGGTGACACGGGGTGAATTCTCAAGTTCACATGAGACCTAAAGCGCATCCTGTTTGCTTAAAAGCGCAATGTTTCGTTGTTATTCTGAGTGCACACAAATAAGCGTAGAGTCTTTACAGATTCGAAAGATGTATTAGGCTACTTTTATCTGTATGACCAAGAATGGAGATTTTAAGAGCAAGTGGCGCACGGAGCCTGTCCTGCGCATAAACGCTTCCACACAAACACTTCAATAGCGCACATTTCTCTAGGTTAACATCATATTGAGCGGCCATGTAAAGTTGCTACTACATACATCTTTCAGATGAAAAGCCATATTTGAGGTTGATGAATGATAGGTGTTTGGATGTCGCCCGATTGTATTACCACATAGACCAGCCGTTAACAATCTGTCCATCACGGACTGCGAGCCTCTAGTTCGAAGACTCGTTCTCGCCCCTACAGTGCAATTCGGCTAGGTATACATCCGCTAAAATATCAGGGTGAAAGTCATCATAGCTTGCGTAGTATAGACCCAGCTCCCAACCCAACTTTGAGAATAGATTAACGGCGATATTTTTTATCGCCGATAAGTCTCGCGTTAACGCAACACGTTAACGCCGATAGACCCACCACTAATATATATATATATATATATATACTGTGTATATATATATATATATATTAGAGGTGAGCATAGATTAATTTTTTAATCTAGATTAATCTAGATTAAAATGGCTCATTTGGATTCTGCGAAGGCATTCAGAATATGTGTGCTACCCAAATAATGACTAAAATTAAGTCTTTGAGAACGGGTTTCTCAAGCCAGGTGGCGCATTAGACCAGGGCTCATCTCCTGTTTCCAAAATGCATCAAACTTTTAATCTCTTCCGTCCCAATCCCACGAAAAACTGGAGGAAAATCCCGTTCCACTCCCAGAAGAATGACTCCCATTCCCTCCCACTCCCGTGTTGTTGTTTTTTTTTTTTTTTTTTTTTGATAACTGTCAATTACAGTAAAAATATAGTACAGATCTGGCGTGCCCACCTTATTAGTTGAATAAAAACCCAAAATGTCGTTTTTTGTTATTATATTGAACTGAAAGCCATCTTATTATGCACAGTGTTGCACAGATTACATTTCATGTAAATCATCCATGCTAACACACACGTCTTCTATTTTTTTTTTGACATTTCACTCTCTATAGATATATTTTCTATGTACTGTATTTTTAGATATATTCGAGTTTCGAAGTTTCTCGCTCAAGTTCACATGAGACCTAAAGCGCATCCTGTTTGCTTAAAAGCGCAACGTTTCGTTGTTATTCTCAGTGCACACAAATAAACGTAGAGTCTTTACAGATTCGAAAGATGTATTAGGCTACTTTTATCTGTATGACCAAAAATGACGGAGATTTTAAGAGCAAGTGAGCGCACGGAGCCTGTCTTGCAGCAAATGCGCTTCCACACAAACACTTCAATAGCGCACATTTCTCTAGGTTAACATCATATTGAGCTGCCATGTAAAGTTGCTACTACATACATCTTTCAGATGAAAAGCCATATTTGAGGTTGATGAATGATAGGTGAGCATTTGGATGTCCTGCCCGATTGTATTACCACAGACCAGCCGTTAACAATCTGTCCATCACGAACTCGAGCCTCTAGTTCAAGACTCGTTCGCCCCTACAGTGCAATTCGGCTAGGTATACATCCGCGCTAAAATATCAGGGTGAAAGTCATCATAGCTTGCGTAGTATAGATCCAGCTCCCAACCCAACTTTGAGAATAGATTAACGGCGATATTTTTTTATCGCCGATAAGAGTCTCACGTTAACGCAAGCACGCTTAAATATATATATATATATAAAGATTGTAATGAATTAAAAGTTTGTAATAAAGCCCAAAGCCCAAATAAACCCAAACATTTTCTTCCTAAATAGTAACATCTAGTTCAATGCTATACATTTAAAGGTTACTCAGTTGCCTCCTTGAGCGCTCAGGTTCACCATAGTAATCCAAGAGTCTGTGTTAAGTATGTACAGCGGGACCCTTGCGTTGGTCAGGAATTTGTGTCTGTGTACGTGTGCTAGCATAGAGTAGGTATCAAACTTGAATCCCTTATGGTGAGGAATTACGAATCACCTTGCAATGTTGTAGTGGCAGGTCTCGTTTGGTCTTGCGCTTAATTAGTGACTCTCCTGTTGTTGCCAGGGTGGCACCTGAGAAAAGAGAAGAGAAGAGAGACCTTGTGCCGTAATTATTGCCCCAGCCCTCCCCTTTTGATCAGGGCCGGCTCAATCTCTCCGGGGCTTCACTACATGGCTGCTAATCAAATAGATGTGCCCTTTAAATGAATGTTTGGTGTGATTCCTCCCCTTGCCCTTCCCTAGCTGTTTTAAAAGAGAAACATTGTGCGGTCCCTGTAGCTGCCCTGACTCCATGTCTTTTAAAGCTAGATGTTTGATGTTCATTCAGATTTTTTTTCACTCCCTGATCTTTTTTTGAGGTTTTCAAAGAAAAAAGATACCTCTGAGTTTCAAAACATCAAAAAATCCATCAGCAGAATCAAGGGAATATTTGATTATTTAACTCCAAAGTCTTCAAGTCTGAACCTGCATATGAAGAACATATTCACTAAGTTAGGGTTCTAATCAGGAGATGATCTGAAGGGGGCAAATACTTTGGTATGTTTTCTCAGTATTCTGCATTAATGATACATATCTCATTATGCTACATGCCAGCTCTCCAAATCACCTCTGTCATTTTCATTAGAAGACTGCGAGAAGAGATTAAAAGACTAAAAGAGTTAGAAGACTAAAGATTTTCTCATAAGACTTCTGCAGTAATTTTTTCTGAAAGTTAATGTGAAAATGGGGCAGTTTTAAAGTCGGCATGAAGATACATTTAAGAAAGAAAGGTACAAAAGCTGTCAGTGTGGTGTTATCCTTTCAAAAGGTATGCTAAAATGTACCATTTGCTACTAATATGTACACTTAAGATAATAATATGGGCCTATGGAACATGCACTCTATACATTTTCAAAAATGCTGGGTTAAAAACAACCCAACTTGGTTTATTTGCCAACCCAGCGCTGGGTAAATATTGGACATAACACATGCTGGGTTATTTTGACCCAGCTGGTTGGGCTAATGTTTTTACCCAACATGCTGGGTTGTTTTATTTAAGTCAACTATTGTTTAAAATTTGTATATTGCTGCCTTAAATGGGCTGAAAAATTTAAATAAACCACACAGAGAATTACTACAGGCAACAAAAATAATCAAAAGATGAACATTTACACTCTAAAAATGCTGGGTAGAATACAATCCAGTGCTGGGTGAAATATGGACAAACATAGGAATTGGGTTGTTTTGACCCAGCCTTATGCTAGTAACCTAACCGCTGGGTCAAAACAACCCAATTGCTGTTTTTGTTTATATTTTACCCAGCACTGGGTTGTATTTAACCCAGCCTTTTTAGAGTGTATTATTAAGCAAGAGCACAGGGACAAAATACAAGTCAAATTTATTTTATTTGGGTGAATACAGCTTAGTTTACAGTATTACGGTCACGAATCCGGTTCATGGTCTTTTGTCCACTCGCCATCAGAGGTCTGTCCAGAGGTCTGACCCAACAGGCTGAACCCAGCATTTTGGTAAAAAAAAATAACCCAGCATTTTTTTAGAGTGTAGGGTACAAAAGTGTAACATTTTGAAAAGTGTCAGGGTTCTGTCACTTCGGTCTAGTGTTATTTATGGTTTTGTGACAGAGCCCTGACACTCCCGTCATGTCGTGTTTTTATGTGAGCGTGCGGCTTCGAGTGTGCTCGAGCCACGTGCTCTCTCGTCTGCGTGCCTTGTTTCGTGTTGGAGCGTGGTGTTCGGACCGCGTGGTGTTTTGGTGTTGTGCCCATTTTCGACCCCTGCCAAATTATTACCCCCTCTCGTTGAAGTCGCTACCTGATTGCCTAATCCTAACTCCACCCCTAATCTTAACCCCTCCCCTACACCTAACCCTAAACGTACCAATACTAGGGGGTAGTAATCTGGCGGGGGTCAAAATTTTGCACAACACCGGCACTCCTGTCTTAAGTTTCGGTTTCGTATCGGGATTTGGACACTTGTGCTCCATTTTCTGTCTTGTTTTGTGAGCGTGTGGTCTCGAGTTTGCTCGGCCGCGCACTCTTCTGTCCACATGTGTTGTGTTTTGTGCTCATATTACCATTGCATGTATCATGTCTGCCTTGTCCTGTCCAGCCTTGCCAAGCTTGGTTGCCAGCCTGTTTTCTCGTACGAGTTAGTTTTTATTTGTTTGTTTTGTTTTATTACTAATAAAAAGCCCATTCTCCTGCATCAGTGAGTCCTCGCCTCATCCCTTCACACCACAACCTTGACAAAAAGATGTCGCTTTGATGACAACTTTTGAAACTTTTATTGGATAATTAATCGGTTTACATTTATTTTATTTTTTTAACCTTGTAATTATTTTATCAAAATGTCATTACTGGACCTTCTTGTGACAATGATAGACTTCTCTTTTGTTATATGTGCAATATTTCTCCAATCATTTAGTCCTCTTAAACTCCGCCCCTACACTTTCATCTTCTTTTTTTATTTGAGTGTAATTCAAACATCTCATTGTTCAAATCAAAAACTGATGCATAAAACCTTGTCCCACCCTATTTTTCTGTTTTCGAAATTCTGTTCCGCTTTGATGTATGTCACAATACAGAAGAAAATATATGCTGGTACTTGTGTTTCATTGTGACTTTAAAGCAGCTCATCTTACAGTACAGACTGCTACGCTTAGAGGACAAAAGGTGGACATTGAATGTGATCGCTCAAAAAGAGTTGAGCTTTACTGTTTTGCCAATGTTTTAGCAGATATAGCATACCCACTGTGGTCTGGAGGGATAGAAAGCAAGATACCACCTCACTTTATAGAAATCAACCAAACGCACAGTTTCAGCTCTCAAGCTGTTTTTAAGTACAGCTCAAAAAGCAGTGATTTGTACAAATTGGAAGCATTTGTATCAATTCAGTGTGTGGCTTCTCTTAAATATACCCAAAGGCTGAAAAAATTGTGACCACCCCTAGTAGTTTCTTCAGTCTCAGACCATTTCATGTATATTGCATGTAAGAGTGGAAAGACATTTCCAAAATCCCCAGAATTACAAGCTCTAGTTTATAGCTTCTACGATGTTACAGGAAGAGAGAAACAAAGTTGTGTTGACAAGGTGCCAGTCTGCTAGATAAGTGCTTCCCAAGTCTGGTTTTGTGAGGTTCATGGCATTAAATATTTGAAAGATTATTTGAAGAGCATTGTTGTCAGCCACTAGTAGCAAGTAAAACAAAAATACAAAAATATATAATTGAGCATTATTTCCTCCCTCCATAATTTATTGAACACTAAAACACATTAAAATGCAATTCATACTGACAATAACTTGAATAACATTAAAATTCATTAATATATTTTTAAGTCAAAGCATGTCAAATAATAGTAAATAATAAAGGTCTCACAAAACAGCAAATCATCACAGAGAGATGACCCCAGTTTGAAAAAATAATTAACTACCTTATTAAATATATATATATTTATATTGATTATTTTGATTTTTATACACTCCTATATGTACACATACTTTGATTCAGGAGACATCTGTAAGAACTTTTACAATTGTTTTTCAAAGAAGTATAATCATTAACATGTATTGGTACATATTTCTGGAATTAAATTAATATAATAAAGAACACATTTTCTTTCTATGGTGCTGCCTGTACAACTTTTCACTGGGACTATCATGCCATAATGTGAACCAGCAACCATAATGAGCTCTGTTGTGGAATATTTTAGCATCATGAAATTTAACTTAACTTAAAAGGGGAACTGTCATGATTTTAAATAAATGTTTATTTGCTGTATTTTCATGCTTTAGTCAAGGGAGAGTTTGTAGGCTGTTTATAGATTGCATGAAGATGTCAGAGATCATTAACAGCAGTAGAGTGAGTCAATGAGTTCATTTACCAGCAGGTGGTGCTTGCCGCAATGTTCGCTGAACTCTCAGTATTCTCATCTTTTGATCATTGTGAATCATCCTTTTCTTTTCTTTTCTTCTTTTCAGTATAAGTACTGAGTAATTAATAAGTAATTAATAACATGCACATGCTCATGTGTAACAAGGGCACTCTAACATAACATTTTTTTCACAGAGCGGTCAAGCATTCATAGTGCTGTTCATGTTTTAAAACATTTGTCCTCTATTGACATGTTTCATAATGGACCAAAGGCACAAGGAATACATTCTGGAGCTATGAAAAGTAAACATCAGAATTATGTACATTCTGTAGATTGGATAGAATAAAAATAGCACACAAAAGCTGTAATTACCATTCTGAACAGTAGAGTAGTGAGGTTTGCTCAGGGCTTTGGCTTGATAATTTACTCTAAATCAATAAATTAAATTTGCACTGTGGATGTATTAGCAGGACCGTTTGAAGAAATTACCACTTTTGAATGAATGTAAAAGCTGTGACATGATAAAATCGAGAATAATGAAATGAAATAAGTGTAAATATAAGTCAACTCAACAAAGACTTTTGTTGTGTTGTCTTCTCTAAAATGGTAAAGTATGCTCGCAGTGACCTCTGAATGAACTCACTGTTGATTTTAGCTGTCAAAGTAACATTCGTTGTCATGCACACACTCACTATCAGCCTCTGATGGGAAGTGGATTTCAGTGAAAGAGATGCTTCAGCTTTCTCTCTTTTGCTTTATCTTTATCTTTCTCTCTTTATGTGGCTGAAAACATTGGCTTTTTGAGAACGTCAGGTGTGAGAGATTGATTTCAACAGGGTGGGTAAAATAATCACATGACTGACTGAGGTGTACTGGTGTGCTTGGACACACGATCACCTTTAGAGATCCGTGGTGGCTCGTGTCTGATGTGTTGAAAAAGTACTGGGTGAGTTCTGGGACAAAATGTATTCTGTCTTTTATCACTGAAATAAAACAGTGGCCTCAGTGTTGATGGTCCAAGGACTTTATAATCCCCTCTTTCAGATCCTTTTAAAACAAGGTCTCTTTAGAAATCACCATCACTGAATTTTAGAGATTCACTGCTTAGATGTCACTGTGACTCACTGCTTAGATAAACACTCTATGTAAAAATACACACTACATACACTACCGTTCAAAAGTTTGGGGTTGGTAATATTTTTCATTCTTTAAATAAAATTGATATTTTTATTCAGGAAAGACACATTAAATAGATCGAAAGTGACAGTACAGACGTGTAATGTCGCTAAAAACTCAGTTTTATATGAATTCTGAACTGAAAATAAATTTGGATATATATTTCTGAAGTATTTATCAAAGAATCCTGAAAATGCAGTTTTCACAAAAACATCAATCAGCATATTAGAATGATTTCTGGTCGATCATGTGCATTATTCAGCAGTAATGGCTGCAGAAAATTCAGATTTATTAAATTAAAGGAATATATTACATTTTAAAACATATAAAATAGAAATAAGTTATTTTGTTATGAACAATTTTGGGCCATTACTTTCTACCTATTTCTTTGAAAAGCTTTTCCAATTTTTGGTGCACCTAACACAATCTTCCTTATTTGCACTTGCATACCGAAAAATATTGTATTATTTTATTTATGTATATATTATTAGTTTTATTTTGACTTTGAGCCTTTTCAGACAGAAAGTTAGTGTGTGGTTCCATGTATTGATCATTAATCTTTTACAAATCTATGAATTGTATTTAACACAGTATTTTTTATTTGTGCCTGCAAAGCAAGCCATGGCACAACTTGTGCACTAAGTAAAAATCAAAGTCTAGTTTTAATATTGTACAACGTTTACCTTGAATGTGGCCCTTATGGTCCTCTGTCAGGCTCCTTTCTAAGTAGGTTCTGTGTGTTCTTCTTCACCCATCAAGTCTGGACTGCCCTGCTGTTTTAAGTGAACACGCTGTCATATTTCTACAGGGACATGATAATCACTGATATTACTAGTGCTCTACATGGCTGTAAAGGACAGACTTGCTTCTATATAAGGACTTCTCTGCTCTGCAAACCTTTTTATCTGCCTCAACGGGAGGTCAAATAATGGCCTTTGAAACAGAAATGTGTTGTGGCATTGTCTCCTTTAATCTTTTGTCTCCGTTTTGATATACCATGCAAATTCTACATTTGCTAGGCTGGTAGGTGATGATAGATAAGAACATTGTGTTCAGATGTCCACAGGTGAAGACGTGACCAAACTGTGAACTGTAAAAGAGTGCATAGTAATTGACAAACCCGGTGACAAACTGTTCATAAAACCTGATGTATTGCTATAAAAACAGAAAACGATAAATAAATAAAAATAAAAAATATTTCAAATCTTTTGCAATTAAGATAAGATAAAGATATCGCTGATCCTAAACTGAAACGTCCTACTTTATTAACTTTCTAACGTGTCAAAAAAAGCGTAAAAGACAAGTCCAAAACTGCTTACAACTGCTGGATCTGGCAACACAGAGGCTGCGTCCACACCCTCACTCACAAATCTCTCTCAAGCCTCGTTCACTCCACCAGCGTCTTGCAACGATCATGTTCACACCATGGGCGCTAAACATTCTTGCAAAATCTGCATCTTTGTCTGATGCAGGCTCAAACATATGTGACCCTGGACCACAAAACCAGTCTTAAGTCGCTGGGGTATATTTGTAGCAATATCCAAAAATACTTTGTATGGGTCAAAATTATTGCTTTTTCTTTTAAGCCAAAAATCATTAGGACATTAAGTAAAGATCATGTTCCATGAAGATATTTCGTAAATTTCATACTGTAAACATATCAAAACGTAATTTTTGATATGTATTATGCATTGCTAATACACGTCATTTGGACAAATTTAAAGGGGATTTTCTCAATATTTAGATTTTTAAATAGTTGTATTTCGGCCAAATATTGTCAGATCCTAACAAACCACACATAAATGGAAAGCTTATTTATTCAGCTTTCAGATTGTGTATACATCTCACTTTCGAAATAAAAAAGCCCCTTATGACTGTTTTTGTGGTCCAGGGTCACATATAAGGTTGGATGCCTAATCTCTCCATCGTTCACGTCGGACAGTAGAGATTTGTTTAATGTGTGAGCTACTGAAATGAGCCGCACTGTGAAACAGCCAATCAGAGCTGAGCTCAACATTATTATTCATGACTCTTCCAAATAAGGTAATAACAGACAATTTCATTCTAGGGACAAAACGGACATGTAAAACCGTGTTTGGCAGAATTTTAGCCCTTACCTAAGCCACATACTTTCTATGTAGATATAAGAGAACACTTTAAAATATTGTATCAATGCATTCTATGGCAACTTTAAAGCTTTGTGCTCTATCAGCCATTTCAGCCGTTATTGTCTGTTCTGACCTCTGGAAGACAGATAGTGGAAAAAACTAATTTCATTTTCTCATTGTGCGCATCACGTCATTTGGTCTAATCTTCTAGCCTGGTAAGAGGAATGATGTCATATATTTCTGAAAAATCTGACCGTTTGGCCAATGCTTGCCAAATTATGTTAATATTGATCGTTATTATCTAGGCAGAGAATTTATATTAGCTGTTGTTTCCAAGAAATACTGTAGATATTTTCTATGCTACCATCCAAGCTGATGAAATTTTCATAGTGCACACTCAGTGTCAATTTTTTCCTGTTTAGACCAAAAGACAGGAGTCCTCGTTGCCTTGTTCCATCAGTTTCAGGTAGAAAAATTGTACAAATTGTGTTAGTTCAAAAACACAGCAAAGATGAAAAACTTTGTCACTATGTCAGAACCCATAGAGCTAAACCAGCGCTGAGAAGAAGCTGTTTCACAGACATCTACCTCAAGAGTGTCTTTACGCCTCTATAAGGTGTGATTGCACATGACGTTCATGTCTTACATGAATAACAGCGTCTGGTTTCATCTCAGCCTTGATCGTCAAATAACCGCCGTTCCTCAGTGTGTATGAATTCACTTTACCTGACAGCGATTCTGTGGCTGTTACCAAAAAGCGCTGGCCTGGGATATAATTTGATAATAAATAGACCAACAGTTTCTGCAGCATACATTTTGCGCACCTAATGGAGGCACCGGAGTGGCAGGCGCTGAGATCTGTCCTGATAGGACGATAACACAGAAAACACTTCCATTCATTTCATCACAGTCCTTTTGTTCTCAAAGACGGAAAAGGTTGAGACTAATGACTCGTGAGCAATAAGCAAGTGTTTAAGTAAATGCACTCGCAGGGGGGAAAAGCTTTTTTCCAAGTGGCATATCAATATTTTAAATAGAGTTTCTATCGCTGTCTCTACCTAACTTGATTAGCCGTGTGATGTGTTCTGACAGGCCTGTTGTTCGAAATACCCCATTAACTGTGTCTGTCAGCTTATTTTCCCTCGGTAGGCCGCGTAACACCCATATATTTCATAATTTGTTTTGCTATCAGGGCTGATTTGTAAATGCGCAAATTCTAATTAGTAGCAGCCACTGTTTCTAATTTATTAAATATTAAATGAATCCTGCGGTGGATGCTTTTCTCTTCCCAAGATGGAAGTTTATGCTATGCAAATTTTTCGGCCTTTAAGGATGTCAGCACTTTTTAAATGCACCAAAATGCTTTTTCCTGGTTTGTTTGTTTTCCCTCTCCAGTCGTCTTCAAGTTAATGTTTATTTATCTTAGATCTCCAGCTTTCTTTTTCATCCAATAAAGGCGTCACAGTCTGTTGGGCTTCAATCCTGCCGCTTTGTTTAACTTCATTAAAGCTGTCTTAATCTAAGGCCTAGTCGCTTGTTTCAGAGGCTGCATAATACATCTTCTGAAGTCACTTTGTCACTTACACATTAACAATTGTTTTGTCAATTTTTTTTGCCTCCATGGATGCCCAACCCTTCGAGATGGAGCTGATATTACATGCTCATAGTCTGTTCCAAAATAAACCACAAGCATATCCCTGTTTATTTTTAAAGCGCCATGTATAATGACCGCTAGCAATAGCGTAGAACCCAAGTCTGCCGTGCCGCATGCAATATTAATTCTATTGTTTAGTTAAGATTTTGCTCTGACCGTAGACATCGGATCGCTTTGTTTTCTCAGTGTGACAGCTGCCTGCGAACAGGACGTGATTTGAAATATGTCATTTGTATTGAATTACCAGACATTTATCGAACACCCACTTATCCCAAGTGAACTTCAGTCTAATTAAGTTTCAAGAAACACATCCATCAAGCTATTGAGGCAGTTAATTTGCCATTGCCTCCTGGATCTGTATTCCCTTCCCGAATCACTGGAATTCACATGAGCATCATTTCAGCGATGTCATTCGCTTTTCCTTCCTACTGGGCTGCAGCTGGCATGGCCACACTTGAAGTACGCTCACCCCACATGCTATTAAAACATGCTTCCAGAAATATCCCCCCGCCGTAGACAATGGTGAAAGAAGTCCCCCAGCACTTCCCTTTGTGTGACTGTTTCTGTTGGGGTAATTTCATTAGAGTGCTACTGTTTGATACTATATAATGAAGTGTGAGACTGAAGGGGGAATGAGGGTATTGTGGTTTACGTTCCAAGGTCATTTCAGCCACCAGGACAAATCAGAAAGAACTAAGCTAGTAATACAAGGAACTCCTTGTTTCTCTGAATGAACAGTAGAGCTCCCTAGCTCAGTGTACAATGAATATGGTTATATTTCATTCTTTCTTTGTCATTTATGCAACCCAGGGTCATTGAAAAAAACGTGCCTGTTATGATATTTCTGCAAAATGAAATTACGTTGCTTCTTGCACATTTTGCGGCAATTTTTGAAGTAGAATTTGAGTGGCACAAGAGCAAGTTAAACTTTTCTCAGGAACAGATGAATGTGAACATAACAACATTTCATTGTGTTGGTTGTTATACATAGTTTGGAAACAAACTGTCAGATGATTGGAGCTAACTTATTTTACCCGAAAGTGAAAATTCTGTCATCATTTACTCATCATTTACATGGGGTTCATTTTACAACACCTTTATGAACTTTTTCGATCTTTTATGTTTTGGTTATCTGGACAGAACCCTCTCAGGTTTCATTCAAATATAACTTGTGTTTTAAAGACTTGGATTTGGAAGGTCATGAGGGCGAGTAAATACATTTTTGGGGAACAATCCCTTTAATGCTCTTTCATGTTAGAAAATAACATACCTGCATTAAATGCTACCCTAAACCTAACTGATAGTGTTAACAAAATTAAATGTAAGATAAAAAATGCATTATCAACCATCTAATTTTAGCTTACTTTTACAAGTCTTTGAGCTGTTTTGTCGAGTGCTGTGACTCATGATTCACGGGGCAGAATGCTTTGCATCACAAGTGCAACTTGTACTTGAGCTACTGAGCAATGCTACATTAGAAAAGCCATAAATATGGGGATGGATATATGACGCAAACATTAAAATGTATTTGTTTAGAAGTCTTGCTTTACGGTAGAAGTGTTTAGAGGTTATATTGTAGAGTTGTGCAAGACAATGAAAAAAAATATTTATTAATTGATGATCTGCTCCTATAATCATAATTTGCATGCAAAAAAAATTAAAATTGTTGGTGATTTATGGGCACTAGTGTACATTTAAGCTGAAAACTACATTGTATTATATGAACATATACAGTAAGTTGTTGGAGTTGAATTGGAGTAAAAATGTTGTTTAGTTAAGTGTTTAGTTGTTTAGTTAAGCAGCTTTAGAGTTAAAAATGCAGTTTTGAGTGTCTGAATGGGGCAGTTAAATGGGATCATAATTAAAGTGTGCCAAATCCATGTGGCGAATGAGAAAACACTGATATTAATTATAGAAGAATGAGAAATTATGTGCCGTCTAATTGGTAATCAGTTTGTTTTGTACTTCAGGCTACTTGCATATGAAAATGAATGATGGGTTACTTAACTTAATTTATTCCATTTTTTACAGACATTTACCGGGCAGAACAAATTTACATAGTAATCAGTAAAATTACAGATTACAGTCACAAATATTAAAGACAAGTAATAAATTGCTTCAACCCTTTTCTTTTTATATTGCTCATAAATTAAAGCTGTATAACACAATGCTCTTGTTATACTTTATTTGAGACAATTACATTTAACATAAAAATAGAAAGAAGAGTGCACTCAAAATTAATATTGCGGTTCATAAATAATAAAATAAAACCAACAAAACAAACAACTTGTTTTTGGTTCCATCTTTGGGGTATGTCAGCTATGCAACTGTTAGTTTCATTATTGTGTATGTGTAGCTTGTCTTCTTGGCACGCTAACTGGAGTTAGCAGAGTCTTCTCTCATTAGTGCAATTATCCGTGTGAGGAAAACCTGTTTGTGTTTGCTTCTTTTACGCTCTGTCCTTTCT
Source organism: Gymnocypris eckloni scoliostomus (assembly GCA_027564155.1). Classification (NCBI taxonomy): domain Eukaryota; kingdom Metazoa; phylum Chordata; class Actinopteri; order Cypriniformes; family Cyprinidae; genus Gymnocypris; species Gymnocypris eckloni. The sequence goes on along the minus strand of CM050419.1, from coordinate 19,426,631 downwards.
CTTGGCCCTTGCATGATTCTCCCTTTTCTGCATAGAGACAATACCCCCCACACTATTTGTCATACAATCTCTCATTTGCCGGATCCTGAGGAAAGCAGATTATGCTTATTTTTCATTTGGACAGAGGGAGATGGAGCCAGGTGTTTGGCAGCAGTGGAGTGTTCAGGTGTAACCGGGCCGGCGATGGGACATGATGAGTTGGGGCTGATGAAGGATGAGGCGTAGAAGATTTCCAGGAGAGCGGCACCCTGCTGGCTGCTCCCTCAAGAGCACCCCCACTGATCAGGAAGAGGGGAAACTTTCCTTTCTAATCCGCTTGTGCCCTGATCACTTTCTGCTGCCTTAATTAGCTCGTTACGGTCTTGATGAAAATGCAAGGTCTGCAAGTGCAAGGCCTGCTATTCTGCTAAACTCATCAAGATCACTTGTCTTGAGTCTCAAGGTGATCTTTTATCTCACTTCTACAGGTGGGACTTCTTAACTCAAAGATCCATTCTCAGCACTTTGATAATATAAAAGTTGAGACATTTTCTTTATGGCCTACTGCAGGGGTTCCCATCTTTTTTCATATCACAGACCCCCAACTATAATGATCTCCCTCAAAGATCACTAGTGAATTATGTAGGCAGGTATATATTTGTTTTACTATTATAAAGAAAACATATATTCATAATTAAATAACGGGCCTTTATGTTGTCATTGCACTGTTCATTTCACTGTTCAACATTCCAATATTTACATTTACGCACATTTGACATTTTAGCTTTTTAATTCAAAGCGACTTACAAAAGCGATTTGTCAAAGAGCCAACAATAACCATAATATAGAGTGGCAATTAGGAGATTTTAATATTTAAAAATTATTTACTTTTTATAAAGTTGATAAATCTTTTCTATTTCAGATAAATATTAAATATATACATCTAAAAAGGGGAAAGATTTTCTATGTAAATGCTTATTTCAGAATGTGCATATTTGTATATTATGCATGATATATTTCTGTTTCTACAAACTGTCAGTAGAATAAAATAACTCCAATAAATTTCACGATTGTTATTATTTTTTTAAATTAAAGCTATATTTAAAACAGAATAAAACCATAATATCATCAAATTCTGTAAATGTGTTAAAAATAGTTTTAGACATCAATTTAACATGTTAAATAACAAGTTAAAATGTATTTATTTTATATTTTCTAGCATGTTCTGATATTTTGCAGACCCCCAGCATGTTCTTCATTTGACCCTGATCTAATATGCCAGTTATTAAATATTTAAAATCGGTCTTATTTTCCTGTAAAAATATCGAAACATTTCTTCTTTAAAACATAAAAAACTAATAAGCACACACATATAAAAAAAAACATATTTTACACAACCTTGCTATTCAAGTACGTTTACATTGTATTAAAAAACAACAAAGTTGATGTACTAGAAAACAAAACAGAGAATAATAAAATAATGATAATAAAACAAAAATAAAATAAATATTTTGCATAGACCTAAATATAAAATAACTGACTACTCAGGTAGTCATATAGTAGATCACCGGTGAAACTACTGGTGAAAATACTTGACCACGACCCAAAATTGTGGGAAGTAGCACTTCCAGTCAAATCCATATTCCGTCCTAATAAATTATCAGTACTAACTCAGAGCCTTCAATGCATGCAAACAAGACCAACAAACAGGCTAAGTTGTTCTTTTTGAATGGTCTTTGTCCAACTCCATTCTCGCTCATTATACCACAGCTTGATGCTGAGTCATGCATGTCTAATGGGGCAGGCAGACTGCAGAGTGTCTCAGTCTTCAGCCAGTCCCTCAGACACACACCGCAACAGCCTTTCCCTGGGGAGAATCACACGGAGGCAGCTAAAACATGCCTAAGCACTGTCTCCATGTATCAGAGGAAGCGGCACGCATGACGACGCCCAGCGGAACCTAGCGAGGACCATTATTCCCAGCCTCAGAGATCCACCCATACCCAGTCTTGAGAGAAAAACGCTCTTCACGAAGACTTTGTTTTACGCTGGATTGAGGACTAATGGGATATGAAGGTATAAACTGCACTTGTTTGTAAAGACAGTGAAGGGAGCTTGACGCAAACACCCATAAACCTTTAGATAACATTAACGCCACATAAAACCTAGACACTACGTGAGCTTTTTCTTTCTCTTTGATGCCTCGAAAATGTCCTACAGTGAAATAAAATACTAGGCCTTGAGCAAACCGCTGGGACTTGTCAGTAGACTTCTCCCATGTCCTAATTACTGTCAGCAGGCTTGATGGACAGTCAAACCATCTGAAATCAAGCCTCAAGAGGACGCTGCTCAGTTAACTAATAAAGGCCTAGCAGTTAATACTCTCCTGAGAGGCCTGACAGACCTCTAAATCAGTCCTTCCACATCCTTTTATCTGTGTAGTCCACAGTCTGATCTTTACCTGGAGAAACTTCATGCACTTTGTGATGCAGAGACCTTTAAGGGTTTCCCTGATCCAATAACTACCATTTGTCAAATGGAAGTCTTTTGGTTTGACCACCCCCACCCATCCCTTATTTTCCCTCCACTGAATTCATTATAATTTCCTGGGCTCAACTAATGTGGCTTTGTCTGCACGTTCTCAGTGCAAATGCTTCTTGCATTATTGTGTAAGCATCTCAAATTGAAACATCCGCCTTGTGAAATATTGACTTTAATATCTCATTTGAAAAATTCATGAAACCTTTGATGTTAAATCCATACTCAATTTAGCAAAATGCCACTAAAATATGCAGAGGGGGGCAGAAAACATTATTGTCTGTGCTTCTGTGAAGAAATTACATTTTATGGCTGTTACACCGATCTTTCCCATGTTTTCTTTTACTTTTTTTCTCCGTCGTCTGGGGGAAAAAGTGGAGGCAACCCATTAGAGGCTAAATGAAAAGCGCTATTGATTGGTCTCTTATTCCTTCACTCTTTGCCTCATTTCCTAAATGCATGGTAATAAGGGCTTAGCTGTGGTGACACACAATAAGCTTTAATGAATGCAACTTTAAAGAATTAGTGAGTGTATATGCGTGTGTGTGATGTTACTATCGGTGGATCCTTTGCATTTGACTTTGTTGTGTTTTCACAAGACTGTTTCCATTTAATAAGCACATCCATGCCAATAATGTTACAAAACAATAAAGACAATGAATGATACAAATACGTATATACGTATGTTTGAAAAAGAGGAGCTGTGTGTTTCTGTGTGAAAAGTGCTGTAGGGAGGGGTGAGATTTTTAAAAGGCATCATATTAGAATTAGATTTCCTGAGGCTAATTATGATCAAACACAGCCTTTTGAAATGGTCCGAGGTTATGACAGGTTGAAAAAAAGAGCCTTTTAGCAAATGGATTTCCATGGAGAAGAAAGAGTGTGAAAGGGAGTGCAAAGGAGAGAGTGCAAAAAGAGAGAGTGAGTGGTGCAAGAGAAATGAAAAGACTGACGAATGTTGTGAAATCCACTTGCGTGCTAATAGAGTTGCATTCGCCTTTGGTAATTTGTAAGCACTTTACCCCTGCCTATCGATCAAGCTGAGGGAGGGAAGGAGAAAAAATTACACTGCATTAACATGTCCCACTCTCTGCTGCTGCTCTCTCTCTCTCTCTCTCTCTCTCTCTCTCTCTCTCACACACACACGCATACACATCTTTCATGATTGTCCTGTTCCTCTGTTCCACTCATATTTTTGAGAAGAAATACCCCTTTCATCATCCCACTGCAAAACAAAGACACATTCTTCCTCATTTCCAAAACCCTCCTCCCTTTCATGGTGATGAGCTGTTTTATAGGACTCTATAGGATGGGATTTAGGTGGCTGTTTTAGAGGTGTTACAAGACACTTTGATTAAAATTAATTCCCCATGTTCAGTTGCAGCTTAAATATATAAGATGGGCTGTGGAATTCTCATGGTGGTGGTGGTGAAATTGCAATATAGATTTTGTATTATTAAGGCTGTTTTGGGATGATACCAATGATTAGTTATATTTTGAATATGAAAATGATATATTGATCAGTATGTTATGAATAATCTGCTACTGGCTGTACATTTAACCTACTTAGTACATAGCTGTTTACCAAATAAATTACTGTAACACTTGAGTTGAAATTATTTTGTATCTTTATACTTCCACTAGCGTAATGTTCAAAATAATCAACCTAGAAAAAAGATGAACACTGAAACAATATGACAGTAGTAATACAATAATATAGTAGTAATAATGCAGTAAAAGACTGCATTACTGAATTGGAAGAAATAAACAAACAAAGAAGGAAGGAAGGAAAGAAAGGAAAGGCTCTTAGGAAATTTTCATTACAACTGATAAATGAGGCACAGAAAAGTACCACTAAACATCATTCTAACTATATGATTTCAAGCAACATACTAACTCTGGGATTTGTGTCAGAGGACTGACCTATTGCCAAGTAATTGGTGACACTTTCAGTCACGTACTTGATTCAGTGAAGAGGAAATCATAGTGGATATGGTCAGTTGTGTGTGTTGAGAGCTGTTGGCTTCAGGGTGCTCATCTTGCTGAGGCATGAGTACTGCACCAATTAGTCAGTGCCGGGAGCTGTATAGGATATATATACACCTGCACCACCCTTGCCTTTTCTCTCTCTGCTTATTTAGATCCTCTGTCCTGTAGTCCATCTTGCTGATATTCCACAGTGGTATCTAAGTGAACCACACTAGGGCACTAGGAAGGCATTTTGTTGTTGTTGTAAAAATGGACACAATTGTATTAATAAATCGGTCATATATGACGTGATTTCATGTTTTCCTTTGTCTTTGGAGTGTTACAAGCTGTTTGTGCATATATCAATTCGTAAAGTCGCAAAGATTAAAGACTCAAACCAAAAGAGATATTCTTTATAAAAGTTAAGACTCGTGCATGCCTTTCTAAAATGCCTCATTCAAACATGCCTGCACAAATCTATGTCACTGTGTGGGAATATTTGCATAACACAGCCTAAATGTATAGCCTATGCAAAGAAAGAAGGCATTACTTTTATTCTCATTGTAGTATTGTTGCTGCTGCCATGTCGTGGAGACGCTGAGTGTTTCCAAATATGGTAAGTGATGTAACATTTCCATCACACACTTTAGGTATTTGGCAAATCACAACGCATTTGATAGCTGGGCAATCAGAGCACACCGTGCTTTTCCAAACAATGAGCTTTGTGAAAATGTACACATTTCAAAAAGGCTGGGAAGAGAAGAACAACAATTATGTAAGGTATGAGGAAAATAATGTATATTTTGAATGTTAAACCACGTAAACACAACGCATTACACACCTGTCATGAATCTGGTTGCCACTCACTACAACTGCACATCACCCATGGACTACATCTCCCATCATGCACTGCACACACACATTCCCTTCCACCATTACATCAATCACACAGCTGTCACCATTCACTCATCAACCCTGATTGCCTCACCACACCTGCACCTCATTCACTCACTCACATAAAAGCAGCACACAAACACTCACCCAGTGCGAAGTCTTGTTTTTCCCCTGGCTAACATTTCCGAGCGTTTTCCCTAGTTTGTCTTCCCGTGTTTTACCTGGACTGTTGACTCCCTCTCCTGATTGTTTGCTGCCTGCCTCTCTGACCCTGCCTGCTTTCTGGTAATCCTCTCTGTCTGCCGCCTGCCCTGACCCATTGCTCTGCCTCTGATTTCGACTCTGCCTTGTCTACGTTGCTCTCGATACCCCTGCTTGATATTTGCCTGTTTGACCTTGTACTAATAAAGCTGTTAGTGGATCTACTCTCGCCTCTGACCTGTCATTCGTTACAGAAGACTTCGCCACCTCAGATCCAGCGGCTTTATTTCGGCTACCCAGCCTAACCATGGACTCCATAGAACAACTCCTACATCTTCGCCAGGGAGGCCTGTCTATTAAGGAGTACGTTCACCAGTTTGGTGAGCCCGCAGAGTCCGCTCCAGAGCCCGCTCCGTCCCAGGAGCCCGCAGAGTCCGCTCCAGAGCCCGCTCCGTCCCAGGAGCCTGCAGAGTCCGCTCCAGAGGCCGCCCCGATCCAGGAGCTCGCAGAGTCCGCTCCAGAGGCCGCCCCGATCCAGGAGCTCGCAGAGTCCGCTCCAGAGGCCGCCCCGATCCAGGAGCTCGCAGAGTCCGCTCCAGAGGCCGCCCCGATCCAGGAGCTCGCAGAGTCCGCTCCAGAGGCCGCCCCGATCCAGGAGCTCGCAGAGTTCGCTCCAGAGGCCGCTCTGATCCAGGAGCTCGCAGAGTTCGCTCCAGAGGCCGCTCCGATCCAGGAGCTCACAGAGTCCGGTACTCCGGGTCCCCTCCTGGTTCCGTCCGGTTCCCCAGAGCCCCTGCTGGCCCTGTCCGGCTCTCCTTCGTCTCCGCTGGTCCCGCCCAGCTCGCCTTCGCCGCTGGTCCCGCCCAGCTCATCGATGCCTCCGCTGGTTCCGTCCAGTTCTACCGAGCGCCCAAGAGATTCAGCGCTTCCAGTGCCCCTCGAGGTGGTGGAGTTCACCAAGAACTTTCATGGAGGAGCTCCCTCCATTGCTCACGGAGATCCCGGACCCGCCATGGCCCATGAGGTCCCCTGATCCATCATGGCTGCCCAAGGCCCCGGATCTACCATGGCAGCTAAACTCCCTGCCTCGGTTCCTGAAACCAAATGTGCTCTCTCTGCCTCTTGTGTCTCCGTTTCCTCTAGGTCCCAGTCTCGCCAGGGATATCTGCTCCGCCCTGGAGGGCACCTGCTGCTGTGGAGGCGTCCTGTCTCGTCTGCTCCGCCCTGGAGGGCGCCTGTCTCTGCTCCGCCCTGGAGTGGGCGTCTGTCTCTGCTCCGCCCTGGAGGGCGCCTGTCTCGTCTGCTCCGCCCTGGTGGGCGTCTGTCTCGTCTGCTCCGCCCTGGTGGGCGTCTGTCTCGTCTGTTCCGCCCTGGTGGGCGTCTGTCTCGTCTGCTCCGCCCTGGTGGGCGTCTGTCTCGTCTGCTCCGCCCTGGTGGGCGCCTGATCTGCCAGAGTCACCTCACGTCTCCCGACCTGCCAGAGTCACCTCACGCCTCCGCCGACCTGCCAGAGTCACCTCACGTCTCCGCCCGACCTGCCAGAGTCACCTCACGCCTCCGCCGACCTGCCAGAGTCACCTCACGTCTCCGCCGACCTGCCAGAGTCACCTCACGTCTCCGCCGACCTGCCAGAGTCACCTCACGTCTCCGCCGACCTGCCAGAGTCACCTCACGCCACAGCAGTTTACCCAGTGTCACTTCACGTCTCTTCCGCCCCGCCCTGGTGGGCTCCTGTCTCATTGGCCCCACATGGACCTGGCCCTCCGTTCCCTCCCCCGGTTCCACCGCCCTCCTGGATTGTGCCGGGTGTGTGTGAAGCGTCTGGAAGCCGCTCTTTGGCACATCACCCATGGACTACATCTCCCATCATGCACTGCACACACACATTCCCGTCCACCATTACATCAATCACACAGCTGTCACCATTCACTCATCAACCCTGATTGCCTCACCACACCTGCACCTCATTCACTCACTCACATAAAAGCAGCACACAAACACTCACCCAGTGCGAAGTCTTGTTTTTCCCCTGGCTAACATTTCCGAGCGTTTTCCCTAGTTTGTCTTCCCGTGTTTTACCTGGACTGTTGACTCCCTCTCCTGATTGTTTGCTGCCTGCCTCTCTGACCCTGCCTGCTTTCTGGTAATCCTCTCTGTCTGCCGCCTGCCCTGACCCATTGCTCTGCCTCTGATTTCGACTCTGCCTTGTCTACGTTGCTCTTGATACCCCTGCTTGATATTTGCCTGTTTGACCTTGTACTAATAAAGCTGTTAGTGGATCTACTCTCGCCTCTGACCTGTCATTCGTTACAACACCAAATACACAAAATAATATTTTTTAGCAAAGTTATATGACCCCTTTAAGTAAAATGGATTGCCAATTCACCACGATAAGGCTACAATAGTGATTTGTATTTTAAAATTTGGTAGGGAATTTCAGTTTTACCTCATTTGTCCTTATGACTTCACATCATGTCAACAAACAGAAAAAGATAAAGTACCTCTGACCATCTGATTCATCCAAAAAAAGCAGTGCCAAAGCACAAATGTCCAGCTCTACAAGTTACTTAATATTACGTTTTGACCACAGATGGGGATAGAGATGCCAAAGCTCCATAGTGAACCTTTAAAGCATTATTTTTAGACTAGACCAGACCAGGAGAATTTGTTTTGTTTAACATTTCTAAATTATTGTTCCATTAACTTCAATTAGGGATTGATTTAGTAGTAATTAATAGATAGATGTTTGTTCACAAGGAAAATGGATTAATAAACATTGTATCCAGCATCAGTATTAATACATGGGATCTGCATTTTGTCTTGATGAGGGGCACAAAAATAACCTGAAACTTTTACAAAAATATGTTTTTAAGATTCACTCATTTTGTAACCTATGCTTGAATGAGATGGAAGTCAGATAAAGTGCTGAAGCTAAAATCAGCCTCTTGCAGCAGTGTGCTTTGGCTTTGATCAAGGCGTACCTGAACGGCATTAGATCAGCTTTAAAATAAGATGTTAATTTTCTCTCCTTTTTTTCCTCAGGAATAGTTATTGTCTCATTTGCGCAGGGGTGTGTTCATTCTCCATTACCTCCAGCCACCAATTTGCATAATTATCATTCTGAGATGAAGCTCTTTTAACACGGGTAACGGCAAGCATCAGCAGAGCCTGGGTGAAAAGGATGTGTTTGGAGGAAAAGTTCTCAGATGTTCTTAAATTTACACCGATCAAATCTAAATCTAATTAATATGCCTTTTAGCAGTGATAGCACAACGCGATGATAAATTTATACATTTTTGAAGTATTTGTACTTGCATTTAATCTTTTTTCCCATCCACATAATTTTCATCATTTTCACTTCATTTTCTTTTGTTACAGATTATCTGGAAATATCAAGCCAGGGGATATCAGATTCTGTATAACACCTTCAAGCTAAATGTCCACTTATTCTGCTTAAGGAGGAAGTCATGGCCTAATGGTCAGAGAGTCGGACTCGTAATCAAAAGGTTGCGAGTTCGAGTCTCGGGCCGGCAGGAATTGTAGGTGGGGGAGTGAATTTACAGCACACTCTCCACCCTCAGAACCACGACTGAGGTGCGCTTGAGCAAGGCACCAAACCCTCAACTGCTCCCCGGGCACCGCAGCATAAATAGCTGCCCTCTGCTCCAGGTGTGTGTTCACTGCTGTGTGTGTGTGCGCACCTTGGATGGGATAAATGCAGAGCACAAATTACAAGTATGGGTCACTTGTCTTTTTTTTTAACAGATACCAGGAAAAATAATGCAATAGCTGCTATAAATGAAGATTAGTTGTATTAAAAAGCAAGAACATCTTACATTAGTGACCATGAAACTTACAGAAAACCTAATATTTAATTAAGATGATAGACTTTTAGTAGCTGAACCTACTGGCTTTTCAGAATATATTATATTTTTTACGATCATTTTAATAAAATCTCTTGTTGTAAATTTAAGCAGTATCTTTTTGATCCATATCTCCATCACATCTTCTTTCTAATTAATTTATTTTTTAGCTATATCCAATAACTCCAAACTGGATTTTCCATGATAAATTATGAAATTGTCCTGATATTTGTACAGGTGATCAAATATTTGGGTTTACCGATCTTAAACACATTAAACAATATGAAATTAATTAAAAGCATGTTACTCCCATATTAAAGATGATAATATCTTTGCTCTTTCAGTGACTGATCAAAATTATCAAGTAAAATGCTAAATGTTTGTCTCAATTGTGGCATCTTTGTGTTAAACGTACAAAATATGGCCAGACTTTTCCTCTTGCCAGAGCATTTGAATTTGTGGTGAAATCCTATTTAATTATTTCCTTACACTAATTACAGTCTTTCTTCTTCTTCTCTCTCTCTCTTCGGCTGGCCCACAGCTGCCAGTTCAGCTGTCAGCTTCACAGCCAGATGACTCAATTATATTGTGGGAGCAGCAGCTTTTCATGGAGGAAAGTGTGATCTTCAGCGGCGGTATGGCTTTGAGACCATTTGGTAAGAAATGCTGGGGAAAATGGCCGCAGCGCATAAAAGGGCCCTTCATTAGTTGAGGTACATTAAGGCTCCAAGAGGCTCACCACTCTCCTGAGCATAGACGATAACATTTACACACACACACACACGCAGTCTCCACACAAAGTTAGGCCTAATGAAAACACTTGCCATTGACTTGTGTGTGTGTGTGCTGAGAGGAAATAAGGGGCTAGAGTCCTGACAGAAGCAATATCAAGCATGAGTAATTTACAGGGTTTGGGCTGTGTGCTTTTCTGTTCTCAGGCCTGTTAGAGATTTGTCCAGTAGATAGAGAACATATAACTGATAGAGAGGAAGAGAGAGGAAGGCAGAAACTCAAAGCCTGCAGATATAAGTCAATGTGCTCTTTGTTCAAGTGGTGACTGGTCTAATGTTTGTCCATCATTTAAGGAAGAGATGAGAGGAACTGTTAAACAGTGTTGGGGGAAACGCATTACAAGTAAGGCGAGTTATGTAGCAATATTACTTTTTTTCAAGTAACTAGTAAAGTAACGCATTACATTTTAATTTACAAGAAAATATCTGAGTTACTTTTTTCACATTTATTGACTGACAGTGCGCTGTGTGAACATGATCTTACTGTAGTTCTAGACTAGACTAAATGTGAACGTGCATTAATTAATCTCACTCGCAAAAAATCTGATTCAGTATTCATCAAAATGAATTAAAACAGTGAAATGAAAACTCAGAATAGGACGCAAGCCTGCAATAATTAAATATGTTAAACAACACAAATGTATCTAATCCCATTTTATTAACTGATGTCTTTGCTGCTGACCTTTGGTGATCCAGTTCAACCATATAAGCAAAAGTTACTTTAGATAAACTAAAAATTTTGCTTCATTGTTTTTCTTTATTGGTTAAGAGTGTTGAACTTCTCCTGCGTTCTACTGTACAGACGTGAATTTACTCTTCCTTCAGCCTGAGGTTTATTCATTACACTTTTTGGTGCTAAAGGCTTTTACATTTGCTATAAATAGGACTTATTTTATTAAAAACAAACAACCAAGCCCTGCTCATATTTAAAAATTAATGCAAAAGTAACAAAAAAGTAACGTAACATATTACTTTCCATAAAAAGTAACTAAGTAACATATTTAGTTACTTTTTTTAGGGAGTAATGCAATATTGTAATGCATTACATTTAAAAGTAACTTTACCCAACACTGCTGTTAAAGACCAAATGTAATAGTAGCTTTTAGTCTATGCATGTTAGCTTTGAGTTCAGCTATATTCTAGCGTATACTAGTGGTCCCTTGTTGCAGATATGCATATTCAAACTTCATCTGGGTATACTGCTTCTGTAACATTTCATTTTCATTCATTCATTCATTCATTCATTCATTCATTCATTCGGAAAATGCCTAAAATTTTTGCAAAAATGCAAAGCACAAAAAGTAATTATTAAAATTTTTTGGGTTTGTTTTGAAAATCCACCAGATTATATTAACTGACTTAAAAGCATTTAGTTGAATTTGTATTACTCAAATGCCATTACCATGACTTAATGGTCATACTACTTTTTTCAGTGTGTTATTAGTAGAAGCTCAGGAAAAAATACTTACAATGTCAAAGTTCAGAGTAAGAAGATGCTGTGATAATGTGCAGATGGTGCTCTTCCCACAGTTTAAAAAAAAAATGATTAATATACTTTTTGCCCCCATCTGGCTCATTTAAATATGCCATTGGTGTTTAATGTTTGTGTGAAATATTTAGTTTTTTTTTTTTTTTTTATAAAACAAACAAACAAAAAACATTATGTTCTCTTCTAATTAATTTATTACAGTCTGATTGTATTGTCAGAAGTATTTTGAGATGATATTTACAGAATTTCCCCCTAGAAATATAACTAGAGATATTGCCTCTTGTGTTACAATCCTTCCTTAATCCAGGAAAAAAATAGAGATAGAAGAAGTTAATAAGAAGTTACATACATAATAACATTTATAATACATAATAAACAAATGTGAAGTTGTCCTTTTGATGAGCTATAATGACAGAATGTTAATAAATACTTCACAGATTTATGGAAGAAAAATTATTTGAAATTAATTCAAAACTTCAACATTTTGTTATTTAGAAAATCAACAGTTTTTGAGAATGTCCCTGACTCATGTTACTGTCCATAATACAATCAGTAACAGGTTAGCTGGGTCCTTTTCCAACCAGCACACTTTATGAGAACCTGTGGTCATGGTTACTTGCCATGAGCATTGCTTCAATTTGCCTGTAAAATCTATAAGACTGCAGGGTGTCCCAATTGTTGTTTTATGTTTCTGAAAGTTGTTCACACCCTATTTATAGGAACTATGTGCCCCTGAAGCATCCATTTGAGTAAACTGCACCGATACAGACTACTTCCTGACAGTCTATGATATCCACCAATGTGTGGCAGCATTTGTTTGAGACAAGGCCCATGTACTATAGCAAAAAACATTTTTATAGCTGTGATATTAATTATGTTTATTGACAAAAAGAGTCTTTCAGTGTGTCCTACCCAAAGAATATAGTCAATTACCTGACCTTATGTTATTGTATGGGGTTGATATGAAACAATAATGGTTTGTCTGTCTGTATGTACTAATGTACTTACTGTTGACTGTATCTAGCAGGGATGACATTTTATGAACTGACTTACTGCAAAGGTGGAACTTCCTGTCACGGTGCCATGCTTGAATTCACAGTACTCTGCATAGTGACCCTTTTTTTCCACAAATGTTTGTAAATGCAGACAGCATGGTTAGGTGCTTCATTTTATACACCTGTCGAAATGGGTTGGATTGGAACACCTGAATTCAATGATCATGAGGTGTGTCCCAATACTTGTCCATATAGTGTATATGTATGAATGTGTGTGTGTGTGTGTGTGTGTGTGTGTGTGTGTGTGTGCATTAACACCACTTTGCCTGGCATTATGGCTGCTCCACGGGACAGTTACTCTGGCTCTCTCTTCCGCTGTTTCAGCTCAAAGCAATCCTCCTTCCCTGGGACAGCCTCCCGCAGAGGGGCAGATGCTCTCATTTTACCCATCAGGAGTACTGTGGCGAGGGGAGCGTGGGAAGGCGGAACGCGCGAGGGGGAGAGCGGGTTCTGAGACGAGCGGTGAAACGATTGGCAAGTGAAGGATGACTAACACCTGTGTCTAATTCCAGTGATTGTCGGAGAGACTAGAAAAGGCCCGCAGTCCGAGGGAAAAGGGAGAGAGAGGGCGATCGCGAGCACGCATGCACGAGAGAGAGAAGCACCGAAGAAGAGACAACCCGGAACCCACGAAGAAGAGACAGCCGGCTTTATTTACGTTTTGTGACTTTCTGTTTGTTTTTGATTAAACAGCGATTTGTGGCTCGTCACCCCTGACTTCCTCGTCCTCCTTCCTTGATCCCTGAACCTTGTTACACTGGTGCGAAACCGGGACGAGGAAGCCGGCACGCCCGCCATGCAACCCGCCCAGCCACGCCCCACTTGCGGAGCTTGTCAAGTCGCTCGCCGGTCTTCATCAGCTCAACATCAAGCGCTTTGGACATGAAGCTGGAGCAGGAGAGGATCGCTTCCGCTCCTGGTCCAGGCGCAGGATGAAGACCGGCGGGCCATCCGGAGCTTACGGCGGGAGGAACCCCGTCGCAGCCCCATCGATCGCCCACGCCCCGCTGATGAGGATGGGTCCACACGATGACCCGGAGGCCTTCGTGGACCTGTTGAAAGACAGCGAGGCGTGTGGCTGGGCGCGCACCCAGTGGCCGGTGCGCCTGATTCCCCTGCTGACGGGGGAAGCACAGGTGGCCGCCCAACAGCTGCCTGTTGCGAACCTCCTGGCCTATGAAGACCTCAAGCGGGCCATCCTCCAACGGGTCGGCCGCAACCCCGAGCAGCACCGACAACGCTTCCGCTCCGGAGCTGGGGACAGCGGCCGACCATTCGTGATGGCCCAGCAGCTCCGGGACGCTTGCCGCAAGTGGCTCATGGCCGAGTCACGCGACGTCGAGGGGGTAATCGATCTGGTGGTGCTGGAGCAGTTCATCGTCCGGCTACCCCGGCGAACGGCCGAGTGGGTCCAGTGCCACCGCCCGGCGTCGCTGGCCCAGGCCATCCAACTGGCGGAGGACCATCTGGTGGCGTGCCCGGGGTCGGCGAGCCCCACCTAATCTCTCTCTCTCTCTCCCCTCTCTCCTCCTTCCCTTCCTCTCTCGCCCAGTTCCAGCTCCCAGGTCCCGGGTGCGTGGCCCCGCGAGCCCGCCACGGAGTGGAAATGGCCAGGGGATCGGTGGCCCCCCTGGCGGGGGCAGAGCCCATCAGCACCACCATCCTCTCCGGCAATCCCTTGCCCACCCTTCTGCCGCAGGCGGCGGTAAGGCCTGGGCCGGCCTGCTGGCGATGCGGGATCGGGCATTTCAGGACCACTGTCCCATGATGGAGGTGGGATTGCTGGTCCGGGTCCCGCCCCAGGCTGCCCCGATCAAGCTGGCAGTACCAAATACCTGTGAGTATTAAGGGGTACATATCAGGCCTTGGTGGATTCGGCTGTAACCAAACCTCTATCCATCAAAGCCTGATGCAGCAGAGGGCATTGGATATGAGCCGCATGGTTAAGGTGAGGTGTGTGCAGGGACGTGGCGGATTACCCCTTAGTGCTGTAGATTAAATTTCGGGGAAAAGCATAGAATGGAGGTGGCGGTTAATTCCCACCTCAAGCATCCGCTGATTTTGGGTACCGATTGGCGGCGTTCACTCAATTGTTGGGGATAGTGTGTGCGGATGTTTCTTGGCAGGGGCGGGGCCAGGGGAGGCGGCGGCTCAGGCAGGAGGGCGCGCGAGCCGGCACCGCCTGCCTCGGAGGGAACTAGAGCCAGCGAGGGGTGAAACCTCCTGAGCTGGACGACTTTCCTCTGGAGCAGTCGCGGGATGAGCGCTTAAAACGCGCGTTACCGGGTCCGCTCCATTGACGGGCAGCTTCTCCAGCGGACGTCCCCTCTCCTTCCCTATTTTTCCTTATAAAAGAGAGGTTGTATCGGGTAACCCAAGATGCCCAGTCAAAGGAGATACAACCCAATTATTGGTCCCAAAGCCGCCGGAAATGATTTTCCAGGCGGCGCACTGTACTCCCATGGCAGGCCACTTGGGGAGGCAAAGACACCGTCGCATTATGGCCCGATTCTTTTGGCGGGCATTCACGAGAACGTCCGCCCGGTGGTGTGCGGCGTGTCGTGAATGTCAGCTGGTGAATCCACCGGCCACAGCCAAAGCGCCTTTGCGCCCATTACCTGATGGAGGTCCCCTTCGAAGAATTGGTATGGACCTCATCGGGCCATTGAGGCGTTGCACGAGGATCGCTTTGCATTGGTTCTTGTGGATTATGCAACCCGATATCCCGGAAGCAGTGCCCTGCGCTCCATTTCGGCGAAGAGCGTGGCAGAGGCACTGTTTCGACTCATCTCCCGGTGGGAATCCCGAAAGAGATTCTCACGGATCAGGGCACGCGCGTTTATGTCACGCACGATAAAGGAACTGTACGAGCTATTGGGCATTAAATCGGTTCGCACCAGCGTCTACCACCCACAAACGGACGGCTTGGTCGAAGCGATTGTCGCACGTTGAAAACCATGGTTCGGAAGTTCGTAAAGAAGCGTAAAATTGGGATAAATGGCTCGAGCCCCTGTTGTTCGCGGTGCGGGAGGTCCCACAAGCCTCCACGGGGTTTTCCCCATTCGAGCTCCTATATGGGCGCCAGCCCCGGGGTGCTTGGACGTCATTAAGGAGTCTTGGGAGGAGGGGCCATCAAACAGCCGTAACGAAATTCAGTATGTCTTGGACCTCCGAGCAAAACTCACACCTTGGGGCGGCTCTCTAGGAGAATTTGCTGCAGGCCCAGGACAAACAAAGCGGCTGTACAACAGGGGCCAGATTGCGGCTGCGCAATTCACGCCGGAGATAAGGTACTTGTATTACTTCCGACGTCTAGCTCAAAATTACTCGCCAAGTGGCAAGGGACCCTTTGTGGTCACCACGGCAGTGGGGGATCTCGATTACGAAGGTGGGGGTGATGCCTGTCAGATTTATCACCTCAACCTGCTAAAACGCTGGAACGAGGGGACGCCGGTGGGGTTAGCAGCGGTCGTTTAACGAGGAGGATCTCGGACCAGGCGGCACTCAAAACCCAATCCGCTCGCCCTGGTCTCCGGGAGATCACCTCTCGCGCAAGCTCACCGACTTGGCCCAGTTGCAAGCAGCTTTTTGCGGATGTGTTTTCACCCTGCCCGGTCGCACGAACCTCGTACAGCACCATATCGAACGCTCCCGGGAGGTGGCGCGCAGCCGCCTATCGCCTTCCGAACACAAGAAAAATGTAGTTCAGGAGGAATTAAAGGCCATGCTAAACTTGGGGTAATAGAAGAATCGCATAGTGACTGGGCGAGCCCGATAGTGTTAGTTCCTAAACGGACGGCTCGGTCCGGTTCTGTGTGGATTACAGGAAGGTGAATGCCGTGTCGAAATTCGACGCTTATCCAATGCCCCGAGTTGACGAGTTGCTTGATCGGTTAGGTGCGCTCGCTTTTATTCGACACGCTGGATTTAACGAAAGGGTATTGGCAGATCCCCTTATCGCCACTATCCAAGAAAAGACAGCCTTCACCACGCCGTTTGGATTACACCAATTTGTAACACTTCCGTTGGGCTTGTTCGGGCTCCGCCACCTTTCAGCGCCTCATGGACAAAGTCCTCCGGCCCCACAGCGTACGCTGCCTATCTGGATGATATCATCATCCATAGTAATGATTGGCAGCGGCATATGGAACATCTCCGCGGTCCTGAGGCGCTGAGGGAGGCGGGCTCACGGCAAACCCGCGGAAGTGTGCAATTGGGCGGGTGGAGGTACGGTATCTGGGTTTCCACTTGGGTCATGGGCAGGTGCGTCCCCAAATTGACAAGACGGCGGCAGTTGCGGCCTGCCCAAGTCCCAAGACCAAAAAGGAGGTGAGACAGTTCCTGGGGCTGGCGGGATATTATAGGAGGTTTATCCCTAATTTTTCGGACCTCACCAGCCCGCTGACTGATCTCACTAAAAAGGAAGCACCCGATCCGGTCCAGTGGACGGAGCCGTGCCAACAGGCCCTAACCAAAGTAAAGGCTGCCCTGTGCGGCGGGCCGCTCCTGCACTCTCCTAACTTTGATCTCCCCTTTGTGTTACAGACGGACGCGTCGGACAGAGGGCTAGGTGCCGTCCTGGCCCAGGTGGTCGGGGGAGAGGAGCGGCCGGTGCTGTATCTAAGTCGGAAGCTCTCAAAGAGAGAAACTAGATACAGCACCGTGGAGAAGGAGTGCTTGGCCATCCGTTGGGCCGTCCTCACCCTCCGCTACTACCTCCTGGGTCGGGAATTCACCCTCTGTTCGGACCACGCGCCCCTCCAGTGGCTCCACCGCATGAAGGATACCAACGCGCGGATCACCCGTTGGTATCTAGCCTTACAGCCCTTTAAGTTCAAGGTGGTCCACAGGCCGGGGGTACGGATGGCGGTAGCCGACTTCCTCTCTAGGAATGGGGGCTGCAGGCGGAGGGCTCACCGGCCTGAGGCAGGCGGTGGGGGTATGTGGCGAGGGGCGTGGGAAGGCGGAGCGCGAGGAGAGCGGGTTCTGAGGCAGCGGTGAAAGCGATTGGCAAGTGACGGATGACTAACACCTGTGTCTAATTCCAGTGATTGTCGGAGAGACTAGAAAAGGCCCGCAGTCCGAGGAAAAGGAGAGAGAGGCGATCGCGAGCACGCATGCGAGAGAGCAGCACCAAGAAGAGACAACCGGAACCCACGAAGAAGAGACAGCCGGCTTTATTTACGTTTTGTGACTTTCTGTTTGTTTTGATTAAACAGCGATTTGTGGCTCGTCACCCTGACTTCCTCGTCCTCCTTCCTTGATCCCTGAACCTTGCTACAAGTACCAACCCCACTCCCAAACACCCACCTGACCAACCACATGCGCTCATCTATAAAACACACTCATGATCATGAAGTCAGCTATTGCACAAATTGATAGGTAACCGCTGCATATTGGATGAATAAGATACTGAAAACGAAAACTGAAGCTGTTCTCTCTTTTCCCCTTTTTGACCCTCAACCAATTTCTGTAAGTATGTGGACTGCAAATTCATGTTGTCCTAATCTCTTCATCTACCGCAAGATTATGTGTAGTTGTCTTGGTAAATGTTTATTATCTCTCTGAATTAAATTAAAAGTTGAAATTAAAAATGAAACCGAAAAGAATAGTTACAATTATGGTATTATTTACCAACATGACATCCTGATTTTAAGTCTTGTAAAGCTTTATGATAGGTTTGTGAAAATAAAATATTAACATTGTTATACACTCAAAATTCCCTCCGCCAAAGTTTCTGTCTATCCAACAGTGTTGTTGTAGAGACCAGCTCATCAAGTCCAAGTCAAGACCTAAACCAAAAGGGGGCTGAGTTCGAGTCAAGATTGAGACAAGAAGTGGGTTGAGTCTTAATTAAGACTCAAGGACCAAGAATAAGACCATGAAAATTATGGTCTTAGACTCGAGTTAAAGTCTAAGACTACATCTTTGTGATGTTTGTCATGGACTCTGGAGCATGAGGACACTGTCTTGAACTGAACTTGTCTTGGTCGTCTGAGCTGGTCTACAGCACTGCTATTCTATATTTTTATCCATAATTGTAAAAAGCAATGATAAACTCGACTGAACCATACACAAGAACCATTGTTACATGGTATCGATGATGCCGATGCACCAATTTCAAATTGCTTCAGAAGACTTGTCCAAGCCTTATGGACAAGTTTTTGATTTTATGATTTTATAGGCGTGAATATTTATAGTGATTTTATGGTATTTTGTCCTTTTAGGAGTTTGACAGATGTCATCGGTAGGCCTACTCTGAAAGTTGTTTAAAGATTCTTCAAAACGATCTAATATCTGCCACTATGTACCAAAGAAAAAACAAGCAACAACAAAAAAACAAAACAGCAATGCAGTGTAAAAATCCAGTGAACTACATTCAAACTCCTGATCTTCATATAAGTTATTAACAGCACTGAGATCTACAGGGGACGATTTGCTCCACACACTGTGTTTTTCGACACTTTATTTATACTGCTTGGCTCTGACTCTGTTCCTCTGCCTCTATTGCCCATCACTTTGCGCTCTCAGCTCAGAGGTCGAGGCTCAAACACGGGGTCAGCCCTCCGCAGCCGGCTCGGCATTGCCTGAGATCTGCAGAAAACACGAGTAGGGGTGGATCACCTACAGATTATCACCCTTCTTTCCCCGATAATCATTATCTGCAAGTCAAAAAAGTTAAATTGCCGCCTTTTCTCTCTCACTTACTCCCTTCTACTGTGGAAAATGCATTTTATGTATAATTCTCGGACTAAATAATCCACGGTCCAGATGGATAGGTTCTTGACAGTTATGAATGAGGGTCTGGCTACATTAAGGCAATGAAGTGGGAATGGGAGGAGAGTGGGGTGGGGGGAGTAGGGGATTGCGGATTTTGAACTAAGTTTGAATAAATCATCATCAGAGGCATTCTGGCTACTCAACTGGAAGCCCTGGACCTTTGTGACCATGTGACCTCTGGTTTCCCAGGCAACTGTAGTACTCTACATTCTTCAGAATATTAAAATAATTTTGGTGGCAGTAAGTTTGCCTGAGAGCAGTGAACTGGTGCCCGGCGTGATGAGTCTAACCCTCATTAGAGCACCCAGCCTCGGCGGACTTAACAGAGCTACGTCTATATCTTGTGGTAATGAATACCCTGCAGAGGTCGAGAGGAGAGAGAGAGAGAGAGAGAGAGAGAGAGAGAGAGAAGCAGAAGGCAGAGAGCAGAGGAAGAGGAAGTCAATACTAGAACCTGTGCAGCGAGAGGTAGTATCAATTTTCTGGATTATTAATTCAAATTCGCTTCCGCAGACTGCTTCAAATTAAGAGAGCCGCAGATGCCCTCTCAAGCTACGACGAAATTCTAATCTAAAGTATTCCGTTTCGGACACTCAAATTAGACGGCCCAGTCAGCATGCCGGGGTTCTTCCCATCCTGCTAATGAAGGCACATATGCAATGAGTGGGAACAGAAAGAGAGCCAAACTACACCTGTTTCACCACAGAGCTGCTTATAGAACTCGGTTTTCTGTCTGGCAGTAGAACAAGGGCTCTTTGTTTTGAACCGCCAAGAGGAGGGGGAAAAAGTTGAATGTTGAAAGGTGGGATTTGCAGCTAGGTGTGAAATGAGGGTCCCACATTAACTGCTGAGGTAATTATTTTTCTTCTTTTGCATAAACAGCCTTCTGCGGGAAGTCATTGATGGCTTTGGAAAGTCATTTTTGTGATTAAAAACTGGGTCTCAGACTCATATCATCAAGTGGAACTAAGTCCTCTCAATTACAGAACCCAGGGGTGGAATGAGAAGCAGGATTGGGTTCTTGCAAATGACCAGCATTAGATTCTAAATGGGCATGATAAGTTTCATCCCTGGGTTTGATACTTTTGTCAGGAAAGAACTCATTTGAGAGATGAAGCCATGAGCTTGAAGGGCAGGCTGGTGTCCAAGGATTGTTAATTTTAGGGTCAAGCAGGGTCATGTCAATTTCATTTCGGTATCATGAGCATTATTGTTTTCCCTTGTGCGCAGGGATTTGAGCCGGTGCCCTTAGCACTCAAGAGATTACGTTTTATTAGAGTTATGCGTCCATTATCCTTCAGCCTGAACATGAAATGATCACAACCTCATTAGGCATTTCAGAAGTGGCTCATCCAATCAGATGATGATGATTTTAATAACCGTATGAATCTCTTACACTGATGTTGGGATAATATTAGCTCTGGCATCAAGTAAGACAACACAGAGTGGTTTCCCATTCATAATAATAATTGGTATTTGAGGTCAGCTGACTATTTGTTGTGTTGGATGCACTTTATGGAATATCCTGAAGTTCGGTTGATTTATTCAAGGCCAGCATTTCTGATCCGTCCTGTCTGCCCTAATAACTTCAGAGGACACATTTGCTTGGGCTTGGAGTGAGTCAGTATCAATAAACGACAAGCAGGTGGAGCTGTGAGCAAGGTTAAACCTGTGGAAAACAGCACAACAGCTCAGTCCACTTTGATATACTGTACAGAGTGAAGATGAAAGGCATATGAAAACAGGAGCGAGGAACGAATCGCTCTAGGAGTACCTGGCGGAAGAGAAGGCGCTGGTTAGGTTTTGTGCTTTTCCATGATTTCTGTAGCACATGTCACTTTGAGGTATTTACCACAATCTAAATGCTCTCTCTAAGCTCCTTGTGCACCACAGTCTGATTCAATTTGCTTGATTCGAATCTGTATCCCTATCTAACGGGCTCTCTTTGGTTTTATCTCCTGCAACAGAAGAAGATGAAAGGAAGGGATTGAAAGAGAGGATTGACGGCAATCAGGAAATGGCAATAATCAGAATAATTTGCAGCTAGCTTTGTAAAAGTGTGTGATTGTGTGGTGCTGCACTGTGCCGTGTTTGTACAGCTTGTCATTTTTTCAATTACTCTGGCTGTGGTTAAATGCTCATTTTCAGTTGCCCTGCCTGAAGCTAGAACACTGAGGCCTATTAGGGCCCGTGCTCCAGCCTCTCTCTCATTAGTTTCCCCCCGACGAGTGGCGTTTGGGAGAAGAGCCTGAGACCAGTGCTGTGGAAGGAGGTCAGCGTGGAGCTGTGGAAACAGGACACCGCAGACATGAGTGGTTAGATTGCAGAGGAGTTGCTGACCCCACGGCATCCCATCCATGCACTGGCACCAAGGACACATCATTAGAGAGCAGGGTGACCTTCAGGGCCAACATAGCACAAAGCTCTTAATGACCGGGCCAGGCTTCCCTCTTCTCTCTCAGAGCCCGCCTGACTGCACGATCCTCTAAACAAGTCACATGGCAATGAACATCACGGAGACCCAAAACCAGTGAAACCAGCCATGATGACAAGACCATCTCACAGCCCAATTTATCATATTCTTTCATGTTTGGTCATTGAAGGGAATCGCTCTAATTCAGTGGTTTTCAGGGGTGGAGCCCACCATGGGGCCTGAGCAAACTTCCACGTGGGCTGAAAATTACTTACTAATTTCACGACTTTAATAGTTATAATAAAATTAAAAATAGCCATATATGATTATAATTTAAAACAAACTCAACTTTATTAAGATAATATTAAACACTTCAAATACATATAACAAATAAAACACTTTAAAAGGCACTTAAAAATTGAAATCACTAAAAAAATTACATTGACTGAACTGGACTGTAGATATTGGGTGCTGTGTGAACCATAATGAGGACTTGTATTGTTGCAGCAGGGTTGTGCCATTCAGAGTTGAATTGATAATTTATTTTAAATTACAGTTCAACTCCTAAATATGAATTGAGGTAAATAAACCGGATAAACTGGAATTCTAATTTCATAACTGCAATGTGTAATACAAGTTTAATTGAAAATGGAAGGTTGTTTGAGACAAACTTTGAATGATAGCTTGACAAAACATTGTCAAAATGTTTATACAATATTAAGGTTTTACACCCCTTACAGACAAACAAACAGAGAGCTTTGTTGAAAATATCACCTATAAAAATATATATACTTTTTATACTTGAAAATATTAAGGGGATAGTTTACCCAAAATTCACCCAAAACAGAAAATGCTGTCAATAATTACTTACCCTCGTGTCATTCCAAACCTGTAAGATATTTATTTCATCTTCGGAACACAAATTACGTTATTTTTGATGAAATCTGAAAGCTTTCTGCATAGACAGCAATGCAACTGACATGTTCAAGGCCCATAAAGTTAGTAAGGACATTGTTAAAATAGTCCATGAGACATCAGTGGTAAAATCATAACTTTATAAAGCTATGAGAATACATTTTGGTCGCAAAGAAAACAAAAACAACAAATGTATTCTGACGTAGAACATCCATCTCTCTTAGTTCATTGTCTGTATATTCTGATTCAAATACAATAAGGCTGGGTAAAAGATTGCCCAGCTATCCTCTATGTCAAAACATGTTCACAAAGACTTTTTAAATGCTTGTAAACAAGCCACAGTGCAGTTGCATTGCTGTCTATGTAGGGTCAGAAAGTTCTCGGATTTCATCAAAAATAACGTAATTTGTGTTACGAAGATGAACAAATGTCTTACGGGGTTTGAAACGACATGTGGAACGAGTTATTTTCTTAGAATGCCATTAACTATGCCTCAGACCTGTAAATCAGAAAAGTCCTCTTTCTGTCATTCCAAATTAAATTGAATTAAAACTTGAAGCCTGAATCAAAAAATAATTTTAAACACTACATGATTGTTTTGAATTTGTTTGTTTAGAGGGCCTTGACATGAGAACCACTGTTCTAATTGATTGACAACATAATTTAAACTCCTCATCATATGTTCCCATACTTTCATGTCTGCTTCCCCCTGTCCCAAATCCTCATATTCTTCTCAGTAGCGTACACTTGCAAATGCTGTGACGTGATGTCCTCTCCTTGCATTTGACCTGAACAAAAATGCATTGCTGGTACAGCTCCTCCAGCTAAATGGAGGTTAGTGCAAGATGGCATCCATTACGGAAGCATTCAATTCAAATGTCACCTGGCTGGCATGCTTTTCCTATTCCCTAATGTGTGGGATTCAGGATGAGGAGAGAAGAGAACGGGAGGGGCATGCCGGGATAATGTGTGTTTTGTCTCAAAATATGCAGTTTCTTTTTAAATGCTTAATTTCAAATAGGTTTGCGTAAAGCTGCCCACCGGCTGCCCATGGGGCAAGGGGGCTATTCATCAATGAAAACGGGAAGAGGCAAGGTGACACTGCATTAAGTCGACAAACTCACCTTGGATTTGGGCAAAACCCCCATCGAACGCTCTCTCTGCTATCCTCTGGAGCTCCAGCTGCTAAAACAAGACTGATTGTAACTATTCATCATTTCACCTCAGCGCTACTCTAAGCAGAGTCATAGCGAGCCGGAGGATGTACGCCAAAGCCAGAACTTGGCTCTGTCATAGAATATAAACACTCACACTCTGTCACACATGTGTAGCCACAAGCTGCCAACACCAAGGCCTGCTGAATTTTGATTGCCAGGCTTCTTCTAGAAAACAATGCAGTCCTGTCTCCACAAGAAGTCTGCAGGTTGCAAGGCAAAATGGGAGTTGAGCATGGGCGCATTTAACGAAGACGGCTGGGATTCTTGGACACGACAGACCTGATTGTCACTCCTTGAGTTCCTGTTCTGTCACAGCAGCTCAGTGCTGTCATCCCTCACCTCAGTTGAAATTAACAGGTAATTTGTAAATGTCACTATGGGTTAGACGGCTCATTTTGTTTCTTTGTGACCAATCCAGGGAACAGTGGCAAATTTTTCTTGTCTTCTTTTAATAAGATGTTCATTTATAAATAGAATTACTCACTGCTACATAAATGAGGGGAAGTGATGTGGAGAAAGAAGCAGGTTTAGCAGCATCTCATCGTCTCCGGCAATTAATAACACACTTCAGAGCTGATGGATTGGACTTTGCTGTGTTCTGGTAATGTATCTTTTCAATATATTATATTATGACGCAAAATGTAATTTCAAATATCTAAATTCATTTAGGCTAACAGTCTCTCTCTCTCTCTCTCTCTCTCTCTCTCTCTCTCTCTCTCTCTCTCTCTCTCTCTCTCTCACATATTCTCCTTTTAATGAGTTCTGAGTTTAAAGAGTGTGAGTAATTAATGGAAAAGCTAAGGTAATGAATTCAAGATAATTTTTCCTGCCTTTAATTTGTGGGTGATCAAAGATAATTGAAAGCAATTTAAGCATGATCTACTTTTATTTTTTTCAACAGCTTTAATTTTATCTTTGACTGGATGTTTCTCCACAGAAGAAAGCTTTAATTGTGAAAGTATAACCCTCAAACTCAACCTCCTTGATTTAATGGGTGTACTGTTTTAAGCCTTGCAAGTTTTTTTTATTTTATTTCTAAAACAAAATAAAACACTGTAAATCAGAGAATTTAATTGTAGTTTGTATGTATTTATTAATTTATTTATTTATTTTCAACACAAATTCTTCAATGACAAATACACGATAAAGGAATTGAAAAATATTTCAGAAATCTAAAAGAATCCTCAATTGAATCAATTATTAATTCATTAATGTCATTATTGAGAATCATCACACTACATGAGATTTTACAGAACTTTTTTTTGTGTTACTGGACTTTCAATGTTTTACTTGTTGGATGCACCACATCACAGAAAAGTTCAGATATTATTAAGCAATACAAGAATGTCAGGCTTTTAATTAGGCTTTTTGTCTTAAAAAACTAAATAAAACTAAAAAAAATATGTCCATCATAAAATGTGTATTAAACTCACAGTATTTATAGAAATTGCATTTAATATATTTTAGAGTATTGAGAGATCTGGAAATAATGTGCATATGAATTCTGATACAGCATTATTATAAAATAAAGCATTATAGCATCACATTAAAAGATCTAACCTAAGAGGAATTTACTCCAAAGCAGAATGATTATAAAGCAGTGTCAACAATCATCTACCAAGCATACTAAAGAGACTTAACCAGTTACAACGAGATTACTGCAAATATTATAATATTTATGCTTTATAGTCATCCTAATGAGCTCTACATTTCTGATGGTACACACACATGCAGTGCCAACAGAGAGTGATTATACAGCTTTAAGAAAAGAATCCTTCATAAACCGCATTATTTTAAACCATCTAAATAATTTATCTCCAATCCACTGCCAGTAGCTGATCGTACTACCCTTGCATCATGTATAAATCTATATCACTTAGAGACACTCATAGAGACATCCAGGTGTGTCTAGTTTAGTCTCCCTATTAATAGTCTGTTCTGCCCCGTGTTTCCTGTCGGTTATTGTATATGTCTACGCTGATGTTAATGTCCTTCCCATGTGTTCCTGTATCTCCTCCGTTCTTCGTCCATTAAAACCCCTGTTTGTTGTAATCCTCGTCTCCTCGTTCCTGGCTCCCCGTGCAAAGCCGTGACAGAATAACCGACCTCTAAAGAAGGAAAAATTAAACAGATCCTCCTTCACGGCAATGGAGTTCACCGCCTGCGCCTTCGCCCTTAGCTGGCGGAATCTCCCCTTCATGGAGTTCACCGGGGTGACGGAGCTCCACGACGCGGCAATCCTCCATCTGTTTCGGCTCGGGGCAAATTACCAGCGCCCTATGGATCTCCCATACACCACAGGATTGTGTTGGAGAGAGGGGATCTACCGGTGTCTGGGAAGTTTCCGGTCCCGAGTCAAAACCAGCCCACTAGTGTCTCCGCTGGCCCCGCCCAGCTCATCTTTGTCTCCGCTGGTCCCATCCAGCTCATCTTCGTCTCCGCTGGTCCCGTCCGGCTCATCTTCCGTCCAGCTCTCCAGAGCACCCACGAGAGTCAGAGCCGCCCGAGCGCCGCCGACCGCCGAGAGTCAGCGCCACCTGAGCGCCCACGAGAGTCAGCGCTTCCAGAGCGCCCCCAAGAGTTGGTCCCGCCCAGCTCACCTTTGCCTCCGCTGGTCCCGTCCAGCTCACCTTTGCCTCCGCTGGTCCCGTCCAGCTCACCTTTGCCTCCGCTGGTCCCGTCCAGCTCACATTCGTCCCCGCTGGCACTGTCCAGTTCAGCAATTTTTTGGGGGGGGGGCTACCCACCAGAGTCCCCTGATCCACCATGGCCGCCTGAGTCCCCTGATCCACCATGGCCGACTGAGTTCCCAGATCCACCATGGCCGCCCAAACTCCCTGCTCCGCCTTGGGTCCCGGAACGGGCACCGCTCTGGAGGCCACCTGTCCGGGTTCCAGGTCCCACCCCTCCTCCCCATTGGATGTTGTGTTTCCATGCCCATATTTGGTTTTCCTGTCCTAGTTTCCTGTCATTAGTAGATTAGTAACCGTCTGTGTCTTAATTGAGTTCCAGGTGTGTCTAGTTAAGTCTCCCTACTAATTGTCTGTTCTGCCCCGTGTTTCCTGTCGGTTATTGTATATGTCTACGCTGATGTTAATGTCCTTCCCAGTGTTCCTGTATCTCCTCCGTTCTTCATCCATTAAAACCCCTGTTTGTTGTAAACCTCGTCTCCTCGTTCCTGGCTCCCCGTGCGAAGCCGTGACAGGTATATTTGTAGCAATAGCCAAAAATACACGGTATAGGTCAAAATGATCCATTTTTCTTTTAGGCCAAATATCATTATGATATTAAGTACAGATCATGTTCCATGAAGATATTTTATACAATGTATTATATATGAAAACAAAATGTTTGATTAGTAATATGCATTTCTAAGAACTTCATTTTGACAACTTAAAAGGCGATTTTCTCAATATGTTTTTTTTTTTGCACTCTCAGATTCCAAATTTGTACATAGTTGTATCTTGGCCAAATATTGTCAGATCCTAACAACCCAT
Source organism: Gymnocypris eckloni scoliostomus (assembly GCA_027564155.1). Classification (NCBI taxonomy): domain Eukaryota; kingdom Metazoa; phylum Chordata; class Actinopteri; order Cypriniformes; family Cyprinidae; genus Gymnocypris; species Gymnocypris eckloni. The sequence continues at coordinate 19,399,031 of CM050419.1, read as the reverse complement.
ACATTAATGGAAAGCTTATTTGTGTATTTTGCTTTCAGATGTATGATTTATAAATCTCAATGTCGAAAAATTGACACGGTTGACTGGTTTTGTGGTCCAGGGTCACATTTATTATAGGAAACTGGTATTGTAACATAACACTAGTATTATAACGTAACAAAGATTAGCAAGTGAAAAAAGATATCAAGTAAATGTCACTGACAATACTAAAATGTAAATAATATTAATTATGAAAAACATATTTAAAATATCTATAAAAAAGATCCTGTTTTGTTTTTTCCCCCTACCGATTAGCAACATTTCAATAGCATATTTCAGGTCATACTTTACTAATGTCACTGTGTAGAGCTTACTGGCACTCTCAAAGCATGACTTATTGACACACATGCAAAGATAAACGTTGTCCTTTCCTTGGTTGTGTACAGTATGTACAAAAGGCAAACCTCACTGCTCTAGAAATGAAAGGAAAATACACATAAATAACATTTCTCTTTAGATTTCTCTTCAGGTGCCCCAGTTTCCCCTCCTGCTCGCATGAAACCTATGCTTCGCTTTTCCTTTCTGCTTGGGGTGTAATTAGTATATGTGTGTTCTGTCGGGTATGATAGCTTGTCTCTGCTCAGGAGGTGTACCAATAAATATTTATATATATTACAAAGGGAGACGCCACACCAAGCCTATTAATGAAGACACCATATCTGCCATCTTAGCCATGTATGCACATAGGTATCAGCCCATTTGTCAAGCCATGAGAGCTAATTATCTCCTACCAGGCAATGTTTTCCTCATCCGGAGAGTCTCAATTCCTTGTATTAGGACATGCATGGTCAATCCAGCTCCAAATATCACCTCCATGCTCATGAATGTATTAAAACATTTTGGGTTGCTGGTAATATTATTAAAATGAGGTGGAGGCTGAATCCTGAATCCAAATTCTCTGACGTCTTATTGAGCCTGGATGGAAAGGACACTGGTGTTTATTGATGCTATTAGTGAAAGGAGAAGATTCATTTAGCTACTTTGGCACACACTGTAATGGGAGCTTTGATTGCGTGGAGTGACTGGTGTAAGTGTGACTCATGTTGGCTTTATCCTCTTGTACTTCCTCTGAGATGTGACAGAGAAAGCAAGTTTCTGATTCTGCTTATAAGTGAAACATCCAGTCTAGATGGAGTGTTAGTCTCTCTTCCAACTCTTTTTCTCTTCCTTGAGATGTTTGCAGCGTTAGCGCTGGGTCTTCGTCACAGCATGGGATGAGATGCCATTTTCTTGGCATCATCAAGCTCATTACTGCTAGACAAACACAGAATGCAGATCTCTAAAAACTTAATAACATCGTCATGGTTTTACGGCTGGAAGATTAATTAAATCTGCGCCCAGCTGTAATTAAAGAAAATAACACTCCAAAGGCGACTTTACATTGCCGAGTTAAGTGATACGGCGTCTCCACATTTGAGTGCATTTTAATACCTAATTCATGAAATTCCTAAAAATCAAATTATTTTGAATGCGCTCACCATGGCTGCATGTATTTTGTCAAAAATACTGTACAAACAGAAATATTGTGAAATATTATAATTTAAAATATTTTTTTTGAAACATAATTTATTTTTGAGATGCCAAAGCTGAATCTTTCATTAGCCATTGCTCCACATTCTTGAAAACAAAGGTTCTTAATGATTGGCATATTTGATTCCATGAATTTTCCTTTTTCTTTGGAACTTCGGCTAGACTGTCTGCAAAGGCTCGAACAGGCCATGCTGTAGTGCTGTGAGCACTAGAGACAGGTCCCAGGAGGGTATAGAGGGGGGCGTGGAGGATTCAACCTTCTTGCCCCCCTAAGGAACCTGATGACCCAGTCATGCTTCCACACCGACTTCCCTTCCACAGGGTCGTGGTTGGTAGCAATCACAGCTACATAGACTTTGAGGATGGAGGGAGACAGCCCTTGCTGCATGAAGGACAGCACGACTCTGATCTGGCACTTCCGGGGGTCTTCTCTGTGAGAAGAGCACCCTTCGACGAACAAATTCAACTTCAAGGCGTAAGCAGTATGAGCCAGTCGTGAAGGTAGTTGAGAATGCGCACGCCCTGTTCTCTCAAGGGAACAAGGGCTGCCTCCGCTACTTTCATGAAGACACGGGGTGATAGGGACAGCTGAAGGGCAGGACCTTGTACTGATATGCCTGTCCTTCGAACGCAAACCGCAGGACTGGCCTGTGCCGTGGAAAGATCGGCACATGGAAGTACGGGTCCTTCAGGTTGACTGCTGCAGACCAATCTTGGGGACGGAGGCATCCGAAGATGCGCTCCTGCCAGTTCAAGATGCGCAAACCCAAGATTGGTTGAAACCCACCACTTTTCTTGGGCACAATGATGTAAGGGCTGAAAAACCCTGGCTTCATATTGGCTGGAGGGACCGGTTTCATCACGTCCTTTGCCAGTAGAACAGTGATTCCCTCACAAGACATGGGCATCAGCTGCCTTCACTGCTTTGAGGTGGATGTCCATTAACTTGGGAAGACGTCGGGCAAACCGAATCGCATAGCCGAGTCAGATGGTCCACAGGAGCCAGCGAGATGGCTGAGCAGCTCCTCGGCACCCAGACACCGTACAAGCGGGACCAGCAAGACCACCGACGTACCCGCGGTAGGGCAACGAGGTGGAACGCAGGGACCTGGCCCGTGGCGGACCGAGAAGGGTCTGAGTGTGCGGTGCACGCTTACCTGGTTCCATAGTTTGGCAGAGGGTGCGTGAGTAGCCTTTGATGACGCTCCCGAACCACCCACTGCTGCCTGCTGGCGAGAGGGAGGATGAGTGGGGTCCGGAGTAGATCCGTCCATTACTCTCCATGCCCTCTTGGGACCCAGAGACAGAGACAACCGCTTCCTATCGAGATTTTTGAAACTATAGATTATCCACTTGGTCCCCCTCCAAGGAGAGATGCACTTACCCTCTCCCGAAGCTGTTCCTCTCTCTCTGGGTTGCCCGTCCCAAGGCCTCTTGCTCCTCTGCTAACCGCCAGTTGACGGGGGCCAGGACAGGTGGGGCGGCCTGCCTACGCCTAGCTCAACGGCACCACTTTTGTAGGCTTCTGCGGATGCGGTGCGGGAGCAGGTGCAGATGCAGGACCCAACTCGTCTTTATAAAGATGTAACGTCAAGTCTGCCAGATGCAACGTCATCTTTAAAAAGACGCACCCGTGAATGCTCTTTTAGGGTAAAAGCTCTTTTAGCGTGCTGAAGCACACAGGGGAGATGGTCATCTGCAACACAAACAGGAGGTAGTGCAGCCTGATGTGTGCGGTCCACTCGACACGGGAAGAACCACCACTGCTGTAGTGCCGTACCACCAGCACGTGAACCTGCCGAAGAGTGTGCTCAACTCGTTGAATTCACTCGTCAGCAGAAGTCAGGAGCAAAATTATGTAACCGCTCGGCTCCGAAATGAAAAGCTGAATATGCGATGCACCTGCTGCCTACTTATACTCACGCTGTGATCAGCGGCAGCTGGATGCAATAATCGCATGCCAATGTGCATTGGCTTGTTTAGTTTACACTCGAAGTGGATTGGTCTTTCTAAGCAAGATTCGTCGGTCCTCCGACGTGACGTCGAGAGTGAATGACTGATAAGGAACTGTCCTTAGGAAGGGCTCAAACATTTTGTTCCATAAATGTTTTAAACTTCATTTCCACAGAATGCTATTAAACAAAATATCCAATTTAAAGTCAGGGTAGGTGATTTTGGTTATCATATTCTTTGGTCCAAGGGTTATGATAGGCCGTCATATTTGCATGTCAACCTACATTCTTGCACCGTGTTTGGATATATGATGTAGAAAATTTGAGAAGTTGCATAATTGTAGATTTCTTTCTTTCTTTCTTTCTTTCTTTCTTTCTTTCTTTCTTTCTTTCTTTCTTTCTTTCTTTCTTTCTTTCTTTCTTTCTTTCTGTTGTTGTTTTTTTACACAGATTATGAATCATTCCCTTGTGTTTTTACCAAGACCAACAAAATACATAATATAAATAATTGCATAATATATCTGTGCATACAACTGTCTATTGTTATATATCTGTACATACAATTGTCAATTTGTATATTGTTATTCCTTATTTACTTGTTCTTTTTAGTTCTTCTTTTTATTATTTGTGTATTTCTCGTAATTCCTCGTATGTGTAAACCTACTTGGCAATTAAGCTAATTCTGATTCTGATTCTGACCCACCCCCCACCCCCTAATTTACCCGGTCACCAAAAATACTAGAAAATCCTTGTAAATATAACTTGAGAATATGATTTTCCTTTCCAGAGAATTCATAATTTTGTTACATTATTTTAATTATTAAAATAATTATAATTGTTATTTGATAAAAAGAGTGAACAAATAAAACTAAAATGCAATGTTGTGTGAAAAGTGTCTTTTAAGTGAATTATACGGGGCTAAAGGTGTCCATCATTGAAAAAACACTTTCTGAAACGTGAGGAATACATTTTAAAGTATTATTTGCAATATATGGGAGGTGAGTGTGTTAACATAAGATGTGTGTTATAGCGTTTGCAAAGTGTGATATTCCCACACTCGCTCCTGCGATCACGCCTCCCACCCCCCTGGAAACTTGTTACAGATGTATCCTCAAATTTGTCTTGTCCAGGTCTTGACACCTGCTCACCTCAGAGTGGAAGTCTTGCTCCTTATATTGATGGTTGGAGGGCAGTCTAATAGTGTCTGTCCCACTCTGTGAGATGCTCTCCTCTGTGGCTTGATTGCTTAGCTGTGGGTGCACACCGAAGTCTGTAGAAAATCAATAAAGGGCAAGAGGCCTTGGCTTCCTTTTCTTAATAAAAGTTAGATATTATTTGTCACATGGTATGGCATGGATTTTATGACTTAGCCTGCAGTGTTGTTTCTCATAGTAGTGGTTGAAATAAGTGAGGTGTAGAGGGATGTTGGGAACAGATCATGTTGCACCGTCTTGTTTCCATCTGCTTCATGAAGGACTCTGAGCAGAAATCTATCTATCTATCTATCTATCTATCTATCTATATGTCTGTCTGTCTGTCTGTCTGTCTGTCTGTCTCTCTGTCTATATATACAGTGGGGCAAAAAAGTATTTAGTCAGCCACCAATTGTGCAAGTTCTCCCACTTAAAAAGATGAGAGAGGCCTGTAATTTTCATCATAGGTATACCTCAACTATGAGAGACAAAATAAGAAAAAAAATCCAGAAAATCACATTGTAGGATTTTTAAAGAATTTATTTGCAAGTTATGGTGGAAAATAAGTATTTGGTCAATAACAAAATTTAATTTCAATACTTTGTTATATACCCTTTGTTGGCAATGACAGAGGTCAAACGTTTTCTGTAAGTCTTCACAAGGTTTTCACACACTGTTGCTGGTATTTTGGCCCATTCCTCCATGCAGATCTCCTCTAGAGCAGTGATGTTTTGGGGCTATCGCTGGGCAACACAGACTTTCAACTCCCTCCAAAGATTTTCTATGGGGTTGAGATCTGGAGACTGGCTAGGCCACTCCAGGACCTTGAAATGCTTCTACGAAGCCACTCCTTCATTGCGGGCGGTGTGTTTGGGATCATTGTCATGCTGAAAGACCCAGCCACGTTTCATCTTCAATGCCCTTGCTGATGGAAGGAGGTTTTCACTCAAAATCTCACGATACATGGCCCCATTCATTCTTTCCTTTACACAGATCTGTCGTCCTGGTCCCTTTGCAGAAAAACAGCCCCAAAGCATGATGTTTCCACCCCCATGCTTCACAGTAGGTATGGTGTTCTTTGGATGCAACTCAGCATTCTTTCTCCTCCAAACACGACAAGTTGAGTTTTTACCAAAAAGTTATATTTTGGTTTCATCTGACATTCTCCCAATCCTCTTCTGGATCATCCAAATGCTCTCTAGCAAACTTCAGACGGGCCTGGACATGTACTGGCTTAAGCAGGGGGACACATCTGGCACTGCAGGATTTGAGTCCCTGGCGGCGCAGTGTATTACTGATGGTAGCCTTTGTTACTTTGGTCCCAGCTCTCTGCAGGTCATTCACTAGGTCCCCCCGCATGGTTCTGGGATTTTTGCTCACAGTTCTTGTGATCATTTTGACCCCACGGGGTGAGATCTTGCGTGGAGCCCCAGATCGAGGGAGATTATCAGTGGTCTTGTATGTCTTCCATTTTCTAATAATTGCTCCCACAGTTGATTTCTTCACACCAAGCTGCTTACCTATTGCAGATTCAGTCTTCCCAGCCTGGTGCAGGTCTACAATTTTGTTTCTGGTGTCCTTTGACAGCTCTTTGGTCTTGGCCATAGTGGAGTTTGGAGTGTGACTGTTTGAGGTTGTGGACAGGTGTCTTTTATACTGATAACGAGTTCAAACAGATGCCATTAATACAGGTAACGAGTGGAGGACAGAGGAGCCTCTTAAAGAAGAAGTTACAGGTCTGTGAGAGCCAGCAATCTTGCTTGTTTGTAGGTGACCAAATAGTTATTTTCCACCATAATTTGCAAATAAATTCTTTAAAAATCCTACAATGTGATTTTCTGGATTTTTTTTCGTATTTTGTCTCTCATAGTTGAGGTATACCTATGATGAAAATTACAGGCCTCTCTCATCTTTTTAAGTGGGAGAACTTGCACAATTGGTGGCTGACTAAATACTTTTTTGCCCCACTGTATATATATATGTGTGTGTATCTATCTATAAGGTACGTGCTAATCTTTCCTTTCATAATAAGAGCATTTTATTGTTTTATTCCATAGTTCAGATGGTGCTATGCTTTTGAAATGCTACTGCTGAATATCATCATACATTTGTCAATTTACCGCCATGACATTTTACTCATCTTCTCCAAAGTTTGCCGATGCATAATTTGGTTTCCTATCTACTAAATTAAATTACAATCAGCAATATGCATCAAATTATGTTAATAGGGCTGCTTTAAGTGGATCATTATCTAAAAGCCTTTTTTCCCCATATTATTGGGTGGATTCTTTCACTGCTCTCTATCTAAATTAATCCCCTCCAACCAAAGCAAGGGAAAAAAATACACTGAATTGAGAAGTTAGCTTGAGAGAGCGAGAATAAATTATTATTATTATTTTTTTTATTACATTTAATTGGTTTATAATGTGTAAAATTTTGCACAAAACTGTTCACTGGTATTAAACAACACTGTTTTGGGTTTTATGTGCTATAGAAGATTGTAATATGAAACATATAATTTGACACATCTCAAGATCCAATTTATGCGGCTGATTTTCTTGTCAAAGCCCAACATGAGAATTTATGTAGACACAGTTATACAAACTTTATCTGCTTTTCAGTTACATGATACGAGCATACTTTGTCCCTTGTTCATAACCTTGGATATGGAAAAATGCAATCATATAAATACGCCAGAGTTTTTTTTTTTTTCCCATTTGCAGGGGTCACCTCCTTGGAGTGGGTCACAGTTTATTATTCAGCTCAGAGACGTAGCATTACGCAAGCAGGCATATAACACAATGAAACATACTAAAGGGGCCGTTATATATGGTGCAGCGATGTTCCTTGAGAAAGGCCATGTTTATATTTACAAAGCTTTATAGTACTCACGGGTGAGAATAACACTAGACTTATCACAGACATTCATGTAAAAGCATTCGGTTGATAAATCAGGGGGAATAACTTCGGAAAGCATTTCAAAGGAAAGAGATTTTTCCTTGCAGCAATCTCATGCGTGATACATAATGTCTTTGCATACAGAACAGCACCTATGTGCTCACACAACTGAGTTTTTGTTAGACTTCCCTATTTTTATTAAACGCCTCTGGCTGTAAGGGCAGGGGAGTCTCTCCATTTATCCACTTCCTGCCACGGGTTGCCAGGTTTGGTAGTGAGGCGCAGGAGTCCATGGGGAAATTAATGGGTGAGGAGTACTCTGAAGTGTAATGAAGTAAGAGGGAACAGGCAACATGGATTGAGAGATTAAACGTGTACCACAGAGCCAGCTCTGAATGACAGAGATAGTTCAACATGTTCCTCTGAAGCATCAGGCCATACGAGCGAGACTGTGTGTGTGAACTTATTCATGTACTGTCTTTTTGTTTTATTGTACAGTACCATCGGCTATAACAAATGTGAGATTTCGCTGCAATGAAAGTTAATGTAATTGAGTGGGGATTCCACAAAACCTGTGGCCACAAACAAAAGTTATTTATTTTTTGTCACATATTGCATTACTTTTATCCTCAAGCTATGTTTGTGCACTGTAAAAAAATGATTTAGATCAAGTAGATGGGTCATTTTATGAAACATATTTATTTTTATAGTTTGAAAAATAAATGTTAAACATTAAATTACACTAATATAATGTAGTAATAAATTACTTTGCGTATCTCTAGCTAAATTATTAATTATTTTTAATAATTATTATTAAATAATTACATAATTTAATATTTTATAATATATTAGGATATAATTATATATGTATAACATACATAATTAATCAATATGATATATATAAATATAAAACTTGTTTTTGACCTGTTCACTGCATTGTTGGTTACAAAGGGTCGTTTGGAGTCTCCCAAGTGTAATTTTTTTTGGAAGCGTCTAGACATAAAATTAGATAAACGTGTAATACACTAATTTTCTAATATATTGTTTATCAAATGTGAAATGTGGCTTGGCAAGGCTTCATTCTGTGATCCCAATGTATTTTCCAGTTCATACCTCCCAGCTATAGTCATCTGCAGGCTTCTATTTACAAAAAAAATGCAGGCGGAATTATTTGTTTCTTTTTTTAGTGTATTCAAAGTGCTATTACTCAATATCAGAAAGACTTACAGTGATTCTGAAAACCACAGAGTGTCACCTTTCAAATGAGACCAACACCATGCATATCATCCAAATGGCCCAAGAACAGCATGCAATTTACTTTGGGTATGCCGTTTTCAGGCGTTTTAGGCAAATATTACAGGAATCGTAAAGGGTTAACAACACTGTTTTAGGCTTAATGTGCATATAGATGCGATCATATTTTTGTGGGCAAAATTCAGTCAAAAGGAAGCTATGCTAAAATTATTTTACAGATTTCGTAATGGGTTCAAGTTGGTTGGATTCACCACTTGTGAATGAATTCTGCATCTTATATACCCCCATATACCCCCACATTATACCCACATTATTGACCATAGACAATGGACCTTTTTTTCTGCCAAACTTTTACTAATGTGACCACATCTTCAGAAAGAATCATTTCCGAAAGTATAGAGGAAATCTAACAAAACTGAAAAGATTATTCCATCATTGAGGAACAGTAAATGTGAAGGTTCAGGAAAGTTAAAATCAACCTGCAAAGAAGATCTCCAGGAGCACAAATCCTGAAAACCCTCTCTGACTCCTGTAAATCACATTGAAGCATCTGGCTATCTTAGGGTCCTGAGGAAGTACCCCGATGGCTCCATCATCTGCCGTGAAAGCCAGAGTCCACTTCTGAAAATGACTCATTAAGATTTTTATCAATCTTATGTTTCTCTGTGTGGCACAGTAAGGAAATGCCATCAAGAAATTGCATTTCCCAATGAAATTAGGCATCCAGCCGGCCCATCCAATCCAATGTGTTTCTTTTGAGACATTAAGATCTGATATGATTTTGGACTGAAAACCACTTTTTTTTTACCCTTCTCTAAATGAAGCAATTGAATTTCCTTGATGGTCTCAGGGAGCACTTAGCTTAAGAGAATACACTTCCAAATCAAAAAGCTTTCAATCATCTCAAATCACATTTGGATGAGATACGCTCCAAAGTGTAGCGTCTCGTTGAATGCGATTGAACGTTTGAGTGGCTTGCGCACACATCGGGCATGTTAGGAAATATTAGGTTTGACTTTCTGCAAGGTCTGCCGATTGCTAGTGACATCTTGACCGTTTGAGGTACGGATGGCATGTCAAAGGAGAGAACGAGGGGAGAGCGGGACAGAGCGTTTTTCATTGCCACACTGCTCTGATTGATTACAAATGGACTTGGCAGGCAGGATAGAGGACTGAATAAGATATATATTTAAAGATTGAGCAAACAATGGAGTTGCTCTACAGTCCGTAACTTTTTTTGGTTAAAAATTATCCAAAATCAATATTTGAGCAAGTACATAACCAGTCAGTGTTCAAAACTATCTCCTTACTTTGGCCCGATTCACAACGGTTATCTTATAATAATGTTTTCTAATTTGAGTGGTATGGGTAGGTTTTCACAGAAAATTTGAGTATGTCACTGTGTCATTAAGTCACGTCTGTAAACATAAGGCTACTAGGCTACCGCATGTGAGGATCCTGCAGGTGGCGGATCGTTCAGCCTTTTCTCACAGCCGCTATAATAATTCAATATATAATTTTGATGGCGGATTGTAGTCCAGAGAGGATTATGTGTTTGTGAAACACATGTGAATCAAATAAAATATATTCCAGTTTTAAATGTGCTTCTGATTACATATAGCCTGGGATTACACAAGATTTGTAGTTTAAAGACAACCAGTTCGAAGGGAGCATAGTTCGCTTTTTGGGTTAAAATAATTTCTTAATATGAAATTCAAATGGTATGACAATTAGATATTAGACTGTACAGAAATTTAAATCTACACACTAATACACACTATACTCATAGTCACGCAATGCTGATGTTGTTAACATCAATAATTTGAGAATAAAGTATAAGAATAAGAATAATTTGCATGGTTTGATGTGATATGAGCTAACCAATCTTTAGATTTAGTCACCATTGGTAGCGGGGTTTATTGTAATGCTTTTTTCCCTCAGTTGGGCAGAACAAACTTGTCATACTTACTTGTTCAGATGAAAATATACAGTGACAATTCTTATTTGGGTCATATATTCCAAGACGAATAGGCTAGAACAATAAATATCCGCACCGGTGCGGTGACTGACAGCAAAAAATTTGATCCGCGCTGGAGCTGTGCCGACTCACAAACCACGCAAAGAAGATAATTCCGCACACAGCTGTAATTGCAGGTTTTCAAACAGAGATGGCGACAAAGAGGCAAAACTTACGGACTGCAGCTTTAAACTATCTTTGAAATAGGGAATAGTTCACCCAAAAATGAAAATTGACTCACCCTCAGGCCATTTAAAATGTAGATGTAGATTTGTTTCTTCATCGAAACAGATCTGGAGAAATGTAGCATTTCATAATTAGCTCACCAATGGATCTTCTGCAGTGAATGGGTGCCATCAGAATGAGAGATCAAACAGCTGATTAAATCATTATAAAAATCCACAAGTAATCCACATATCTCTATTTCAGCCTCTATTAGCATCTTGTGAACTGAAATGCTGCAAAAACAAATCCATCAAACCGTTTAAACTTTAAACCGTCCCTTATTGGCCAAAATATAACTCCATAATCGGTAACGCTTCTGACAATGAAAATATCCATCCCCTGTGTTCTCTTGTAAACAGTGCTTGATCTGTGCATATTTCTCTCCTGATTCAGACAAGACCACATTTTCACTGGAAGAAGCAATATTATGGATAGTGGACTTGTTAAAACATCTTAATGATGGATATCCCTAGTGAAAAATAAATCTACTAAAATGCTAAGTATACTACAAATACATTTACATATTTTTATACTTAATTAAAATACACTGCAATTGCACCTGGTGTACTTAAAGTGTGCTAAATTGGAACAACTTATTTTGTGCTTAATGCATTTTAATTGTGCACAAATAGTGTTGAAGTCCAACTAAAAATGAACTGAAGTATATTTGATTGTGCTAAAGTGGAACTATTGCAAGTATACTTTAGGTACACTTTAAATATCTTGCATTTAATGACCGATATTATTCAAAGACCATACAATCCTCATCAAAAGCGACATTAAACACATTTTAGGCTTATTAAGAAATGTGCAATGTGCACAAGTAGTACTCCAAATTCTTATTTTTTATATCAGTAATTCTTGAGTGATATGTAATTAAATATGTTAAAGGGGTCCTATTATGCTCTTTTACAAAGTTTTGATTTTGTTTTGGGGGTGTACTAGAACATGCTCTCAATAGTGGTGGTTTGAAAATCGCATTATTTTTCACATAATTTACATTCTTACAATACCTCTCTCCCCAGCCTGACACAAACTGCTCGATTAGTTCTGGTTTGATGAAGGCCCGCTTTCTCGAAAAACGAAATGTGTTGTGATTGGTTAGCTGTCCCAGTGTGTTGTGATTGGCGAACAGCTTAGACAGTGTTTTAGTATTACCTCACCCCTTGCCAAAACAGCAAGTTCGTCAATATTGCCATATCAATTCAGACCAGAAGAATATTGAACAACACGATCACGCAGAACCTTTGCACGCACAGATATCGCAAGATATAATAAAGTGGTAATGTTATTGTAGTATTTTTTTGTTGGCTAAATCACGTTTTAGATAGGATGTCAACAACAGCTTAAAAATAACTGCATTGACTATATACAAATAAGTGCAACGGTTATATGTATTATGTTTATTGTTCTTTAATTCTAACATTATAACATGAATTGTACTGAAACTTTTATACAGTTGAATTAATTTATACTATAGTCCCACAGACTTACACTATTTGTGGCCCCATATATTTCTGCAGATTAATTCTCTGCCAGCGGGAGGGGCTGTTGTAAGGAAGAGCTCGAGGTTTCCCCGGTAACGCTGTACACAAAACAGAGCTCCGCTCACAAACGCTGCTTTATCAGACATTATATGCAAGATGAAATTAAAATGACCTCCAAAATTTTCTGAAAACAGTTGTTTTCCATCAGAAATACAGTGATATAAAAACACATGAACTGGATTTCGATTTTGAAAGGTGCAGTGCTCAACCAAGCATTCTCCCCACCCGCCAGCCATTCAAATTTCCATAGGCAGAATTTAAAATTTGTGATGTCACAAATACAGGAAAACATCTTTGTAGTCCAAACGAGCCGTTTGTTGTAGTTCTTGAAAAGGGATTTTTTTCAAACGAAATATCTCCATTTGGAGTGGACTTTGAGATTTGTAGATCGTTATATGCCCAAACATACTCACTACACACTGACTAAAATAAAAAAGTGAAAAAGCAGAATAGGACATTTTAAGAGATTTGAAATATACTAAGTTTGACATAAGCGTGTTTTAATTATATAATTTTTTTACTAGGGTTGTTTACAAACACACAACTTTTCAATTCACATGTTTTTATTTTATTTTTGTCAACTGTTTAGACTCTCATTCTGGCGGCACCCATTCACTGCAGAGGATCCATTGGAGAGCAAGTCATGTAATGCTAAATTTCTCCAAATCTTCCATGAACAAACAAACTCATCTAAATATTGGTACCCTGAGTGTACATTTTTAGGTGAACTATTCTTTTAAACGCAAATGACTTGTGTTTTTGTGTGGCAGATAATGGTTTATGCTCGGACATGTTGGGCTCAGGTGCCAAAACCTTTTTAGCAGTTTAAAATGTCTTATTATTGTGCTTAAAGCTACTGATGTAAAATAAAAATATCACATAAGAGGAAATGCTTGCTTTAATGTGGTGGCTGTCAAAATGTAATTGCTCATTTGAGAACATGAGGTTAGAGAATAGTGTTATAATCACATTTATATGAATAATATAGCTCATAGACATGTGCAGATATATAAAAAACAAGGCCCCAAATAAAGAATGGCTGTTGCTGAGGGCAGTTTTATCTGACAGGTGCCAGACTTGGCATTTAATGCACAGGGATTGAAGAGCAGGGCAATCCAGGATGATTCAGGCTGAGAGAAGCATAATACAATTCTCTTGTGCTACTAATAGGAGACAGATCTCCTTTCCATGCCAAACCATCATATCTCTAATGCTCATGTAGGGGAAACATATGCTAATGGAACCAAATCCCTATCCCCTCGTATTTATACTATAATGACTTTATATTTGTGCATTAGAATGAAATAATGAATAAATCCAATGGAAAGGCAAAGCAGCTGAGGCCAGTGCGGGTCTTGACAGCCATGCTGAGAATGATTTGAAAGGGTCAGTCGAGGTGTCATCACTCTTTAGTCTATGTCCTCGCTTGGTTTATATCAGGCTTGGATTTAAGAACACCAAGTGGTACATGTGTAGGCCCTGTGTAGTGTACGTCTAGTGTGTCCACCTCAACCTCAAATGTGCGAGATGATAAGTGTTAAAACCCAACCCGATCTCATGAAAGTGCGTATAAATAGTATGCCAAATAAAAATGAAAACTCGTGGTATTGATGTGTAAAAATGGACTTTGGCATGTGTATGCTACGCGATGGGTAGGATTAGGGTTGTGGGGTAGATGCGTATCATATGTACGTGAAAACTGCGTATGCTACACGATGGGTAGGATTAGGGTTGTGGGGTAGATGCATATCATATGTACGTGAAAACTGCATATCATATGCACACCAACAAATTTCACATCATATGCACGCGAAAACTGCGTACTATATGCATTGCCAAACACGTTTGTATCATATATACGTTAAAGTCCGTTTGTTCTTATCAATACCATGAGTTTTCATTTTTATTTGGCGTACTATTTGTATGCATTTTCACGAGACCGGGCTCTAAAACCCGTAGTATGTTAAAGACTAATGAATGTAGGAACAAAGAGGGTCTAGTGACCTGCTTTCATGTTTTATCAATGAAATAATACAGATGTGAGAGGAAATAAGAACAAAGCACTGAATAGCCAGATGTGCATCACTTTCTGTGATGCATAGATTTTAAATATTGACACTAAAACATAATATTTTTCACTTACGTATGATTCATATTGAAGTGGGTACTGTTTAATGGTTTTATTTGAATCTTTTCAGCTTAAAGTGGTAGTTGATGCATAAAATTAAAATGTACTTACCTTCATGCCTCGTTTTCTGTTATTTAATTCACTTGTAAGTAAGTGCGTCAAACAAAATGTTTAATATATTTGATCAGTGTTATTATTGTTTACTAAAAACAAAAGCCATGGAAAATGTACTGTAAATAATAAATTAAACTTTAAAATTTAAATTAAAAAATGTAAAGAAATAAAAATAAATAAAATAGGCCCAAATTGATGCACTACAATTACTAAAACTAAAACGGAAATGGAAATAAATATAAAGGTGTGTCATTAAATCACTACAACAACAACAATGGAATTAGTAAAATATAATACAATAAAATAAAAGCTAATTAAAAATTTTACTAAATACTATAATAGTATATGAATAATAGTAAAACATTACTAGATTTGATTTCTTAAAAAAAGCAATGTGTTCTCTTAATCCCAGACGATAGGTGAATTCAGCCAATTAGATTAGAGCTTGGCAAATCCAAAACTACTTCCTAGGTTTCAGAGAACTGCAGTCCATCAATGAACTCTCTTTGGGTGGTCATGGGTGTGTCGTTTGAGTCTGAGACTACATCACTTCTTGTGACTAAGCTTGAAAATATTGTTTTTCTCTTTACATTGTATTTATTCAGTATCATCTTTCCTAAAAACCATGCAAACAAAGTTACTTATGACATTCCAAACCTGGCTGTCTCTACCTATGACACACTGAAAACATCTACTGCATGAAGCTCAAGGGGGGCCAGGTAGTATAACTATGGGTTTGCAGTGTAGGCCACCAATATGTAATACCACTTCCATAGCCCGACAGGAGGTGGAATGTAATTGTGCCTTTTCATACACTGAAAGTGCATGGCACAGCTTTGGTCCTGCTACTCTCAATGGATTTTTCATTTGCTGGTATTTGGGCGACAAGGCCACTCAAGATAGATTTTACCTGATCTCTCTAACCATTTGTACAGCATGACTTTGATGAAAGTGCAAGAAAAATCTCTAGCAGCAAAACCGCCACTGTTTAGCTAAAGGGGTAGATTGTGAGAGCAAAGTAAACTTTCATTTTTGTGTGTGTCTTAAGGTATTTTTTTTTTTTTTTGTCCAACAGTAGTTCCCATATAAATGAATACTATATCATATAGCAGGGTTCTTCACTAGGGGGTCACAGTAGTACTGTGTTATGGAAGGAGAAAATATACAAGTTTCTTTATTGACAGCAACAGATGCAGATGGTAATGGCAGGTGAGTATCTTGGAACAGCAATGGAACAGTTATTGGATAGACGG
This sequence comes from Gymnocypris eckloni scoliostomus, assembly GCA_027564155.1. Lineage (NCBI taxonomy): Eukaryota > Metazoa > Chordata > Actinopteri > Cypriniformes > Cyprinidae > Gymnocypris > Gymnocypris eckloni. Next base: position 19,382,881 of record CM050419.1, on the reverse strand, counting down.
AGATTATAACCTAGTTTCCTGTTTCGCAGGAGAACGTGGGATGGAGACAGCACACACCTCTGATGATGAGTAATGATATGGTCCACAAGGAGATGACAACTGGAACAGACATTGGAGCTAGGAGCAGAAGAATATACTGGAGAAGTATATTGATGTAGCCAAGATGGCGCCGAGTAAAACATTGCAGTTTTTCGGAAGGTTTTTTTTTTTTTTTTTTTTTACGTGTTAGATGTTGTTAGTATAACTGTCTACGATAGACACATGCTTTTAAACATTGGTTCCTCCGTCGCGCAACGCAAACCGGACTTTGAGTTCTTGAATGCCGGTGCCTTGTTCACAGACACAGCATCAGAGCGCTTTGTGTGGACCGCACGACCACGACGAAAGTAACGTAGCCGAAAAAGAGGGAAGAGAGCTGGCATCCTCGTCAGACTGAGACGCCATGCCTTCCGACCTCCTCTTCCAACCATTTTGCTGGCTACCGTTCAGTCACTGGACAACAAACTCTGTGAACTGCGGGCGCGCATCTCATACCAACGAGAAACAAGGGACTGCTGCGTTATTTGCCTCACAGAAACCTGGATGTCTGCTATTGTTCCAGACTCAGCCATCGAGCTCACGGGCTTCTCCGTGCATCACTCAGACAGAACGAAAGAGCTCACAGACAATCGAAAACAAGCCAGTTACGATCTCAGGAGATCCATCAAAGCCGCCAAACGACAATACAAAAACAAAGTTGAAGAACAATTCAACAACAACAACGCAAGAAGCATGTGGCAGGGCATCAACAACATCACAGGTTTTAAAGGGAACAAACCAGCTACCAGACGATCTCAATACTTTTTATGCTCGTTTCGAGGCTGATAAAACCGCCCACACAGAGAGCGCTCCCGCGGCTGCTGCAGAAGAGGTCAGTCCACTCTCCCTTTCTGTCACGGATGTAACCCGATCCTCCAAACGGGTGAACATCCGAAAAGCTGTGGATCCGGATAGCATACCAGGCCGTGTGCTCCAAGCATGCACATTCCAACTAGCCGGGGTTTTTACAGACATTTTCAATCTGTCCCTCTCTCTGTCTGTGGTTCCCGCATGCTTAAAAAATCCACCATTGTGCCCATGCCAAAGAAAAATAAAATCACATGCTTGAATGACTGGAGAGCCATTGCTCTGACCCCCATCTTCAGCAAGTGTTTGAGAAGCTCGTCTACAGCTTTCAGATGAAGCTCGTCAGAGACTACATCTGCTCTGTGCTGCCTGCTTCACTGGACCCACTACAATTTGCATATCGCAGTAACCGTTCCACAGACGATGCTATTGCCTTCACCCTGAACACTGCTCTCTCCCACCTGGAAAATAAGAACACCTATGTGAGGATGCTGTTCGTGGATTATAGTTCAGCATTTAACACCATAGTGCCTGCCACACTGGTTGCAAAGCTCCAGACTCTGGGACTGAACAGATCTCTGTGCAGCTGGATCCTGCACTTCCTGACAGGCAGAAGTCAGGTGGTCAGAATTGGCAACAATACCTCATCTCCTCTGGTCCTCAACAATGGTGCTCCGCAGGGCTGCATCCTCAGCCCACTCCTGTACTCCCTGTACACACACGACTGTACAGCCACACACAGCTCTAATGTCATCATCAAATTTGCCGATGACACAACAGTGATAGGCCTGATCACCGACAACGATGAGATGGCCTAAAGAGAGGAGGTGAGTACCCTGACTAAATGGTGTCAGGAGAACCACCTCTCACTCAACATCGACAAGACCAAGGAGCTAGTGGTGGATTTCAGGAGACAGAGCAGAGAACACACACCCATCACCATCGACAAGACACCTGTGGAGCGGGTAAGCAGCTTTAAGTTCCTCGGCATTCTCATCACCGGGGATCTCACATGGTCTGCTCAAACCTTGAAAAATCGGCAGTGTATCAAATACTTATTTGCCCCATGGTAAGTACACATGGTAGGTATATCAATGTATGGCTTGGATAGCATAGAGAGAGTCCACTTCATATAAACGAGACTGGACACTGAGTGAAGTGAAGTGTGTGCTTTTGAAGTCCTGATGAGTATGTTGATTCCAAACAAGTGCATGTAGTTAGTACTCAGGTGACGGTGTGCGCTGTGATTGGGTGGTGGATGAGCCCGGCCGATCTGTGTCATACTGTAAGGCAGGGATAGGCACATTCGGTCCTGGAGGGCCGGTGTCCTGCAGAGTTTAGCCCCAACCCCAATAAAACACACCTGCCTGTAACTTTCTAGTGATCTTGAAGCCATTGATTAGCTTTTCAGGTGCATTTGATTAGGGTTGGTGCTAAACTCTGCAGGACACCGGCCCTCCAGGACCGAAGTTGCCTATCCTTGCTGTAAGGGGTCCATCATGTGCTGCTTGATTTCAAACTAATACTTGTGAAAAAATATGCATTCAACTAAACAAAAATATAATATTACATTAACGAAAGCTAAAAGGATATCACACTGTACATAATTATTATTTGAATAGCTTAGCAATGTAAGTGTTATAACAAATTATATTATTATTATATTACTTACATTGCAAAGCCATTCAAATAGTAATTGTATAACAACAACAACTATATTATATAATAATATATTATATAATTATTACGATAATAACTATAGCATATACTTATTTTGGACACAAAGTGTATGAATTACTATATAATTTACAGTGACAATCTTTATTTATTTGTTTGTTTGTTTGTCTGTATGTGTGTTTTTTTGTAAATACAAATAACACACCCCTTTATAATTTGTTATGAAAAACAATAAAAGTCCTTCTGTGATTCATACAATTGTATTACTTTTTTTTTCATCCAGTTTTAAGATATTTAGTTACTGTTTATAACACTATTTTAATGTCATGTTTTATTATGGTTGTTACAGTACAATTAAATGCATAGTGCAGTTTTTTTGTTGATAATTTCCTTGTTACATTAGCATTATATAAGTTAATGACATATATGTTTCTAAATATACAAGACAAGGCACCATCCCATATTGCCTAAAACATTGACAGGAATTTATTACTTTATTTTTTTCTTGCTAAATGTCTGGCAACCACAGCTGGTGTTGTCACTGTTTTTTTCTTTTTGTTTTACATATTTTTCTTCTTCTTTATAAAGCCCGTTTCTGTTATTCGGGCATAAAATACATGCTCTGTCAATTGGCTCGTGAGTGCAGTCATTTCATTCACTTACATTTTTGTTCTTTTATTCATTTATTTAAAGAGAACTGTGGAAGTCTTAGACGCGTAAACATATTTCATAATTAGGGGAGTCAGATTAATTAGGAAGAGTGTGGAGGCATCGAAGAGAAGCCTTTGCTTCTCAGATGAAATGCTATTCATATATGTCAGCTTTTATTAACTAATACTGCAGTGGTTCAGTGGCTAAGCTTCAAAAACCAAGTCTAACTGCTCACATGTACATCGGTTCAGTTTTCCTAGCTCTGACTCCTCATCATATTGGTAAACTATCTTAAAAAGTAATCCTAGATTTCAGTATATAACACATTTGATCTGATATGAAAGAATGACTGATTTCTTATTATTTTGTTATAATATGATCATACATGTGTTTAAAGAGACAACAGGGGAAGATGTTCCTGACACTGATTTGTTATTCTGAAAGTCATCTTAAATGAAAAATAAATAAATAAAATGAAACTAAATATTACAAATATTAATTGCATAATTCATGTTTATTCTTATAATGCATACACCAACATTACATTTACAGCATTGTTCAGTTAAGCACTTGGAACTTTGACGTAACAACCTTTCAACATCTCACATTTTTATTTAAAGGGATAGTTCATCTAAAATTGAAAATTCTGTATTTAACACACCTCATGCCTTTACAAATCTAAATAAAGGTTGTTGTTTTTTGTCTGTGGAACACAGAAGAAGACATTCAGCAGAATGACTTGGCTGCTCTTTTCCATTCATTGGAAAATACATGTAGAACAACCTTACAATAGAAAAACTGAAAGTGGTGAATAAATTATATTGTAATTTTGGAGTGAACTGTTCCTTTAACTAAAAGCTTTTGTTAAGGAGACATTTAACATTGCTGAAAGGTTCATTTGTTTGAAATAGCCTTCGGAAATGCCAGAGTGCCTAAAATCATATCACAAATTCCTCACCTTTAAAGCTTCTTTGATATGGCTTTTAATTAGCGTCTGGTCCTTTCAAATGAAGCCAAAAACCCAAGTGCGGCCTACTTACCGTCACCACTCGACGAGACAGCGGGAAAAACGTACGGAGGTGGAGGGGTGGAGGGTGACAGTTTCCTCCTCCCTTAGTAAGCCATAGAAATAAATCTCCTTCTCTGTTTGACTTCTTGATGAGAAAGTGTTGTGCAATAACGCAATTCTGAAAGGAAAAAGCACTTAGGAGGCTGAGAGGTAGATTAGCAATTTGTAAGAGCTATTTATAACCATACATTGCAGCCAATCAAACCACCCTTGTCTTTTATAGAAGTATGTTTGAGTTCCAGAGAGGCCGCTTCAGCCTGAAATGCAATATCCTGAAAGAAACAGCTGTTCCAACATACAGATGGGAAATGAATGAGGAAGGTGGGGGTAGGGAAATGAAAGACATGCACAGATGTGACCTTATCAAAGTGACTTGAATCTTGTACTTATTGGCCAGGACCGGTTTGAGTGAAGTAAACGCGGTGACGTGATCACAGTGGAAGTAAAGGACAGTTCTCTCTCTCCTTTACAATCTCTCTCTCTCTCCCTTCCTTACGGTCGGCCTGAAGAGGCTGGAGATTAGCATATGACATGACAGATTACATTAAATCACATCGTTGCAGTACTTTATGACATTAGCCTCTTAGCCTAGGCAGCTAGACGCATGCAAATGCCCCTCTAAAACCCTCTTATTTAAATCTGCTGAGTGACATGGCACCTTTGATATGATTATTAGTCATCTGACTGACTGGAGTTCACCAGCAGCAGGACATACAGATGCCACAGGAACGTGTGAGATATTCACACTTTTCAGCATCACTTTCTGAAACTGACACGCTGCAGATTTCTTAATTTTTTTCTTCATAGCAACATTACCATTATAATGAACTAGGTTATGTTTATTTTTACACACAATTATATATAATTAGGTTTTGGTTATTGGTGGTGTTATTGGAAACAGTGTCTTAATGAATCCATATGTACTTAATTAACATGATTCTGTAGTTCCAGTGTGCTTACATTTTAATTATACTGTATCATAAGTGTTGTGACATATTTCAAAGTTTTAATTTTTCTAATAAATTAAGATCATAATCACACATGACAATTTATTTTATTATTGTTGTTGTTGTAGTTGTAGTTGCTGCTGCTGCTGCTGTTGGTATTGCAGTTGTTGTAATGTGTAAGTATGTAATGATAATATTATTTACAGGCACATTGTTATTATTCATGACAATACATGTTTTATAACATTTCATTATGTATTTTATTTTAATAATAAATTGAGGTAACCACACATAAATCCAACAGTACAACAGCAGCAACAATAACATTTATGCAATAATAATAATAAATATGATGATTATTATTATTGGGTATTTGTCAGACCTGTGTCTCCTTGTCTTGTGTCTCCCTTCCTTTTGTGCCCATATATGGTCTTTCCTGTTTCCTGTTCCTTATTAGTTCAGTTAGTCCCAGCCATGTGTCTAGTTAGTTCTGTCTATTTATAGTCTGTTCTGCCCCATGTTTCCTGTCGGTTGTTAAAAGTCATTTCGTGTGTTCCTACATTCTCTGTATACCCTAATTGTAGTAAATTTGTCTGTTTTGTGAAACTCCTCGTCTCCTCGTTCCTGGCTCCCTAAGTGTTGTGACATTATTGCTGTTCTTTATTATTGTATAGTTGCTGTTGTATTGGTTGTGTGAGTGTGTAATAATATTATTTACACAAATTTAATTTTTATTCATAAAATACTTATTTTTAATCAGATTTTAATGTTATATAATAATAATGACAATAATAATAGCTATTGCTATTCTTCATTATTGTGAAGTTGTTGTTGTTTGGGTTGATGTGTGAGTGTGTAATAATTATATTATTATAAATGTTGTTACTATACATAACATAACATACTTTCAACAACAAATGTTTTAATAACATTTTAACAATGTTATTTTTATATAATACACTATTTAATAATATGTAATAGTTACTATATTAGTAGAAGTAGTATTAATATTGGATACTGCTATTGTTCATTATTGTTCATTTGTTGTTGCTTTGGTTGTTGTTTGAGTGTGTAATAATATTTACAGAAATGTTGTTACTAAAACATTTTAAGAATATGTTATTTTTATATAATTACATATTTAATCATATATAATATTTAAAATACCTGTTTCCATGTCATTTACTGTCGTGCGTATCATTGCAACATCAAGATTGATATTTATAAATGAATTTATATTTCAGACTCTTTTCTCTAATTATTCAGAGTGTCACAGTAGAAGCCCTCTGCCCTTCTGCTGTGTCTTCTCCGTGTTCGGTGGTCTTTAATCTTAATTATAAAGCTATCATTACCACATGAACCCGAGGCTGCGGCCGTCCACGCTCAGAATCAATCACGCGAGAGAGCTCCTCTCCCTCGTTCCCCACTAGAGCGTTTTCATTTATTCTCTTTTCAATTTTCATAATTGCTGTTGTCCTCACACTCACTAAGAGCACAGCCCGTTGCCCTCCCTGCTGAAGTTCATCATTTTGGATATTGAATATTGGTTTCACATACTTCATTGCATCGATCGGATTGGATTTTGCAAGAATAAAAGGATGCGTCCCCTCTGATTTAGGAAGATAAAGTGCTTTTCTTGCAAATACGCCTTGACCAATGAGTCTCTCATTCCGCTGTGTCGGTTGATGCATGATTTATGGGAGTTTGGGTTTTTCACTGGACTGATGTTCACTAGAACGGTACATTTTGATAAAGGAGTTTGCGTCTCGTTACAAATTTTTAAAAGAAAAAGTACTGCGCCGGGCCAGAAATCAACAGAGAGCTATTTATCTAGTTATTATGCTGTTTTATCGCTCTGTTTATTTCTCATGTATACTAGTCATTCTCCGACAGGCTGTTGGCAACCGCTGATGAAATATCCCAACATGTAGAGTAGAGATCCTAACAGGACTTTCACACTCTATTAGATGTGAGAAGGCGTTAGATGAAGAACAGAACAAAAGCTCACCAAATGCTCATCGTGCAGCTGAATTCTCAATAATCCAAGATGCTCGAGCAGAGCTCTCCAGGTCTGTGATAGTGCGAGGACTAATTTCTTGAAAGCCTGCTTGCTAACCGAGGCGGTGAAATTTAGGAGCAGTGAAGATGTCAGGACTGCATTAGACCGCCTGATCAAAGGCCTCCAGCAGGCCTCTCTCCGCAGGTCCTTTCATGAATCCGGTCACTCTGCCAACAGACTTGTTTTAGCGTTAAGGCAGCTTTATGTTTGAATTTTATGTACCAATTAATTAGGTGCTTTCTAATATATGTCGGGAGAACTGTAAACTATTTAGAGAGGGGTAAGGAGAGAGCGATCTGTGCTAAGGTTCTTTTGATTTATAACGGTCAGTGTTCACGTTCAGTAAGCAGAAGAGACAGCTAAGAGTGCATGGCTGCCACACCGGCCCGCTCTGAACCAGGAAGAAGGATTTAAATGTCTTCCCTTGAAGTCTAAATATTTAATTTCTTAATAGAGGACATTGCAGCCAACATTAATTTTGAAGGAACAGTGAGGACATTAATGAGGCTAACACAGAGTGGCATGTCTTGTGACATTCATTTGATATAAAAGGTGAGGCTCTTTTTTCTTCATCTTCCTGCACTTTCACCCCTTTTAGAAAGCAGGCGGTAAAAGACTTCGCCATCATTGATCTGTCTTCCCTACCACTGCAATTATTAAATTAAATGCAGAAATTCACACTTTTTGTAATTACTTTCACTCTACAGTATAATTCTTTTACACATGCCATATACAAATCTGAATCTTAGCAGTAAATATCCTTTGTTTCTAATAGTCTAAAGAGTGAATTATATCGTGGCCTCATAAAAAATGAAAATTAGCTTGATTTTTATAGGTGACACTGAACACTCAAACCCACTGCTTGATAGATTGACACTTACGTTGGTGACATAAGCCAAACTATATAAGATTCTAGCGCAAATAACCAAGCAAACATCACCTCAGATGGTGTGAGTGGGATTTGATTCTGAATATGGCACAACACCTTCACCTCAATCAATTTATCATACACACTTGATGAGAAATAGTGAGAGAAATATGTTGTTTAATAAGATCTAGAAAGATAAAATAGAAAAAGGTGCCACCATACCCATTGAGATTTGTTTATAAGACAGTCATTTATTATTACGAGTTTAAGAACAGTTTTCTGTAAAAGCCTGCTTTAGCCTCAAAAAAAGAAAGAAAGAAAGAAAAAAGATAAGTTAATTGTGGATAAAGTTAAAATAAGAAATAAAGACACAATGTGAGAAATTAAGTTGCACTGTAAGATATATAACGTTACAGTTATGGGAAATAAAGTCGAATTGTGAGATATAAAGTTCAACTGTGAGATAAATGTACAACAGGGAGATATAGAGTCACAATTACAAGAAATAACAAAATGTTGTCTTATATATTGCAAAATGTGCCTTTGCCACATTTTAAAATATCATCACAATTAAAAGAAAGTTGCAGTTGCAAAATATAATGTCACCTTGTGAGTTATGTAGTCAGAACTTTTTTTTTGCAAATATGAGAAATAAATATGAGAAATGTCAGAATTTGTTTTTGCAAATATGAGAAATAAAGTTGCATTTACAAAATAAAATGTTAGACTGAGATTTATAATCACAGATTTATAATCACATTATGATATATAAAATAACAACAGGGAGATATCAAGTCATAATTGTGAGATAAACTGGATAAACTGTACTGTAAAGTTACACCATAAGAGATCTGTGAGGTCACAATTTAAATAAATAAAAATATTTGAACTTGAGATATGTGTCACATGATTACATAAAGTTGCACAAAAATAAAGCTACATATACATTCATTAATTTAATTTATATAAGGTGTAAATAGGTTTCCATAGATTTGGGAGCTCAGAAGCACAGACTTGATTAATTCATTTATTCTAAAAACACATTTTTGACCTACAACAATATAGGTCCTCTGTACTTGACTTCTGAATCAATGTGCAAACTATGATTCAACACCTGAATGTCTGTTCTCACCTTTTATCTACAGCACATATTTCCTTTTGAAGTCTTTGCCTAAGAAGGTAAATGAACCAGAGTAGATCTATAATGCTTATCCCTGTCTGCATGGCTTATTCCTTAAAAATATTAATCCCACATGAAGGAAGCTGTCATTTTTTTTATAAAAGATGGCAGGATAGCAATTAAATCTTCCATTACCATTTTTGAAGGTAAAGAATATCTTAAACCGCAAATGCAACATATAACGTCTTAAGACTGAATGAGCGAGTAAAGTCTCTCGAGAGGGAATCAGAGGTGTCGACTAAGCTGGAAACTTTGTCAAGTACATGGGTCATTTGTTAAGCACACAAAACCCCAGGACAAGCAAGCCTTCCCTTTGTCCCTGTAGGGTAAAATTCAAAGCCTGGCTTTAGTATGCTGGAAAGAGAGCTATAATACTTTTTAAAATATGTAAAGAAGCACATGATTACGTACATACTTAATGTGAGCTAGTATCAATCCGTGAAAGCCAGAAAAGGCCTGGGATATTTATGCTGCTCAGAAGCTTTTTATTTAGTCCCTCCTCCATTCCTGACACACTTCAGTTAGAATAGAATGAGCCTCTGCTACATTTTAGAGTCCAACATCCTCTTATGTGTGAATAATCAACAGCATTTTCCATTGTAACACATACTTTTAGATAGCACAGAAACATACTTTAAGAGTCAAATGGATCATTAATAATATATGTATTAACATCAAAATACTATCAGAGATCACATCAATGCTCGTTCTCGTCCATGTATTAGAACAGACTTTCAAATAAATGCCTTGCATTTTTAGTCATCACTCACAATGACATCACATATAAAATGCTTAGTAAAAAGGTTATGAAATAATTTATTAAATAAATAAAATGTGGTGCAGCACTAACTAAAGTGGTTATTTTGAGTGATAATGTACTTAAATGTTATGTAAAGATAAAACATATGATATTTTGCTAAAAAATTTTTGCCCTCTTTACATGAATTAGATGATTTATTCCAAATAAATTCCTTTTATCATTCCTTTTAACACAAATTCTGTAAGTCTATGTATATTCATTAAAAACTAAATATATTTTTGAGTCATACATTTTAGGATTTAGAAATAATATTTTGGAGACATTTTGCAGGCAGTTGTCCATTTTAAATAATGCATTAATGTATGAAGCACAGCTCACACAGACGTCCCTTTTAAGCTAAGCAGCTTACTGTTTGGTCAGAACAGCAAATTTGTATAACCAACTTGAACCCGATGCAAAATTGGCATAGGCAAATCATTCACCGTCACACAGAATTTCCATTCCAGTGGATTCCACTTGAAATCACTGGATTTTGCCTGTGTATATTTGCATAACAGAAAATCTGACCACACCTTAAATCACATACGTAAACAACGTATGCTGTTCTGTGTCAGCACTACCGTACGCAAATACGCTGTTTACATTGTTTACACTTTGATCTGAACGTAAACAACGTATCTGCGCACATACAGTACACTGCATACGTTGTTTATGTATGTGATACTCTCCAAAATGGGGCTATAGAGTGACGTGGAGGAGACAAATTTTTAAATAAAGTCGTTATTTTAGTTTCTTTGTGCACAAAAAGTATTCTTGTTGCTTCGTAAATTTACGAACCACTGATGTCACATGGATTATTTTAACGATCTCCTTACTACATTTCTGAGCCTTGATCTTGTAAGGAACCTTGCTGTCTATGGGAGGGTCAGAGAGTTTTTCGCAATGCATCAAACATATTTGTGTTCCTTAGGGTTTGGAATGACAATAGGGTGAATAATCAATGACAGAATCAATTACATTTTTGGGTGAACTATCCTATTAAAGCGATAGAAATTCTTGAATACATTTGTTGTTTTTGTTTTCTTAGCGCACAAAAAGTATTCTCGTACCTTCATAAAATTAAGGTTGAACCATTGTTGTCACATGACTATTTTAACAATGTCTTTACTACATTTATGGGCCTTGAATGAATCAGTTGCGTTGCTGCCTATGCCGGGTCAGAAAGCTTTTAGATTTCATCAAAAGTATCTTAATTTGTGTTGCAAAATGTGGATTTTTGGCCTGTTGCACACTATTGCGATGTCATTGTGTGCTATGTGGTTACCAACTTTAACATGTTGGTAAATTCTTGGGAAACTGCACGAGTTCACAGCTGATGATGTCTCTTTGGTGAGTTCTGAAACATCTAGAGCAGTGGTTCTCAACCATGCTCTTGAAGCACCTCATCCTTAATCAAAAGTATTTAAAGGGGGTCATCAGATGCTAAATTCACTTTAACATGTTGTTTGGACATAAATGTGTGTTGGCAGTGTGTACACATCAACCCTATAGTTATAAAAATCCACCCAGTGTTTTTTATTTAATCCCTAAAAATAATATCCTCTTTTTCAAATCAAGCCGTTCTCAGCTTCTTGTCTGTGTGACGTCAAATGGACGAAGGCCACTCCCACGATAGTTGATTGACATGGCCGTCTTAGTTTAGACCCGCCCTGAGTGAGCTGTCATCAGTTCTCCATTGTTTCGACGCCAGAGCAGGAGTAAACAAGAATGTCTCCATAGCGATTGAGGTGTTTTGTTGTTGGATTTAATAATGAATATATCAGTCATCATTTACTCTAGACATCTGAGCCGCTGAAGACGCAGTGGATTACATTTGTTTTTGAAGGGAATGCACCCCGATCTACCTAAATGTGTCTATGTTCGCGCCAATCATTCGTGATCCAACCTTACCTACAGCAGAAATGAGTATATGTTTTTTTTTATGAATCTTTGGGATCGCCTTTCCTAATAACGTGCTAGTTAGCAAGTTTCCCTGCTAAATGCTGCTAAAAAAAACAGTCTCTCAGAGTACTGCTCGTCACCCCACGGAAGAGAGGGGCAGGGTCAGCAGAGCTCATAAACATTTAAAGCAACATGCAACAGAAAGGAGTTGATTACTGTAGAGCAGATTTTGACAAGGTGAAAAGGGTGTTGTTTACACTACCATTGAGAAATTTTAACCAAAGTATGTTATAGACTTTTCATTAAGACCCTAAATAATCATATCAACTTAGAAAGCCCACTTAGAAAATGGGCATCCGATGACCCCTTTAATACAAATTTATCTGAATGTGTAATAGCTAGAAGCACTGGAAAACTCAAGACAGCGATGAAGGTGGTCATAATTTTATCATGATCTGCACTGACTGAAGTTCCTCTTACCTTTGTGCTCATCAGCTCTTATGGCTGAAATAGGAACTTCAAAGGAGAGATGCATAATGAATCTTTATATATTTGATAAAAGGTACCAGCCGATTTGCTTATGAGCATTTACCTTCGTTTAGGTTTTCATGAACGTCTCTGTTGCCTTGCGAAACAATGTTTAATACATACATCACTCTAAAAAGGAGTAGGGCTAATGCTAGCTGACCTCTTCAGGGGGGTTGTCTTGTTTTGTTGGCTTTCTCGGTCCATTTCGGCTTTGCAAGAAATGAGGTCTTTATGTACAAAGAGAAAGAGGCTAAAAGCTTTCAGAGAGGTATACACATACTGAATCTCATTTTGTGTGTTCCAGAGAAATACAAATTCGCTAAATCTTTTCCTCGTTCAATTTTCCTCCCTAACAGGCATTACAAAACCGTTGCTGGTATGTAACTGCTAATTTATCATTTCAGTGTATGATATCCTGTCATCTCCTCATTTGTCTATGAGTGTTTCTAATCTGAGATAATCCTGGTCAAATCCTTTGATTGTGAGTTTGGATGTGATCCATCTCTAAAGAAGCGATTTAATGGGCTTCATGGCACTTGGCGTTAAGTCATTTATCTAGCGGAATGACTGGTGATGCTTGTTTTAATAAGAGTGCACTTCATGAAAACCAAGGAGACTCGCCATTTAATTATCCAAAGGGAAGGCCGTTCTCAACCCTTGATCAAGCAAATTGCTGCGGGTTGGAAAAAATTTCCTCAAACTCACTCTTCCCTCACCTTCTTTGGAAGAGTTTGTGTGCCATTCCTTCTTGGATGAAGTCCACCCCCTACAGCTTCAGTGCCTGACTTTTTTGTATTTTAAAAGCTTCACAACAGGCTGGATTAGTTATTCTTACATCACCGGAGAATGATTATGTAAGCGAAGCAGTTTAGGCCTTGGCAGTGGCTTTGTGTTGCAAGTTTGCAGACATTCCACAGATGGTAAAGAAAACTATTGGGCACAGAAACACTGCCTCCATTTTCTCTCTCGGTCTGTTGTTTGATCCATTCTGAAGTTATTTATCCAAGGGAACAGGAATCAGTGTGTTTAAACATAAAAATGACATATTATCTTATGACAGAATAATCTTCTCTCACTTGCAAGAAAAATGCTTACACAGATTTGACTTGAAAAGTTTTGTACATCATAACTGCCATTGCTTTGTACTCAAATTCACTTAAAATAAACAGAAGAGGGTTTTATTGGCTAAACCAATGCATTAGCTAATGTAGTTCATGGTAATGTAGTTCTTTCTGTCTTTAGAGAATTTTTTTAACTAAGGTTTCAGTACTACTCTGACCCCTGTTATTTACATTTACATTTAGTCATTTTGCGGACGCTTTTATCCAAAGCGACTTACAATTGGGAAATACATAAAGCGATTAATCTTGAAGAGGCAAACAGACAGAGGAAGTGCCCCTAACACCAAGTCTCAGGCATAGTTCAAAAGTACAAGCTAGCAAGAGAAGGAGAGAAAGATGAAGATATAGAAAAAAGTAAAGTGTTTTCTTTTTATTTGAAGCAGGTTAGGAAAGGGAAAAGTGGCTGACTTGGATAGCTTTGCACCACAATTTTTTTTCTGTTTGTTAATGAGGGATTTGTAGAGTAAAAAACTATTTGTTTTTATTAACAGTGTACATTTTTTTATTTAATATTTATTGCAGTTTTATGAATTAGATGTTGATTTAAAAAAAAACTTAGCTTTTCCTTTAAACTAGAGGGAAATTGAGTGAAATCCTTTTAAATAAATATTTGGTGTTGTTGTTATGACAAATATTCCAATAAAATATGAGCAAATTAATATGCAAATATTTGCATGCCTGTAAGTCACAGAATACATTTATCTTTCAGACGAATCACTTTTACTGGGATTCTGCTGTGACTTTAGAAAATAAAACATACTTGGTTACTATAGTAACCTCGGTTCCCTGAGATATGGAACGATTACTGCGTCGAAGATCTTTTAAAAAAAAAACACCTTTTTAATCACGCAGTGTAACTGCACGTCCATTGGTTCGTGCAGTACTAAAAAACTAACCAATGGCTCGGCGACGGCGCGTGAGCCTATGGCTATGCAGCCCGCCATAGCTCGCCAAAATGGGCGGGCGTCTGGCTATATAAGCGGCCACTTCGCAGTCGCAACTCAGATTTCTTCGAAGAAGCGACTAAGGAGTGCAGCTCATAGCACAGCCAGGAACGCAGTACTCCTTCCATATCTCAGGGAACCGAGGTTACGATAGTAACCGAGTAGTTCCCTTTCGATATTTCACTCGTACTGCGTTGAAGACGCTTGTATGGGAATAAGTACAATCACGCCGTGCTATGACGTGGAATGACTCAACCAAGTCTCACGGGAGAGTAAGACCCAGGGGAGTCAATAGAATACACCAAGCACAGGCTGAGCCAAAGGGTCATCCGTGGCCTGGGTGTCATCCCGTAAGTTGATACCTTGCGTCCATATAGTATGGATAGACCAAGTGAAGGAGGGGCTTGAACAATGTTGGTCAAGTGAACCCATAAGATTGTTAAATAAGCAGAAAGGACTCTGGCCTGCATCGTAACAGGGCCAACTTTGGCATGGTTACCAGAGCCGACAAAAAGCTGTTCTGATTTCCTGTATGAGGCAGAACGCTCAATGTATACCCTCAGGGCCCTGACGGGGAAGAGCAGGAACAGTTCCTGGCTACCCGTCGAGGGGGAAAGCGCGGTAAGCGCTATGACCTGGGCTCTGAACGGAGTGGAGAGCACCTTAGGTACATAACCCAGCCTTGGTTCCAGGACGACCTTGGAGTCGTTAGGCCAGAATTCCAGGCAAGCCGGGTTGATGGATAGGGCCTGCAGGTCTCCTACTCGCTTATACGGAAGTACCGGCGAAGCCACTGCCATAAGGCCCAGCATTCTCTGGAAAGCTTTGAGCGGACGGGCGGTCCCTTCCTCGAAGGAAGCCGCGTGGTGCTGTATTGTCGTGGCTCGCTCCGCTGAGACAGTTGCTGTCATCTGCACTGAGTCAATAACTGTGCCCAGGAACGAAACTCGCTGGCTGGGCGACAGTATGCTCTTGGCAAAGTTGAACCTGAGCCCCAGGCAATGTAAGTGGCTGAGGAGGAGGGTCTTGTACCATGTTAAAACCACCTCTGACTGGGCCAGAATGAGCCAGTTGTCGAGGTAGTTGAGTATATGATTTCCCATCTGTCACAGAGGGGAGAGAGCCACATCTATGCATCGCCTAAAAGTGCGGGGAGCCAGGTACAGCCCAAACGGGAGGACCTTGTATTAAAATGCAACCCCTTCGAATGCGAATCTCAAGAATCGTCTGTAATGGGGGGCTACCTGGATGTGAATGTACGCATCTTTCAGATCCAGCGACATGAACCATTCCCCTGGGCATATTTGCGAGAGGATCTGTTTTAAAGCGATCATCCTGAACAACCTTTTCATCAGGGCGTAATTCAGTCTGAGATCTAGAATAGGTTGCAGGCCATCATCTTTTTTGGGGATGAGGAAGTAGTGGCTCTAGAAGCCTGACTCGCTCTGGGCTGGAGGAACGATTTCTATGGCTCCTTTTTCCAGCAGATTCATCACCTCTGCGCGGAGGACTTGAGCGTCCTCGCTGCGCACTGTGGTGGCGAGCACACTGCGGAAGCGCGGTGGTCTTCGAGTGAATTAAAGAGTATAACCTCGTCTTATCCTAGCCATTACCCACTCTTGCCCACATGGCAAGAGGTTGAAGCAGCTGTAAAGACTGGCTCCATGAGGGCAGGACACTCAGGGTAGGCAGAAAAAAACTTTTGCTCTATTTTTGAAAATGTATGTGTTTTATTTTGTACGCTATCACAGCGGTCGAAAACCCAGCCGCTAAAGTGGGCCTGTGGGGAACCAAAAACACACTTTCCTCTGCACCCAGCGCTAAGCGGGGTGGCAAGAGGCACATTCGAGGCTGCTTCTGGGGTGGTCCAACGGTAGCGAGACTCGGGGCCCCTCCTCTTTCTGCCTGGCTGATTAGGAGGACTTCTGAGGTCGCTTCGGGAAGGGGTAGAGTCGTGCCGAGCGTAAGCGCCCTCTATCTCGCCGACTCTCAGGAGGTCGGGGCTCAGGGGTGGCTGGCGTTGGCTTAGCTGTCTGAGTCGGCGCAGGCCTAGGGCGACTGGAAGCAGCAGAAGAGCTGTTGCGCTTAGGGAGGAAGTTTCGCATCGCTTGAGACGACTTCTGCGCCTCCGTGAAGCATTCCACAAAGCCCTCCACAGCTGGGCCAAACAGGCTGCCTGACGAAACCGGAGCATCGAGGAAGGGAACTTTGTCCACCTTCATCTCCGTCATCGTGAGCCAGAGGTGGTGCTCTAAAACCATCAGGCTGGACATCGAATGCCCAATGGCTTGGGCAGTGGCTTTGGTGGCGCGTAGAGCCAGGTGTGTCACGCCTCAGGTCCCTGAGTGAAGCTGCATCCAGACCGGCTTCCTCAATGGTGAGCATCTTGGCGAGGAAGACCTGGAGCAAAGCCATAGAGTGCAGCGCCGAATCCGCTTGTCCAGCCGCCAAGTAGGCACGTCCAGCAAGTGCAGATGTGGCTCTGCACAGCTTGGACGGATGACTCGCCCTTGCCTTCAATCCGATAGCCGTGGGCAGGCAGAGATGTGCGACCATGGACTCATCCAGAGGAGGCAGGTGCTCGTATCCTGTCCTCGTATGGCTGTCCTTCGGGGAGGGAGGCTGATCGTGTTGAGTGAAGAGGACGGGCGAATGCTCTCTCTGTGGTGATTGCGAAGCACGCATTGAACCGACGTGAGCTCGCTTATCACTGGCCGCTCGAATCCTCTGCCCCACTGTTTTTTCCTCACAAGTCCCTGGCACGAAGAAAAGGGGAGAGCGCTAGGGGTGGAGTCGCTCTCTGAAAAAAAGGCTATCCGCGAGTGCAAAGAGGCAAGACTGAAACTCTCGCAATGAGAGCAGTCAGTCCCGCTGAGCACAGCATCAGCGTGGCATTTCCCCAAGCATGACACACACTCCGTGTGAGTGTCATCAGCGTGCAGGGGAGACCGGCACATCTTACAATGATGGTGCTGCATTTGCAACAACGCCGTTAAATTTGCTCTTTTAGTGAGGCTTTTAGATCGACGCCGGATGGCGGCAGGGGATGACCGATCTGCAAGCTGGCTGCAGCGAGAGGTCCAATCCGGCTGCTGAGGCATTTCAACGGCGGATCCCGGCATCAGCGAAGAGTCCGCGAGGAAGGGTATTAGTCGCTGAAGAGAAGAAATCTGAGGTTCGTCAAATCTGAGTTGCCGCCCATTTTGGTGGGCTATGGCAGGCTGCATAGTCATAGGCTCACGCGCCGCCGCCGAGCCATTGGTTTGTTTTTTAGTACTGCATGAACCAATGGACGTGCAGTTACACTGCGTGATTAAAATAAGACTTCAGTTGAAGAGGAAAAAAATAGTTCTTCCCATACAAGCGTCTTCGATGCAGTTCGAGTGAAATATCGAAAGGAAACCCTCTTCTTATCAA
Organism: Gymnocypris eckloni scoliostomus; assembly: GCA_027564155.1. NCBI lineage: Eukaryota > Metazoa > Chordata > Actinopteri > Cypriniformes > Cyprinidae > Gymnocypris > Gymnocypris eckloni. The sequence goes on along the minus strand of CM050419.1, from coordinate 19,364,834 downwards.
AAAAAAAATTTTGATTGTGTAAGGTCCCTGGGTTGGTTATATGGATTTATGCTGAATAAAACAGCTCTTTATTTTGCATTAGAATTTATTATACTGAAATTACATTTTATTTTAAAATGTAGGAAACCGAACCAGAGCTTAAAAAAATTAATACAAAATTATCCTTTGGCATCAGTGTACAATCTCTGCCGAGTGGTCATTGAACTGTTTGGGGCATCTTTACACTTATTTAATACATGATCACAAACCACAGACTTATTACAGTAAAGCAGTATGCAGCAAACAAATCCATAAATATAATTTACTAGTTTATCGCATAATTTACATTTATTGAATTTGTTGAAATTTTATTGTAAATATTATGTATTCATTTGATTCACTTTGATTGTACTCTTTAGCTAACAAGGATAAATATATATTTTTTAGATTGCCTCAATCTGAGATATAAGTTCGTGATTTATACATTTTAAAGATTAGAGGTATTTTCATCATAATATAAATAAAATAATATAAAGATGTTCTCAGGTACACATTAGGCTTTGCATCACATTTAACAAATAATAAACAACTAGATCTGCCATAAAGGGCATAAGTCATTACACAATTTTGCCAGAAATGTTAATTTAACAGAAAACCAATTGGGTTCTGATAAACAGAAGTGGTGCAGGTATAAAAAATACCATGGCATCATATCTGCCAAACCACAACAAGCCTCTTTTTACCTGAAAATAGCAGGACAGGGAAATGTCAGACAAGGTAAAAATGCAGCGGAATTTAAAAACACATGCAGAGAGAAAAGAACAACTGCTCCTTCCTGTAAAAGTAGGCGGGGTCATTTAAAAAGAGAGAGAGCAGTGCTAGGATTGGCTTCTGTTTGGGCTACTTCCTGAATAAACAAAAACAGAGGAGAACAGCTGGACAGGTTTTTGGCCCAGAGCTGAACTGCAGAAGAAGCTGTTAAAAGACACCTCAGTGGGATTCCACCATCCTCTACTATCTGTGTGTGTCTGGGACAGAGTGTCTGGATGTAATCTGCCGTGTGAGGGAGGAGGGGCCGTTTCAGAAAGGAAGAGAGAAAGTGAAACTGTTAGGAAATTCAAAAGTTCTTGGGAGGAGTCACAAGAAACAACAACTTCACTGAGAAGAATGATGGAGAAAGGATATGAGATTCTCTCAGATAACACGTATACTAATACTGTCAGTGTTAATATCACAGGTATGTAGAGTCTTCATAGTTCTTTTGTTTTTACTTTATCCCATCTGCTCTAAAGTTTTACTGTCTGTTCTGGGGGGGAAACTAAGGCATAAACTTTATATGAGTTTAAGTGGGCATGTTTTGAAACTGGCTGGGCAGAACATCCTGTTAATTCAACTTACAGTTAAAGCAGCACAATTGAATTCTCTGCACGGATATACTGTATGTGCAAAGTAAAACACAGAAGTATTTGCAGGAAATGCAATGACCTCACTGGTAAATAAAAGTGCATATTTACATAGTGTGAACAAGCATCCTGTGTCATTCAGCAAACCCAGCACATACGTGTGCCTTGTGCCTTATGCCTCGACTACCATTCATTTTCTAGGCTGTGAAGAGATCAACATTTTAGTGTTTATGTCATTAGCTGAAACTTAAAATATATTTAGAAAAAATATTCAGTAATTTAAATAAACCTAACATAACATAAAATAAAAATACTGGTTGAAGAATTTAACTAAATGTTACTTTAGTAGCTAACGGAAATAAAGAAATTTAAGTTGAAGTACGAAAAACGCAAAACTAAAACTGAAATGAAAATAATAAATTAATTAAATCAATATAACATATTTTACAATTATAAATATATTGTTAAAAATATAAAAACATGTAAGATAGATGACTAGAAAACAAGATACATCAAACTTGAACTAAAAATGTTTTATTATCTTACACACAAAATCTTTACTTTCTTTACTTTTCTTTACTTTTACACAATTTCTGAAACCTGAAACTCAAAAAAAAGAACCACACAACAAATCTGCAAAACCATACACTAATTCCTGGCCTTAGACAGTTTTCAATTTCATAAATCATTTTTTGCAAAACACAACACGCTATTATCTATGTAACACTCAACAAATCTAACAGGAATTAATATTGAGGCAAAAGTGTTTGGAGATGTTTGCTTTTGAGATGTCTTTGTGATATTTTGGACGTAGTGCTTCATTTTGCAAGAGACTTGAGGCATTTTGTGTGTACAATTCTTAGATTTGTGTGTAAAGATTTGAGAAAAAATAGAGGCAAAGTTTTGAAAATGTGTGTAAGCAGCTGAAAAAAAACTGTAATAGTATATAAATAATGCTACAATAATATTTTATTTTACAAATCACTAGGTGAAGCAGAAAAGGTTGTCTTCGCACCAGCAGAAAACTTCCATAACTACAAAACCAAATTATTATGTGTAATAGATCCTCACATGCTCAAAAATCACAGCTTTGGGGTGTGAAATATGATGAAATTTCGAACATCATGAATATCATTAATGTTAATGCTTAGGCTGATTGCGCTAGCTTATCTAAGACTGCTAATCCATAGCCAGTGAAAACCATATCAATTACAAATCAAATCAATTCTCTAATTTTTATCTTGACTGCTAAACATAGTAATGAAAACCTTAATTAAGAGAAACATCGAAAGACGACTGAGACTCTTCCACTCATGCAAGGGCAAATTACAGATGCATCCATTAATAGATTCTTTATCATTTTGTCCATTTTTTTGTATTCAAGAGCCTGTATTTGATTATCCTAATTTAAATATATTTTCTTTTAAGGTGAAGTAAACTAGCTGGAACTTTCGAAATCTTGTAGGAGTAAACGGTGTTTTCCTCACCTCACCTTTGACTTGAATGTGATGTGAAATTATGTTTGTATCATAGATTACTCATACAGAACTTACTTGAGCAACAACCTTTCTTTTGAGATTTTACATTCTCTTTGCCCTGGAGTAAAAATTTGTATTGTTTGCAAATATATCCCTTGTGCTCTGGCTCAGAGCTTCCTGAACTAATGTCCTGGGACTATCACTCAATGACGGTCCACCATTTTTGTTACAATGTGCTTCCTGTGTATGTTGTTCCCGATTGAATGCGTAACTGGAAATTACATTCTTTGGCAATGTGTTGTCAACATTTTGTAACTCGCGTTGTTCTTGATCCATGACGCTGTGGTTTTATTCTCCAAGATTTGAAATAAGGGTTGAAATAACAGGATTGCTAAATCTGTGTTGCCAGGATTCATTCGGAGGGGAGAAAAAGTTCAGTTCTCTCGAAAATTGAAAGCTCATTTTTTTTCTAACGGAGTGACCTCTAAAGTAATTTATTATGAAACGACCATGTTGTTTGACCAAAATGTCATTGTCTGATATCACCAATGTGAGAGTCGCAAATAGAAGGCATTTGAAAAGGGTACATTTCACTTTTAACATACATAAGAGGGCATTTTTCAGAGGCAGATTTCATGTCAGCACAGAGGAAATTTTGACAGAGATGCCACATTTTTAGATATAAGATGAATGCAGCCATATGGTGGAGGTCCGGACCCATGTTTGGGAGGTTTTGCTGGCCATGGTGTTTTTTTCTTTTTGTACTTTTTTGCCTCCTGTTCTCGCCAGATGGCTGTCACACAAGCCATTCCTCACCCACGGTCGCCTAATTTGCCATTATTCTTTCTCTAATGGGGCCATTAACAACATCACTGATAATTGAATCGAAAGTTTCCCTCGATTGGGCTGTTTTGGGGTTTTAATTGCCAATAGGGCACATCCGAGATCGTTCTTGTAAGTTCCAATCTCAAGGTGTTTCCTCTCGATTTGACCAAATCGATAACACAAACGATTGCAGACTGTTGGGCTACTGGTCTTCAGTTGTTCATATATTTGAAAGAATGAAAATATACCATCACAGTGAAAATACATACAGTACACAATGTTGAATGTTAAAATAATTGGAACTTTTGTATGTCAAATGAATGCAGGGAATATAATATAAATATGACATAGACCTGTTTATCATTTAAAAACTTTAAAAATCAATATGCAAATAATATATTTAAATGCACAGAATTGAAATGCAAATGTAAATTAAATAATGATAAAATGATGAAAGTAGCTAACTGTATATAATTATAAGATGTTTCAAGCTAAAGAGACTTAATTTGATGAATAATCGGTTTAACATTTATTAGTTTTAAAATTAATGTATAATATAAATATCTGCTGATAAAAGTAGCCAAATGAATATTATTCAGAGATGATTTAGTTTAGATTATTCAAAAATTTATTTAACATTTTTAGTTTTAAAATTTGTTTATAAAACGATATACATACTGTATAGTTAAACAGAAAATAACAGGCTAAGCTAACAGCTTTTTAAATTATTATTTTTAATTGTTCAGTGGCTAAAAACTAAAAAGTCTCTACTGTCAAAACGACACCTACCCTGCGAGTGGAAAATAAGTTTATGCGTGAGCTTGAGGAGGGGGTGACATCTTTTGACAGTTTGCTTGCGTAGTCCAAAAACTTCCAACCACAGAAAGCTCTAGCTGTATCTACTTAGAAACCCAAACTGTTTGTTTTCCCTTTCCACTTGTAAGAACTTGTCACTGGCCTAAAAGAAACTCCCAAATGCTTGAAAGAGTTGCTATTTTAAGTCTCTTTGCAGTCATGAATATTCTACACTTCTGACACAATGTAGCGCGGTTCTTTCAGCTGGGCGCATAAAGTATGGAAAGGAACATCAAAACGGAGTGTTCAACATGGTAGCATATCTCTTTCTCCCTCTCTGCTCGTGTAATACAAACAGAGTAACAGCACTGACATCCATCGTGAAGTTTTGTTCTCTGTCACAAGGTGTTTGGAGACTGACTTCATCCAGTTAGTTCATTGCTAACCTTGTATTATGAGGCTACACATACAGAGACTGAGACAGTTGACAGTTAATTATAGGAGCTGTGGATCGCTGTAGACATGTTTGTCAGCTGTATGCCGATTGACTCGCAACTTGTTTATTTCTCAATGCTGCTCCATTGTTTTCTGGAGCTGCTTAGATGAGTCTATTTTGCAACGTGTGAGAAGGGCCCCGGGGCTTGCCATAATGATGGTAATAAGAGAATGCATCCTGAACTGTGAGAGAGAGAGAGAGAGAGAGAGAGAGAGAGAGAGAGAGAGAGAGAGAGAGAGAGAGAGAGAGAGAGAGAGGATAACTGCATTGTTTGGGGAGAGGAAATAATTGGTGAAGGTGACCTGATATGTTCATGAGTGAATTACCGACAGTCCTCCTCTCATTTAACCTGCGTTGTTGTACCACCTCTGCACTTCATTCTGTTCTGTATCTGCAGTTTTACTGTGACATGCAGCATTGCTTGAGTATTCACTATAGCCTACATAAAAAAGTGCTGGGTGTTTATTTTCAAACATACAGTAAATGTTCTCTTTACATTTAGTCCAGCTGAATAGGGCAGTGGAAAGCGAACAAACTGAAGCTCTCATCACTTGTGAAAATGTATTTTTCATTAGGAATGCTATACAGAGGCCCTTAAAATCAATTTCAATTATTCCAACTAATCCGTATACAAGCATCACTGCAATTTGTGAAAGACAGAGAGTGAGAGAATAATGTGTTTAATTCAAACAGAGTGATGGAGACAAACTGAGAGGCAGATAGAGGTAATGAAAGAGACCGAGTGTGATTGTTGGAAATGCTGAGACAGACAGTGAAAGATGGAGGAGTGTCAGTCACCTCTGCTGTGATGGAGACCAGGGAGACTTTTTAAACACTCTGTATATACTAAATAATATACTGGTTTGCAGCCGTTGCTGCAATTGTTTTTCCGTTCTCTCAGAACCCTTGGATGGGAGTTAACACATTAAATATGAATAAAGTAATTGACTTTCATAGTATAACATTTAATAGATTGGTATTGTTTGTGCATTAATGAATATATACATATATAATCATATGACCCTGGACCATAAATTCAGTCATAAGTAGCATGGGTATGTTTGTAACAATAGCCAAAAATACATTATAAGGGTTAAAATGATCAATATGTCTTTTAAGCCAAAAATCATTAGGATATTAAGGAAAGATATATATAGTGTAGTGTAGAATAAGCATATTAATCTATATACATTGATATACAGTGATATTAGAGGCTGTAATTGCTGCAAAATGTGCTCCAATACTTATGCAACATGATATTTTTGTGTTATTATCTGGTTTGCATTTCCCAAAAGCCAACTATGGTCGCAAGTTCTGTTGAAATCTTTTGGTAACGATGGAACTTGCGACTATATTTGCTTTTGGGAAACTCACCCCATGTTTTTGCTTTGTCAGTATGTATTATACTGGAGTGAAGGATGGTAGATTGATGGGGTGGAATACACATTTTTCAACAAAATATAAAGAATCTAAATACTCTCTAAATCTTCTGTATATATTGATAAAATCTAAATCCACTGAATATATGATAAAAAAGTAAAACTCGTATACATTAATTAGTTGCAATCCAGTTTAACCAGACTGTCTGTTCTGGTATTGCACTCCTCTGTGAAAATTTTAATTATGCCTTTGTCATTCTTTTCAGCACAGATATCCCTCCTTTCTGTGTAATTATTATAGACTGTACTTTATTCACAAAACTCTTTGCTAATTTCTTGGCAAAATTAATGTGGTGATATTATGGTAAATGTATTTATATCCAGATGGCAATATAGTCAAGACACATTCTGTACAGTACCAGTATTATATGGCATATTGTGGTAGTCGGCATATTCCTCTAAAGGATTTATGTTGCTTAATTTTTACATTTAAATGAAATTGTTTTGGTGTTATGGGCATGTTTGTGCTGTTAGCTGATTTACATAATTCCTTTAGTCAATGGTGTGCTAAAACACACAGAGGAAATAAACAATGCCAACAGTGCAACTCATTCTTTGTCAATATCCTCCTCACACTGTCTATACACTTAAAATCTCCTATCCTCCTTTTATAAAGGCTGCTGTGGCATCTCGTGTTTAACACACACACGCACGCACGCACACGACAAAGCACTCTTGCCTTATTATAAGTCTGGTTCAACCCCGGTTTGACAGAATTAGGATGAAAGGAAGCATTGTGAGGAACCTGTAATATGTCTTATGACTGTAGACATCTAAAGAAGCACAGATAGCCACGTTTGCCTGGTCAGTAACAATAACTGCTTACAAAGGCACAAGAAGATCCCAATCAAAGCCTGTACATGTAATTAAATGGATTTGGTGCACAGCGAGGGTCTATCTGCAGGACCTGAGGCTACAGTGCTCATCTAGAACTGAGCTAAGAGAGACAGCAGACCCTGAGACAGCGCTTTATGAGAGCTTGAGATGAGTGCTCTGATGACAGGTTGTCTCCCACGGAGGAAACAGAGCCATGGGTTCAGGTTTGGACTTCAAAGCTCCTGGTTTAAGCTGATAATCGAAAGACATGTGAGCTGGAAAATGTACAGCTGAATCAAAGACTTGATTACTATTATAGCAGAGGCCCTTCAGGCTAGAGGTGAAGATGATGGTAGCTGGCTTTCTGACACCTTTTATGCCCATTAGATGTTCGGTTACATCAGAGTCAGGGCTGTGGGCAGTCATTTGGCGAACACTCCTGGGGAGGATATTGTTTTTGTTTGTGTGTGTGTGTTGTTTCAATTGTTGGATGTGCGTATGAATACGTGTGTGGAAATGTTGAAATAAAAAAGGGGATATCTTAACAGGAAAGCATTAAATATAAATAATTTTACAATGTTACAAAAAATGTCAAAAACGGTTCTCCACAAAATAAAAGCAAAACAGTTTTGGCATTGATAATAAGAAATGTTTCTTGAGCACCAAATCAGCATTTTATATATATATATATATATATGCACAGTGCTGCTAGAAAGTATGTGATCCCTTTAGAATGTTCTATATTTCAGCATAAAAATGACCCAAAACATCATCAGATTTCATAAATGTCCTGAAAGTAGACAGAATGTGTAATAGTCTGAGAGAGGTTGCAAAAGTTCCCAGGGTAAGTTTTAAGTAACTAAAGGCCTTTCTCAAATTGGCTAATGTTAATGTTCATGAGCTCACCATCATGAGAACACTGAGCAACCATAGTGTGTATGGCAGAGTTGCAAGAAGAAAGCCACTGTTCTCCAAAAAAATTTGCTTGCTAAAGATCATGTGGACAAGCCAGAGGACTATTGGAGAAAGGTTTAATGGATGGATGAAACCAAAATAGAACTTATTGGTTTAAATGAGAAGCTATTATATTCTGAGAAAAGAACACACTGCATTCCATGTTAAGAATCTTATCCCATCTGTGAATCATGGTGGTGGTAGTATGATGGCTTGCGCCTGATTTGCTGCATCATGGCCAAGAGAGCCTGCCATCATTGATGAAACAATGAATTATAAATTATACCAGCAAATTCTAAGGGAACACATCAGGACGTCTGTTTAAAAATAGAGTCTCAAGAGAACATGGGTCATGCAGCAAGACAACAACCCAAGCACACAAGTCAATCTACCAATGAATGGTTAAAGAAGAACAAAGTTAATATTTTGAAATGGCTCAGTCAAAGTCCAGACCTTAATCCAATTAAAATGTTGTGGAAGGACCTAAGAAAACAGTTCATAGGAGGAAACCAACCAACAACCCAAAGTTTAAGTGGTTCTGCACTATGGAATGGGCTAAAACTCCTACATGTTATTGTGCAGGACTGAGCAGCATTTACAAGAAACTTTATCTTCAGTTACAGCAGCAAAAGGGGGTCACACTAGATACTGAAAGCAAAGATTCACATTCGCACAGATATGTAACACTGGATAATTTCACAAACTTTCAAGCAACACTGTCTTATATATATACATACATTTAGTTAGCATTAAGTAGTGCTTCAAAATAGTACATTTCAAAATGGAGAAAAAAAATAAGAAAGCTATAAACACCCTTCACATAGCATTTTATTTCACTTCAATACCCGTTAAGTTGTCTCAAAAGGCACATATTAAGACCACCACATCACTGTGTGAGGAAATTTAATTTGACAAATTTAGATTTGCTTCTCAGATTTGCTAGGGACTCACCAGGCCTCCATTTCACCCTAAATTCTGTTCCATCTCCAGTCACACTCAGTGTTATAAAACAGCTGAAAAACAAACCTCAAATATTTACTCTGAGCTCAGCCATGTTCATTTCTGTCCTCAACGTATATTATATGATTATACCATGGAAAATACGCTCAAATTTCAAGAAAGGCTTTGTTGGTAATTTTGGGGATTAAAGTGATGATAGAAGACAGCGAAGAAGAAATATAGAGCATATTGGTCGCACACAACCATGATTCCCTGAGGGACAATCTTTGCCTTTATTACATCTCTGGACTCTCTATGTTATTTTCTCTCTCATTCTCTCTCTCACACACTCAATCTCTGTGTTACTTAATCTGTGCCACAACACACATGGCATTTGTGAGACATGGACAGGGCTTTGCAAGGGCCTTCTTTTTCTCTCTCTCACTGTGTGTGTGTGTGTGTGTGTGTGTGTGTGTGTGTGTATGTTTGTTTTCTTGAAAAGCTGATGAAATTCCTGTGAAACCTATAGCTCTTTCCTAGCCTTGTTGCTGTGTAGACACATTTTAGTTGAAGTGAATTGGTACTGAGAGCCAATAAAGAAAACATGTTTTTCTGCACACTCATTTGAGGACAGGAAATAAGAGATGACAAAAAAAAAACTGAGTGCTAAAAAGCAGCAGTTCTGCCCAGTCTGTGTCAGAGTATGTGTAGAAACTTCCTTCAGGGACCATGATGAGATCAGTTTAAGGCGACGTGGGAGATTGGGTGTTGAAGGTATATTTCACAATCAAGGAATCCCCAGCCTGGAACTGCCTGAAGAGAATTGAACCCTGCTGCTACACACACACACACACACACACACACACACACACACACACACACACATGTTGGTTTTTATGGTTTACGGGGACTCTCCATAGGCGTAATGGTTTTTATACTGTACAAACTGTATATGCTATTGCCCTACACCTACCCTACACCTAAACTTAGCCCTCACAGGAGACTGTGTATTTCAACTTTCCCCCAAAAAAACTGTCATACCCATGAAATTAGACAAATTTGTGTCCTCATAAACCACATAAACATGCACACACACACACACACACACACACACACACACACACACACACACACACACACACACACACACACTGTATATATAGCTTTTTCTTTATGTATTCTAATTTAGCCGACAAGGTAATTTTTTTTATGTGTCCTTTAATATGTGTCTGAATGATGCTGCTCCACAGCCAAGAGAACACGTTATGGCACATGATAAGATTAATTCATGGGAATGCCATCACTCAAGACTCCATATTTAATTGATGTTTTAGGGAAGGACATGCATTGCTCAGGGCCGATTAGTTAATGCTTCTCTCTGTGAAAGTATATGTAAATATATACAGTATGCATATGCATACATACTGTATATTTGTAGATATATTTATATAAACTGTGTAAACTGATATATGTACAAATATTTGTCTTTCTTTCTTTCTTTCTATCTATCTATCTATCTATCTGTCTGTCGGTCGGTCGGTCGGTCGGCCGGTCGGTCTGTCGGTCTGTCGGTCTGTCTGTCTGTCTGTCTGTCTGTCTGTCTGTCTGTCTGTCTGTACAATTGTTGAGACGAGTACAAAATCTAGTTGAGAACAATTGTGAGAACTGAGTTCACGAATCTAGTTGTTGGCATTGGTTGCGACATTTACTGTACCATTTATTGATGGGAAGTGACATGGAAGGATCATAAAATGCCAATATTCTGTATATTTGTAAAATGTTAGAGAGAATTTGCCAATTTGTTGAGGTTAACTACTAAATCTGGTTATTTGGTATATTGTTTTGGCTTTCGGCTTTTATTGAAGTGCTTATTTTAATGTATTGTAGATACTGCTGCCGCACTGAACTTTTGGCTCAAAGAGTAAATGCAATGTATCCATATCAAAGAGGTGCTGCAAAGTGAGTGATACGTTCTACTTTCAATTTATTTCCGTTTATCTGTAATTTGTTGATTAAAAAGTCAGGATTGTAACAGATGGGTGTGTACGCAGGGTGCCAGGGTGAATTCTGTGATTTTATCATTCCAGTTGTAGATATAATAACATTTTGTAAGCAACTGTGTTTCTTGGCGGATTTACTGAGGAAAGATAAGTCTTGAATTGAGATTTCTTTGCATTTACATTTTCTTTTATGTCAAGCCAAGGCTGACAGAAGTAGGTGGGATGAATCCATTTAACTTTTTTTAACACAACTGATTGGCTATGTAATAGTAGCAACAGTTTGGGGCCTTTAATTCTCCCAGATTTTTTGGGCTTCTGACAAGCTATTAATTTAGCCTACTTTATTTATTTATTCATTTTTTTAAATGTTTTGTTTAATGTAAAATGCAAAACATATAATAATGTATTATCTTTTTAGTAGTGCTGTTAAAGTTGCTTCTGTAATTACATGCAAATTAATGCAAATTTATTTTAACGGCACTAATTTTATTAAAGCGCGATTAACGCAGTGCATATTTTCTGTTTGACCCTTGGCCCAAACTCTAGTTGGAGAAATGGAGATGCACAGCATTGCCAACTTAGCAACATTGCATACCCCTTTAGCGAATTTTTTCCCTTCAAAAAAGCGCCCAAACCTTCTTTAGTTTATTTAGTATCGCGGGTACTGCTGCGCAAGGTCTTGATGTCTCAGCATGCGCTGCGTGCACACATCTCTCTCTCTCTCTGTCCGTTCAGCACTCGGCAGCTGAGGAGCAGCGCTCTCAGTTAAACACAGATATTATGTTGCTTCTCTAATTTTACATGCAAGTAGGGGTGGGCGATATGACCAAAATCTTATATCACGATATGACAAATTTTATATCACGATAACAATATATATCACGATATAGTCATTCTTTTTCTTTTAAAAGGGTTTTTATTATATTAAAATCTTTGATACCATAGAATTTTCATAATCCTTGTCACCAATGTCAATATTAAACTAATACAACCCTAAAGAGAGAGAGAGAGAGAGAAATTAAACCTCACTGAAGATAAATAAACAGTCAGTGATGAAATAATGATAAGAAGACCATCTGTTCCTCTGGAAACAATTCCTCCGCAGAGGTGAGAGCAGATCCGTTGCTGGCCGAAGAGCTAAACACATTCTACAGCTGCTTTGAATGCAATGGCGGCGGCGCGACTCTGCCGATCAGCGCGTCAGGAACCAGCAGACAGAGCAGCGATCATGTATTCACCATGTCGGAGGACGAGGTTCGGAGGGAACTAAAGAGAGTGAACGTCAGAAAAGCAGCAGGACCTGATGGGATTACTGGCCGCGTTGTGAGGTTCTGTGCTGATCAGCTTGCTGGTTTGTTTACATCCATATTTAATGAGTCCCTCGCTACCTCTGTTGTTCCCACCTCTTTTAAAAAATCTGTCATAATCCCTGTGCCTAAGAACAGTAAACCCTCTTGCCTGAATGACTATCGTCCAGTTGCCCTCACATCAACAGTCATGAAGGTTTTTGAGAGACTTTTAAAGAAATACATTTGCTCCTCCATGCCTGTTACTTTGGACCCTCTTCAGTTTGCCTATCGGCCAAATTTGTCTACTGATGATGCCATCTCCCAGGTCCTGCACTCGTCCCTCACACACATTGACAGCAAAAATGGCAACTATGTAAGGCTGCTTTTCATCGACTATAGCTCCGCTTTTAATACAATAGTCCCCAGCAAGCTGGCTGTTAAACTCTCAGACCTCGGCATAACCTCTTCACTTTGTGACTGGATTCAAGATTTCCTCACCGCCAGACCACAAGTGATGAAAGTCGGCCAGTTCACCCTGAATGTAGGAGCCCCACAGGGCTGTGTCCTGAGCCCCCTGCTCTACTCTCTATACACCCACGACTGCGTGTCCTCTCACAGCTCCACTTCGATCATAAAATTTGCTAATGATACTGTAGTTCTGGGCCTCATTAACAACAATGATGAGGCCGCATACTTGGATGAGGTGGAGAGACTCACATCATGGTGCCAGGACAACTGTCTCTCTCTGAACATGAGCAAAACTAAAGAGCTGATCGTGGACTTCAGGAAGAGACAGCAGCGGCCCTACACCCCTCTTATGATCAGTGGGACCCCTGTGAAGAGGGTGAGTAGCTTCAAGTACCTCGGTGTAAAAATCTCCGAGGACCTGACATGGACTACACACATTCAGACTCAGGTTAAGAAAGCCAGGCAAAGACTGTACCATCTGCGACAGCTGAGGAAATTCAGGGTCTCACCAACAATCCTGAAAACTTTCTACTCGGGGGCCATAGAAAGTGTACTGACTCAGTGCATCTCAGTGTGGTATGATAACTCATCAAATCAGGACTGCAAAGCTCTACAGAGAGTCGTGCGCTTAGCTGAGCGCATCTCAGGGTCTGCTCTCCCCTCTCTGCAGGACATCTACCTCAAACGCTGCAAAAGCAGGACTGCTAAAATCCTCAAAGACTCAACTCACCCCAGTAATCGTCTTTTCTGTTTACTGCCATCTGGCAAGCGCTTCAGGAGCACGATGGCAAAAACTGAGAGACTGAGGAGGAGCTTCTTCCCATTAGGCCATCAGGCTCCTTAACACAAACCCAGTTTCATAAACATTTACAAGACTCATTATTAACTGTAACTGTGTTACTTTTATATAATTTTATTTGTATTCTTTTGCACTGTCCACTGAGCGGACCTGATTTGATTTACATTTCACTTCTGATTACACCCTGTATAATTTATTATGTGACGAATAAAGAAATCTTGAACCTTGAAGAAAATAATTACAATGCAACAGGACAAAAAACTACAATAAATAAGAAACGCTACATACATTGAGTAAATTAATTAGTCTTCACTGTGTCAATTATATCTATCTATCTATGATAGATATAATTAACACGTGTATTATGTATAGATTCTATACATACTATAAATATATAATTATTATTGTTATTTTTTTATTCACATTAAAGTTACAAAAGTGATTTAGTCAAGACCAATGACAGATTTTCTTGCAGTGTGCTTTGATTAACATGAATGGCAGACAGAACGAGTATTGAACAGCTTCCCCTTTAAGACCGAAGTCCGGATCCAATATAGCTAAGTTACTGTTACATGCATTTTTTCTTTCTGCTCTTTACTCTCTCTTAAAACCTAAATCGCTGTGTTTATGAGGATACTTGCAAAGACCCTCGATATTCTGTTGATATTCTGACGCATATAAGTGTGTTTATGTAATTGTTCAAAGTCGGCAAAAAGGAAAAAGAAAAAGCGCGGTTCTCTCACACAGAAAGAGACGGTGCATGCATGTAGGTCTGTTGTTTGAGTTTCAACGGCTTAAAATCAATTGTTTTAAAACTATAGTGCTTAAAAACACGTGACCATGCTACAGATGTAGTCCCTTGTATAGAAATGAGCTCCTCGTTTTGTCCTGGCTGGTCGTTCTCTGCTTCTGTCTCCCCTTCACACCCCGTGGTGGGCGGCGTAAAAAGATTGCAGTCACTCAAATTATGAAAAGGTATTACCGTAAACAATGTATTCTGCGACACCACGAAATAAACGATAGAACATAATATGAAACGATATACTTTTTATTTCGTCCATCCAGTGCTGTCAAACAATTAATCGCAATTAATCACATCCAATTTAAAAGTTTGTTTTAACATAATATATGGCTGTGTACTGTGTATATTTATTTTGTATATATAAATAGACACACATGTGCATGGAAAAAATATATATTTTAAAATATAAACTGGGAGGGGAGTGCAAAATGTCCAATAATTTATCATGACAATACTGTCCAATGGGTATGACCTAGTCTCGCGTAGCCAGACAGTCTGGAATCTATGGTAGCTTTCACTGGCCAAGGCCCGCCCATGAGGCCACCGACATGTCAAACAACCAATCACAGTTCATTTCATTCAGCGTCACATTTCGGGGCGTGAAAATGTCGCCACAATAATAGACCGGTGTGTAAAACTCTCGGACGTATTTTAAAGATTCTATGCCATGAAATTTAAATATTTCACATACTTTTGAAAATCCAGAGTCTATTTGATGCTGATAAGCTTTTGTCATCACAGGAGTAAACACGACCGCTTTCTTCTTTTGCGAGGGGGTTTGGCATCACGACATCCTTGTTTCCAGGTCAAACGTTAAAGAACGTGACACACACGTCTCCCGGAAATCCTGTATGATCTAACCAATCCGACGACAACTTCAAAACTCGAAAGCTTCCACTTTTGTGTAACATATGCATCAGACATTTAGCCAACGTTCCGTGGGCGTGACATCTGAGGCTGAGACTTGAGTCTGACCTTACATGTACTTTCTCATCTCTTTTCTTTATTGAGTAATAATGTGTGGTGAATAAAAAACAAACAAAAAAACATGTTTATTTTGTTATATGTTCATCATGTTTTTGGGTTAGTTAGACTAAGAGAGTCTGTCAGCGCTTGTGTGTCTCCACAATTAACATACGAGTGCCTTCATTAGCACTTCTGTGTCTGTATTCATTAGCGTGTGTGTGCGCGGCCCTTCTCTGATGGGGGTAAGGGGAGGACCTGTGATTGCTAAGTGTGGAGTCTGATCAAGGCTGACAGTATTTAACATAATTAAGAAAAGCTTCAGTCACAGTGGCATTAAATAAACACCTCACTGAGAGAGGGAGGATCTGATGAGAGGGAAAGAGGAAGAGAGAGGGAGGGAAGGGTCACTTCCCAGTCATGGGATGAGACGTGCGTGTTAGTCTTCTCATTACTGCACAGCTTGAGTGGCACACACTTCCTCTCTCTCGCTGCAATGTGAACACACACACACACACACACACACACACACACACACACACACACACGCACGCACGCACACATGCACACACACATGCACGCACGCACGCACGCACGCATGCACGCACACACACACACACACACACACACACAAACTCGTACTGTCAAGGTAGAGTATTAACTTTTTTTGACATGACTTAAACTTTCCTGCTTGGCAAACAACACTATGCCTATTGAAAAAAGGAAAAGTGTTTAAAGTCCTCTAGAATGAATATGTAGGAATATGTGTACTGTTGCATGAATGAAATGCAGACATAAGATGTACAATCACCATGTTGCCAGTGTCACATGACTTACGGTGCCAGTTGCATTGCTTTACTGCCATCGACAACTCCACTTTTGTTGCCTCATTCCATTAGATGCATACTTCAGAATGTCGACAGAAATAATAGGACATCCAGGTACCTTTTGCCTACTGTTTTACAGTACAAATACTATGAATTTGGACTCTTTTCATATGCTGTTTTTTAATCTACTATATATTACGGAAGTAGGTATAACACAGAAAATATATTTTTAAATAGCTAACTTTTAAGTAACTAATTATCTGTATATACAATATCTTAACTGGAGTAAAAAAAATCTAGTCTAATATATATAGCAGTGAAAAGCAGAATTTGGAAAAATACAGCCTAAAATGCTGTGTTGAATAATCTGAACTGAATGAATCAGACTTCCCAGTGGTCCAGGACCTAGTAGGACAAATCGATTCATTGGAATGAATCAGACTGAAGAATGCTTCATATGACAGTTTAGGACACACTGACTCATGAAAAAGAATTAGATTGTCTACAAATAGGAGAGGAGACAGCAGAGACGGACAAAGTACACAACTCCTTTACTTGAGTGAAAGTACAGATACTGCTGGTTAAATATTACTCCATTACAAGTGAAAGTTGTAAAGACAGATTTTACTTAAGTAAAAGCACCGAAGTACTTGCTTTTAAAAGCACTTAAGTATCAAAAGTAAACGTCCTTATGTCCATGCACTGTTTTATTATTATTGTATGCAATACTTGCAAAAAAATATTTACACCCCTACCCACCCCCACAAAAGCAGCATGGTAGTGACACAGTTCTGGCAGTGTGTGCACGCATCTACGTGTAGCCATTCATCCACATTTGAACCGATTGGGCAGTGAGATTGCTGTAAATACAGACTGAAAAAAAAAATCAAAACAAAAAATCAAACCTGTTTTAAAACCCAGAAACACAACTAGCTGTATAACTTTACTGTAGGGAAACAAATACATTATTTGATCCCCTGCTGATTTTGTACGTTTGCTCACTGACAAATAAATTATCAGTATATCATTTTAATGGTCGGTTTATTTGAACAGTGAGAGACAGAACAACAACAACAACAAACAACAACAAAAAATTGAGAAAAAGTAATTTCAATAAAGTTATAAACTGATTTGCATTTTAATGAGTGAAATACGTATTAGACCTCTTTACAAAACATGACTTGCACTGATCTCAGGAGGTATTTTGTCCCACTCCTCTTTGCAGATCCTCTCCAAGTCATTAAGGTTTTGAAAATGACATTTGGCAACTCGAACCTTCAGCTCCCTCTACATATTTTCTATGGGATTAAGGTCTGGAGACTGGCTAGGCCACTCCAGGACCTCAATGTGCTTCTTCTTGAGCCACTCATTTGTTGCCTTAGCCATGTGTTTTGGGTCATTGTCATATTAGAATACCCATCCACTACTCATTTTCAATAGCCTGGCTGGTTACAATGCCCTGGCACTGAGGGTACATGGCCCAATCCATCGTCCTTTTGATGTGGTGCAGTTGTCCTGTCTCCTTAGCAGAAAAACACCCCCCAAAGCATAACGTTTCCACCTCCATGTTTGACAGTGGAGATGTTGTTCTTGGGGTCATTCCTCCTCCAAACATGGCGAGTTGAGTTGATGCCAAAGAGCTTGATTTTGGTCTAATCTTACCACAACACTTTCATTCAGTTCAGCTCTTTGGTCTTGGCCATGGTGGAGAGTTTTGAATCTGATCGATTGTTTGCTTCTGTGGACAGGTGTCTTTTATACAGGTAACAAACTGAGATTAGGTGCACTCCCTTTAAGAGAGTGCTCCTAATATCAGCTCCTTACCTGCATAGAAAACACCTGGGAGCCAGAAATATTGCTAATTTATAGGGGATCAAATACTTAATTCAATCATTAAAATGCAAATCAATTCATAACTTTTTTGAAATGCTTTTTACAGTTTTTGTTGTTGTTGTTGTTATTCTTTCTCTCATTATTAAAATAAACCTACTATTATAGACTGATCATTTCTTTGACAGTGGGTGAGCGTACAAAACCAGCAGGGGATCAAATAATGTTTTTCCCCACTGTACAACAGCAACAATTTAACAAAAAAGCAAAAAAGTAGTGCTGCTTCAAGGTAAACACCTGTGTTTTGTTAGGAGATGCACAACATTTGTTCAGTGGCTTTATAGGTAATATTTTCATTTACACAATTTTGCAAAACCAATACAATATTGTGTCTAACATATACCACAATATACATTTCTTATTATTGAATTGTTGTAAATAGTATCACATTTGCAACTGGTCAGTGTTCACAATTTTTGGGAAATCACTTCAGCTAACCCTAGAAGAGTAATTACTGATAGGCTGTTAAAAAAAATCTAATTTTAGAAAGACAAATAAATCACTTACTAATTTTCAAACTTGTTACATAACGACTTTATATTTCGAGGAGCTTGATAGAAATGTAGTGGGTGAAAGTACAATATTTGTCTTTCAAATGTAGAGCAGTTAAAGTCATAAGTTTTCAGAAACAAATTATACTCAAGTAAAGTATAGATACTGAAAAAGTGTACTTAAGTACAATACTCAAGTAAATGTTCTTCATTACTGTCCACCTCTCAGAGACAGGCAGTGCATTCAGTTATTTCCTCAGTTTGATCAGTAAAGCTGCTTGTGAAATAAATCCCCCAAAATAATTTTCTTTCTTTAAAATAATTTTTAGAACTGAGATCGCAATCAGTGTTAGGAATGCAAAAGTTAGCATTTTTAAAACATACACGTTTTAGTGATTTTAGTGATGTGTTGCTCAGAACTATTCATTTGATATTTTGATAAGGAGATGTCTCAGAGTGATTTGATTATTTGCCATTATATACACAACATCCTTTCGTTTGTAGACTACGAAACAGAAATGATTCATTCACCTCCCGAGTCCATGTCTTTCGTTCATTTGTCATGTGAAAGCGGCATAGGTCATGTAACAACAAATTTTTCATCTCGAGTTCATTCTACGTCTTTTACTGGAATGGTAAAGTAATCACTTCTGTTTTTCATTATTAATCGTTGGTAGCATTATTCTGATATCCTAATTTGGATGACATGATCTGTGTTTCCCTATATAGGCCAAATGTAGCTTCCATTTGAATTTAACTCCGCTCTGAAATGAATAAAATTACTTACATACGATATATTATAGTGGGTGATTTGGTCCAGTAAAAAAAAAAAGGAATGCTGGTCTACATTATCACAACATTTCAAAAACATATTTCAAAGGACTTTTAAGTGAACAGTGACTCACACTGGGATTGTCCACTATGGACTCAGATAGATTTGACTTCTCAACTTTACAAATGTCCTCTTTAATTGTCGGTGTCTTCGCCCAAGATTAAAGCTTTAGTAATCTGACTTCCCTCCTTCGCATAGATTTGGCTTGTAATGGTGGATGATTAGAACCATATGTTCTCCTGTCCTGTACAATCCCTGTAAAGATAAGACTTTCACTGATATGCTGATACTACAGGCAGAATGACTTTCCCCTTCATGAATGACTCTGAATGCCATGGGATGTTTCGTTTCCCCATTTAAATCCTATTTGACAGATGGCTAAGGAATACTGCATTTAAACAAATGAAATAATGGCTTCATAGTCGTTTTCATAACGAAACCTTTGCTTTCTGTACTACCCTTGAATTAAGTACACTCGATAGCCTGGCTGGATCTTAAAGACATCTTCTAATTGCATTTTTCTTGGACGTTAACCTCTAGCGTCTTGCATAACTTTGATGTATATGGCGGCGAATACTGGGCAGCCGAGCAGTCTGGGGATGGATGAAGAAGTGTCTGCTAGCGTGACAAAAAGCAGACATCCAGACACACACTCCTCCACTGCAGATACTGGAGGAACTTTCCTCTTCACCCACAGATACCATACAGACAAAGCAAAGAAGAAAAATGGAGGACAACATTATGAGATACATATATATATTTAGTAAAATTAAGCACGATGATATCTGGGGTGAGCCTTCAGATAATGGCTCATAGGATGTCTGATAGATATTTCTTTAGAAGTACCGAGACTTATGCTTCCTATGGTTTATAATTAATTTATTAATAAATACTTTGCACAACAAACTTAGCTGAGATAATTATTTTCCCTGCAAGCACTTAGGTGTTAATGGTTGATTAAGTCTTCATTATGGGTTAACTATTGCTTGACGTGATTGCTTGTTTTGCCTCTGCTTTGTTCCCTGTTTATGAAAGTTGTGAGTAATTTTTTGTTCAGATTGTACCTGCGGCAGCACTTTGAGAGAATGAGCGCATTAATAACTTGGCAAAAACTAATTCTGTCAATCAATGTTAGGTGTGACAAAGTGTCAAAGTGACAAGTAAATAAGCAGCTAGCATTAGGTGAGGCATTAAAAACAAACACCTTGATTTCTCTCTTGTCATCATCAAATAATTATCCAGTGTATGCTTAATGTTATGGAAATTTGTTATTACGCCCACACAAATTCAGTAATGGGCATACACTCAATATCTAAATTGTTTCGCAGCACAGAGTTAAGTACTAGAGGTTCTCATATTACACTTTTCAAGGAGGTGACTCTCTACATGTTCCAATCAAGTGTCAAGGTGCACTCAGGATTTTTGTTTAATGTTGTGCTGGTCAATATGATTGTCATTTTGTATGTTTACTGACACCTAGTGGCATGGATGAAGTAACATGTAAATGCAGTTATTATGTGATCTTAAAGGGTTACTCCACCCAGAGGTGAGAATTATATCATAATTTGCTCACAATTATGTGGTAACTGAGAAACATAAAATAATCTATTCTGATTAAAATTGGAAACTAAACAACATTGGAAGGAACCCATTAATTTCCATTGTATTGACAAAGATAATTTCCCAAGATTTCTTCTTTTATGATCCACAGACAAAAGTCATAGTTTTGGAAGTAAATGATGACATAATTAAACATTTTGGGTGGAGTGTCCCTTTAATATAATGTCCTCCATTAGATGACAATGGCCTACACTGGAAAATATTTTGTGGTGAATACAAATACAGCAGGACACTTACAGTACTTGATCGAAGCAGGTAGACCTTAAAGCTCTACAAATAAAGTCAATTTACCTTAGAATTGTTTATTATCTACAATATTCTCAAGTATCTATCTCAAAGTAGAAAACGTTATAATATATAATCACATGGCAGCAACTCAATGCATTTAGGCATCTAGACGTAGTAAAGACAAAACAAGCATCAGAATGGGGAAGAAAGGGGATTTAAGTGACTTTTAACGTGGAATGGTTGTTGGTGCCAGACGGGCTGGTCTGAGTATTTAAAAAACTGCTGATCTACTGGGATTTTCATGCACAACCATCTCGAGGGTTTACAAAGAATGGTCCGAAAAAGAGAAAATATCCAGTGAGTGGCAGTTGTGTGGATGAAAATGCCTTGTTGATGTCAGAGGTCAGAGGAAAATGGGCAGACTGGTTATAGATGATAGTAACTCAAATAACCACTCGTTACAACAAAGGTATGCAGAATACCATCTCTGAATGCACAACACGTCGGACCCTGAAGCAGATAGGCTACAGCCGCAGAAGAGCACACCAGGTGTTGCTCCTGTCAGTTAAGAATAGGAAACGGAGGCGACAATTCGCACAGGCTCACCAAAATTGGACAATAAAAGATTGGAAAAACGTTGCCTGGTCTGTTGAGTCTCGATTTCTGCTGCGATATTCAGATAGTAGGGTCAGAATTTGGCGTAAAGAACTTGAAAGCATGGATCCATCCTGCCTTGTCTCAATGGTTCAGGCTGGTGGTGGTGGTGTAATGGTGTGGGGGGATATTCTCTTGGCAAACTTTGGCCCCTTAATACCAATTGAGCATTGTTTAAACGCCACAGCCTACCTGAGTATTGTTGATGACCATGTCCATCCCTTATGACTACAGTGTATCCATCTTCTGATGGCTACTTCCAGCAGGATAATGCACCATGTCACAAAGCTCAAATCATCTCAGACTGGTTTCTTGAACATGACAATGAGTTCACTTTACTCAAATGGCCTCCACCATCACCAGATCTCAATCCAATAGAGCACCTTTGGGATGTGGTGGAACTGGAGATTCGCATCATGGATGTGCAGCAACTGCGTGATGCTATCATGTGAATATGAACCAAAATCTCTGAGGAATGTTTCCAACACCTTGTTGAATATATGCCATAAAGAATTAAGGCAGTTCTGAAGTCAAAGGGTTAGGTCCAACATGGTACTAGCAAGGTGTACCTAATAAAGTGGCCAGTGAGTGTATATACAAACATATACATCTAATTTATGATTAACTTATTTTGATGTAAAATGTTTGAAATGAGTGCGAGAGAGAGAAAACAGTGCATTTTTAATCATTCAAAAGTAATATGGAAGCGCAAATGTTTGTCTTATCTAAAGTCCATAGAGTAACTCTCTGCTCTTACACTCTGTGTTAAAACTCTCTCGCTTCTTCTTTTGGCAGAAGAGTCTGAATGCTTCATTTGCAGAGATATTGGCCTGGTGGGTGAAGATCCTCTGAGAACCTTCTGCGACTGTAAGAACCTTGTGGCTCACCACAGCTGTCTGCTAACCTGGATCAAAAAGGTACCATCAGCAATTTAAGCCAACCATACACTACAAAACAATGGCTCGTCACCCTTTCAAGTTGTCATTCTGTGACTAATCTAGACAAAAGGGCCTCAGACTGTAGCATGAACTTGAAGCATGTGCCTGCCTAGATGTGTTTAAATCAATAAACAAAAGTCCTCTTGTTCTCTTCATATCATCACCACTCGGGCTGTTCTCCTTTCCTCTCTAGTGCGGGCTAGGCAGAAAGTTGTTCTGTTGCATCCTAACAATTTTTCTTGTTAATTAAGACTTCAGATGGCCTGGTTGGGTGAGCGTTCTGTCTTTTGCAGGGGTGTATCTGGACGTCTTTTGTCTTATAACCCAAACTGTGCATGTGCCCTCCTCTGGCTTTGCGCTACATTAAGTCCTGAAGGTGGAGGTGGTAGGGGGCCTCCCTAACCCCAGCCTCCCAGGGCAGACGCAGTGTGAGTGGGCAAAGTGATAAATACACACGGCTCGTCATACATCATCACTGCACTCCAGATATCAATAGCCCACTGGAATGATTAATAACAGCCGATACTTCCTGTAGTTAGTTCTTTTTAATTAAACCATGCTTTGTGCAAGCACAAATGGATTCTACAGCAGAGGAAAGGAAAGATTCTTAGAGTTTATGCCATCACCCATTAAAGGGATAGTTCACCCAAAAATGAAAATGATGTCATTTATTAACCCTCATTACAATTATTTTATAAATGTCAGTCAGGAAAAAAAACTTTCATTATGTAAAGAGAGAGAGAGACCTTCAACACACCTTTAATTTTAAATACATTATATTAGACATACCTCAACGAATATCCACTTATATCAAATAAATAATACAATTAATTAAAATAACATACATATTTTCCTTTTTTCAAATACACATATGCATATACCCACACAATAACCTTAAATAGATGCACTTATATTAAGCAAATTATATATATAAAAAAATGACAATCCTCATTTAAACATTTCTAACAGTCACAGAACATCATTATTAATGAAATTTCAATTCATTCTCACAATCCACTGTGCATAAAACATAATTCAAAGCCCACATTTCAATAAATCTGTCCAGGTTGTTATCAATTTAAAGTATGCAAACTCTGCCTTGATTCTTGCTTTATAAGAGCCTTTAAAACCACCCCAGGATCCACTTCCCCCTCTCCCTTTAAGTTGATTTTCTGTGTTAACCATATTCCCATCTTTGCCACTCCTATCACAAAATTAATTAATACGATTTTTTTCTGTCTGATGCAACATATTTTGCTGAAAATATCCTAGTTCTTGCATGGCCAGCATACTCACCGGACATGTCACCCATTGAGTATGTTTGGGATGCTCTGGATCGGCGTATACGACAGCGTGTTACAGTTCCTGCCAATATTCAGAAACTTTGCACAGCCATCGAAGAGGAGTGGACTAATATTCCACAGGCCACGATCAACAACCTGATCAACACTATGCAAAGGAGATGTGTTGCACTGCATGAGGCAAATGGTGGTCACACCAGATACTGACTGGTTTCCAGACCCCCCCGGACCCCCAATACTGTAAAACTGCATATTTTAGAGTGGCCTTTTATTATGGCCAGCCTAAGGCACACCTGTGCAATAATCATGCTGTATAATCAGCATCTTGATGTGCCACACCTGTGAGGTGGATGGATTATCTCAGCAAAGGAGAAGTGCTCACTAACACAGATTTAGACAGATTTATGAACAAAATTTGAGAGAAATAGGCCTTTTGTGTTCATAGAAAAAGTCTTAGATCTTTGATTTCAGCTCATGAAAAATGGTAGCAAAAACAAAAGTGTTGCGTTTATAATTTTGTTCAGTGTATTTTATTAAATTTTATAAAAGCAAAAAATTTGATCTTTATAATTTTATAAAGATATCAATATCCTTAAAAGTTTTTAAAATATTTGATATACTTAAATACATCCAATTCAATTTAAACTTAATTAGTTATGTAGTTAAATACTGCATAAGTACAAATTATATAATTGATGACAACACATCAAATTTAAATATGCACATGCATGAGATTTTAGAGCTATGGA
This sequence comes from Gymnocypris eckloni scoliostomus, assembly GCA_027564155.1. Lineage (NCBI taxonomy): Eukaryota > Metazoa > Chordata > Actinopteri > Cypriniformes > Cyprinidae > Gymnocypris > Gymnocypris eckloni. Next base: position 19,339,859 of record CM050419.1, on the reverse strand, counting down.
GGGGACAAATTTTCAGGAAATAATGACTTAAATTTGCTCTGTTCTTCAGCCAAAGCTATCATATAACTTCAAAAGACTTTGAATATAGAGCACAAATCATACCCGGTAAGGGCATTTTTATGGTGCTTTTGTCATTTTGAGAAGTTGACAGCTCTTGGTCACCATCCACTTTCATGATATGAAAAAAAAAATACCGTCCTTCCTAACTTCTCCTAACATCAAGAGAGAAAATCATATGGGTTTGCAATGACATAAAGGCGAGTAAATGATCACAGAATTGTAGTTTTGTCCCTAATAACTTCTGGTCACCTCTTTGTGATTTCTGAGGTAAAATGACCAGGCGAATAAATACTAACAAATCCCACTGTATTTCAACATAATAGTCATAATTAGCCAGACCTCCCAGCATGAAGCAACACAACAGCGAAGCTCATTTTGATTGTGTCTGTCTCTGTTTTGCGCTGTTTAGACTACAGCTGCGAGTTGCCAGCAGTGTGATCACTTGCCCCAACAGTTAATGACAGTTAATGCTGTTTTTGTCTTTTCATGCTGGATGCACTGAAATTCCCACTAAGCCCTGTTTATTCAGCGGCCTTTCCATAAACACTGGATCTCTGAGTCCACCACAGACCCCACCGCACTTTTCCAAAACAGCACACTGTACCAAGACGCCCACAGATATATGCACATACACATGAAAACACATACACGCATGCAAACACACAGAAGCCAAGCTTATTGTTTTCCACGACGAAATTTAAACCAGAAGATTTCCCCTGCCATCATGCCTAAAGTATTCCAAAATAGAGAGTACAAATCCACAGTGAGATTATAGTGATCAAAAGATGCATTTTTCAAATGTGACAAAGACTGCTGAAGGATTTGTCTTCATTTTACAGTTCACTTACTCCACAGTAGAAGTCTGATCGTGTCTTGTTATAGCTCTCCATTTTCCTATACTTCTAAAAGCGCAATGTAAGTTTGGTTAAGTTGATTAAGAATAAGTATACTTCCATGAATGAGAGACATTGCTTTTTACTTGACCAATTTTGTGTCTTTTATTGAAATATGTAATAGGTAGAATCTATTTCAATTCTACTCATTTAATTCTATGCACGATACCGGAAGCCAGTTTGTTTCTAAATATTTATGCATATTTACATGCATTGCAATATTTACAATGTACAGTATTTATACTGCATGCCTTTTCTGTTGAAAATAAACAGCAATTCCCTTGCAGCACATTAAAAACATACTAAATAAAATAGTAGTGCAGATATGTGCATGTTTATAAAACATTGAATATACTGTAAAGCAATGCATTACATTTAGATAAAAATAAATATTATTTAATAATAGAAATGTCATGCACGTAATGCATTTGTACAGTAATACAGTGAACTGTTTATTTTTGCAACTGAATTCCACAAAAATAATATAAATGATAAATAAAAAGCATAGTAATTTCACAGAAAAAATTACATTAATTTAGAATTTCTTAGCATTTGGTGTTTCTTTTTCTTTAATGAGAATAGAACTCAAGCTGCATGAAACCTATAAATCATGTTACCTAGCATAATTTAAGAATGATCCAAAGAACATATTGTGCTTCATTGGAAACAAGAACTTCTGATCATGTGTGCAAATAAGCATTATAGTAATTTAAAGTATGTGTCAGAAAACTAAATATTTCTTATTCTTTTCTCATCATAACAAATCCTTAAACTTGCTATTTATTGTCAGGCTAAAGTTAGATTTTAAATCTCAATTTGGCCTCAGACTTATGTGCCCTGCTGTATAAATAATGTTTTTTACTCTGACGGTAGATGGCTGTATGATGATAAATACTGCATTCTTGTTTGATGGTATTTTTACTCTCTTAAAAAGAGCAGTTATCCTGCTGCACAAGACTTTTTTCTGACCAAGATTGGTGGGACAGTAGACACTGTTCTGAAAATACACACACACACAATTACTCACACTTCTTTTAAATGGAAGGAGAGGAGAGAAGGAAAGGAAAGAGGAGAGGAGACGTGGCGAGACGGTGCCCCTCTGACAGTGGAGCTGAAATCAGTGATCGACCTGTCACTTCTTGTCTGATTGCCATCTCCCTGAAAGAAGGTCAGGCACATACGCCTAAAGTGCCTCTTAACCACATTTTATGAAGCCAGAAAATGTAATCCAATAACCGTTTGACTCATGAGTGCTTTACGCTTGGCGGCTGGGAACGATACTACTCTTAAAAGCAGCTTAGGTAAAAAAGGGAAAGAAAAGAGAACAAAGGCAAATTCCAGGTCCTTATCTAATTTCAGGAAGAGCATTTACAGTGCAACTGCAGTGGCTGAAGAAAACAAAATGCTCATAATTCATTTCCTCTTCCTGGCTAATACTTCAAATACGGTCTGGTTTGTAACAATGTAGCTGTGCCTATTGTCTGTGACAAGGCAGAGAAGAGGCTTTTCAGGACAGCGATCTTTAATACTGCCCTCTTCCTCTGTTCAAGCTCAGAGAGACAAATAACATGGCACAAAAACTAATTAGCGAGCGGGAACTAGTTAAGAGAATGGCCTTTGAGAGAGGAAGCTGGAAGCCTAAGGCTTGATTTAAATATAGGGCCAGAGTCAGTGACTGAGTGTGCCCGGGAGATCCTGCACCCTCAAGGCACACCACTCGCTGACCTTTGACCCTCATTAGGCAGAGGGCATTTCTGGTAAGATGAGGCCCTCAGTGGTGTACAAGGGCATAAGAAGAATCGGAACGACCGCATCAGACCAGCCCAGCACCAGAACAGGGCCCGTTGTTACTCACAGCGCTTGCCCCACGAGAAAGAGAAAGAGAGAACAGTGGAAGAAAGTGGCCGTTGAGATACCACAGATCAAGGACAATGTCATCTATTACTGCTCCACGCAGAGCTCATGTCAAAACCACCGCAATCACTCGCTCCATATACCCACATAAATATGTTTTCTATTTTGTTATGAAAGGCCGCCATCTGTTTTCAGTCTATTACAGTTAATGGAATGATCTTGCACACACAAAAAAATGATACACTTTCCAAATATGTAATCTAATCCATATGAAGTAACCCTAGGAGTTGTGGAGCAAATGACAAGAGAAAGTAGATATGATTTAGGGATGGGTTACGATTTTCGAATATTCGAATATTCTATTTAATTATAGAATATCGATTAGGTTGTGCGATTTATTTTCTAAAGGTGTACCAGGGCTTGACAATAAAGACTGTCCGATGGCGTGAAGGACGCCGGATTTGTCACTTAGATCGGGCCACTGCAGGTGGTCACTAAATTTGCATTCGTTTTTAAGCCTTGTTTGTTTAAAATGTGATTAAAAGCATTTGGGCGCGAAAACAAATCCTTTCAGTACATGCGTTGTGTTCTGTTCCGTGAACAGCGAGCACAGACTGCCGCTCTGACACGCGCGAGCCGCCTGAACGGGCAAATACATGAAGTATGTCAAACTACCTCTTGGCAAGTAACTTTAGCAATAATTAATCTATATTGAATTTATATACTGAGTACAGACACCGTGGGTGGTCAAGGGCGGGTGCATGCGAGGGTGCGATTTTGAATAGTTATCGAATAATACCCAGCGATTATCGAATATTACTTTTGCTTAAAATGCCCATCTCTAATATGATTATGGTTTACAGAGAGTCTTTAAAATACTAACAACTAGCTGCATTTAGACTGTTCACAGTGCAGGTTGAAATATGGCAAAAGCTGTTATATCTTATGCACCCTGTTATACAACAGGGTGCATCATTAACCCTGTAAAGCCTGACATATAAAAAACAAAAAACAACAACAATATTTTCTGAAAAGAAACATCTAGGCAATATACAAAAAAGAAAAAAAGGTTTGCATATGTTTTTGTTAAATATTATATTTAATACATCAGTGTTTTATCACTACTATAATATAGTGAGAATATGGAGCTCAAAATGAAACATTAAAAACACCTTCATTTAATTTCAAAGCCCAAACTGTAAGATAGAATTCTTCTTGTAAATTAGTGGGATCTTTACAACAGTATAGCAGACTACTTACATAAAATGCATATGAGTTGTCACTCTGTATCCCCAGATATATTAGTAAAATGAAATTTAAATGTGTAATTTTATAATCAAAGCTCTGTAGCACTTTGAAAAATACTGTATCATTCGGAGTAATATTATGATATTATCAAGTAAACATCTCTTAAAAGCCTGATTGATCATATTTGAGACAAAATATTTTTTCATAAATTTTTTCGATAAACAAAAATTATATATGGATAGATTTAATAGTAAAACTAGTGGAAATAATGGAATATTAATAACAATAAATATGTTTTTCTTACATTTTCTTTATAAAAATCAATAAGGATTTCACAGATTTCACAATATATATTGTTTTTGCCCCCATTTTTCATGAGCTGAACTCAAAGATCTAAGACGTTTTCTAAGTACACAAAAGGCCTATTTCTCTCAAATATTGTTCACAAATCTGTCTAAATCTGTGTTAGTGAGCACTTCTCCTTTTCTGAGATAATCCATCCACCTCACAGGTGTGGCATATCAAGATGCTGATTAGACAGCATCAGTTTATCACCGCACAATGCCACAGATGCCGAAAGTTTTGAGGGAGCGTGCAATTGGCATGCTGACTGCAGGAATGTCCACCAGAGATGTTGCCCATGAATTTGGCAGTACATCCAACCGGCCTCACAACCGCAGACCACGTGTAACCACACCAGCCCAGGACCTCCACATCCAGCATCTTCACCTCCAAGATCGTCTGAGACCAGCCACCCGGACAGCTACTGCAACAATCGGTTTGCATAACCAAAGAATTTCTGCACAAACTGTCAGAAAAGTCTCAGGGAAGCTCATCTGCATGCTCATCGTCCTCATCGGGGTCTCGACCTGACTGCAGTTCGTCGTCGTAACCGACTTGAGTGGGAACATGCTCACATTCGATGGCATCTGGCACTTTGGAGAGGTTTTCTCTTCACGGATGAATCCCGGTTTTCACTGTACAGGGCAGATGGCAGACAGCGTGTATGGCGTCGTGTGGATGAGCGGTTTGCTGATGTCAACGTTGTGGATCAAGTGGCCCATGGTGTCAGTGGGGTTATGTTATGGGTAGGCGTATGCTATGGACAACGAACACAGGTGCATTTTATTGAGATACCGTGATGAGATCCTGAGGCACATTGTTGTACCATTCATCCACGATCATCACCTCATGTTGCAGCATGATAATGCACGAAACCATGTTGTAAGGATCTGTACACAATTCCTGGAAGCTGAAAACATCCCAGTGGCTGGCCAAAATACTCACGGACATGTCACCCATTGAGTATGTTTGGGATGCTCTGGATCGTACGATACAGTGTGTTCCAGTTCTGCCAATATCCAGCAAGCACAGCCATTGAAGAGGAGGACCAACATTCCACAGGCCACGATCAACAACCTGATCAACACTATGCGAAGGAGATGTATTGCACTGCATGAGGCAAATGGTGGTCACACCAGATAATGACTTGATAATGACCCCCCCACCCCCTCTCTGTAAAAATCATGCTGTCTAATCAGCATCTTGATATGCCACACCTGTGAGGTGGATGGATTATCTCAGGAAAGGAGAAGTGCTCATTAACAGAGATTTTGACAGATTTGTGAACGATAATTGAGAGAAATAGGCCTTTTGTGTACATTAGAAAAAGTCTTAGATATTTGAGTTCAGCTCATGAAAAATGGGGGCGAAAACATTGTACCAACATCGTTGGTATTTGGACTCGGTCTTGTCTCGGACTTGGTCATTGGACTCGCCAAATATTCTAGTTGGTCTCGACCGAGTCCAGCTATACTGTTTATGCTTTTTTTCTCTTTCAAAACAAAACCATTAATCTGGCTTGCTTGTTCAGAAAATGGGTAATGTAATTGGTTTAATTCCATCTAGAACGGGCATTGCTATTGGTCACCTGTTAAATGCACAGCTGCGTCAGCTGGCTCCGAGTAAATTATTTTTATTTCGGCCACAGATACAATGTCGGCGAGTTGCATACAGTTTGGTTTAAAAAGTTTGTAAACTTCATGTGTGGTGCAATTGGAATAGAAATGTCTTTAACTAGAGGGTTAATAAAGGAAACGTTGCTTGAATCATGCTGTAGTTACATTTTCAAGTTGACTAGTTAAAATCGTACAAAATCGAAATTTGGTCAAATGTTCTGAGAAAATCAAGATTTGTTTTGCCATATTGCCCAGCAAAAGAAACAAATAAAAAAAACTTCACATTTTTTATTTCTTTCATTTTTCAATCTTTAATTGTCTGTTTTCTAACTGAACTAAATGAACACATGTAACTGTCTATATTGACCAATTATACCAATTCAATAAAACTCTATATTATATTGCACCTTTATTATATGGCCTAAGGCAAACAGCAAACAAATGCATGCACAGCCACACACAGACACACAGACCTGGAGGTGCTACACAGCCTTGCTTGGGAGGGTTATATTGTAGTATGGTTTCTTTAGGACAGAGGTCTCAAAACTGTGTCCTGCAGAGTTCAGCTCCAACCCTAATCAAATAAACCTGAAACAGCTAATCAAAGCATACTAGAAACTTTCAGGCAGGTGTTTTGAGGCAAGTTGGAGCTAAACTGTGCAGGACACCGGTCCTCCAGGGCTGAGTTTGGACACCCTGCTTTAGAACAAGTTACAAGTTCAGAAATGGGAACATGTTGATTTTTTTACACTTATGTTGCTTGTTATTTGTAATATTTTCCATTGGCAGCCCAGAATGTGATTGTTTCACTATAATAAAAATGCTGAAAATGTAAAGATGCACTTCAGCTTATGTGACTTTAGTGAAATTGCCAAACCTAAAGTAAATATAATAGCCTAATTTGATCCTACAGAGTTGCTACACATGCTTTTAAATCATTACAAATAATAACACAAAATTATTATCTTAGAATAGAAGATATGCTGTCTCTCGTATCACATAAATGATCAATAGTTAATTATGTGGTTTTAAAGAAGATTCTTTTTTTTGTCTCATTTGGACTCAGTCTTGACTCGGACTCGATAGTCCTGGTCTTGGACTTGTCTTGGACTCGACAAAGGTTGACTTGACTACAGCCCTAATATATATATATATATATATATATATATATATATATATATGTATATGTGCACATTAAATGTGATATGGTAGGCTGCATTTATTATGCATTGTAAGGCAATTTGTAGCATATTTGTGTCTGAATTATTTTCAAACCCAATACGGTTGATGTGCAACATCGCTATTCACGGACTTGCCTGTATCTTGGTGCATGTGTGTGACATATGAGTGTAGTTAAGTGGGTTCTTTGTGTGTGAAAGTAATTTTAAGTGGTTGAGTTTAGATACCATTTCTCTCTCTCCCTCTCCCTCTCTCATGGTTTGATAATTCCCATCATTGCAAACAGACATGCATTTCCATTCATTAGCCAAACACTCTTAGCAATCAGGCCATAGCGCCAGGGGCACCAGGCCTCTTGTAAAATCACATTGCTTAATAGCACTGTTCTATAATTATATGCCATTAACATCTATCAAAATGAGCTCCCACATGTCATGCATACAAGCTCTGGATTTAGCAACTGTGTTCCCCACTTTCTACATCTTTCCATTACAGAAACCAGCATCCACTGGGATAAAATAGGCTAATTGCTAATGTGTAATATTTGTACGATGGGCTCCTTAATTATTTAGATAATTAATTCTAGTTGTACCTCATTTTATGAACCAAGCACACTTAATTATCATATATGGAATAGCTAAGCCATATCAAATGCATGATACATAACGTGTTGATTATGAAATTGTCCGTTCACCATTGAGAACATCTGTTGCTCCATTAGTGTTAATATTTTTTAAATAAACATCTCTAACAGCTACTAAAGGGTTTCTAAGTCTATTTTACACACTGTAAAATGTTTGCTCTGGTAACCTAAATTAAGTTTAATCAAACTGGGATGTATTCTTTTTTATTTTTTATTAAAAATGTATTCCAGAGTTGAAAATTCTGTCAACATTTAACATAAAATGATATATTTTGTGATATGATATATTATGTCTCAGTACTTTTTTGTCCATGTAATAGAAGTCAAACCAAAACTGTTTGGTTACCAATTAGTTAGAAAAAAGTGTTTAGTATGTCTGAATCATTACATCAATTTGCATGAATGTAAGTAATGTAATACACTGTAATAAACGTAAATATTTTGCATTTTTGTTTAGGGTCTTGGACGAGAGGAGAGGCTCAGATGTAGCGTTTGCAATGCTGAGGTAAGTGTATGCGTTATAGTTGTTATTATTAATATTATAGTATTTATTATGATTTTATATCAGGTGTGTGTTTACAGCTTTCATTAAAATTGTATATTTAATCTTTAGTAATTATTATATGCTTTTTTCATCCTCAATATTTTTTTATTTCTATTTAGCTTTTTTAAGTTTTCAATTTTAGTTAAAAGTTATTTTGTTCAGCTTTATTTCAATATTAACTATTTTAAGCTTTAGGTAACTAAACTGTTTGCAATTTGTTTCTTTGTAAGTGTACACCAAGTTTAAATTGAAGAGAACATTGTTTTCTAGCTCACACTTGGTTGTGTTGGTCTTTGTCATGCTCTGTGGGGCTCACTGTTAAGGCAGAAGTGCAGAGTTGTTTGCTATTTGTTTCCTAATATGGCAGTATTGATAGTGAAAGGACAGCAGCTGCACTGTTCCTTCTCACTGCCGGGGTTCATACCTCATTACTGGAAAGCAGTTCTGATGGAGAACAAACTCTACACTATAAACTCCTAAACCTCTAGTGTATGTCCGTGATTGTGTAAGTGTGTGTGCATGTGTAATAGGTTGATGCCCTCTTGCTGCAGATAGTATTTAACTCATTAGAAGAACATCAACTCGTGGAACAGATAGAAGCCCAAAGGATCCAGAACACAAATACTACTAATGAGCAATCATCTCTCTCTCTCTCTCTCTCTCTCTCTCTCTCTCTCTCTCTCTCTCTCTCTCTCTCTCTCTCTCTCTCTCTCTCTCTCTCTCTCTCTCTCTCTCTCTCTCTGTCTGTCACACTCTATCTCTCTCCTCATGTCATTGGTTTGGTCGATGAATATAAAAGCCTGTTTTTATTACATTAATAATAATCCAAGACACCCACTGTGGGAAAAATAAACGGTCATAATATTTGGCATGGGAGACGGACAACATAATATCCAAATCCATATTCAGTCTGCGAGCTCAAATTTAGCACGCTTTCTCCCCGATGTGTTTCCAATGCTAATTCTGTGTGGCCATCTTGCCCGGCGCGGCGGGAGCTCATTTGTGTGAAATGGTGGATGTTGATGTGGTATCACACAGGGGGTCAGCTCTCCGCTTAGACGTGCGCTTCAACAGTCCTCCTGCATTTAGGTGTTTACTGTGTATTCATACAAACGCTGTATCTCAACTTTACATTTGATCGTGGGGAGAATAAACAGTCTGATTTATTTTTTCTTGTGTCTTTATACTCATTTTCACTCCAATCTCCTTTATTTTTCAGTCTTTTAACGGCTCGCTTAAAGCTGTGCTCTTGATATCAAATCCTCTCCTTTTTAAATGTTTTTTATGCTGTTTTTAGTACTTTTTGCCACACCGAAGCAATCCCTTTGCCACCCCTTTAGGCCTGTTTCTTTTCATATTCCTCCATTTTCAATCTCTTTTATGTCTTTTAGTCTTTTATTGAAATTCAAGGAGACCACATTTGCTATAGATAACCTTAAGATGACTTAAACTGATTCTTGAGTAATGGGGAAAAACAGGCTGCAAGAAAGAAAGAAAGAAAGAAAGAAAGAAAGAAAGAAAGAAAGAAAGAAAGAGAGAGAGACACCCCTAGCAATAAATAAATAAATACATTCAAAAGATATAAATAAATTAACAATGCATATTAAATGTGAAAAGTGAACCTTCAAGATGAAGCATGATTTTTGAAGTTTTCATCTGGTGTTATAATCAAAATTAAGCAAAACATTTATGAAAGATATATTTTTAAATGATTTAGATTTTAAACGTAATTAACACCTTTGTTCTGACAGCCAGAGCATAGTACATGTGCTAATTATAAATATACATATTTTTATTTCACTTTTATTTCATTTCTAATACTTTTTAATTGATATAAAGTATTATGTTTAGAGAACATGTGTTTTTAAGGAGAGAGAGAGAGAATGTAATTTCATAATTGTGACAAAAAGAAGGGAAAAAATAAATAAATACATTTCTGTTAATGACATATTAGTTATAATCTCTGATTAATGTCAAAGTGGTTAATGTGGATAACGAATAATGGCAGGTACTGTTGAATTGAGAATCAGTGGTTTTCTAGTTGAATCAATAGCATTTAAAAAGCCAGCGTATCTAGTCTTGACAGCACTGTAGTATAAATTAAAATTGATTATTCCCATATTTCCTGTCAGGATATATCAGGTGCCAGGCTTTAGTATTGAGGGCATCATCTGATTATCATGATTTAAACCTCTTTATCCGTTTGTGATTCCACCGCATTAAAGGATGAGTGCATTAAAAGGTTACTTTTTTGGTGTTTTTATATCGGATCCAATAGGACAACATGATCCATCCAAACATTTTATCCCATTTCCCAGAACAGATGTAAATCTAGCTTCTTGGGCAGTATACATGTAGCCTGAGTGATCATATATACTCAAGCTCTCTCCTTGGCCTTTTCTTATTTTTGTCTAGTTTTGTGCCTTGCAGCACCAAGTGGCCTCTGCCAACCTCCATAATGGCTTCCAGACTCTCCCACCTGACCATGGTAATGCAACCCAATACCGTTTAAATGGGAGTCATTTTCAGCTTTTGTTACCACGGTGAGCCTCGGGGCGACCGAGGGAAGCTGAGGACGCTGAGGAAAACAATTTAGTGGGAAGTGTAGCAGCGCTTCTGTCTCTCTTGAGTGAGCAGAGCTCCAGCCCGCCAATCCATGCCAGCCCGTTTAAAATCCTGTTAAACGGCAACTTATCCCTATGATTCCTCACCTGCCGCGCAACAACACACCTTACCGACTCGCTCTTACGAATATGTCGCTCTGTGCAATAATGTGTACAGTTGCTCTTGTTTTATGCTGTGTAAAAAACAACAAACACATTCTAAAAGTGCTATGGTGGAGACTTCCCTGTGAATTGAATCGTTTGCACTTCACAGAAAACGTTCTCCTTTCTTTGGTTTTCATGAAAGGAATGGTACGTTCCAAAAATGAAAGTGTAATGATCATTTATTCACCCGCAACCCTTTGATTGTTCTTTCTTCTGTGGAACACAAAAGAAGATGTTTTAAATAATGTTTAACCAGTTTTTATGCAACAAAAAAGCTCCAAAAAGGATATAAAATTAGTGTGAAATTAATATGATTCTGAAAAACGGATAAAAATGTAAGCATTTATATACTATATTTTAAATCAAATCGAAGCATTGATCAATGCATGCATCAAGTATGGTAATATAAAATGTCACATGACCAAATATCATCACCTTTGAGGTTTGTGTCACAATATTTAATGTTGAAGTTTCTCAATATTTTAATTTGGTCATATGAATTAACTAAAAGCTGCGTTTATGTTCTTTTTGGATCTTAAAATTTTGTGTTCCATTGACTTTCATATCAAAAACAGTCATGACAACTCTCTTTTTTTATCATGGTAATGGATATGACAATGTTAACATATTTGGTCTTGGCGTAATAGTTCTGCTATGCTGCTGCTTTTGGTTATTGCTGTAGTTGTAGATTAGGGAAGGTGGAGCTGGGGAAGCCCGATGAAAAATGCTCAAGTGGATGCTAACCAGCCATTTAAATGTAAAGCGGCAAGCTCATTGGCTGCATAAACAACATGAACCAATCAGATTGTGCCAGGTCATTTAACGCTGTGAATATCATCAGTTACTTTAAAAACACATCAGCCTGTGCCATCTAGAGTTTCATGAAAGAACTGGGCATTTCTTCTAAATGTATTCTTTTGTTTTCCAGCAAAATAAATAAAAACATACAAATTTGTAACAAAATGAGAAATGGTATTTAGATATAATTTTGCAAGTTTATTTAAACTTTTTTTAAATTGACCCCACATTGCAGGGGATTTCATGTTTTACCACTCTTGTGAGGACATCCGGCTGAAACAATGCATGAAATACATGACCCACTCAGTCAAACACAAAAAATACACTCACTACATCCCTCCTTTTGTGTCCAGTTTGGGGTTATGTCATCAAATATTAATAACGCCAGTCAGTGTTAAAAATCACAGTAGCACTGTCTGTGACAGGCAGTGGGACAGTGCCTGTGCAGAGGAGACAGTTCCCTTATCACTCACTGATGGAGTTTCATCGGCGCCTGCTCTCAGATCACTTAATACATCAGTTTAATATCCTTTTAATGTCTGCATTATGGCAGTCATTTAATATTTGCTTTCGGAAAGATGCGCATGTAGATCAGCAATGACTGTAATGATGATAATGATAATCATGCGCTCAAAAGCCACTATCTTAAAGCATTGCATTACTGTGCTCACCGGTGGTTAAAATGAAGAGCTTTTAGCCATTATGGCTACAGAAAAAAAAATAACCACTTGCAATTCTGCTAATGCAATTTCTTAATTACATGCATGTGCAATATAATTTCCACGCATTTTGTTGACCTTGCTTTTTCTTATTATTTTTTTCCCCTTGTCTTTTTCCATCTTCGCAAGTGGGTCTAAAATGTGGGCCATTTGCATGAGTTATGCTAATTTGTTAGGGCAACGAATGCATTAATTTCATTAGCAAATGGCCTCAAAGCAATAATTACCATAGTAGGTGTGTCACAAGCAATCATGTAAAATTTTGCCAGTTAATTATTAAGATTTTGTTCAGAGAGACCTAGATTTGACATGAGTAGCCGAAGGAGAGACAGAGAGAGAGAGAGAAAGAAGAAGGGAAGAAAGTTAATGTTCTCCAGCAGCTAAGGTAAGGTGCGTGTTGTTGTGTTGAGGGGAGGAGGGAGTTGGCAGGAGGAAGGGTGGTAGGCTTGGGTTGGTTTGCATGTTGACAGCTTACATTCTGGACTAATTACCGCAAATAGCACAGGGATAGCTGGTACTCAGTGAATCCAGAGGGGTATAATTATAAGAGAAAGGAGGGCAGGGGCTACTGAAGCGGTCTCTGCTCCCATTGATTGGAGTCCACTTGAGGAGGAGGGGAAACGCTTCTCTTTACCTGTCATTGCCATGCGCTTTGGGTAATGGAGACTGGGGAAAACATTCTGATTCTTGAGTTCTTATAGACAAACAGCAAGGACTGTAGTATAAGTAAAAAAGGCTGTAAAAAAGTTATTATAAAGTAGATACATTTATTTTGATTATAATAATTTGTTACATTTATATAGCGCTTTTCTGGGTACTCAAAGCGCTTTACATAGAAGGGGGGAATCTCCTCAACCACCACCAATGTGCAGCATCCACCTGAATGATGCGACGGCAGCCATGTTGTGCCAGAACGCCCACCACACACCAGCTTATTGGTGGAGAGGAGACAGAGTGATGAAGCCAATCAGTGTATGGGGATGATTAGGAGGCCATGAAGGTTAGAGGCCAATGGGGAAATTTGGCCAGGATGCCGGGGTAACACCCCTACTCTTTTTCGAAGGACATCCTGGGATTTTTTATGACCACAAAGAGTCAGGACCTCAGTTTAACGTCTCATCCGAAAGACGGTGCTTTTTACAGTATAGTGTCCCTATCACAGACTGCAGGGTGAGCACCCCCTACTGGCCTCACTAACACCTCTTCCAGCAGCAACCTAGTTTTCTCAGGAGTCTCCCATCCAGGTACTGACCAGACTCAACCCTGCTTAGCTTCAGTGGGCAACCGGTCTTGGGCTGCAGGGTGATATGGCTGCTGGCAAGCAATGATTATCATCATTATCATTATCATTATCATTATCAGTTTTAAATTTAAAACGTAAATGGTAAGAACTAGACACACTGTGGCAAGTCATGTTTTAAGATATAAAGTCGCAATTGTGAGAAATAAAGTTTCAATTATTATGAATAACGTTTTAATGATGAATTTTATGATGAATAAAATTGTAAGAAATAAAGTCACCTTTTATTATTATTGTTATTGTTATTATTATTATATTTTTTTATTTATTTTTGTATAATTATTTTTACAATAAAGGTCAGTCATAGATATACAGTATGCCTAAAAACAAAAACAAAAACAAAAACAACAAACATATAAAAAATACAATTTGTTCAAGATATGTTGTCTGAGGGAGAGTCTTAAAATCACAAGCTATTTTTATGTTTTTTAATGAATAAAGAACATTGTTTATTTATTTACTGGAAAACCAGACACCAATACCGATTAATAAAACTTTTTCTAGTGTTCCTTATATTTTATATATCAAAAGACAGTGAAGTGACTTATCAAGTGTCAGCCGTTTGATTTTCGCTGAGCAACTTTATCATAGTAAATAATATTTTCTGTCAGCTTAATACGCTTTTGATGTTCCTCAGGACTGTGTATTCATCGTCTTGACGGCTGTCTTTGAATAAGAGTTTGGCACCTAGACTCATCCTCTTCCACTTAAGGCGTAAATCTCCAGGTCTTCCTCTAAAACTCTCTTTAGGGTTAATTCCTCTAGTTCTTACCCACTGACACCCTTTAAAACTTTTCCCTCCTTCTGTCTCTCAAGTGTCTCCTTAAAAGTAAGCACGCTTTACTCTCATCTCTCCTCCACTTTTGGGGGAAAAATGTAAATTATTACTTGAATTCAGATGGAAAGGAGCTTATCCTGTGATGTGGATGAGACCAGTGGCTGCTTGTCTCATCATTTAACTAAAAGCAGTATGTGATGTTTCTACAATGAGTCTGTCCAATACATCCCTACACTTCTCTCCATCTTAATAGACTCAACAGAGGTCATTTAATGCTCTAATCATCAGATATAGGCGGATGCTACTGCTGTCTGCTTTTGTTAATTAGCTGTGTTCTCACTGCCTATAGGCAGTTTCCTCATAAGGCAACATTCCAACCACACTATAAACAAATTCAAGTGGTTTCAACTAATTATTATTTAGTAACTAGTTCCACAGAAATGTTATGTTCAGTAAATTTCTGACTTCAAATTGTTGCCTGAATTGTTATATTTTAGTTGTCTCAACCTTTACTGAAGTTTTATAGTGCACAAGTTTTTATTGGTTTAGTCAACATTAGCATAATTGTTGACTGGATTTGAAAATAACTATTAATTCAATGTTTTTTCAAATATATTTGTGTAGACTTAATATAATATGTCCTCTCAACTAAGTCCAAGCAATACAATTAGCTCAACTTAAATATTTTTGCCCTTCCAACATTTTTGTTAATTAGATTTTTTACAGTGCATCATGGGATCTCATAAGTGAATAATTTGGAACACTCTACAAAGGCAGCACCACAATGTAAATACAGGAAAAATCAACTTGCAATGGATTTCAATAGTTTTACATTGGCATATTCCAAAATTAACAGCTTGATACGTAAAAACAATAAAGTACAGATGCAATATTGTCAATATTTCAATTTAAAATAAATGTTTACTATTTTATTACAGTTTAAGATTACACTTTGTTTTAAAGTGTCCTTGGTACAGTGTAATTATACATTGCTGAGAAATATTAATTAACTACATGTACTTACTGTGTGGTTAGGTTTATGATTAGGGTTACTTGCATGTAATTATGCATAACGAATTGTTATTATATTAGTAAATACATGTAACGTGTAACAATGACACCGTAAAATAAAGTGTTACCCAGTTTAAAATGTAATTTATCCCTGGAATTGTCCAGTCTTCAGTGTTACATGATCCTTTAGAAATGTTTCTAATATGCTGATTTGGTTTTTAAATAATTATTATTCTTGTTATTAAAACAGTATTGCTAAATATTGTGAAAATTGTGACATCTGTTAATAACAATACTGTCACCTTTAGTCATCATTAATAGTCTAATCATCATCATAAAAACATGCCAACCTAGTAGAGGATAAAGTAAAATAGTATATGTATTATATAAAATAGTTGTGTTAATATAATAATAGCAAATAATAGTATTACATAAAATAATATTGGTATATTTTTGAAAATAATTTTGGGCTTCTTCTCTGTAAGGATACGTGTGATCCTGCAACTGAATTTAACTAAAAAGAGATAGTAATGTTATGCCTATATATTCATATATATTAAATATGCTTATCTTTGAGAAAATAGTAAGATAGTAATGAAACAGAGCATTGTTTTTGAATCCTATCATTTTGTACACTGTTTTGGATGGTTGCGAAATAAAGAGAATGAAAGTGCAAGAAAAAAGCAAAGGATTTTCATTTATATCCGTTTAAGTGCATTACATTGGCTAATTAAACAGTCTGAGGCAATTTGTATAGCTAAGACCTTCCGCCGGTGTGATGCAGTCTGACAAGAGGAGGTCACAAGGTTACTGGTGGAATTCAAGCCTAACAAAGCTACTGGACTGAATGAATAAGTTGGGATAGTTGATTCAATTTACATCAGTACTGCAGCCAGCCATTGTTCCGACCGCAGTCTGTTTGGGATTTGCTAGTTTAACTCCTCTTATTTAACCCCTGTGGCCCTCTTCCTCCATCTCTCCACTCCTCCCCACCTCAGGCTGAACTAATTTGGGTTCCTGCATGGGAAGGTCCTGGGGCGGATTCAATCAGCTAGAGCCTTAATTGGCTCTGAGGCATTCAAATTGAAACCGATGGAGAACTAATAACAATTGCTCTACTGGGTTGTAGCTGTAGAAACCGAGGGAAAATTAGTTGTGGTGCCAGAGCACTGCACTTTGTAATAGTAGGCAGGATTTTGGTGGGTTTGGTTGAGAGAACCATTAAACACACACACACACACACACACACACACACACACACACACACACACACACACACCCCACCCTGAGGGCTTCTCTTTGTTTCCACGACCTCAGAATGATTTTGTAACATGACTGTGACTGGAATTTCTAGTGGCCATATGAGTTTGTCTCTGTGTGCGTGTGTGTGTGTGTGTGTGTGTGTGTGTGTGTGTGTGTGTGTGTGTGTGTGTGTGTTTTGCCCTCCGGTCCATTCCGCAATGTCATCACCTTCCACCTCTCAGTCATGTAGACAAATGAAAACACACACTCACGAATGCATGCAGGTGTTCAGAGGGGCCTTCTCTCAGTTTTAACAGACAGTTCAGACACGTCCCACACTCTGAGCTGCTGCTAATGTTTACTGAAAAGCAGTTCATCGAAAAGCCCTCAGTTCACCACAGCCATTATTGCACTGTGTGTTTTGACAACTGCGGATGAAAGGGTGGTAGAGGCATGATGGTGAGAGGAAAGCATTCTTACTAAATGCTGGTGGTGACCTCTTGATCTGTCTGGAAAGCTGCACCAGCAGATGGTAGAACTCACAGGATGCTTCTTAAGTTTATAGAGATAGCCCTGGAATCATATATCATATCATTAATCCAATTAATCCCAATAGCAACAACAAACACTGATACACCAAATAACTACAGTACCATGTTACACTGATTGTATCAAATTTTATTCAATGGTAAAATAATATAATGGCACTTAATTGTTACCATATTATATACCTACCATGGTATCTCTTGTGAAAAAGTGTGTAAAATCATATTGAATGAGCACTTGTAGTGTGTTTTTTCATGTTAAAGGTGTATTTGCAGATACTATAATATTAATTAAATAAATTGAGGATACTTAAAGAGAGTACAAATAAATAAATAAATAAATAAACAGTGAAGTAGCACTTTAAAAATGCACTTTGTAATAATGTCAAATTAACTTTATTTGAACTGTGGTGTAATTCAGTGTTACATTTACAGCTAATTTTTTGAACAGTAATACATTTGTGACTTCATTATGAATATGTAATCACGCATAAGTTGAAATATACGACATATAAGTTTCAATTAAAATTACATCAAAATATAGGTTAGTTTACCATAAATGTTTGTCAGTACATTCGGCACTACATTTGAAAGATATATCAGAGACAGTTAAAGTAAACCGTGAAAGTGTATGTAAAGATAATAATAATAAAAAAAACACTGTAAACTATTTGCATTTAACAATAATTTAAACTATTACGCATTTTTATTTAATTGCAATTAATATGCAGTTAATTGTCAGAAAACATTTAATTTAGTTCAGACTGAACGGTATATTCTAAATGAGTATATTCTTTTAATATTATTTACTCTTTTTAAAAGTACGCTAAAGTATACTTTCTTTTCACAGGGGATAGATTTTGTGAATATTATATATTATATTATATTAAATGTTATGACTTTAAATTATATTATATTAAAATGTATAAAAATAATACTTATTATTTTTATATGGCATCATTTTTTATTTTGCTTAATGTGTAAAGAAACTATTAAAGTGTGTTTATTTTGTGCACATTAAATAAGAATAAAAAATATTTAAAATGACATTTCCACCACAGAAGGCTTTCATACACAATCAGAAATGTTCATGACTTTAAGAAAAAAAAAAAATAGATGGTGCAATACATGGTATATGAACATGTCCAAAACAATAGTAATAGCATGATACTGTAAATACACATTATTAATTATATATATATACACGATTCAAGCTGTTTTCAGTGCTTTAAAATTTTAAAGGGCTATATATGCAAATGTTGGCTGATTTCATCCTATTGGCACTAAGTTCATGTTTAATTTTTCTCTTCCTAATTCGCTCTCAGTAGGAGTCTGTGCCCTTTATAGCCCTAACCGTACCTGACAGATCAGAGTCAGGGACCTGAAGGATATGTATGTGAGTGGATGTTCATAGAAGTTGTGTGAATTTATGTGTCCAGCCAGTGTCTGTCACTACAGTGTTGTTGGTGCAGATGCATTGTAGCACTCAGTCCTCATACGCTGGGGTTATTACACACACAACACAGATCCAAGTGTGGCTCTAAACTAATAATAATAATAAAATAAGCAGGGTTTGAGTGAGAGCTTGCTTTAATAGTGGGATATCTGGGATTTGAATGTGGAAAACATCTACAAGCTGCCTTTATTGGTTTCATTTTGTAGTATCCATCCTTCACTTAACTAACATATTGTTCTCACATCATCATTACAATGAGAAATTCAGTTCATGGCTTTTGCACTTTTTGTGTTTTGGTACTCTTCCTTCTGTGTGTGTTCTGAACAAACCACTGTCTTCTAAAAATAAAAAATAGCGCAAACCACAAAATTAGTTCAGTCATAAAAAGTGGAGTTTAATGTTCTTCATGGTCACAGCTGTATGGGGCTCTGCAAATAAACGCTCTGCTTGTTGTAGACCATGTACCGTAAATCCCATGTGCTAAGATAAGACATTGACTAAACCATACCGAGAAGCCACGGCTGCGGTGTTTGGGTGGAGGCTGGTGCTCCATTGGCTCTGTTGCTTTTTGTTCAGCCCTGTGTTTTTAGAGCTCTGAAACAGGCTTTGATCAACTGCAGATCACTGTTTCCACTTAAATTCAGTATAAATTAAAGACAAGCTCTATCTTTGCTCAGGACTGGAAAAAAACACAAGTGTTTTATTTGCTCTGTTGTTTTTTTAAATTTCACAATTCAAAGGTTGGGGTCAGTAAGATTTTCTAGTAGTCTTGAAATAAGTCTTGTATACTTATTTATTTAATCAAAAAAAAAGTAAAAACAGTGCTATTGTGGAATATTATTACCATTTAAAATAATTAAAGTAATGATTTTATTAATAAATCATTTATATTTTTACTCTTGTTATGGCAAATCTTAATTTTTAGCATCCATTACTATTTGTCACATGATCCTTCAGAAATCATTTGAATACGCTAATTTGGTGCTCAGACAGCACATATTATTATTAATTATTATTATTAGTACAGCAGATATTTAAAATAGATTTGTTTTTGCAACATTACAAAATGTTTTATTGTCACTTTTTATCAATTTAATGAGATCTTACTGTATAAAACTATTAATTTAAATTAAAACTATCTGTAGCAAGGTTCGGAGATCAGGGAAGGAAGGACGAGGAAGTCTGGGGTGACGAGCCAAAAAAGGGTGTTTAATCACACAAAATAAAACTGTTAACAAAATGTAAACACGGCTCTTCTTCTTCGGTGGCTCTCTCTCTTCTTCGTCGGTGTCTCTCTCGCTCTCGGTCTGCATCTGCTCACTACTGCTCGTCTCCCGTCTGGCGGCCGGCGGGATGCTTTTCAACTCTCTCCGGCAATCACTGGAATCAGATGCAGGTGTTAATCATCATTCACTTGCCAACTGTTTCCCCGCTCTCCCCTTAGCGCGTTCCGCCTTCCCACGCCCTCCTCGCCACATACCCCCACCGCCTGCTCAGGCCGGTGAGCCCTCCGCCTGCAGCCCCCATTCCTGGAGAGGAAGTCGGCTACCGCCATCTGTACCCCGACCTGTGAACCACCTTGAACTTAAAGGGCTGTAAAGCTAGATACCAACGGGTGATATCCTTCATGCAGTGGAGCCACTGGAGGCGCGGTAACAGAGGTGAACTCCCAACCCAGGAGGTAGTAGCGGAGGGTGAGCGGCCCCACCGGATGGCTAAGCATTCCTTCTCCATGGTGCTGGATCTAGTCTCTTTTTGAGAGCTTCCGACTTAGATACAGCACCGCCGCCTCCTCTCCCGACCACCTGGGCCAGAGCGCCCAGCCCCTGTCCGACGCATCTGTCTGTAACAAAAAGGGAGATCAAAGTTAGGAGAGTGCAGGAGCGGGCCGCCGCACAGGGCAGCCTTTACCTTGGTTAGGGCCTGTTGGCACACCTCCGTCCACTGGACCGGGTCGGGTGCTTCCTTTTTAGTGAGATCAGTCAGCGGGCTGGTGAGGTCCGAAAAATTTGGAACAAACCTCCTATAATATCCCGCCAGCCCCAGGAACTGTCTCACCTCCTTTTTGGTCTTGGGACTTGGGCAGGCCGCAACTGCCGCCGTCTTATCAATTTGGGGACGCACCTGCCCATGGCCCAAGTGGAAGCCCAGATACCGTACCTCCACCCGCCCAATTGCACACTTCCGCTGGGTTTGCCGTGAGTCTGCCACCCTCAGCGCCTCAGGACCGCGGAGATGTTCCATATGCCGCTGCCAATCATTACTATGGATGATGATATCATCCAGATAGGCAGCGCGCGCGCTGTGGGGCTGGAGGACTTTGTCTATGAGGCGCTGGAAGGTAGCGGGAGCCCCAAACAAACCGAACGGCAGCATTACGAATTGGTGTAATCCGAAACGGCGTGGTGAAGGCTGTCTTTACTTTGGATAGTGGCGATAAGGGGATCTGCCAATACCCTTTCGTTAAATCCAGTGTCGAATAAAAGCGTGCCGCACCTAACCGATCAAGGAACTCGTCAACTCGGGGCATTGGATAAGCGTCGAACTTCGACACGGCATTCACCTGCCAACTGTTTCTCCGCTCGTCTCCGAACCCGCTCTCCCCTTAGCGCGTTCCGCCTTCCCACGCCCCCCTCGCCACATTATCAATTCATTTTTTTATATTTTGTATTAGTTTTATTCCAAAGCAATTTGTATATATATATGTGTATGTGTTGGCAGTTGAGCTACAGGAAATCTGAGTTTTGCAACAATTAATTTTATTTTTTTGTTTCTTACCAAATAAATAGGTGTGTTTTCAACTTCATCTCTTTCCCTCTCATATGGTTCCAGGTTTTATTGTGGTGAAGTGAAGATTACATTCAGCTACTGTGGTAACATGCTCCTTAATTAAAGGCAGAACTGATACATATGCATTGAGATTGCATATTACACTGGCAGATAAGGAGTTTATTTGATAAACTACAAAGAAAACATCCATTCACATCGAAACAGCCTAGGCTACATGATAAACGGCACTAAAAGTCTTATGAATTATTCTGAATTCGCAGCAATCAGGTTTTAAAGTGGCAGTAAATCCAGTCTAAATAGGTTCATTCATTATTCTCTGCGGTGGGGCCGGGATACTTAAAGAGTGTTATGTCTGGATTGTCCCACGCTCTGCTGTGTTCTAGCGGACGGTGTTCTGGCTTGACCTGATATACGGTGCGACTCGAATTACATAGACGGAAATGTCGTCGTCATCTTGTTAGTGTTCTGATGTAAGCCTGGGGCACGGGTGTCAGATGCTCTCAAAATTTACAGCTCAATTTGGAAACCACAGATACAGCTGAGCATGGCTTTGGGGTGACTTATAATGAAAATACCAATCCACATTAGCTCCATTTGCCACAAGCAAAATGTTAATATCAGAGCAGAAAAACAAAAAGTTAGAGAGGGAGAGAGATAGAGAGAGAGTACAGAGAAACATGAGAGAAAAGAAAGTTGGCTGTTCATGAAAGTCACACTTCCAACGTTACCGGCGACTTTGAAGCCAGCTGAATCTCTTTCCAGGTGGTTGGACAGAGATTTAGCACATTCATGTTTGTTGGTGAATTAACAATATCAGGGAACAAGGTTTAGGTTGAGGGGACTCAATTCAAAGCATCTGCATCAAATCAATTTGTGATTACATTTTGTATTTTATGAATGCGCAGGGTATGATCTACTTGTTCCAGGGGAAAGAGGCACATTTTGGGAAACAAGTTTTAACTTTAGGATCCCTGCGTTTAGTTCATCCTTACTCTTTGCCTTCTGGCACCAACTAAATTAAATACTTTTTGTTTCATCCTGATTTTCCACTGGGCCTTTTTAATGTCATGCTTATTTCAGAAGGATATTGCCAGTGATTCTTACAAATAATGAAGGGAAATTAATGTATTACTGTCTGAGCACAATGAAAACATATTCATCCTTAATCTCCATGTGAATTGCCCTAGCTCAAATAGTCTTCGATTGAATACCGCAAACATATTTGCATAAGCTTTGAATTTAGAGTCCTCCTCAGTCTCCGAGAATTGTGTCAAAGCCTCTCTCTCTATTGTCATCGTTTGATGGTGATGAAGTGGCACTGCTGATGTATATGATTATCTTAACTAAGACCCACAAATGAACAGAAATTATGAACAGGCTCACCTTTTTCTTCTCTTGTTGCATTCTATTCTGCCTTTCAATGACTTATCAATAATTTCTGGGGCACACAGTACCTCCATAAAAAAAAAGACTTCTGAAATGTATTTTTCGGCCTACAACATGCAATTATATATACTGTAAAAAATAGATGTTGTGCTATTGTTAACTTAACAAGCTATTTGTATCTAATATGACCTTTAAAAACCTCTTTAATTTTATTGGTGCAACTCAAAATTGTCAGCTTGATTTAGTCCTATTAAATAATATTTTTGACTTGAAGTACTTTTTTTAACAGTGATTGGAAGACAGGGATAGTAGTTATACTTGTTACTCTAGTTCCAGAGTAGGTTTTTTTTTCAATTAACTCTACAGCCACGCACATACCTAAAAATGTTGGCT
Source organism: Gymnocypris eckloni scoliostomus (assembly GCA_027564155.1). Taxonomy (NCBI): domain Eukaryota; kingdom Metazoa; phylum Chordata; class Actinopteri; order Cypriniformes; family Cyprinidae; genus Gymnocypris; species Gymnocypris eckloni. The sequence goes on along the minus strand of CM050419.1, from coordinate 19,316,294 downwards.
AATAACTAACTAACTATTTAAATAAATAAATAATGTTGTCACACTATGAGGCAAGTTGTCACAGTGGAACCTGATATTAATAGGCTTTTTATAAAAAGGTTTCCAGCAAAATTATAACAGTCAACCAACTATGAAAAGCAAAACATTTTAAGAAACTGCAGAAAATGTACAAGGTGAATATACATAAATTACTGAATGAAAAAAAGTCAATGAATAAGCTTAAAGGGGTGGTTGATTGTGATTTCACTTTTCTAACATTAGTTAGTGAGTAATGTTACTGTTGGAGCATAAACAATATCGGCAAAGCTACCAAGCTGAAAGTTCAATGCAAACAAAGATATCGTCTTTTACAATTCCGGCAGTTTAATGCCTACAAAAACGACTGGTAAAGGACTTCAACGAGTTACTTCCCAGGTCTGTTACATCACAAACCTAGATAAACCCCGCCCCCGCAAAGGGGGCGAGGCCATGAGAAGATGAAAAGAAAACTAGGGATGCACGAAAAAATCTATTCATATATGAATCCCGATTCTGTCTTCTAACAATTCTAATGGATTAGAGTAAGTAAGTTTCAAAACCAATGTTCTAGCAGCAGTTCTTAATACATTTACATTTACGCATTTAGCAGACGCTTTTATCCAAAGCGACTTACATTGCATTCAAGTTACAGTTTTCTACATTTTGATCAGCTCTTGCTTTCCCTGGGAATCGAACCCATGATCTTAGCGTTGCTAGCGCCATGCTCTACCAGTTGAGCTACAGGAAAACATTACCTTTAATAGTAATAACACGCCTTGCTCTGGCATGTGACAACTTTCCCCGGCCTCCCCCATATTACATCTACAAAACAATAGATTTTACTTTGGTCACTTTGTTTTATCACAATCTCTCTCTCTTTTTTTTTTTTATTAGATACCCATTATATGTTGCAACGGTCCATTTAGTAGGTTTTATGCCAGCTGAGTATGGCCAAGGGGTAATTACAAGGATTATTTACTTCTGTTAATTGAGGTCCCATCTTTTAATGGGTTGTAAAGGTTAATGTCCTTTTGATATATATTTTCTTTCTGTCTCCTCAGACAGACTTACAGGTGAAAGAGAAGGAGATTCCTTAGGGTATACAAGTCTGAAATGTTCAAATTCAGTTTGAGAAAAGGAGGAACGTCCACTGTGTCAGTCGGTGGGTTTCAGTGGCGGGGTATATTTCAGGTTCCATTTCTAAGCTCGGCCCCTAAGATGGCCCACATTGATTTTCTTTACTTCTGCTCTTTGCTTGGTCTCAGTGCTTTCATTAAACCCTAATCCATCTCATTTGGTATGCTTCCAGGAGACATGGAACCAAAAGAGGGAGGTGGATAATGAATTGAAAAGAAAATGTGAAGTTACATATGTTTTTTTCCTCTGCTCTTTAAATGACCCTTGTCTCCACATTCATGGTGAGGCTGTTTTAATAGTCTTCCTAATAAGAATTTTAAATCACAAAACTGCTAACCTGCAGGTTAATAAAAATGGTAATTGGTAATCTTGTATCTGATTTAATTGGATTTCAAGAACCCTTTTAAAATGTGTTTGCATTCTGGAAAATTTACATGTGCCGTGTTAAAAGGGAACTTGAATCTCCAGCTGTCAGGATAATGAATTAGACCATTTCATCTCTATAATCTTCTGACAATCTCCCCTTGTACTTTCCTGTCACAGTTATCCATTAAAGCAATGAATTACCTAAATATTTGAAATGTTTTACATGGTTTTGTAGCTTTGTAATGTTGCTAGGGCCTCAAACATACTGTGTGTTGTTTCATCATAAAGATAATGTGCCTGACAGTAGAATGAGATGAAATAAACCTTAAGTTATGTCTAATTTGACCTTTGACCTCCTAATATTTCTTTGAGCTTGCATGTTTGTGATATTTTATTGTGTTAGTGGTCAACCAATATATAGCTAAAGCTGATATACCAGCTGACATTTGGCATTTTTTATTTCGAAAATTTCGATTTTCTGTGTTTTTCCCCCCGTTTTTTTCTGCTTCATTTACTATATATTTTCTGTGTGGCTGATAATTGCCATGATGGGGACTTTTATTTTGACAGTGCCGAGAACTGCAAAGGAGCTCTCAATCTGTCTTAATTAGTTTACAGTCTTTGTTTAACACAATATAAATATAAACACTGTAATACCCTTTTTAATATACTGGCATTCAGAAAATATTTTGGTCATTTAAAGTCTTTGATTACCGCTAAATCTTGCAAACTTCAGTGAATCCAGTGAAAGAGTGCATTGTATCATATGTACTCTGTGCGTGAAAGTGTATCTCTGCAAATGATCCAAGCCATTTAATTGGATGTGGACAGTTACATTTGGACATTGGACATGCACGAGCAAACAACTTAAAACTATGCTGTGCTAAATCCAGTTTGCTGTTGTCATATTTATGCCGAATTCACTCTGCACTGTACGTAAAATTAGCATTGCCCGGCCTTTCTTTGAAATCATTCCCTATCTCAGACTATTAGTAACAATGTCTTATGTATTTTCAAAGTCTTTATTTTTGAAAATGTCATGATTTGATCAGAGAATCAACAATTTTCCATCTAAAGTATAAATCTGTTTAATTAGCAGATTTTTGTTGTTTGTACATTTTTAAGTCAACATGTTTCGTTTTTTCTAATTTGATTCATTTCCAAATTATTTTTATCTCATTTATTTAATAAATATTATGATATTGAAATGAATTTAATTAGAACAATTGTTATTCTTGTCTTATTTACCATCTAGATAGTATTGTATGATGTATATGATCGTCATAGTGGAATTCCCCCCGATGACACCCCTCAATCATTTAGTTTTTATGTGGACTTTTGGACAAGCTCGACAAAGTCTGTTGGAATTTCTATCAGGGCAGCAGTTTTGTCCTGCTTTTTACTCAGGTCACAGGCTTGAAGCATTAATAGCCTTAAGGATGTCTGTGTCAGCTAGGTTGGATAGCGAATTTATGACACAATGTTCTTTCAGATGGATACAGTTACAGCTCAGCTTCTACTCAACCCCCTTTCCTTTCATTTCCACCTTTCATTCAGTATCGTCTCTCAACCCTCAAGGAGAAGCACTGCTCCTCTCAAAGGGCCAGCGCATATCTGACATCAATTATGGGATTACTATGCTCTAATACTCAACTTTTTCTTACCGTGAATGTGTCAGAAGGAAGGAAGGTGCTTTTATTTTTTCGATCGCTGCTCGGGTTTCAGGCATTCTCCCCAACCCGGAATGAGCTGTGTCAGGCAGACCAGTGTGGACAGGACACAATCATCCAAATGAGTTTGACAGATTCAGATAGGGTACAATACACCTTGACACTAAGTGAGTCCAACTCTGGTCAACATTTAACCCCTTGGTCTCGTCTGCTTAGCTGACGGAGGTCTGAAAGTGGAAGTGAAGAGTATGTGTGAGGAGTGTGTTAGCGCATGTAGGTTATGGAGAGCACTTTTGTTCTGGTGTTGTTAGCCTTAGGGCTTTAGCTAATGGGCCACCCAATTCCCAGCAGGCCCTGGGGCTCCAAGCAGCTTGGCATTAGTGGCCTCTCTTCATTAATGATGAGTTCTGCTCTTGCTTATGCCCAAAGCCAACAGCCTTCATTCATCATCAAATAAACTCTTAATATAACACCATTCATTTTTACACACAGATATACTGTATAGAGCCCTATGTTTCCACGATGCAGGAAACGAGGACGCAATTCAGGAATCCAGCCATAAAAACTTAATTTACTGTATAACGTGATTCGTTACACAACTTGGCAAAATTTGGATGAATAAATTAAACATGATATGGACTAGTGTCTGTCTTCAAGTTTTTCATGTCTCTGTCTGAATGAGTGGCGTAGTTTCGTCTCCTACACATCTAAACACACTAAAGTTACTCTGAAAATGCACTTTGCCATTTCATTTAATAAAACTAAAATCAGATACAGGAACTGTACCTAATAGCACAGGAACTCAAATGTTCTGTTTAACTTGAAATTATGACATAAATAAATAATATAAATTGTAACATCTGATTGCATTTTAAACGAGTCATTACATGGTTACGGTTTATGCATTCATAATTGTTTTAATAATAAAATTGTATTAAATAATAATAATAATAATAAAAAATCCCAGAATGCAGAACAATTTAAACAGAGAACACATAATTTCTGGAAAAAATATAACATTTCATAGGGCAGTAATATTATTAACATTCTAATCAATTATTTAACTGTTAAAGGTCTATTAATTTAATTAACAATGACATTCTTTCTGATTATAAAAAAGTTGTTAAAACATTAAAACATAATTTGGACAAAATAAAGCGTGGCCCTATGTATAAAACACTGGACAATTTTACATTTGCGACTTGAAAGAGGAGGTCATGGGGATGTCAAGTTGAAAAATGATTCTGATTGTCACCTCAAATATCTGTGGGATGCAAATTTTAATTTCACCACAGCTTGTCCATCTCTTGTATTTTGTATAAATCCAGTTTTAAAATTCATAGCTACTGTCTGTGCAACACGGAGTGGCTCGCAGATCGGACTGGGACACCAGTGGCGGCGATCTGCATGCTTTTATTCAGTGCACCCTACCAAGGGCACTCTGCAGACATCCATTATATCCGGACCTTTACCTAATGTATTCTTTTGTGAGTGACGCCCTTTTAAATGCTGCTCATAATCTCCTTTCACTCTCTGTATTGATATCTAGCTCTGAGCGTGTTATCTCTGCATATAAACACGGCTAATGACAATCTGCACATTTACAGGAGCAAAGGGAAGTGGGGCAGCAGACACTCACTGCTCCATTAGCATGTGAATGTGACAGCAGGCCTGCACAGTATCGCTACGACTGCTGTCCCCTCTCAAGGTCGATGCTGATGGTCTCGTTCAGGGGCGGAAGCTTCATGTTGCTTTTTGTTGTAAACTGAGTGACAGTAAAGAACGCATTCGCTCTTAGGCAAGCTACAGCATGTCTGAAGCATCAAGAAGTTTTCTGACCTCTCAACTATAGAACAATGAAAGTTCATGTGAAAACTGTGTTTTTTTATGAGAACAGTATATGTGGCTATAAATGAGAATGTAGTTGAAGTATGAACGCAAACTAATTAATTGCATCAAAATTCATCATTAAAGTGATGGTTCATCCAAAAAGGAAAATTCTGTCATTAATTACTCACCCTCATGTCATTCGTTCATCTTCAGAACATAAATTAAGATATGTTTTGATGAAATCCGAGAGCTTTCTGAACCTCCATAGACAGCAATGCAACTGACACATTCAAGGTCCAGAATCGTTGTAAGGACATCATAAAATAGTTCATATGATATCAGTGGTTCAACTGTAATTTAATGCAGCTATTAAATGTTTTGTGCACAAAGAAAACAAAAATAATGACTTTATTCAACAATGCTTCTCTTCTGTGTCTTCTCCGATGTCACATGGTCTATTTTAACAATGTTCTTACTACCTTTTGGGGCCTTGAATGTGGTAGTTCCATTGCTGTCTATGCAGGGTCAGAAAGCTCTCTGATTTAAACAAATATGTTAATTTGAATCCTGAGGTTAACAAAGGTCTCACGGGTTTGGAACAACATGAAGGTGTGTAATTAATGACAGAATTTGCGTTTTTGGGTTAACTATCCCTTTTATGAATAATTTTGATGCAAACTATTTCTTTAAATCTTTATCATAATTTCAATAAATAATTGCTGGACAATTCAAGTTCCTCTATTGACTTTAAAAGTCCCTCAGAAATGAAAAATAATCCTATTCACACTATAACATCTATTTTTTTAATCTGTTTTATTGATCTGATTGGATCTTCTGGTTGAATCAACAGACTTCTCTATAGTGACGTATACCAGACTTTTCAATCATTTACTCGCAGCCCTAGTAAGTTTTAATTCAGCTGCCTCTATTTTAGAGTGCAATGCTCACATCTCAAAACTCAATCAACAACTGATTCAACCAAATCCTGCTCTAAATTTTCTCTTTTTCAATAATGTTTTACGATTGGATGTACATTACACTATGGCAAAACATTTTATTGCGACTTTTAATTTGTGACCTAATGAAAATAGTTGCTTTTCTCCACATTAATAAATTACAAGGACATATTGATTTCAGATAAAACCGATTTAAAATCTAACCTATTTTATAATTGTATAATCCATTACAATGTTAAAAAGCAATCATCCTGGCAAGAATATGAACACTAATACAATATTAGCACTATTCAAACCTAACCTAATTAGACATTTTATGACGCATTATTAATAACTATAAAAGAGATGCAATATGACAGGAGTTGAGTTTGTATGAAACAACAGATGTGAGTTGGTGGTGTGATATTAAATATACGGAAGGAGAAATGCTTCAGATACTTTCAAAGTAAAAATTAATGTGAGTGAAAATCAACACCGAACCAGAATTGTGTTATTGTAACTCATATTACACTGGAAATTAAGTTAAAATTATTCCTATTATTTACTTTCAAAGTAAAAATGTATGTGGGTGAAAAAGTAGCTTCTGCTCTCTTTAATGAGACACACGAGTGTCTTGTTTGTCCCTCACAGTTTTTTTAAGTAAGTCTTGACAGTATTAAATCATTGAGAAACTTTCTGAAAAAGATCTAATAGCAAATATATTTTTAAATTAAATCCAGATGAGATATTTAACTAAAGTGAAGTCATTAGTAGTTTTAGTATAGCTCAATCTAATTATCATCAAAGTTGAACATATATGACATATCAGATATGAGTGAACCATACCCAAAATACTTTTTCCTTAAATGTGTTTACTAGGGATGAGCGAGTACAGCATTATCTGTATCTGTATCTGTATCTGTTAACCATATGAATTATCTGTATCTGTATCCGTACTCGGACTGGGCGGGGCCTAACCCGGAAGTGGGCGGGATTTAACCTGGAAGTGGGTCGGGTTGTCTTGAAATGGGCGGGGCTTTAACCGGTATGTTATTTTAAGCATGCAATTGATATGGGTTGATCAGAAATTGTTATATTTATTGCTGATTAGAAAACTATTTACATGACAGCATCAGTATTAAGCTTCAGATCAATGGTTTTGATCACGATAACAAACGAACTATATACAGAACAAGTTTTGCAACAATGAATACAACACATGCGGTTGCAATTATGAAGTAAAATGTAATGAACAAGAGTTTTCATCTCAACATAACTTTCTTTTTTTAACTTTTAATTTTTTTATGATCAGTGTGAATTATTTTTTTTTTGGTTCTTTTTTTTTTTTTTTTACACCAGGTATGTGTGTGTAGCTAATTAATTTGTAATATAGTTTTATACCACCACTACTTTTTTTTATGAAATACAGCAAGAAAGTGTCAGACACTCTCTTGGTTTAAAAGGTTTAAAAAAGAAAAAAATTCATTCTACCAAGCACCACGTCCTGAACAAACCCCACGTTTACCAAAATTCTACTGGTTAATAAGTAAGTACTACAAACCAAAGTAAAAACAAACCTGAAGCTGAAGAAACCCTAAATGTTAACGGAAAAACCTGCGAACCTGAGTGACTGAGGGAGACAGAGAGAGAGCGCTGTTCTCTTCTCTTCTCAGTGTTCTGTGTGTGAGTGAGCAGAGCGGGACACAGCAACACAATAGGGTCGCTCACATATCGCGCCTAAAACGCTTAGCGCTGCTTTCTCCTTTTTTCCAAAGCGCCGGGCGGTTGCGCCCGGAGGCGTTTGTCGCTGCTAAGCAACCATCAGCCGCGCCTCCGTTACAAGAAGGTGCGGTGCGCTTGCGGCATTCTGAAAAGTTGAGATGTTTTTATCTCGATGCGGCGCGGACACGCCTGGAAAAACGATCGCCGCTTCCATTATGAGCGAGCATACCGCGCTTCTACATTTGAAATAACGAACTTGAGCGCGCATAAGACGCGCGATATGTGAGCGGCCCCTAAACCTGTATGTGTGTAGGAGAGGGCGCTGTGACTAGCCTATCACAGAACGCAGACACAGTCAGCTACGTTACCCAATGAGAATTTTTATTCAATCCGAGCACAGATATTGACTCGTATTACTCGTATGATACTCGTACTCGGCAAAAGTGCTTTATCCGTACCGGATACTCGTTTCAGCCGAGTATCCGGCTCAACTCTAGTGTTTACACTAGTGGTGGGCATAGATTATTTTTTTTAATCTAGATTAATCTTGGAATTAATCTAGATTAAAATGGCTCATTTGAATTCTGCCGAAGGCATTCAGAATATGTGTGCTACCCAAATAATGACTAAAAGTAAGTCTTTGAGAACGGGTTTCTCAAGCCAGGTGGCGATTAGACCAGGGGCTCATCTCCTGTTTCCAAAATGCATCACAAACTTTAATCTCTTCCGTCCCAATCCCACGAAAAAACTGGAGGAAAATCCGTTCCACTCCCGGAAGAATGACTCCCATTCCCTCCCACTCCCGTGTTGTTGTTTTTTTTTTTTTTTTTGATAACTGTCAATTACAGTAAAAATATAGTACAGATCACAGCATGCCCACCTTATTAGTTGAATAAAACCCAAAATGTCGTTTTTGTTATTATATTGAACTGAAAGCCATTTTATGCACAGTGTTGCACAGATTAAATGTCATGTAAATCATCCATGCTAACACACGTCTTCTATTTTGATTTTTAGACATTTCACTCTCTATAGATATATTTTTCAAAGACGGAGTTTCAAGTTTCTCGCTCAAGTTCACATGAGACCTAAAGCGCATCCTGTTTGCTTAAAAGCGCAACGCTTCGTTGTTATTCTGAGTGCACACAAATAAACGAGAGTCTTTACAGATTCGAAGATGTATTAGGCTACTTTTATCTGTATGACCAAGAATGACGGAGATGTAAGAGCAAGTGAACGCACCGGAGCCTGTCCTGCAGCAAACGCGCTTCCACACAAACACTTCAATAGCGCACATTTCTCTAGGTTAACATCATATTGAGCGGCCATGTAAAGTTGCTACTACATACATCTTTCAGATGAAAAGCCATATTTGAGGTTGATGAATGATAGGTGAGCGTTTGGATGTCCTGCCCGATTGTATTACCACATAGACCAGCCGTTAACAATCTGTCCATCACGGACTGCGAGCCTCTAGTTCAAGACTGCTCGCCCCTACAGTGCAATTCGGCTAGGTATACATCCGCGCTAAAATATCAGGGTGAAAGTCATCATAGCTTGCGTAGTATAGACCCAGCTCCCAACCCAACTTTGAGAATAGATTAACGGCGATATTTTTTTTATCGCCCGATAGGAGTCTCACGTTAACGCAGCACGTTAACGCCGATAACGGCCCACCACTAGTTTACACATTACCTTTTTAAATTGCAGTTAATCGCTTGAAATGTTGTACTATATACAGCTCTGCACTATTTCTGACAATCTGGATTTTGTTGTGAGCATGAGTTTCCTATAAATTGCAACAGGATTTAACAGCATAGCAGCACTCCGCACAGGTCCAAGATGAACTGGGCATGTTGACAGGTTCATTAGTCTGAGATCAGATCTATGAATTGACCTTCTCGAGCTATGGATGCCTATCTGACAATTAAGACAGAGCAACGAATAGTCAATCAAAACGCATGGGCAACACTACAACATTTCCAAATTCGAAAGGCTTGCCATTAGCTCTGGATTTATATGTGATTTATATGTGCTAGGTCTAGATATAACCTTTCACCCAGTCAGACTCTGACAGACTTATCCATGACAAACATCATGAGATATTGATAACGATTCATCGGGGGAATCATCTCTATGTTCCTGACACGATTGCAACACAATAAGCCGAGTTTGTCTGCTTAACAACAGTAGCAGCATCACTTACAGATGCACTGTTTACCCCCTCCACCTCCATTTGTTTGGCCCTGTGTGCATCCTCGTTAGGGTTGCATAAAGATTAAGGAAACGAGCACGTCATAACTCAGTTCCTAGCCCGGGGGGGCAGCAGCAGCAGCCTGCACCAGAGCAGGGTAATCTCCTATCAGTGTGGCGTTCTCATTTGGCTTAAGAGATAGGACGTTTTTATAAGCAGCACCTCCGGTTACAGGCAAGATTTACATACTGAAGATGATAAACTCATTCTGGCACCTGTGTAATTCGCTAATGACACATAATTTTAGCATGAACTGACTGCGAGAGAAAGAGAGAGAGAGAGAGAGAGAGAGAGAGAGAGAGAGAGAGAGAGAAAGAGGGAAAATTCTGCAGCTTGACAGGAAAGAAGCCGCCATCCTTTCAGGGCGGTGTGTCTGCAAACGCTTGCACAGTCTTGACGGGTTGTTTTAACAGTGACTTTCTTTAATTAGGTGTGCTCACTTTCGGTTTTATTTGCTAAGATCACGGAAATGCCTGAAGATGGGTAGATTTAATTAAAGGAGGTTGATGAAAGAACAAAGCCCTCGCCATCTTGCAAGTGTTTCCTCTGATAAAACTATGAATATCCTGCCAAAGACAGTCCTAGCAGGGTAACAACTGTCACAGAGACACAAAGATAAGATTCATTTTCTTTCCACTATACATATTTATACCGTGGCATCAAACGGTCTTGCTGTCTTGCGGTCTGTGGTTTCGAATTAAGTAAAATACATTATTTTTGGATGATGATGTTGTCTATGTAACATTTAAGGAAGAGTTCACCTTAAAAAAAACTAATTATTTAATAATTTATGCACACGTGTGTTTTGGAACACACAAAGAGCTATTTAGCAGAATGTCCAAGCTATTCTTTTCCAGTACAGTGGAATTGAATGGTGACCAAGGTGGTTAAGCAACATGTTTGAGATTTCAATTCGTTCACCTCTCAAACCTCTCATGTGGTGCCAAAAGTACTGGAATATGTTGCATATTTGTTTTGTTCTGTTTGGAGCTTGATCCAATTTTATTGTTAGGAAGTGAGTAGTATAACTATTATCCAAAACTGTGGGTTCTTTTGGGTTTGGGATGACTTGAAGGGTAAAAGTTTTTTTTAAAACAGTTCTTTTTAAAGGGACGGTTCCAAAAATGTAATTCTGTATTTAGTTATTCATCCTCAGGGCGTTCTAAACCTTACTTACTTTCTTCATTGGAACATGAAATAATATAGTGTTTTTTGTCCATTTAGTGGTGACCAAAACTATTTGGTCACTAACATTCTTCAACATGGCTTGTGTGTTATGCAGAAAAAAAGTCATTACATTTTAATTTTTGGGTGGACTAAGCCTTTAAAGCATTTTGTTGTTGTTCAAGAATTGCAATATTTTTAACTCGAGTCCTACTGTGAGCATTATTTCATGCTTGTAATAATTTATAAACATAGAATGCTATCATCTGTTTGCTGTTAGAACCAAGAATTTGTCGGAGAAAAACATCATATTGTGTCAAAGTAGCTGTCAAAACCACAAAATGGGTTGCCAGCTAATACCTTGGATTTTAGATTTTTGAGTCCAACACAATAACATATGGCTATGTGTAACGCATAACTTTTACTTTTGGAAGCCAAGTGCAGGTTTTATTGTTATTGAGACTATGAGGATCTAATTTGCCTGTGTCCTCATTCCACTAACCACAATACACCTGTGATTCTGTGACTGTGTATCTGAGAGAGTCATCCACATCCTCATTACGCATTCTTATCTCCTTTCACTTGAACATTTGCCAGATGGCACATCCGTATCAAAAGATAATAATGATGTACTAAGGAAATTAAGACTTTATTAAACTCTATTTTATGTGGAGAAAAACGGGGAAATCAAAATACATGGAAGCATTAGTTGATCCCTGATGATCCCATCTGTGTGTTGTAAGAGGTGAATCTCTCTGTTAGAGATAAGTACATTTACGAGCCCAACTATTTAACGCTTTAATACGAGATGTAGCCTAAGCATACTAATCTAACGGGGTGCTTTCCCAGCCTAATAATGGAGAAAAATCAAAGATGAAAAAAAAATACATCTATGATTTGGCATATTAATTTGCATCCTTTAAAACGACACTGCTAATTGACTTGTTAGTTTTGTACTGGCTAGTAAACATGGCATGTTTCTAAATCTAAATGACAACAAACCATATTTGGTACTAGTTTTTACAGGAATACTTTCTAAAAAAGAAATGAATATTGTACAATTATTACTATAATTATATAATAGAGTAAGACCTATGTGTGTGTGTGTGTTCTTATACAATTATATAATTGTAAATACACCAGTTTTAATAAAAAAATATAAATACATAACTGCATAGAATTATGAAGGTGACAATAAGAGTTGCACAACTACTCATTTTTAATAGTTGATATACTTATTTTTAATAGTTGCCCATAAAAAGTAGGTAACTTTTTGTACTCTTGTACTCTTTTAAAAGTATGCTAATACATGTGTATACAGTATACAGTATACATACAGTATATGCACACACACACACATATATATATATATATATACATATTGCGGGCATAGTTCATATATATATATATAAATATTTCACAGCTCTTTTATAAAATAAGGACTTCAGAGTTTCCACTTTAGTAAATTAAATCTCAAACTTAAGGCACTTCAAAACTATGTCAGACATATTCTAGTGGAAAGAAAGGGACAGTTATAATGAAGAATGTTGTTCTTTGGTATATTTTTATTTCACTTAACAACCTGCACTCTAGGAGAACTCTGGGTTCTTGTTTCATCCAGCGATTATGGCTCTCGGCTCTCTGTCATTTTAAAGAGGCTGATTGATGGATATGATTGGCAGGCACCACTCAAAGTTTCACTACTGAAAAAAGCTTCAAGAAAGGCAAATGCGCCGCCATGTGTGAATTTGGAAGTCTGAAAACCAGACCCAAAGTAATTTCACTTGCGAGTGAATAAAGAAAAAAAAAGGCAACATGTAAGTGTGAGCTGATAAGAGGGCAATCCAACAAGACAAGCTGTAGAGAAAGTTCAGCTCAATCACATTCGTGTGAATGCTGCGTGATTGAGATGCCTGCAGACTCTCTTTAAATAATGCAGGGAATTAGCTGAGACGATGCCCGCAAGCATTCTCATAGCGTTTATTTAAATTAAGTTGGGTCAGGCTTGTCAACTACAGATTAGTCTCTGTTGTCCAATAACATGCTCACTGCTTGGGAAACGAACAGTTCGACAACATGTTTCTCTGGAGCTCTCTGACCCTGCAGGGAGTGGGAGGAGCGCAGGGTGGAAGTGGGCTGTTGTTTCATGCAGGTTGAGTTCATGTTCGGTTTGGGAGACAATAGATTGTAGATACATAAATTAATGAAGGCCTTTATTTCAGGGCCTTTATTTATGTAGCTCTAATCAGTATGTAGAATGTTTGTAATATCATTGAGTCGTATTATCTATCTTTTCCATCCCAAGAATAATTATTTTAACAACTTGACCAATAAATGGAATTAATTTTTGTATGTAAAAATAACATGACTGAGTTAAAATCAGCATCCACGAGTAAATGAGTGTTACTCGCCTGCATGAGAACATGATATGTTTAGCTCATTTAGCTCCACACAAGCTTCCTCTCTGCAAGTGCTGTAAATTTGAGTCGCTTATAATGTGCTTTTGGAAATGCAACATGTGCCAAAATCTTCCTAAGGTTGTCATTTCAAATTGTGTCATTTTTAAAACGTTGTAGTTTTCTAGCAATTGAAGGCAAAATAAAATAACCATAAAGTATTGTAATTGTAGTTGTAATTGTTGTAATACAACCTGAGTTCCAAAATGTTGGGATGTTTTTTACATTTGAATAAAATTAAAACTAAAAGACTTCAAATCACATGAGCCAATATTTTATTCACATTAGAAAATAGAGAACATAACAAATGTTTACATTTTCCGGAAATTTGGGTTGTAATAATAATACTGCTAATAATAAAAATTATAATAATAATAATTATTATTATTATTATTATTGCTGTTGTTATTGTTGTTGTTGTTGTTATTATTATATAATTATTAAATTATTAATTTGCAGTTATTTTTCAGTCATATTTGTGATATTAATGTATTAATTTAAATAAATATATAAATAAAAACGTTATATGTATTTTGTCTGTTTTTAATTAAATATATAGGAATATATATTGGATTTTATGGAATGGCTGTGCAGGAATTTAATGGAAAATATAGGAAAATATAAAGATGAGTTGCTGGAGCACTTTGAAATTGTATTTATTTAAATTAATATTTTAAATAAATTAAACATTAACTATTCCCCAGTAATGTTCCTCTGACATTTAACTTTTTTGTGTGTAGTTTAACACAGTATATCATACAGAAAGTATATGTATTTTCTTCTATTATGTTTTGTTATCATTGATTAATATATTACTCACAACGTGAAAACTGAAAATGTGGTGTAGTTGATTGTTTCATATTTAAGTTTTCTACCATTACTCTAACCCATGTTGTATTTCAAATATCTAGATAATGTCTGTGATTTATTTCCAATATGAGAGCTTTTCAAGATACCGGAGGTGTTGAGCCGAGATAAAAATGGCCCCTGCAATTGGAACAAGCTGGCCACAAATTGAGCTGTCTAAATCTCAAACATGCCATGATTAATCTGTTTGGTTAAAAAGGTGCAGATTTGCATGGCAGCAGAGACAGAGAGTGAAGAGTACAAAAGTGCTCTTAGATTCCTTTGGTGGGCTTGTTTGAAAGTGTAGAACTGTGAGATGAAGAAATGGAAAATGAGGTGGAGCCATTAGCAGCCTCTCTATCAGTTCTGCACAAGCTGCGTTCTGCTAGTCAGGTAGCAGGTGTTCCCTGAGGACTGATGTCCTAATTTTTATGACCCCTCAGTTTTGTTAATGACCTTGGTTTGGGTGTTCTTGGGCATCTTGCACTGTGCTAGATAGCAGATTAATCGGTAGAACTTTAGACAACATGTACTGCCCCAATTCTGATCAGGGTCTCTTCAGCACCCCCTACCGAAGAAACTGAAATTTGATCAAGTTTGGTATTTAATTTATCTAATTATCTCATCTTCCTTGCAACAACATCTGTCCTGTACAAATATAGTCACATATCCGGCATCAAGAATATGATGTAGGGTCTTTTGGAACTTCATGGCGCATTCTGAATAGCTCATTTGATCACGCAGTCAGCAACACGCCCATATACTGGGATTGCTTTGCTCATCTATCACAGGAAAGGGAGTGGATTACACCTAATAAAGGTGCTGATGATAGCTGAGTCTCGGGTGCTGAAACAGGGTTGTGCTTCCTCAGCTGCGAGCGAGTCAGGCCATCTGGATCTGATCTGGATAAGGCTGCAGGACTCTCAGTAATCGCTAGAGTAACTCAGGTAAACTATCACAGATGTGAGATAATTGCGAGGAGCGGGTTTTCAAAACAACATCATTTGGGGGAGTCGCAAACCTTCCAGCCTCTGCACCATTGAGGCTTGTAGAGAAGTGAGAGTGGAAAACATTTTCTTAGTAGCTTATTTTCTTGCACTTTTTTTGTGGAACTTTCAGAGGTTTGAAGGAAATTAAAATGTGTTCAGGTCTTAATATCTTGCTAAAAAATTTAGCCTGAGCTGGTCTGGGTTGGCTGTTTTTTTATTATAATTGTTTTTTTTTTGGCATCATTTGGTATTATGATTATGATTATTTGACTACAAGCGCAAGTGTGCAAGTTACTTAAGAATGAAATGTACTGATGAAATTTACTTTAAAATTAACTTTTGTGGAAATTTTGGCAGGAATGTTTACAAATGCAGTAAAAAACACACATACATGCAACTTGAGATAAGCTAAATTAATTAACTCTCAATAACTTCAGGCACCCTGTTTATTTCTAACCACTGTAAGTAACTAAGTAAAACAAATCAAATAATAATAATAATAAAATAAAATAATAATAACATTAATAATAAAGTGCCATACATTACATTGAAATGTAAAGAAAAATGCATAAAAATGCATCAAATCTAAAATATATGTATAATTTGTTAATCAAAATCTAAACTGCATGTTCAGTTTAGGGTGTCCACGACTAAGGATGTTCATAGTCGAATCGGGATTTTCGAATCTTGCCGATAGTCGAATCATATGTTTGGGGGCGGGGCAAAATCCATAACCAAGAGTCAGACAGTCATAACTAATGACGTTAACACACACGGAAAAATTGCCTAACTGACGCCTCGCAGATACACATGGGGTGAATATAGTTTTATGTTTTGATTAAAAGATAGTTAACATTAAACATCAGAAAAACCCTAAGAACTCTCAAACTTTTTTACAATAGTGCTCTCATTATAACGTATTATTATATACCTGTATGACAGTAGATTAATGTTCTGCATTTCTGTTTTGAGCTGCGCGCACTGAAGATGACCAGTAGATTGAAGCATATGATGGCAGGGATTAAATGGGATTTAACTCATTTATCTCATATAGAATATGCTTCGTTATTTATACAACATAACGTTAATATCATGACTGTATAGGCTATCTGTACAAAATGCCCCGAATACATTAACGTATCTGTGCTGCTCTGATTGAACTCCTTTTGTGGATGCGTTCTTCACGCAACAACGTGCAGAAACACAGCAATGAAACTCTAAAATTCACAGCATTTTATTATAATAGTGTTCTCATTATAATGTTATGTATATGACAGTCCCAGTCATAGTTATTAATATTCTGCATTGTTGTTTGTTGTTTACTGGAGCGTAACTTAACCAAATGCACCTTATACGAGATAAATAATATACACACGATATATATATATATACAAACCAGCTGAAATGTTTTGAAATCACTTGTACCCTACCTGATAGGAAAAAAAATCCAGTCTTTCACTCTGCCTGTGTCAGTTTGAGTCTTCTTAAAGATCTAAATGCCTGCTGACAAAATGCTTCTGTCGGTCACGCATGGAAAGTGAAACTTAAATCTATAAGTTGTATTTATTCACGCACGTTAAAATAATTATTTAAAGCTTCTTTCTTTTCCAGATTCTTATTTACAGCATTATCATAATAGGCTGTATATTAACTTATCTGGAGAAAACCGGTAGTTCTGTGTGAAATCAGACATTGACTACCCCCCATATAGCCAAAACGGCATGATCATAACACCCCGCGAATATTCGACTGTGAGATTGGGAGTCGAATCAGGTTCCTCCTATCGAAGCATCGAATCGTCAACTATTCGGGTCAACCCTTGTTCAGTTTAAACTTTATGTTTACATTTTATATAATGCTGGTATAACGTACATTTGGTATTTGGTCCCCTAAAATTGGAGCTGGGAAGGCCATATCACTATTCTGACAGACTCATGTCATAGCTATCAGCATGTGTCCTGCGTTAATCATAATTCAGGGAGATTGGTCTTGGTTTTGTTATTTCAAGAACAATTTGTCCCACCTATCAGTGCCAGGTCTAAACTGTGAGCTCATTGAGTGATGAGAACAAACAGCTCGAGAACATTCCAGCTCTGATGAAATATAGGTCAGGCCAGGTAAAACAAGCAGTCACACCTTGCTGCTTCTGCAACACTAATACAGAATTATGTTTTTAAACTTGCTTGTTATGAATTCAAGGGCGAAATTATATTGTGAATATCTTGGCATTGTTTACAGAGCACTATAACATTACATATGTTAATTTGACCTGTATAGCTCCTACAAGACAATTAGACAGGAATGAGCCAAAGAAAGACCAGAACTAGGTTCTTAAAAAATAAAAGCCATTTTGATGAAATTTTTTGCAATACAGCAATTACTGTCTCACTACCACTTTTTTTTTCTCGGTTTCGGGCATTTTCTCTGATCATGTTAAAGCAGAAAGCATGTGACAGCAGGGGATGAAGATTCAATATGATCAGTGAGACAGTTGGATTCAACTCATGTGAATTAGAGAATATTTTCTATAATTGTAAATAATTGGTAGCTTTGCAGAGAAGTGACACCGATGCCAAGTAATACCAGGCTACATGGTTGGATATTTTAACTAATTGGCTCTTTAAAACATTTTTAAGGTCCTTAAATTGGTCCTCTTCCCTTCAGAGAGCAGTTTGAGTGCCAAAACTAATTAGACCATTGCTGATTGTTTAGAAACCCAGAGCACACTAAGGCAAACCAGACGTCAGAGAGAGAAGCCGAGCCAGGAGCTAACTTACCACAGCTCAGCTGGGGAGGGAAGAAAAATGTTGCTTATTAGGTATGAACTTAGAAAAGGATTCGCAGCGAGGTCCAAAGAGCTGTTACAACATGTGTTGGGCAAGACTTAAAACTGAACACATAACTATTTAATGTGTGCGTATGTGCCCTTCGTAGCCTTGATTTCTCTCACTTGTCGTCTTGCTCTTTTGTTTCAGATCCAGAGTAAATGTGGCCCTAAATCTGTAGAACAGTAATCAGACATAGTTGGAGTGGTTATAGTTGCTTACGGTATCCACAGTCTTTAGTTGTGTGTCTCTGTATAAGTGTTTACCTGGCATCCTCACATTCAACCTGGGCTTTGACAGTTTCCTGACCTCTGACCTCTGCTCTCAGAAGGGATCGACAGTTTCTCTGTTTCCATTTATTTCTAAAATTACCATACGTATTATTCACAGCCTGCTGCAGTTGGAGTGAGGACATTTTCCAGTGTTATTTTAACTAAATGTATTTCCCCTCACTAATTCTTCGCAGATGCCGCAGTAGGCGGCACTCAGATGACAGAACATTGATTCATTTGAAGATTGCTCATCTTGAGCCTAAAAACCCTGTTGAGCAGCATTTTTGTTCTTCCAGTCAAACAACTGTTTCTGCCTCAGAGTAAATAAGACAGGTAAGATGCGGTTTTAAAATAAGTAGATTTGCCATTGTTGGTTATAAAGTCACATTGTACATTTACGGTTGAATCGTGAGGGAAATTCATGAGAAATAAAGTTGTAGTACAATCATGAAATAATGTGTGAAATAATTGCTTAATTAGTTGAAATTATGGAAACAAAGGTGCGGTTGCGAGACATAAAGTCGCCATTACAAGAAAGTCCAAATTAAAAGGAGTTAGATCTGTAATATTGTTCATTTTGTAAAGCAGACATAATTGCAAGATTGTATTTGCAGAAGCAATATTTAATTACACAAAGTTGCTGTTGTGAGATACAATTTCCCAATTATGAGATGAAAATTCATAATTTCTAGTAAACTAGTAATTGTGAGTTATAAAGTAACAATTATAAAGTCATAATTAAGATACAACTACAAGAAATACAGGTGCAATTCAAATGAATTATATTTTGAGATATGAAGTCATATTACGATATTTGAAGTCATATTGTGAGAAACAAAAGTGCTGTTGCAAGATATAAAGTCAGAATTTAGGGGAACAAATTCACAATTGTGAGATATAAAATCACAATTAAAATGACAAAAAAGTCACAATTGTCAGAATGATAAGAAATTATATTACATTTGTTAGATATAAAGTTGCAACTGTGAGAAATAAATTCAAAGTGTACAAGTTTATTTCTCATAATTTTATTTTGCATAATTAACTTGCACAAACTGCAGTAAGCTTACAGCTATAATTTGTCATTAATTAATTAATTAATTAATTAATTAATTAATTAATAAAACAACCAAAACAGGTGGAAACAGGCTTCCATCAGCACTAAACAATCAGTAAGCAGAACAAACCAGTCTAAATAGAAATTCATGCTGGCATAATCTAGTTTTTTTCAGCAGGAAATTCAAAAAAAGATTTTCCTTCATACATGTATTGCCGTTCGGTTTAGGCCAAAAATTCCCAAAACAAAATCCAATTTTCTGGTATACAGTTGGTCACAAGGTTCCAGTTTGATGCGTTGTGGTACAACCCAGACCGCACATGACATTGAAAGGATTATTCTCAGGTACGGAGGAAGAGAGAGAGAGAAAGAGAAGGATCAAATGAGAGAACAAGCCAGTGTCCTAGTAGCCTCATTCTCCATACTAGTAGAGCATGTCCCAACTGTTGTCAATTTATCAATGTAACGTGCACTAGTGGGCACAGTTTGAGCCTCCATTAGGGCAGGTGCCTCCATCCATCTTTGCCTCACTCTCTTACTCTACCTTGTCAGGGGAAACTAAATGGGGCTTTTGAAGAAATGTAAACAACCCTCAGTGGATGATCATTGCGTCCAGCCCTCAGCAGATGGGAGAAGTTCCGTTTGGTTGTGTCAGGCTGCTGATGAAAGGATCTTTGGAGCCTACATATGTCTTTTGTCCTGTCAAACCATTTTTCTTGGTGAAAATGCTGCCATTAGTTTGCACCGTCATATTGCAAAGAAATTATATATGCATTTGAAGTATGTAATGACTTCTTTGAGCCATTTTGAATGCTCTGTGATTATCTAGGTTGCTTTTCCCAGTGGGCTCTTCATACATGAAGTTTTAACATGCACATGAGATTACATTTTGTCCTTAGATGTCAAGACTGTTAGTAGGAGGGCATAGCAGTGTTCAAGGAAGACTGAATCTACATCTTACATAGGCATTTTGAACAAAATCTTGTCCGTTTATTCCTTATTATTAAGTTTCTTCTGAGGATTTTTACCCTTAGGCTTTTCTCCATTCATTGTGCTACACTCAAAGCTGTGCAGTCAGGGGTAAATATAACAAGCTTTTAATTAAAACAGAAAGAAATTAAACTAGGATGAGGTAGATTAATTTGAATCTCTTGAATGACAATGATTAGACTCGTCACCAGCACTGGGCCTTGTCAGGAGAACGAACCACATGTTTTGTTCCCTATCAGTCGGTCACTCTCGACGTCACGTCGGAGGACCGACGAATTGGGATATCGCTTAGAGAGACCAATCCACTTCGAGTGTAAACTAAACGAGCCAATGCACATTGGCATGCGATTATTGCATCCAGCTGCCGCTGATCACAGCGTGAGCATAAATAGGCAGCAGGTGCAGCGCATATTCAGCTTTTCGCTTCGGAGCCGAGCGGTTACATCGTTCTGCTCCTGACTTCTGCTGAACGAGTGAATTCAACGAGTTGAGCACGCTCTTCGGAGGACTCTCGTGCTGGTGGTACGGCCCTACAGCGGTGGTGGTTCTTCCCATGTCGAGTGGACTGCACACATCAGGCTGCACTACCCCCTGTTTGTGTTGCAAATGACCATCTCCTGTTTGCTTCAGCATGCTAAAAGAGTTTTTCCCTAAAAGAGCATTCACGGGTGCGTCTTTTAAAGACGATGTTGCATCTGGCAAACTTGACGTTGCGTCTTTATAAAGACGAGTTGGGTTTTGCTTCAGACAACGTGTCACCCGTGCGTTTCTGGATGCGGTCGTTGCCTGGCGCTGGGTGAATGGTCACGTTCGCTGCCTCACGTGCCTGGGGCAGCACGCTGAGGTGGCGTCGTGGATGAGTCATCTTCTCACTGTGGATGCTCATCTCGGAGTTGCGGCCAGGCTCCGTTACCTCGACAAAGGGGCGGAGCTGTTGCCTCCGTCTCGATCTAGTTCTCGCCCCTGGCTGCAGACAGGCGAGGTCTACTTCAGGCGGTAGCACGGCTGGTCTGAGGACTACAGTGGTGGCAAACCCTCAGGGGACCATCGCTCCTCTTGCGCTCCGCAACCAGTTGAGCTGCCAATGGAACGTGCTGGGCCCTCTAAAAGGAGCGTACCAGCAGTATCCTTGGTGCTCCTCCCGACGACCAGATGTCGATCGCTGCATCGGAGGGTGAGCCGGAGCTTCTGGAGAGGAAGCTGCGTTGCCGCTCCGGCGGTAGCAATGCCTGAGTCGGATCTGGAAGTGACGGCTATGCTTTCCCGGCCACCGGAAGGGTAGGGCTCGAGTGGAGAAAGCCACCGTGTCCCGAACCCCGAGGTTGGACGACTGGTTTCTCGGGTAGCGTGTGCTGGTTCTCAGCGCCCTGCCCCGGGTGCCTCTCTCCCGGACGTGCATGAGGGGCTTACAGGTCGTGGACGGCACCTTTTACTGCCAGAAACCGACCTGCTAACTCCTCCTCCCTCACCACCCTCGGTGGTGCAGCTAGTTACGGGGTCCCCCGGTGGAGCGGTCAGTTGCGATGCAAGTGTGTCCCTATACTGACTCCACCCGGCAGGGCAAACCGTGCCTCCTCTTCCGGGCCTGTAGGTACTCGCCTGGTCTCATCCGGCGAGGCTTATGTGGCCTGTGGAGAGGCTGCCTCCACCTAATGCTACGGCGTTACTTGCAGGTTCTTTTCAGGCTAAAAGCACTGAGGACATGCACGGGGTGGTTACGATCCGGAAGTTCTGAGAAGAGCTCCGCACCTGACCTCGCGCCAGCGACGAAGGTTATGGCACGGTCTCTGGTCGTCACGATGTCCACACTTGTGGTCCAGGAGCCACCTCTGGCTGTGTCTGGTTGACATAGGGACGCCGACAAAGTCGGTTCCTCAAGGTTCCTGTATCCCAGACTGGCCTCTTCGGCGACGCAGCGGTAACCTGGCCCAGCAGTTCCCGGCTGCACGGGAGCAGACTGAGGCGATCTAACACTTCCTGCCTCGGCGGGCAGCTGCTGCCTCCACCCGTCCGCCGGTTGCAGCGCCCAGCCTGCTCGTCGCCGAGGCGGCCCCTGCATCCACCCCTGCTCCCGCACCGCATCCGCAGCAGCCTCCAAAAGCGGTGCCGTAGAGCTAGGTGTAGGCAGGCCGCCCGCCCGTCCTGGCCCCGTCCTACTGGCGGTAAGCAGAGGAGCAAGAGGCCTCGGGACGGGCGACCCAGAGAGAGAGGAACTGCTTCGGGAGAGGGTAAGTGCATCTCTCCTCCCCGGAGGAGGGCCGGGTGGATAATCTGTTTTTCAAAATCTCGACAGGAAGCGGTTGTTTCTGTCTCTGGGTCCCAAGAGGGCTTGGAGAGTCATGGACGAATCAACTTCGAACCACACTCATCCTCCTCTCGCCAGCAGGCAGCAGTGGGCGGTTCGAGAGCATCATCAAAGGCTACTCACGCACCCTCTGCCAAATTATGGAAGCAGGTAAACGTGCACCGCACACTCAGACCCTCCACGGTCCGCCACGGGCCAGGTCCCTGCATTCCACCTCGCTGCCCTACTGCGGTACGCCGGTGGTCCCGATGGTCCCGCTTGTACGGTGTCTGGGTGCCGGGAGCTGCCCAGCCGCCTCGCTGGCTCCTGAGGACCATCTGACTCGGCTATGCGATTCAGTTCGCCCGGTGTCCTCCCAAGTTCAGGGGCATCCACCTCACAGCAGTGAAGGCAGCCGATGCCCATGACTTGTGAGAGGAATCTCTGTCCTACTGGCGAAGGACGTGATGGTACCGGTCCCTCCAGCCGATATGAAGGCAGGGTTTTTCAGCCCTTACTTCATTGTGCCCAAGAAAAGCGGTGGGTTACGACCAATCTTGGGTCTGCGCATCTTGATGCTCATGCAGAACCGCGTCTTCGGATGCATCCGTCCCCAAGTTCGGTCTGCAGCATTGACCTGAAGACCCGTACTTCCATGTGTCGATCCTTCCGTGCCACAGGCCATTCCTGCGGTTTGCGTTCGAAGGACGAGCATATCAGTACAGGTCCTGCCCTTCGGGCTGTCCCTATCGCCCCGTGTCT
The DNA here is from genome assembly GCA_027564155.1 of Gymnocypris eckloni scoliostomus. Taxonomy (NCBI): domain Eukaryota; kingdom Metazoa; phylum Chordata; class Actinopteri; order Cypriniformes; family Cyprinidae; genus Gymnocypris; species Gymnocypris eckloni. The sequence goes on along the minus strand of CM050419.1, from coordinate 19,292,717 downwards.
TCACGAAAGTAGCGGAGGCAGCCCTTGTTCCCTTGAGAGATCAGGGCGTGCGCATTCTCAACTACCTCGACGACTGGCTCATACTGGCTCAGTCTCAGGATCAGTTATGCGAACACAGGGATTGGTGCTCGCACCTCAGCCAGTTGGGCCTCAACTGGGAAAAGAGCAAACTCTTGCCGATGCAGAGGATCTCTTTTCTCGGTATGGAGTTTGGATTCGGTCAATCAGACAGCGCCTCACGCAGGAACGCAGCTCAGTCGGTGTTGAACTGCTTGAATACATTCAAGAACAGGACCCGGCACCACTGAAACAGTTTCAGAGGCTCCTGGGGCATATGGCGGCTGCGGCGGCGGTCACCGCTGTGGCTGCTCCATATGAGACCGCTTCAACACTGGCTCCATGGCCGAGTCCCGAGGTGGGCGTGGCAGAGCGGCACGCTGAGGGTCCAAGTCACTCCAGCCTGCCGCCAAACCTTCACCCCGTGGTCAGACCTTTCATTCCTTCGGGCAGGAGTGCCCTGGAACAGGTCTCCAGGCACGCTGTGGTTTACACAGACACCTCCGCCAAGGGCTGGGGGCCACGTTCAACGGGCATGCAGTGTCAGGGGTTTGACGGGTCCCCAACTGCACTGGCACATCAACTGCCTAGAGTTGCTGGCAGTACACCTGGCCTTGAACCGTCTCAAGAGACGCTTACGAGGCGAGCATGTACTAGTCCGTACGGACAACACGGCGACCGTGCGTACATCAACCGACAAGGTGGTCTACGCTCCCGTCGCATGTCACAACTCGCCCGCCACCTCCTCCTCTGGAGTCGGAAGCATCTGAGGTCGCTCGCGCGCCATTCATATCCCGGGTTTGCTCAACCGGACAGCCGAGCTGTCACGAGCTGCGCTCGGAGAATGGAGACTCCATCCCCAGACGGTCCAGCTGATTTGGCGGCGTTTTGGACTCGCACAGGTAGACCTGTTCGCGTCCCTAGAGACGCCGCATTGCCAGTTGTTCTACCCCTGACCGATGGAACACTCGGCACAGACGCACTGGCACACAGCTGGCCGCTGGGCCTTCGCAAATATGCATTTCCCCAGTGAGCCTTCTCGCACAGACTCTGTGCAAGGTCAGAGAGGAAGAGGAGCAGATCCTGCTCGTGGCACCATACTGGCCTACCAGGACTTGGTTCCCAGAGCTGATGCTCCTCGTGACAGCCCCTCCTGGCAGATTCCTCTGAGGAAGGATCTACTGACTCAGAGACGGGCACCTTATGGCACCAGCGTCCAGACCTCTGGAAACTTCATGTCTGGTCCCTAGACGGACGCCGGAGGTTCTAGGTGACCTACCCCAAGAGGTAGTTGACACCATCACTTGGCGAGAGCACCGTCTGACGAGACACGCTTACGCCTTGAAGTGGAACCTGTTCGTCGAATGGTGCTCTTCTCACAGAGAAGACCCCGGAGATGCCCGATCAGAGTCGTGCTATCCTTCTTGCAGCAAGGGTTGTCTCCTCCACCCTCAAGGTCTACGTGGCGCGATTGCTGCCAACCACGACCCTGTGGAAGGGAAGTCGGTGGGGAAGCATGACTGGGTCGTCAGGTTCCTTAGGGGCTAGAAGGCTGAATCCTCCACGCCCCCCTCTATACCCTCTTGGGACCTGTCCTTAGTGCTTAGAGCACTACAGCAGGGCCCGTTTGAGCCCTTGCAGACAGTCAAGCCCAAGTTTCTTTCAATGAAAACTCTGCTCCTGCTTGCACTGGCCTCCATCAAGAGGGTTGGGGACCTGCACGCATTTTCGGTCGACGATTCGTGCCTACAGTTTGGACCGGCGGATTCCCAGATAATCCTGAGGCCCCGGCCCGGCTATGTGCCCAAGGTTCCCACTACTCCATTTAGAGACCAAGTGGTGAGCCTGCAAGCGCTGCCCCCGGAGGAGGCAGACCCAGCCCTGGCTTTGCTTTGTCCCGTCCGAGCATTGAGACACTACGCTGACAGGACGCAAAGCTTCAGGACCTCAGACCAGCTCTTTGTCTGTCACGGAGGCCGGCAGAAAGGGAATGCCGCTCCAAGCAGAGGATGGCCCACTGGATAGTGGATGCCATCACCCTGGCTTATCAGGCACAGGGTGTGCCTTGCCCGCTCAGGTTGAGAGCTCACTCACGAGAAGTGTAGCGTCCCCTGGGCGCTGGCTCGTGGCGCCTCACTGACAGATATTTGTAGAGCTGCGGGCTGGGCGACCCCTAACACATTCGCTAGATTCTATAGCCTTCGTGTGGAACCGGTTTCCTCCTGTGTTCTCACCTCAAACGGGTAGAAGCACTGAGGGGCCCCGGTTTCGGGTCGGCTTGCTAAAAACTGCTCCAGAGAGTCCACTGTAGACCCTGTCGAGCTCCTCCATCCTCGGCAGCTGGACGTGGCGGAGCTGCCCGCGCCAGGCCCTCACTCGATGAATCCTTGAGAACCGGTAGAGGGCTGGGTTCCATATGTAGAGACCGTTCGGATCCCATATGTGTATTTCCACGGTTAGCCTTAGAGCCCGTGTTTCCCGGCAGACTTCCTGCTACTCCAAGAGGTTACAATCACCTCCAATCTTCCATATGCATCTGACTATTGTCCATATGTGTAACTGCCTCTGAACCTCCCTCGGGAAGGTAAGGGCTTCCGCAGCGTTCCTGTTCTGAGCTGAACGGGTACGTTTCCCAGTGTTATCCAGTCCTACTGAGTGGGTAGTGCCATAGCAACAGTAATGGATCTTCCTATGGGGGCCCTAACCTGCGCCAAAAAGTAATGGCACAGGAGGCCTCCACGGGACACTGGAAGGGCAGTATCCGTGGCCTTTTGGTAGGGATCAATTCGTCGGTCCTCCGGCGTGACGTCCGAGTGACCGACTGATAGGAACGTCCTCGGTTACGATGTAACCCTCGTTCCCTGAAGGAGGGAACGGAGGCGTCACGCCCGTCCGCCACGGCTCCTGTACCACCGCTGAGCGGCCGGTCCCCGGCTCGGCTCCTCAGCGAAAACCTGAATATGCGCTGCACCTGCTGCCTATTTATGCTCACGCTGTGATCAGCGGCAGCTGGATGCAATAATCGCATGCCAATGTGCATTGGCTCGTTTAGTTTACACTCAAGTGGATTGGTCTCTAAGCGATATCCCAATTGCCGGTCCTCCGACGTGACGTCTCCGTTCCTCCTTCAGGGGAACGAGGGTTACATACGTAACCGAGACGTTTTTATTTTGTCCTCCAAATTGAGCCTTGTAGCAATGATGGGGGTTATGGTGAAAGAAATGGAGGGATATTTCTCTCGACAATCCACCACAGTCCAGCTCGCTAACTATGTGTGCGTCAACAGCCTGGAGAGGAAGTTGAGCTAATGATGATTTCAGGATCACAAAGTAAACCAACTGAAGGATTCCCGTGCCACTGAGCATGTCCTGGTTATTTCTATTTTTATATAATTCAGGCCTAAGTTCATGTTGTATTGATGCTGTATTGGGTTCATAGATAGTTTACAGTTCATTGTAACAGTTTCAGTTTGGTTTTGATTCTTAAGAATTTGCACTTCTGCAATTCAGATTCATCTACTTTCATCTTTTATTGAGAACAATTTGCCCATGCATATTTTTTTTTTTTTTTTTGAGCTCATACTTTTTTATCCAAAAAAGGAAAAACAAAACTAAGCTCGATCTTCTAGTAAAATGTGGAAGATCAGGTGACATATGTCAGACTTCTCCAATCATTTAGTCTGCCAGACATTTCTTAAAATTTGCCTCAAGCTTGTATTGCCTCCATGTAATCGACAACCGATGAGTAGTAACAAATCCCCTCTCTGCTTTTTTTTTTCATTTCACTTGGTCGTACAATAAGAAAGGAAAGATCTGTTGCCTTCTTTACATTGTAACTTTAGTGGTTCCTTTAGTTGTACTTTGAAGAGTATATTTAAAAGAAATTTAATTTAATATTTTTATATTAATATAAAATATGTTATATTATATTCATTAAATATATTACAAATTAAATATTTGAAAGAGTAAATATTCTGAAAAGTAGTGTAATTTCAATTCCAAATGATGAAGCTATTTTTTTTTACTAATAATAAATGTTCAAATATATTTTAAAAGGTGTTTATATACCTTTAGTGACTTTTCAGTCTTTTCTATAGTTATAAATGCAATCCAGATAATTGTTTTGGTCCCACTTTATATTAGGTGGCCTTAACTACTATCTACTTACATTTAAATGAATCACGATACAATGCACTTATTGTGTACAAGCATGTTTTCACATTGTACTTATGTTTAAAATAAAATATATGCATGTAATTACATCTGTAATTAATTTCTGTAATTACATTTATTATTACACTGTTGACCCATCCCTTACACCTTAATTCTCCCTTAAACCTACCCATACCACCAAACCTGTCCCTAACCCTAACCTGACACATATCCCACCTCAATAGCAGCCAAAGAGTTTTTGGTTACACTTTATTTTAAGGTGTCCTTGTTACAGTGTAATTATACATTTAAGTACTGAGTAATATTAATTAACTTCATGTCCACCTTAAAACACCTTAAAAATAAAGTGTTACCATGTTTTTCAATACAAAATGGCCACAATAAGTACATTGTACTTATTTTTTGATGCAAGTAGTCAAGGCCACCTAATATAAAGAGGGACCATTAATTGTATATATATTATTTATTTTATTTATGTATAAACCATTACTGTTAAAACTATAAGAATGTATGTCTTTAACAACAAGTCAATAACTATACTGATATAGGCCTCCAGTGGTTTGTAAACTGCACGTGTTTGATTCAGTAAAATGAACCAGAAAACATTCATTTAGGAATCAGACTACACTCTTTGTGTTTAATGTTTTGGATTCACTGAAAAGAACTGCCTGAGTAGGACTCCGCTGTTTGCCCATTGTGTTTGTGATTCAATAAAAATAACTGATTCATTTTAATTCTATATCTGGACTACAGTATTTATTTTTCGATTCACTACTAAAACAAATTACTCAAGAATCATGCATTTGGGAATCAGACTACAAGGTTGGGGCTGTAACGTCATTAGCAGTGTTGCGGTGCTACTAAAGTAGTGCAGGAAGGTTTTTTCAGTTTTTTGAATGGTGTTCTGTCCTCATCAGCAGAAGAATGCTCATTTTTTAACATAATTAATAGGTTATCAACTATTAAAGAGGACTAATAATAATAATAACATCGAGGGAAAGGATATGAACTTTGTGTGCTTCAGTATTTAAATGTCCTCTTCCTGTCCCCTCAATCTGACATCAGGGAAGTTTTCACAGTAAAGACAGTTTCAGCTTTATAGCCTAAGAATATTCTGTGAGATGGAAATCTAATTATTCAGAACAAGACCATCGACTAATGAATTTATCAAGGTTCTGAAAGTAAGGTTATGTCTGTCTCTCTTGATATTCAAGTACATGTTCTCTATGGCCAGCATCCATTGAATCGGGGTCTGCCGGCTCTGTACCGAAAGCCTGTGATGTTGGATTGCCTTCGCAGGAGTTTAATGTAACCTGCTGCTCACTACTGGTTTATCTTCAAGAAGTTCCATCAAGTTTCTTCATGTAGGAATTGGATTGATTAGAAGAGATTTTGATAAGCATGCAGATATCTGCATGAGCAAACAGGAACAACACACTTGCTGCTTCGTTGGGCAATGATGTGCGATGATTGATGCATCCCGCGCGCTGTAATTGGCAACAGGTGCAATTACAATAGTCATTTAAAAGTTTCTGGTGTTATTTTCACTGTTTTGCAAACAGGGCACGCACATAATGACATAATGAATTAATAACATTAACCTCCCCAAACTGCTGTGCCTGTCAAACAGCTAATTTCACAAGTCCTCGTTTGGCTGGTGCCGCTTATTTATGGAGCCATGTTTTTAGCAAAGAGCTGGAAGTTGAAACTGTCAGTTTATTGATGAATCTGTGAAGTAAAGCTGCCCATACTGGACATTTGCATATAGCTGAACACGTTCTGTGTGAAATTATACTCTAGAAATGATTCGCCTGACATGAGACTTAGAGGTTAAATATACAATGTAATGAAGATTCTCTCATACCTTCTAATCATCTTAATGCTCCATGTCTTTATCCAACCTTTTTTCCCCCAGAATATTCATCATTTCAATACCATATTTCTTATTAATTCACGAGACCCAAATGCAAGTCAATTAGGTACTGCTGATTATGAGATTGATAATAGCACATTTATTGGATAATTTATGGAAATATGAAAGGTAAGGTGGGCCAGGGATTATGATGATCTTTTTCGCTCGACTAATCCATTTAACCTGAGTTCACTTTACAAAGCTTTTAAAAAGTGAGTCATAACTCCTTCTGTATTAAACTTCTATATAAAACAAGTAAAGCGGCTCGAGTGTTGGTCGGTGAGGTGCTCTCTTTGAGCTACATGAATGTAGTTTGTGGTCAGTAAGATTTTTTTTAATTATTATTATAAAAGAAAAAAATACAGTAAAACTGTTACATTGTTAAATGTTATTACAGTAACAGTTTTCTATTTTAAAATACATTTTTAAAATGCACTCTATTCCTGTGATGGCAAATCTGAATATTCAGCAGCAATTACTCCAGTCTTCAGTGTCATGATTCTTCAGAAATCAGTCTAATATGCTGATATATATATATATATATATATTTAAAATATATATATATATATATGTTTTTGTAACTTTACTGTCACTTTTAACCAATTTAATACATCCTTACTGAATAAAAGTTTGGATTTATTTAAAAATCGATAAATAAATAAAATCTGACTGATCCCAAACTTTCCAATGGTAGTGTATGTGATTAAATGACCTGAGAATAGATGACACATCTAATTTTACTCTATGTAAGGGCATCAAGAAAGGTCACATCCTCCATTTACGGGAGTTTCCGACATCAAAACGGCAGAATTCGCTCAGCTACTGCGAAAACAAAGCTCTCTCCTAGATACAATAATAAGAGAATGGATGTTGCTTTAGCCAGCGTTCCTTTTCAACACAGCTCTTTGAGATAAACTACATAAAGCTGATGCACTCTAATGTGCGTAGTCTGTAAATTAGCCTAATTTGGTCAAGCCCTGAAAAAAGGAAAGACTTGAAAGCACATGACTGTCATACTCATTTTAATCCAGATACATTTTATCCTCTCATTTAAATAATTTGCTCTGAAGTGAACTTGATTCAATATGAAAGTAATTACTATCTATTATATTCAAACAAGATGTTGTAAACCTTTGGTCATGCTAATCAAATCTTCTTTTATTCCAAATTAAGATTCTAGTTTTCTCGCTGTTCCCTCCTTTTCACATTTGATGCTTATTATCTAATTTTCTTTTTGAGGCCTTGATTACACTTCGTCTGAAAATGGACAGTAATTACTGCCCCACTGCTTACAAAAGGTCTGCGGCAGAAAGAGGCCGGAATCATTCTTATTCAAGGAACAACAAAGCAGGCAAATGAATCTCGTTTCGCCATGTCTCGTTTCGGTGCTCCCAATGCACATCTCTCCTCTGGATTAAACCCTTTTACCCTTTCCCTTACGCCGTGAATCATACATGCTCTATTCAGAGACATAATACGCACAACAAGTATAAAACAGAATTCAGAGGAGGCCTCGTGCTTTGAACAGGTTGGCCTGGAGCTCTGTTGCCAGAGTCACTTTGATGTGGATCTTAGCTCATGAAAGACGGGTCCACTCTGGCCCGCAGGTACTTGCTGATATTTACACATTTTAATCGCATGCTCGCCTGCTCCGCCAGGTGTGTGTCAAGCACAAACCGCCCCGTTTAGTTTATCATTTCCAGGATAAGGAGTCTCCTAACTCGCTGCGACAGAATGGTGTGAAACGATTTCTTGCTCTAGAAAGGAGATTTCATTATCACGGCGACACACCCTTCTCCCCCTCCGGTGCGGGTTTGTGCGCGCGCGAAGCGGAGAGACAAGCTGAAGGGGCTTTGTGGGGAAAATCTGAGGTGGTTTGTTGTTTTAATGCTTTATTAAAGTCAAAGATGGCAGAACCTGATTACCATCTGCTTTAGAGAAACAAAAGGTTAATGATGCCCCTTTTCTGATATAGTGAGAGTGAGGAGGAAGAAGAGAGTATTTATTTTGTACTGATAAGATTTCTGCTGGCCTCATACCACACCCAAAGCAGCGCACAGTGGTTTGTTTTGCTCTGCCCTCTGTAACATCGGGCAGGTGAGGGACTGCTTTTCTCTGTTGTATGAAACAAACTCATTCAATTCAATTCAAGATTATTTGTATAGCGCTTTTTACGATACAATCGTTGCAAAGCAACTTCACAGGAAATTAAGTTTCTAAAATAGATTTATATTGTAGAAACTCAATATAATTAACTTATGACAAAATTTGGATTATGTCTGTTGAAGCTGGCAGTCAGAACCACTGTAAGTCTTATTGATAATGATTAATAGTACTTTGAACACACTGGGAAAACACTTTTTGTAAATAGAAGGCTGCAGATGACTATAGGTGGGAGCTATGAGCTGGAAAATACAATGGGGTCACAGAATGAAGCCTCACCAAGCCAAATTTCCCATTTGATAAACAATATATTAGAAAATGAGTGGTTGATGATGAATTCCCAAAAAAAGACACTTGGAGAATCCAAATGACCCTTTGTAACCAAGGACACACAACATGCTGTAATTCTTGAATGCTTTAATGTAGAGTCATAATTTTGGGCTCTAATGAAAGGCTACACTTAGAGCTATTTCATTTCTTATCCAGATTCACTGTCAATAATTGCTGACACATAGTAACTGAAGCTAAAATACATTATAGTGACATTTATACATAGAATCCAAAATTTGTACACTTTTGAAATTACATATATATTTATAATTTATAATCGAATTAAAATAGTTTTCCTATATTTCTAGTTCTGCACATAGTATAGTATTTAATTTAATTATTTTTTCTTATATTGGTGTTATATTCCATTCCTTCTGTGTTATTCCTATGTATGTTTGCACTATCATGCATGTCTGCACTATGTCTATGTAACCCCCCCGGGTCCACACTGCCACAACTCATCGGAGCGGGTCTCGAACCCGGGATTCCGGTGCGGGAGGCGGGCGCTCTAACAAGTAACGCCAAAGGCTACAGCCTCTAGTGTCAGTCGCTAGAGCGCCTCTTTTTGAGGTCAGGAGAGTGAGGTTTACACACAGCCCTTACTGGCATAGCTACATCCGTTACATCTATACTTTCTTCTGCACTGGAAGCTCCTTTCATCAGCACAAATTCCTTGTGTGTGTAAACATACTTGTAATAAAGCTCTTCTGATTCTGATTATAGTGTTTTTGACAACGTTTTGCTGTCGTCATGCCCCTCAGTATATGGCTTTTTACTGACTGGCTCCCAGACTTAATTCGATTCAATGTCAGATGATTGTCTGTGATATAGAAAGTTAGAAGTTAGCAGAAATACATCAAAGCTGAAACACGTATAAAACAAACACACATGATGGTTTTTATGGTTTACGCGGGACTCTCCATAGGCATAATGGTTTTTATACTGTACAAACTGTATGTGCTATTGCCCTACACTTAAACTTAGCCCTCACAGGAGACTGTGCATTTCTACTTTCCCCACAGAAAACTCACTCTGTATGATTTATAAGCGTTTAGAATTATGGGGACACTGAAAATGTCCTCATAAATCACCTTCTCCTTGTAATGACTGCCATACCCATGTCATTATACACATTTGTGTCCTCATAAACCACATAAACATGCACACAACACACACACACAAACACGCACACACACACACACACAAGCACACGCAGAGACCGGAAGTTAGCCGAAAGATCTAAAAACAAACACATACCTCAATATATACTGTAAAATATGTATAAGATACATAATCATATGTATAATACATAAATATAATTATTTAATGTAATAAAATACTTACTTTTTGAAAGTAAAAGTCTCCTCCAAAAAATAATCCTCCATCCAAAAACATCTCCTCTGCTTCAGTGGATGAAACATCGTTCTTTTCGTCAAAAAATGTCATCGCTGTCACGCCGAGCATATTGTTTAACAACTTCTTAGTGCAAAAAGTTAGTTATTCTCGTTCTCTTTATTTGCCATAATTAGCCTATAATGATCGTTTACCTGTAAACTATCACGGAGCGACGCATGGGTGACTGTGATCTCTGCGCAAACACTTTAGAGCAAGCTAACTTGAGCCGACCCCCTAATGCCTCAAATCCATCTGTTCAGAAGCTCATTGGCTATCAGATACAACAGTCATTTGCAGACTCTAATGCACATCAATCAATATACTGTCCGTCAAAGAGAGGCGGCCCCATCTCCAATGCTGGAAGCTCTTTGGCTATCCGCTGACTGTAAACCCCTCTAACATGCACCTACTGGCTCAAATAATTTGTCCATCAAAAGGGCGTGTTCAGCGGCCATTTTGAAATCAGAAACTCTGCTTTGTTTACATGGGAACAAACGCTACATTATAGAAAACGCAGAAGAATTGATAGCTCCGTCAGCTAATTTGAAATGATACTACTACAAATGTTACGGACTAAATATTGCACTGAATTTGATAGCCTGAACCCTTTACAGTGTAACAACACCATTTATGTTTAAATTGTATAGATCAGTGGACAATCAGGAGGCTTCATGGGTGAGTTCCTTCAGTTTTGTTGTTTTTTATTTAGTTGTTGGTGGTTTTACAAAGACACTGATTGTACCTGCTGTGTTGTATCTTAAAATGTGTTGCATCGTTCGAATCACAAGAATCTCAGCTTTCCAAGGATATATGACATCTTCAGCTTTTTGCTTTTTGAGTTTTTGTGTCTGAAGACTTTACTCCTAACACCACTAGGGATCCCGCCGGCGGGACGCTGGATTCGTAAGTGGTTAAAATGTCCCACCATTGTTCTAAGAAACTTATCCCACCTGTGGTCAAATAAAAGACTCTAAATTCTTGAAGGTTCCGCACGCAGTAGGATTTTTGTTTTTTTATATGCACCATGGTTTCCCCAAAAATATAAACCAGCACAGCTGTTTTCAACATTGATAATAAAAAGAGATTTTTCTTTTGTGCCACATTAGCATATTATAATTATTTCTTAATGATCATGTGACACTAAAGACTGAAGTAATGGCTGCTGAAAATTTTAGGAATAAATACAATTTTAAAATATATATAAAAAAACTTTATTTTAATGAAATAAAATAAAAAACCTTGATGAGCATGATCATTTTTAAAAAGATTTAAAAAAGGTAGACCACAAACTTTTGAATGGTATATACAATGAATTATATATATAATTCATATATTTCAAACACATTGTTCACTAAACCCTTTCCATGGTGCATGGATTTCACTTTTGACATTGCATCACATCTTGTGTATTTTACAGCAGCTATTATTTGACTACTTAACGTCATAGAACTAGACTGGATCAGTGAACCCACATTCTACGTATCATTTCACATTATTGTTTAATTGTTTTAAATAATCAATTACAGTGAGATTTGACTGGTAAATAAATTGATTTGATAAAAATTGAGTTTTATTGTGTTTGGATATGCTAGACAATGTCACAAAGCTTGTTTCCAGTATCAACATTTTTATTTTATGTTATTTACACTGCATTCTTCACAGAAAACACATCAAGAGTGACCTGAAGACATACAATACAAACCAAATGTTCATGCTGAGCTACATATTGTTAATCAATATGCAAGGCTGTATTTATTTCAACCTCCTGAAACTCTCTTTACATTATCCGACAGCAAGTTGAAGGTGTCCTGATGCTCCTGAAACATACTGAGCAGCACTCAGTCAGCATGCAGCGAGCACATGCTGCTCCTCTAATCTACCAAGAATTTGTTTTAGTCATGATACATTGTAAACTTTCTCATTCGTCTGGCTGCACTGTGAAATCTTTCAACAGTTTATACGAAGCAGTATTTACTTTATGGCCATAGTAGACGACACACCGCAGTGTGGCCTCACCTGACTATCATATTAACTCTGGCCACACTTTCCCAGTTTGAGTCATATTACAGTCAGAAGGAGGGAAGAGACGAATAGGGTATCAAGCCAGAAACACTGAGCATATTACTCTCTTATCCCTCACCCTCTGAATACAAAGGCTTTACCTCATGTGCTATCGCAAAGAAAACAGCTTAGCAGCGGGGCATTTGTTTTCCATTCAGCAAGAGGCACTTTGTCTTTCCAATCGTTACCTGTCTCGGAATCAGTTCCTCCATTAAAGCCGGACTAAAGAGGGGAGGTGCTGTCTGGGGCTAAATTGCAATTAGCGGTCCGGCGAGTGAGTCTGCCACCGGTTAACTTGGGATATTGGAGTGCAAGGGCCCAGTAATCAGCCTTCGGTCATGTAGAACAATGCATAAAATTAAATTGACATTAATGAATAATTGTGTAATGAAAATGGAGGAGGTGAGCTAATTGCATGTTACAGCGAGTGTAATGCCGAGATAACCTTGTGTCTAATGCTATTCTTAGGGGCCGAGAGCCGAAGCTGCTCGCCATGGCCTCTCTCGGCGGGAAGTCATTAGAGCGGAGGCGAGAAGATAATGCCGTGGAAAGAGAGAGAGAGAGAGAGAAAGCGAGAGTGGAGTGTCAACAATCGACTCAGAGTATGCTTCACATTTTGTAGTCATTTGTATACGGTCTGAGTGGAATTAAAGGTCAGCAAGCAGAGCTAAGCGCTAGTGGGTCTGTTAGCACGGGATGCACCTCTTGAGGAGGAGAACTGCAGTTAGTAGCACTGCAACATCAAGTTTAACTTTTAACTGAACTGTAGATTAGGGTGCAGCAGGTATGGTGTATTTCTGTAGGCCAAAACCCTGAAATGAGTTGCCATTTAGCACTTCTGGATGGTTTTTTGTTAAATGCCTGAAATATGGTCTGTGGTTAACACAGGCTCGAGATATTTTCAACTTTCACTAACATTTTTATAGATATGTTAGGACACATTTGGTAACACTTTATTTTAAGGTGTCCTTGTACTTACTATTATAATAACAATAAATTATGCATAATTGCATGTAAGTAACCCTAAGCCAAACCCTTATCCTAACCCAATAACACTTTATTTTAAGGTGTCCTTGTTACACGTTACATGTACTTACTATTATAATAACAATAGATTATGCATAATTGCATGTAAGTAACCCTAAATCAAACCCTAAGCCTAACCCTAACCATATAGTAAGTGCATGTAGTTAATTAATATCACTCAGTACTTAAATGTAAAAAAAAAACTGTAACCCACAATTTTATTAAAGTAATGTTTATGGAACAAGTAAAATGTTAAATGCCTTCTCAATTTTGAGAGAAACTATTTTGAGATCAGCATTCTTTGAATGTCCTTTTATGTTCTTGATGAGCATACTCGTAATGATGAGAGAAAACATTTTTAGAACAGCATGTTCATAGTGTCCTCATGATGTTATTTATATTCGAACATTCTAAGAAACATTTTTGTAACTTTTGAATAATGCTATAATCACAACAAGTAAACTGGATATTTTAAAGCAGGCATCCTCAATCCTCAATGGTCCAATCTGGACCATTCCTGCGAGTTTAGCTTTAACCCTAATCAAACACACCTGAGCATGCTAATCAGAGCCTTCAAGATCATTAGAAAATCACAGGTTGTGAGTCAAAATAGACAATATATTGTACCCTATTTTTACATATTTTTTTAGAGTTAAGGTACCACTTACAGGAAATCAGCATGCAATGTATCTGATGTATTTGGTTGCTGTGACATCACAAACTTGAAATTGTAATGGCTATTCAATTGCAATGCTTTCATTTTAATTCATAGTTTACACTCATTCACTTACACACTCAATAATGGGTTAAGAAAATGTGTTATCATTTTAGTTGTTTATATAAACTAGTGTACTGCCAAATAAAGAGTGACTGCATCTAACAAATACTTTATCTTTGTTTAAATCTGTTATCTACTATAAAGTCATTATCTTGGTATTCAGCTTTAGGCACATCCTTACTTCAGACAACATATTGTTAAAGATTTTTTTTTATTTTAAATAAAAACACAACCACACATCCAACACTACATCCAGGTGAGCAACACTGACTTCCATATTTCACTTCAATCCTAATTAATTTATACTAAACAAATTCTGTCATCATGATGTGGCTGCATATTTACAGTAAATATGAAATATAAATCACCTCAGCAGTAAATATTACACATCTCTACAGATGATTGAAGTGCACGGCTCTTAAACCGCACAGAGCATTCAACTCAAGTGCCATCCACTTAAAGTTACATGGGCTCGAATTACATGTAGAGGTTATTCAGCCCTGTTGATATGTATTTCAAATCAATTACTTGCTCTGTCAGTTAGTCCATTACTCATATTATAATGGCTGTCTCAGCATGTGTGAGATTTTGAGTGTGAGGATGAATATACAAACTTTCCCAAACTGTTGTGGAGCAACAGTGGATTTCCCATGTGTCCTTGTTAATTGAAAAAATTAGAATGAGAATTTCAGCTGTAATTGTTCACAGACACTTTAGGGATGGAAGATGGCATGAACCAGAGTAAAGTATTTGCAGCACAGATTGTCAGTCATTTTCACAAGAAACTGAAGAGACACTTTTATTAACTTTTACATTATGTAAGCCTACAATAGCTTTGTATGGTAAAAATATCATTATAGACCGATATCAGATGGCTTCAAGTATGATATTGCATTTATACAACTGTTCGATTGTCAGGGTGCTGTCACTTCGGTCTAGTGTTATTCGTGGTTTTGTGACAGAGCCCTGACACTCCCGTCATGTCCTGTTTTCATGTGAGCACGCGGCTTCGAATGTGCTCGAGCCGTGCGCTCTCTCTCGTCTGCATGCCTTGTTTTGTGTTGGAGCGTGGTGTTCGGATCCCGGCACTCATGTCTTGAGTTTCGGTTTCGTGTCAGGGTTCGGATACTTGTGCTCCATGTTCTGTCTCGTTTTGTGAGCATGCGGTCTTGAGTTTGCTTGGCCGCGTGCTCTTATGTCCACGTGTGTTGTGTTTTGTGTTGCACATAGTTCGTGTTTTATCAGGCTTTTTTGTCATTGGCTGCATGCTTTCATGTTGTCATGTCTTGTGTGAGTTTTCTCATTTCACATGGCTGGTGATTTGTTTGCTCCTTGCTTGGAGAGCATTTGTGAGCTCCTTGCCCTGCCGGCGCCACCCAAACTCCTTGCCCTGCCGGTGCCACCCAAGTACCACCCAAGCCCTGCCGGTGCCACCCTTGCCCTGCCGGTGCCACCAGTGCCACCCAAGCTCCTTGCCCTGCCGTCACCTCCTAAGCTCCTTGCCCTGCCGGCTCCACCCAAGCTCAAGCTCCTTGCCCTGGACTGCCTGAGCCTCTCTGGCTCAACCTTCCCTTTCCTCCCTGGACACATGTGACCTTCTGGACTGTCCTGCTGGCACTGACTTTACTTCCCTTCCTCCCCTATTTGTCTCTGTGTTTTGATTTTTCTGGTCTTGTTTATTATGTGTCAATCTTGTGCTGTCATGTTCTTGTCTTGTTCTTGGTGTCCCTTGTTAGGTTTTATTTTTGATTAGTAAAGCCCATTCACTCTGCACCATTGAGTCCTCGCCTCATCCCTTCATCCCCAACCCTGACATCGAGTCAAGTGCATAAAAATAACTGCTGACTATCTTAAAACAAGACATTTTGTGTGCAGAACTAGGCACGAGGCACGACGAAGACGTGATGGTCGAAATGTTGCAATAACAAGACATTTACATTTTAGTCATTTAGCAGATCAAACAAACAAAAAATTATGGAGCAGTTATATCAGTGTTTAGACATTACTTTTGTATTTTGTTTCAGTTTGCCTTTTATGTCCTGCACCTGAGCCCTATTTGTTTTTGCGGCATGTGCACACCTTTTTTGAATTTTTGACTGGAAAGACCTCTCGACCAATCAGATTTGAGGACCAGAACAAACTGTTGTATAATATAATATAACATAACAACATAATACAATGGTCAGTTACTTGTCCAAAATTACAGTTACTTGTCCAAAACAAATGTGGTTTTCTCGTGGTTTTTGCTCATGTCTAAAAGCCAGTGTAGTTAGTAGGCCTATCTTTCTTGACTTCCTTCTTCCTGCTGGAGGGTTGTCTTTTTGAATGTGGCATGCTCTGTTTCATCTTCCCCCATTAATGTGCTCTTGATCTAGCTAAACAAAGGGCTTCACAGCCAGGATGATGCGGCTTATGCACTGCACAGGGTCAGTGTGACCATTACAGAGGGATGGTGACCACCAATTACTGAAAAGAGAGGGCTCATCTGAGAGGCAGCTCAGTGTGGGAGGGGCTGCTTCCCCGCACATTAACAAGAATGAATTAGTTTGGTAGAAGGTAACGTTTGCTCATTAGCGTTGGCTGTAGGTGAAACACTAGTCCTGTCCTTGGAGTAATTAGGCAGACAAATGAATTATGCTAAGGCTTTTTCACACCTGCTCTGACTTTAAAGCAGTGTTTTCCTTTTATTCTGCAACTTTAAGTGCAGCAAAAACCTGTCACAGTCCTAGATCAACATTGCCCATAGTCTCTTTTCTTTCAATTTCTTCTTTCCTTTTTTTCAATGCTTTCCAACCAACAGCCACCATTATTTCTGCAGTGAGCAACTAACTATCTGATGATGCATTATCCTTTCTATGCTGATACATTTTGAATTGAAACAGGAGGCCTGGGTCAACACATTGAAAGTCTCATCTCTCCCTTCTTCATTCTTACATTTTTTCTTTCTTGCTTTCTTGCTTTTTTATTTGTATCACAGCAGTGAACAAGGATTTGCTAATTGCTATTCGAATATGTAAAAGGAAGTACTTTCTAATTGTAGAGAGCATTTGATTGAAGAAAAAGAGACAATGAGAAAAAAAGATTTATTGTAACAAAATAACATCACTTAATGCATTAGTTATGAATTACCAATAAACAACAATTTGATGTATCTAGGTTAATGTTATTCACTAGGGTACTCTAATGTTAATACATGAACTAATGTTTAATTTACACAACTATTTTGGATATGTAGAACATACATTTAACTGAGCTTATTAAATTTAGTAAACTATTATCCATTCTTCATGATACCTAATGCAAACTAACAAATGTTATCAAATTGAACTATGTTTTAAAGTATTACCAATATTTGTATATTTGAGGATATTTGCTAAACGTGAATTTTGTTCATGTTTAGCCATGAAACATCCTTTTAATAGTGAGTGTTGTACACACTCCTTGTGTGATGCAAATCCATCGGGCTCGTAACCTATTGTGTAATTCAGATGGGAACTGAAAGATTTAACTCTGTCCCGCTGGTCTGGTTTAAGTTGTAAGCTTCAGCTGTTATGCGCTCATCATATAAGGCTTGATAAAATTGGTGGGCTGTTCTGAGCGAGAGGATTATAGCGAGTGAAGGAAGGAAGATGGAGTCACTCTTTTGATAGGAGTCATGGTGCAGCCGCTTTGGCATTTGGCCTGAATGATTTGGGAAATGAATTTGAGCAGAAATGATATGGGGATTGAGATAAGGTTAGGATTTCTATTAGAACTTTGAATCAGACTTGATCATATGAGCAAATTCACTAGCCTGAACACTTTATTAGCATTTGAAGTAGGAAAGGAAAAACACTCTCCTGTGGGTGGCACAAAATTACATCCGACAACAAAAGAGAGGGATGACGACAATATGCGAACACTCCAAATGCCAAAATTCCACCCCCAAATATCCTCTGCCTTAATCCTTGTCCAGTCAAACTTCCGTCTGATGTTTCTTCATTGGGTAATGCTGGGTCATCTGACAGATACATCATAGAGCTGTGCAGAGGTGTGTGGACTGACTGCCTGCTGCTTCCCTTGTTGTTTTTAATGGGGTCTTCACAGCAGGCAGCCACAGAACCATTTGTGCTTCACCAGTCCCCCTTACTTCCCTTTATCCTGCCCCCTCTCTCTCCCTCTAGAATCATCTTTGGCTGCCCCATTCTCTGCTTGCTGTATTTTACTTGGCCCGTCAGTTCACGGTCTGGTATAAAATATATAAAACAGATGTCCTGTCTGAAAATTACCAGTAGGTTTTCCGTAAAGATTATGGAATGCAATGCAAATTCCAAAATATGGTTAAATCAATCAGGAAAAATCAATACAGAAATGATTTCATACCAAAGTCTCTTTATGACAAGTCATGTCACTCGGCAGCCATCTTTGAAAACGCCTCTCAGGCATGCAAGTGCAGCTCCTATCACTTTGTATGGGGAAACATCAAATTCTCCCAAATTGTTCACTAAGCTTACGATTAAATTTCATATTTGAAATCACCAATAAAATCGGACAACAACTGTGTCATAAATGTTGTTTCTTTTGCTCAAATAACATTATAACAAGGTTATTTTTCAGGCTAGACCAGCCAGTGCGCATGCGCAGTCCTAGGTTTCTATTGCAACCGGGACTTCTAACAGCAGCTGCAGTGACGCGCTGACTTAACCGATTAGCGATTGGCTCTTTCATGCAGAAGGCGGGGCTTCCTGCAATTGAGCGGCCATATTAAGTGTTGCATTTCCCCCCCATTCAAAACTATACGAGTGACACGTCTTGGGTATTCTATAGTCTTTGTTCATACTAACATTGTATTTCTAACTGATTTGTATCCAATCAAATGGACTTTAGAATGATTAAGTCCCTCCCCTAATACTATAAATGGCTAGAAAGTAGCAAATCATGTTCATAGCTAAGATGTTAATCTTAAAATAAATACATGATACACAAATGAATGGTATGTCCAGGCCAGATTATGATGCATGTTAAAGCAGAAAGGAAAAATACACTTGTCAAACATATTGCATGGGAGTCTTTAAAAGCTAAAGAAAAATAAATTAAAATACAATTTTTCTTATTCTGCCATTAACATGTTATTGATTCAACTTGAGGTCCTCACTAACCCCAACACCTGTGTGAACTTTCCTTCTGTTCTCCTCTGTTGGTCTGCTTTATTTGAACATGCTTCAGTAGAGGCCTGGAATGTTCTGGATGCTGGTGTGTGGAAAAGCGTCTCTGTGTATAGGGTGGAAAAAGTTACTCATGAAGATGGTAACCTCACACCTCACTCAACCATCTAGAGATGTTTCCTCGTTTACTCATTTTGTGGAAGAGCTGTGTGGTCAGTTCAGATCTTGAGAATTCTGCTGCCTTACCAACCAAGAAACAAACTTGCTGTGAAGTTTTCATGAAAATGTGACTGATTCTAACTGAATTAAATTACATGTTAAAACAAAGAATGAAAAGCTCAGAAATGAACAAACATTTTATTAAATAAATAGCTTTTTGTGTTTTAAAAGGTTATTTCTAAAGAACCTTTTTATAGAAAAAGCAAAACTACCACTTTTTAACATGTTGATACATTAATTCTGGTCAGGGCCGCTAATGGCCGAATGGGTGCCCTAAGCAGGATTGTATTGTTGTGCCCTATTCCTCAAATAGTATGGAAGTAAAAAATTTTTTTGTCAAAATAGACCTTTAAGAAAATATAAAAGTAAATAAATAAATAGTAATTACATTTGATTATTTACACATTATATACTGTTTTACTTCATTGTTGTATGTCATTATGTAGCACCATGATCCTGAGAGGCATGCCATTTCGTTCCACTGTATGTCCCCACTTGTAGTGGAATGACAATAAAGCTCAACTTGAACTTGATATTACAATTGTAGCTCCAGACAGTTACCTGTGGCTATTATTTTCTTAATAAAGTTGTCGGATTTGATTTTATGGTCGCAAGCATTCAGAAATCACGCAAAAGAAAATTAAGCAGTTTTACTCCGAAAACCATAATTTTTGTAAGGGTTGTGATGTCCACATATTTTTGTTGAAGAAATTATAGCGGCTGTGTCATCTACAGCAAACAGGTGGCCAAAAATGAAAGATTCGGTGGATATTTGAATTAAATATTTGGTCAATAGCCTATTAAACAAGGATTTGATTGTCCTGGAAGTGTAAAAGCAGCAATTACCCTGCTTTTAGCTCCCTTTGCAAGCGTTGTAATAACATGTAATGTTGAAAAAAACAATAGACACCATCAAAAAAAAATTGTAATGGTTTACTGGTTATAATGGGACTTGTATTGGTTTTAATGGAAACTGTAATGGACCCTGTTGGTCTCCACTGGTAATTGGTCACCTTCTATTGGTGCCTTGTTAAAATCAATAAATACTAACGGAATATGTCCCAAAACACACTACAGAATTAAAAAAAAATTAATGGTTTTAATGCTTAAACGTTGATGTTTGTAATTTTTTTAATGGTATTTGTGATTTATTTGTGATGGTATTAGTATTTTATGTGATGGTTCTTTTTATGTTTTTTCAGCAGGGTTGCCTCATTGTTTTTATATAATGCATTTTAAGTCATTTTAAAGGCTGTTGTTGGCTTAGGTTTGTTTTTAGTAATATTTTCACATTCCGACTTAAAAGCACAACTTGGGAAATGAGAGCATCCGAGGAGCCCGTGAATGCAGTAGTTACACTTGCTCTGACGGCAGCAGGTAGCCTTCCATTAACTAGCTAAGCTACTGCTACTCCATAGGCTACTAATACATTGATTAGCAATGGATTATAAATATACTTAATTATTATTAAAATACCAGAGATGGATTGAATAACACAGATAAACTATACATTGTTGTAGTCGAGTGTTTATTGTATTTATTTTATCATTCAAAATGTTTATATCTTCATTTTACTCAGTTACAGTTAATAGCAATGCCTTTATCCATATCCCTGAAGCATCATGAGTTCTGCTACTTCTGTGACTGGATCTGTGGATTTTCTGTGCGAGGGCACCTTCTGGCGTCCAGTATGAATGAAAAAGACATTACCCCCCGGTTTCACGGACAAGGCTTGAGCCTAGTCCTAGACTAAAATGTAACTCTTAGCTGTTTTAACTGAAATAAACTTGCACTGACTGGTCCAAAAATATATAAGTGCCTTTGTTTTGTTTTAAAATGCACCCCAGTATTTTTTTTACCAAGCATGTTTATAAAAATTACTTAAATGTCCTAATTGATATTAATTAGAACTATGCTAATTGAACTATGGCCTAATCCTGGCTTAGTCTAAACCCTGTCTGTGAAACCTGGCCCATGGGTTTAGTGCTAAAGGCCAATCCATTTATTAATTGGTAATTAGTTTTTTTTTATAAGTATTGGTTCAGGCACTGTTTAGGCACCGGTACTGTTTAGTAAAGTATCAATTTGGCACCAGTATCGAAAAAAAACCAAACGATACCTAATCCTATGCGCTAATATAGCAAGACAAAGTTTAAAAACACAGAACTGGGGCCTCTTGAAGAAATAAAAAAATAACAGCATAAAAAAAAATTACAGTTTGTGTGTAGCTATTCATTGTTAAAATCATTTTTACAGATGTCTTTTATTTTGATCCTGAAAATGATATGTTGACATACGTTTAGTTACGTCTAGGCTGATAGCAATTATGTATGCTTTTAATCATTGCGTTTCTGACACAGATTTTTAGTTTTACCTAAAAACAAGGTATCTTTATTTGAAGTAATTTTAAAACTGCAGATGTGCACATGAAAGCGATTAGAAAGAGGGAAATAAAAACTATAACACCAAGCCCCAAGGTGTTCATAAGCTTCACTGAAAACTTTGCAGAGTTCCTGTGCATATTGACGCTTGAGGGTATGCAGGCTTACCTGTCTAAAAAGAGAATTAGTGAATAATTTGAATGCATTTTTCATTTCACACGGTGTGCTGAACAAACAGGAATCTGTGATTAACAGTTTTAATTAGGATTTTAACGTGACGAATTCCGACAGCCTCGCAACATGCCTTAGCAGAATAAATCACAAGCCGGAGTTTGTCAAGCTGCCACTGCTAATGGCCGAGAAGCGCTCTCAACGCGTGACAAGCTAAGACCTGTCAGGACATACCTGCCCCCCTCCCTCCCTCCATCTCTTTCTCTCCCCTTTTCTCATTCACCCATATTCCACATTTATCTTTTTATTCTCTTCCATTCCTCAAGTCTCTCTAGATCTCCCCACCTCCCTCTCCTTTTCTCCTTCATCCATCCTGCTGCTCAGAGTACATATGTTGAGGCATATGGCCCGTTGTATTGGTTCCGCTCTGCTCTCTCCAGCGCTCACCATTCGCTGTCTTTGCCAAGGTGTGGCCAGTGCTGACAGCAGATGCAAGCGCTATTAATCTAAACATGGACACAAACTAAGAAAGAAACACACAAGAACCGAAATATCAGCAAAATGAAACCGAAAAAAAAGATTGATTCACAAAGTTAGATATGTTAACTTTTTTGTAAGCTTTAAAGGTTTGTGTTGATGAAGTGTAAGGAGGAGTTTGCTTACTGGGGGGACAAAGTGAGTCACAGGGTGTTTAAATAAATCACATGCCCATTGTGTGTGGTCATGATTTGCGCTGGTATTTTTGTGCTTTCAGCATAACACTCTGCCCTGACATGGCAGAGGAGAACTATGAAGTGGTCAGGGTGGTTTTCCCCAAAGAGAAATGGAGAAATAAAAGGATTTTGGAATCTGGAATCTCTTTCTTTCTGTCTGTCTTTTTTCTCCCGTTCCCGCTCTCCCTCTCTCCTCAAATAATGCTTTGGTGGCTTGCAGTGTTGACAAATAATAAAAGAAGGCCGCAGTGCCTCTTCAAGTTAGAATAAATAAGTTTGACATTTTGAATGGCTTGGGGAGAGTAAACAAGTTCTACAAAGGCACAGGCTCTGGGACAGAGCTCTATTTCATGTTCCTGCCTTTCACGCACGTTCCCAGCCCTCCGCCTGCCGTTGATTAATTTTAGCAAATGCAGATCTAATGAAGTGTTGTTCTGATTGTTGTCATATTCGTTTCTCCTTGTCAGGATATTTCAGCGATGGTAAAACAAGTCAGCCTTTACAAAGCAGTATGTTATCACAGGCTAAAGACTTGCTGCTCACTTCTCCCAAACAGATGGGCTTGAATGCATGAGAAAACTTACTGCAAAATCACTTCTGTAGGTACATTTATGCCGTCTTCAGTTGTGGAGATATACGTTCCAGTTTGCCTGTGCAACATCTGGTTTTCTGGTAAATGTGCTACTTGTGTCCATTTCAGCTGAAATCAAACTTAACAATGATATCATTGATTATTGTAACTACAATTGGTCATTCATTGAGGTCCAGTAAGTTTTAGCACACACTTTTGAGTGCCAGTGGTTGCTGCCTTACTGAAGAAAAGGAGACGAGGTCATTAGTTGGAATTCAGGGATCAGTTTTCTGTTACACTAGAAGCGACCAAATTGCCTTGCTATTTTGTCCGAAGGCATGGTTATGTTGTGTGCTAATGAATATGTGGACCTCTGAAAGCTCACCGCTTTACAGAGGAGAAGAGAATTCCTCTTTTCAGAATGTTAAAAGACATTTTTTTAGCTCGTTTATTGAAGCTCCTCTCATTGCAAGAATAGGCTATTTAAATCCGCAAAATCTCAAGGACGTTCCTCATCCACTTGAATGCAGAGATGTTTTCAGTCGGCATCTCCAGATACTGATTAAAACATTGTGTGTGTGTGTGTGTGTGTGTGTGTGTGCATACATGCAAGTTTCCTGAAGTTTATCTAATTAGGAAAACAAACACAAAGCAAAGCCTTGACCATTTTATCTTTTAATATTTACTACATCTAAGTGACAGCAATGAAACTTACCAGCATGTTTTATGCTCGAGATCTTTTAGTACAGCCATTTGTAAGGACTTAATAAATGATACATGCAATTTATGCTTGAATACGTATTTTCTATGATAAGCATGTTTTTAATTTAAATAGGAATCAATTAAAAAAAACTATATTTATATATTTCTTACTACATAAAGTTGAAATGTCAGGGTGATTCAACTGTCCTCATATCACAGTGAATGTAAAGGTCTCGCAAAATGAATAACATTCTTAGAAAGCAAACTAGTTTAATCTTTTTTATGTGTTTTTTTTATTTTAAGTGAATAGTCCATGCTATATGTAAATAAATGAATAAATAAATTAAAAGTCTGTTCCTGATTTCAAGGTGTAAAAATAAATTGATTATTACTTTTTACTTTACTTTTTTCCTCCATGCAGACGATATGTTAATTTTTACTCTGAAAATTGTTTTAAAGAAATACAAAGAGTCCATTTATAACAACTTTGTGCATGTTATAAACCATATTCTTTCTTTTTTTTCTGTATCGCAGCCATTCTTATTTGTCATTGACCATGGAGCAGCAATGAGGAATTGTAGAAGAGTGGGCAACAATTTGTAATGAGCCCATTGAGAACGAGTGCTCCTGGATTCCTCTGAACCAGGCTGAAGAACTGCTTTTCTTCTTCGTGATTAGTTGAGTAAATGGGTTTATTAAGCTTGCAATTGTGCTGATATTTTGAGCTGAACAGATATGCACTCAATGTGAGGGCTTGCTCTCGAGTTTATGGAAATGACACAACATCTTAGGCTACTTTTCTCATTGACCTGTTGGCTTGAGAAAGAGGACCACAACAGGAAGTGTCACCCCACCCCCTCCTTTTTTATCCTGTCATTCTTGTGAGTAAATGAAGAAACATGCCATTTGCCTGGGTGAAGAGCAAAAGGCCCTTCACTGTTTGAAGTAAGCACAAGCTTGAACTATTTCATCAAAAAATGGTAATTCATTTGTTGAGTGGTACTTTCAAGGCCATGGGGGACGGATGACTGTTCTGCCCTAAAGCTTGTATGAACGTTCAAGACACACCCAACAAGAGAACTGTTAAAAGGTTCACTCAGTATTTACATTTTTCATGTGGGGGTTGACAGTTTAACTGGGTTGAAGAAATTCAAAGGCTCAAAATCGTTTTTGATTTTTCTTTAAAAAAAATCTATATTGAAAGTCAATATTCTGCATTTTATCTTATAATCAATATTGCTACACAGTGTACACAAATGTAGTCCACCTAGATTTATTAATTTAACATTTTATAAATAAGAACGAGGGCTTTAGTTTAAGTTTTCTTTTTGGGAAAGAGGAGAAAAAACTCCCCATGGCTTCTTTTGACAGAATTAATCAACCTGCGTACAGCTTTTGAAATAAGCAATGATTTTGCTGATTGAAACACCTTCAAGTCAACCGGAAAAGCCACTAATGACCAACAACCTGGGCTAAATTAAACGGGGGAATGTTGGATTAAAATTTTGATGATATGCATCATAAGCATTGTAATTATAGATCTTGGTTCATTCCTCCATTATTAATTGTCCAAAGCGTAATGATTCATTGTGGTGTTAGAAAATGATTATTCATTTTCTGGATGATTATACTCATGGAAGACTAAAGCAGGGCCTCTGGTTTGAAGAGAATGTGTTAAAAGAGAGAGAGAACAGAAGAGGCTGCCTCGTATGAAAACACATCCCTGAGGACAAAACAGTTCATTTTTACTTTAATCAACACATACTTAAAAGAGTTGATTACGCTCGCTGACAGTCTTTAGGGAAATTTGTGCTAAACATTATTTGCTTTGTTATTTATTAATGTGATCACTGATCTGTGTAGTCTGTGGTGAAGTGTACGCCGTGTTTAGAGCAATAACTATTATTGTTAGTGGTGCTTAAGTATTTCTGAAATGATCTTGTATTTTAGTTCCAGTTTGGAAATTTCACTCTGAACTACACAGTGTGATTATTATATGATTTAAACAATACGCTTTAAAATAAGATTCCATTTGTTAACATGAACTAACAAGGAAAAATGTTTCTAAAGCATTTATGCTAACACTAGTTATTAACTAGTTGCTTATTAGCATGCATATTACTAGCATATTAGGTGTTTATCTAAAGCACATTAATGGATGACCATACTTTAGATCCCTTATCGCTACCCAATGCCTAAACTACAACAACTAGATTACTTAATATCAATAAGTAGAAAATCAGGAGTTTATTGAGGGAAAAATGTTAAAAAGTAGTAAATATGCATTCCCTAATCTAAAGCGTTACTGTGTTTTTAAGATTAAGTAACAAAAGGGGCCTGTTTAATATTTAAGGTCAGAAATAGGGTGGGCAGTTGCGATGTAAAAATAAAACTTGCAATTGTTTGTCAGGCAAGAAACCACTACTAACATTAAAAGTGTACCTAAAGGGGAAAAAAAAATGATAAAAAATAGTAATGCAAGAATGACTTTTTAGATCATGGCGCCAACCAATCCCTCCTTATTTGTATTAATCATTGAAATTACAATTCCATCATGAGTTATCTGCCTAATCATTTGCAAAATTACTGCCATAAGGTATTTAAAGGCACTCATCCAAAGTCAAACACAAGGGATTGGTTTAATTTTACATAATTGATGTCCCACTTACTTGTGTAAATGTCAGATGTAAGTTCTAATGAATTAATGTCTGGCAGACTTAATATGTTTGAGAAGTTTCTGGGCCAGAAGTGTAGACTATTATGAAGTGATGGGTATAGATGTTTAAATCTAGTTCACTGACACTGCATGTGCATAATACATTCTACAATACTGTAAGGATCTATACTATAGAAATATCACTACACAAACGCTTTTTTGATTTAGGAATTGCTATGGACATTTTAATCCCTTCCAAATGTATAGAATTACTATTTAGAGTTACATGTCGTCAGGTGTGGTTCAAACTCACAAATCTGTGGCTTAATACAGTATATGAACAATTAAACTTTAATTAAGATCATGCAAAACAATTATATTCTTTAATCATTTAAGCACTCTTTCTTTTTTCTGTGGAACATAAAAGAGATATTTTAAGAAATGTATCAACGTTTTATTTTTCCCCAATACAGTGGATTTCAATGGTGAAAACCATAGCTAAGATATTCACAGAACAGACACAAGGACCTATCGAATAAACCAGAGTTTTGGAACAACCTGATCCACTCTGTTCCTGAATTAACACACACATACACACACATTTACACTCACATATATACAGACAGACAGTACATCTCTCGTTCACTCTGCAGTCTGCACCTTTCATTTCACTAACTCTGATGTTTTTACCACAGCTTAAGGTTGTGTAATAGCTCTCATTTCACCACAGTTGAAAAGCTCGGTCTGTGCCAAACATACCATACTGACGCATATTAATTAATGAATCTGATGTGTCTGTCCTGTCCCATTTGTTATGAGGGCATTCCTTTTTAATTAAAACATCCCAGCGCTTACAATCTGACACAGGTGTCAGACTAACCTTGAGTAAATACTAGTCCTTTTCATCTTTGCGTGTTTATACATATCACTTCTACTGAGGTCAATTGGCTTTTGCATTGAGTATACACTATAAAGCTTCCTTTGTACTCGAACAGTTCATTTCCATGGATAATTTTTCCTTGTATTAATTAGCCTTTATGAGTCATTTGTGGTACGTTTTTGCCAAAGGGAGGAACTTTCTGGTCCTTTTGGGTGGCTGCCACTTGGGGCTTATATGAGTACGGCCCTCTCCCTCATTCCACCTGCAAATGCAATTTGTGTAAAGATGTAAAAGCCGGATAAAAACAGCGTTTTATAGTGTTTTTTACATACCATCTAGTAGTAGTGTCCATAGCCATTTTTGTGGTGGGACCGCATATCAAAGCTAAGCTTAGTTATTCACCATTGATGTACTAACTGTGGGTGTTGCCAGTACATTAACAGAGTCATGCTGCCATGTACCTGGTCTCAGGTAAAGACATAATAGACTATATTTGTGCCATAATAGACTATTTATAGCTGTTTTATGTCAACATGAATA
Organism: Gymnocypris eckloni scoliostomus; assembly: GCA_027564155.1. Classification (NCBI taxonomy): domain Eukaryota; kingdom Metazoa; phylum Chordata; class Actinopteri; order Cypriniformes; family Cyprinidae; genus Gymnocypris; species Gymnocypris eckloni. Next base: position 19,264,846 of record CM050419.1, on the reverse strand, counting down.
TGTTGTTTATGTGCCAGATCAACATTACAGCTTGATTCATATGGATTTTTTTTTTTACAATGTTCTTATGTACTTTTTAAAACTTGAACGTTTTGGACTTTCAATTGGGACAGAAATCTCTAAGGTTTCACAAAAAATAACAGTCACACTTTATTAACACTCACCATTAATGAACCATTAACTACAACTTTTGCCTCAATAAGCTCCTAATTTGCAGCTTGTTAATAGTTAGTAAGGTTAAGTTGTTAAGTTTAGGCATTGGGTAGGATTAGGGATGTCGAATATCCGAATATGCAGAATGTGTGCTGTATAAGTACTAATAAACAGACAATATTGATGGCTAATTTCACTGGTACTTGTGACTAGTGACAATAAAGCGCTACTACTACTAATATGTTAATAATAGACATTCTAATAAGCAACTAGTTAATAGTCAGAATTGGTCCCTTTACTAAAGTGTTACCAAATTATCTTCCTTTGTGCTTTGAAGATGAATTGAAGTGTAATAACTTTGGAATGACACAAATGTTAGCTACTATCCCTTTAATATAGCAAATTAATGTTTGTTATTAAATACATTTTAAATAGACATATAATTTTAGAATAAATAGTTTTTCACTGGACTCCGTGAGCCCCTGAGAGACAGTGTTCCCAGTACATTGGTATGATACAAACCTCCATTTGTATACTCACAGTATGTAGTTATTTTATTTCCTGAGTCACCGCAATCCAACACTCTCATCCTGTAAATGTGACACAGTCTGTGAATCTGCCTATCGATCATGACTATTGATTCTGTTTCCCAGGCTTGAAATAATAGTTTCTCTTTTGTTGCCGTATCAATGATTAGACAAAAGAGAATATCTAAAGTGCTGCAGCTGCTCCTTGATTGATCACTGGAGATATCACTGTCCCCAAGACAAAGTTTCCCTCAGCTTTCATTATCTGAATTGAGTAACTTATCCGATTATGGAAGTTCACTTGATTGCGATGCACTATCTGTCATTAATTTAATAGGGAGCACGAGCAGATTGTACGGGTTGTGATGGGGCTTTGGTAATAGGTCCCGCACTTCCACAAGCCTCCTGTTTCAGCTTCTGCTTGACATTTGGACGATATGCGATGAACAGATTTGTTTGGAGTGGCGCTGTTGACCTCTGCAATTTGGTCACCTGGGCACAGATAGGAGAGGGGAGGGCTGGCTTGAATATTAATAGGTATAAGGCTGAGATGGATGGTTAGTGAGGCTTTTTTGAGCCATTTTGCCATTTTACCCTGAATGACCAGCCACTATACCTGTGAGTGCGCTGAATAGACCGACTCATGTAGCCAATGACGACAGGTGGCAATAATCCTGCTAAGAGACAGATCTGAAAGCACTCATACAAAACCAATTTCGGCTGCTCTCCATTTGTCAAAAGCTCATCAGAGTGAGGGACGAGAGCACTGAGGCCGTGTGGCTGCAGAATCACTTCGCTCCTGATTGCCTTGTCAGGGCACCTTATCCTCCTGAGAATGACATAACCGACCCTCTCGAACACACACACACACACATATACCAAGGTGCCTCCGACTGCTTTTTCCAGAAATCTTCCGTCTTGTGAACTCTTTGAGCACCTTTTAAGATCTAAAAGTCAAGTCTTGTGGTCCAGGAACTCAAGTCAAGTCCAGCCCTGCTCACGAGAGAACCTGCACAAAGGGGACGGTGACATATAGGTGAAGTTCTTTCATGTCAAAATAGATCACATCAGGTGGCAGAAATGACCCTTCGTTGCACAGAACCCTTATAGTGCTCATGCTAAAGTGCTGCCACTTATCTCCTCTAGACCTCTCCATCTGTTTACTTCCCTCTTCCCCCACTGAGACGGACGGAGGTATAGCGAAGCGGATGGAGGGATGGGTGGATGGAAAGAGGGAAGGAGGGAGGGAAACCTTAATGAAAGCGGAGATTCCAGGCAGCCTGCTGGTTCTCATCAATCAGCCGTGTGCTTTGGAAGTGTAATCCGAGGGAGGGGGGAGGCATCAGGCTTTTAATCTCTATTAGTTAATGGACTCTACTCTCATGCTTCAGGAACGTTAGACCGTCGGTCTTCAAACAACACATAAGCCCGTTTCAGAGGCTCTGTCGGAGCCCCTGTTCCTGAGCACAACTAAGGAAAATGTGTTAAAATCTTAAATTAGTAATGTGACTATAAAGCTTCCTTTGTACACAAGCAGTACATTTTTGGGGATTTTGTTTCTATTAATTAGCTTTTATGGGTAATTTGTGGTAGGTTTTTGCCAAAGGGAGGAGCTTTCGGTTGCTTTTGAGTGGCATAGCAAGGCGTTGCCAGTTGTTGAATTAATTTGACTAAAGGTTTATTTATATTTTTTATGACAGGCTGCTTGTGAGTGAGCCAAAGAGGCAAAGCTGTCATGAAACTTGTCATTTCTGGATCCCAGTAGTATTTTACAGCACTCGGATATGTTCCATTAGCACTGTATGTTTTGCAGAACAACTTACGCTCGGAACAACACTGTGCGCACTGGGGTCGTTTTCTATAGGCCCCTGGTGTTAATGAAACAGTTTGAACGTGCTCTCATCCTTGGGAGACGGGAGTTAGACAGAGCCACAACCATCCGATTCAATTATAAATTAAATTGACTAACGAACCGTAAATCATTATGGAAAGCAATTGCTTAGAACAGTTTCTTTTCTTTGTTCTTTTTTTTCAAAGCGGAAACAAAATTGACACTTCAGTGCATAAATGGAAAGAATCTTTTAAAAATCACTTCTTTCCGCTTATTGAGCTCTATCTACATTTTCTGCCTTATTATTGTAGCATCACTTTTATTAAATCTGTCATTTGACATTGTTTTTTATTACTGCACTGCTGAATCAGATGTCAAGTGTATATTTGTGAAATAACTCTCGTATAACGCTTTTAAAGAAATAGCTGACCAGAAACTGATAATTCTGTCATTATTTACCATCATGTCAATTTTTTTGAAGAACATCCCGGTCATTGCTTTTCAGTGAAAGTAAATGAGAACTGGGGCTGTCAATCTCCAAAAAGAACCGTATAAATATATAAAAAATCGTCCCTAAGAAAGTTTCCCAAGTGTTCTGAAGCCATATAACATCTTTGTTTGGGGAATATAACTAAATCATTATTCGCTAAAAACGGTTCTTGTGCATTCATGTGAGTTTCGTGAATTAATCGTTGAGTTGGATCTTGTCGGTGGAATATTTGATCTACAGTATTTCACAAAACCAGCCTGAATGGTTTGTTCACAAATCTGACTGATCCAGTTCTCGAGTTCAAATCATTGAAATCCAGTGGAATATTATCAGTGAATAATAACTAAAATGTTGATGTTTTTGTTTTGCAAAGCTATTGTATTTCTTCAGAAGACTTTATTATATTTTTTATGATAATGTTTTGTTTCTTTATGTCTATCACCAACTTTGTAAGACAGGTGGAAGCTCTCAGCAAGCGTCAGTATTGACTTAGCTACAGGAAATGAGCACGAGTCTTTGATGCTATAGTAAAATTGTCTCTCTGCATCTCATAGTGGTCACAAAGTGTTCACTTCAGGGCCCATCCTCTTTTCTGTCAGATTCAGACAGACCCTCTGATCAACTTATGCTAATGCTGGTCTAACAGAGTCTTCCACTCCCACGCTAACACAGCAATGTCTATGCAAAACAGCAGCCAGAGGGAGAGGACAAAATATATTCATGCCTTTTTTTCCTCCACACTTTTTTCCCCCCAACTCTGTCCTTTCTCTCCAGGGTGTTTTTTATGTTTCCTTTCACTTGACCGTTTGTTCTTTTTGTTTCCTTTCTTCAGCCAATGTCATTTACAGCATGTTAAAGATGAACTGTGCCCCTCTCGTATATTTGATCAGTCATTATGGCTTCCCCTGAGAGAAATGTTATTGTGATTGTTTCCATAGACTCTGTATCCCAGATTGCCAATGGATCTGTGCTCTTTGTACCAAATCAATGGCGAAGCTTGTGCACAGTTTCATTTGTTTGCAAACTTGATTTTGTATGCACTAGTGCAAAGAGGGCGTCCTGTAAATATAGAAACAAATTGATAATAGATGTGTAGTTAGGCCCTCAGGTGAAATGCATTTCCAAAATGATGTCATATTTACGTAATGCACAAATGTAGAAAATGTATTTGGGTTGCCTCATTAATATGCATTGTAGAAGAATGTGTAGTGTCCTACTTCTGAGATGTTGGCTTTTAAATAATCCCAATAGGCCTTGTGTCGTCTAATTGATTGATTGGAATGGCTCCTAAAGGTCATTTTCATAAAACATTAGGAGGTGATGAACACAACGCTGTCTGTGATTGTTAACCTAGAGTTAATTTATTACAACAAGCATACTATGTAGTTATACTGGATTACCTAAAGATGTTTCAAATTCGCACCATTTGGGATAATATGATGTTTAATTATCCACCACTGTTTTGAATACCTAATTACATATAAAGTATATATTTTATCAAAACAGATGCCTGACCCAGTTAATTTGTCCTTTACATCCACTTCATTGCACATATGCATTCAAAACATGTAAAGAGGTCATGTATCAAAAGCTGGGAGAGCAATTTTCACATTCATTACCCATTAAAGAGCTAATCTATATCAATTTATAGATAGTTTGAATTTGTCCTATTTGGATATAAAACACACAGGCAACTAATTGCTTTATTGAGGTTAAGCACATATGAGGCTCCAGCTGTTGTAACAGAAGGGAGATTGTTGTGGTGACTGTATATATGAGGATGTCCCACTCGCATTTAAGTGTTTATATATTTTTTTATTTTTGCGTTTTCATTGAACAAAAGTTAATAAAATTGCATTTGTATTATCTGTCTAATAAATAGCTACAGTATTTTTCCACACACACAAAAAAATTCTTGTTTACATCCAATATTTCTATTCCAGAAGAAACAGAAAAACATGGAAACCCACAAGCCCATCTTTTCCACAGCTTGTCTCAATAATACTGCTTCTTTTCCTTGGGTCTTCCAGGGTAATCAAATTTAGCTGTACTTTGTGACCCTTTTGTGGTGCTTTTAACCCAAACCACATCTCCTTAGCCTTAATAGAGGTATTGTTTAAATACAAATATGACAGGGTCCCAGGGGCATATACTGAGAGAACAGAGATACAACGCTAACAGCTGCACAGTAGTGCTCCATTTCAGTACTCGCCCATTAAAAAACTTTTAACAGGCTCTGCCATCTTGCCTGTGATTATTTACAACAAAGGGACTGACCAATTCTCTCTACCCTTATCTTCCTCTGTGTGTCCCTTTTCTTTTACTGTCCCTCCATTAGAAGGCTCACATTGTTCAACAACATATTAGCCCTCAAAAGCTTTTACCTTGAGAATTGTGTCCATTATCTTTAGATGATGGAAAACTATGTTTCATTTTTAACAAAGTAGCAGCTCAGCTCTTGGTATCTATTCAGCTCAAGCACAAAGGCAGACATTTTCTCTCAATTGGTCTTTTATCGCTGCATTGAGCAGTGAACTAAAAGTGTACAGAGCCGTACAATAAAGACAGATTAAATCTTCATACTGGAGAAGCAGATACAAACCAAGTAGATACAGTACCGAGATAATCTCAGTATTTTATATAATTTTTTAATTAATGATTAACAATTAACTGATCCATACTACCTGTTACCTGATGCAAAAAGTTGAGTGCATAGCATCTCTGTCTACACCTTGTTGCATATATGATTATCTTGTTTACAGTATAAAAAATTATGTATACACTTAAATGTTCATTTTTGTCTACCATTGATTTTCACATAATTTGCACTATTATAAGTAATTACATCATGTGAGTCTCTATCATTAAACCTTACCCTGTTGTTCAAAATTGTCCATACTTTATTTGACTGATAATAACAAGTACTGATCAGTAGCTACTCATAACAAGGAGACAATCAAAAACACATTTATGAAAATGGCATTATACATACTTTATTATTAATGTAACACTGTGTTAAAATCAGTTTCAAAATGCATAACAGAATATGTGGCAAGCATGATGAATCATCAGCACACTGCTTTCTTAAGTGGACACAGTGTAAGTACTACAAAGGAAGCTGAATACATTAAAATGATGATTTGATGCTTCTGCCAAACATTTCTGATGACCCTTTCTGCATGGATTCTTAGAAGTGCTTTTGTTTGTGCAGGCAGATCAAATGTGAGGTGCGTGAGGTTAACATAAGTATTTAAAATGAAGTGAGAATTGTCCTTATGTCTGACATGAAAAGCAGCATAAGGCAATAAAACCTTTATGTCCAATTCCTATAGAATTTAGCTCCAACCTCAATCAAACTCATCTGCCTGCCTGTCTCTCTTGGTTAGCCTGTTCAGTTGTATTTGATTGGGGTCGGAGCTCAACTCTGCAGAAAAAGTGGACCTCAAGGGCCAGAGTTGAGAACCCATGTAATAAAAGTTCCCAAGTTTGGCATATCTGTATAATACTTTAAGATCACTGAACAACTGAGCATCTTCTCCGGCCTGGTGGGTCATCGTCTCAGCAGTCTACAATGTGTTTTTTCCTTAACTGCTCCCACTTACTGTTTAATCACACCTAGACAAACTATATGAAATGAAAATGTACAAAAATTAGTCAGTACCTTTTAAAATTGAAATAAATAAAAAATTAGAAACATTAGAAATAGTTTAGTTAAGTATTTAGTTTATATTGCTCTTGAGTTAATTAAGTACACCCATCCACTCCAAAAAACAACTATATTTAAATGCAGCAACGTTAGTGAAATAAATGCCCTCTTTACACCTAAAATGTATGATTTTTAAATAAAAGAGGGCTCACAACCTTTGCGCTGCTAACGCAATGCTCTACCACTGAGCCACAGGAAGTTGAAGTTTGAAGTTTGAAGTTGAAAAGGGTCCTGTAATTTTTTTTTTTTAAATCCCTAAATGCTGTATAAATAGAAATACACTGACCACCTTGACAATTAAGAAAGAAAAAACTTTATTTTAAGTTGTACAAACCGAATCCGAGTTTGGCTTAGGGAACGAAGTATATGAGGGTGAAGGAAAGCAGCTAAATTAAAACTCCAGCGCTTATTAGCAAGCATGACGGTCCACACAGGCCCCGTACCTTTCAATGCCCCCTATTATTGGGTTATGTAAATACCCCCTTACATGTACTCAAAACACACAGCCCCCATTAAAAACAGCAGCTTCAAACCATCATCAAGTCAAACCTAAATCCATTTATCCATCAATTCTCTTGTGGGAATACTAGGCAATCATGCATCCACATATAGAAACCCGTCTAACTGTGCTACTAATGTCACATGACTTCCTTGTCTAAATAATCCCTAATATTACACCTGGAGCACAGCAATGCAAAACACCCAGAGGAGCAAAGGCCGCTCATGATGTATAGACAATCTATTGTTTACATTCAGGTGAAGGAGGGCTGTTTGGATGAAGATTAGGCTGGCATGGGGGTTGTGTATGTACACTGTGTAGTTTGAACCACAGGAGGGAGAAAAGGCCATTCAGGAAGTATCTGTGTACTAGAGGGACAGCTTCTCCTCTCACGGCCCATATCTGTTTGCCGTAGGAATCTGTCCTGTTTATATTTGTCCGACTTTGATGTTGATTATTTTTCCGGCGAGATCCTGAAAAGCTCTATATACATGTTGGTCTGTATCTGTTGCTGCATGTGCCTCAGATCATGGCAGCTCTTGTACGCCTCCACAAGTGGGCACGCACTTTACCTTTGTAAATTAATTAGCTTCGGTGTGGATATAAAAGCAGGTGAAAGTTCAGAGTCTGCCTGGGATGAATCGTATCAGGTCCCTATGAAACTCTCTTTCCTTCTCTCCTATCTCTCGGTTTTTCTCCGTCTGGCTGAAGGGCAGAGTCAAACATAGAGGCTGAGAAATGAAGATGGATGCGTCCCACTATCAGGAAAGCACTCACTGCGGCTTGATGCAACCTTAAACATTGCAGATAGTCCAGTGGCACTTGCCACAAAGAATCTAATTAATGAATAGCACACTAATTAAATGCTGTTCCAGATATCACACCAGGAGTGGTTGGCTTGTCAGGCTTTTTTTTTCTTTTTCTCAAGTTTCTTTTTTTCTAGGCACATTTTTTACTCCTCATCCACAAAAGCACATGAGGACCGAGATTTGAAGTTTTAGGAAGAATAACTTGCACTTATTCACTAAAAAAAGAACCATTTTCACCCAGTAATTGCTACTAAGTTTCACAGTTAATTACAAAGAAATGGCAGGTAGCAAGTAAATGTGACATTTTGAAGTAGAAAGACTGAAAATGTATGTTGTTGTAAATCGTCCAATAATCTTTTTCTATTTACAACTTCAAAACAGTTTAATATACACACAGTATATATATATATATATATATATATGTTTTGTTTATTTTAATTTTTTTAACAGTGTACTCTATAGGCTAGCGTTCTGTGTGGCCTACAAAAATCCACTGGAAAAAATAATAGCTGTTTGGTTTATTTTCTGAGATGAATTGAGGATGTGGCTACCTATTCATCTACTTCCTCAGAGTAAATACTTTCCTGGTAAAATATTTTGTGGTTATTAAATTTCTCACCAACTCGGATATTAATTTGGTAAGTGGCAAGAATATTAATAAAACAGGCTATAAAGCAAAATGTCAGCGACAAAGTGCCTGAGGGCGCGGGAGCGTACACACACACATACACACGCAATGTGTGGCCGTGACAGAGTTCTCCATGCCTGAAGCCAGAGAGAGAGAGAGAGAACAGGTGTGAAGCCACAAGCTGTAGTCAGGAGGGATGTTTAGCCTCACAAAGGCAGCTTGTTTGTTTTCTGTGGAGCCCTAATGACTAGACCTCGGGATACTGAATGAAAACAGAACAGCATACTTTTATACAAGCTTTTCTGATATGCTATCAGAAATATTTTGATTGCTGGAATGATTTGAATTTATTGTGTTGCAATTACCTGTAATTATTGTTTAAATAGCCGTTGAAAGTTTTGACATTTTTTTTTAACAAGCAACGGTTTACACTGTGTACAGTAAATATGTGTACTTGTTTTCTTATAGAAAAGGGCCTGATCTTACCCTTAACCCAAGGCTTAACCCAAGGAGATCTGTAATACTTGGAGAAAACGGTTCCCACTTATCTAAATGGCAGTTGCTTGGTTGGCACTTGGTTGGCCATCTTTGCCCTTCAGTATTAAAAAAATTATGATGACATCACATAAACCTTTACACATACCTTTACACTTTTACTTTTGATTGTTATTAGGAGTAACAGGGTGCGCAGTCAGTAGACCATGTAAGTTCGTTGTACATATTTTTATATTAGGTGTGGGTAAATTAAAAGCTTTTCTGAAAAAAAGCATACTTAATAAAAAAAACAATAATAACAGTAATGTTGTGAAAGTACAATTTTAAATAACTTGTTTAATGTAATTTATTCCTGTAATAGCAAAGCTGAAGTTTTAGGAGCCATTACTCTTCAGTGTCACATGATCCTTCAAAAGTAATTATAATATGCTTATGTAGTGCTCAAGCAATTATTATTTTTTAAATAAGCAGTTATCCTGCTTATTATTTTTGTGGAAGCTGTGATACTTTTTTACAGGATTATTTTCAGAAACATTATACTTGTCCTGTTAATATTAATTTAAAAAAAAAAAAAAAAACGATTTCTTACTGACCTCAGACTTTTGAACGTTAGTGTATATATAGTGTTCATTTTTGTGGTTGTCAATGAAGATGCTTTTTTTAGTCCAGATGGTATAATTACAGCATCTACCAGCAGGGGCTAACAGGGTCATGCTAACCATCCAAACCTTGACCCTTTAGCATTCCCAATTTTTACACTACTCTAATACTCCACCGATACAAAATAATCTGTTTTTAAACAGATTTCCTGAACACTTCACTTGTCCTGTTCCTGTTAGGTCAAGATGCTCAGGTTAATATTTATGTTGGGAATCAGCCATATTAAGCTGGCATGGCAAAAAGAACATCCATAAATCACACACGTTTATGACAAATCCACTCTAAAAACTAGATAAAGCATCTCCTCTTTTGATTGCCCCCTTCCTGTTTATCCTTCATTAATGAGTTTTTCTCTCTATGTCTCCCTCAGTATCAGCTGCAGAGATGTACACCCTGGCGAACCGTGGCTTCTCAGTGGCAGACCTGGTCCATTCTAGCCATCGCTGTTCTCCTGCTGGCTCTGGTGCCATACATGGTGTATAGGATGATGACTGCTTTTGAAAATCCCCCTCCACACTCGCTCTTCAAGTCAGCTGCAATCTGCTTTGGCCTGCTTAGTGAAGCCCTGTTGATCAAGTGAGTACCGCCAGGGCTTTGTTGATACCTGTCTTGTGGCTAAACACCTGAGTGATAATGTTCTCAGTTTAAAAAAAAAAAAACTACCCTATTCCGGTTCAACCTGTTTTGGAGATGAATAGGGAGACTAAAATTAATTTAGGAATTGAGGCTCAGAGTTGGCAGGAGGTGTGCACATCTGTGGCTGTCTAATTATAGAAATAACAATAAACCATGTGACACCATTTGCAAACTCTAACTACCTTGTGACATCAGAGAATGAGAAAGGGAGATCGAGACCACCGCTGTTTTATTTGTTCCAGCTAACACTTCTCAAACAATTCATCTCTATCTCTCTCTCTGTGTGTGTGTTTCATATTTCATCATGACCAGATGGCTCCTCAGACTGTTATATGTATGTGTGCATGCACTTACGCGTGTGTACGCCGTATTTGTTTCAGGCCACTGCTGCCTCAAGTCATTACTAATGCTTGATTAAAGTTGAGATCAATTTGATTAGATTTCAATCAGCCCTTTACTATCTCACTCTTAATTTACTTCTCTATGTTTACCATTATAATCAGTAAAGCAATAAGCCAACTGTAAGGGAAATGAGATCACAAGAGGTCCCTGAGTGTGTTTTCAGCTGTTGTCTATTAGCATTATAGAGCCAAATTATTATTGCATGAGCGGTGACTGTACAATCTTTATTTCTTTTAAAGGAGATATGCATTCTCAGAGGTTATACTCAGTCAGCTTGGAAAAAAGTCAGTTTTCCCCTGATTGCTGAAGGTGCGTGAGATATTGACATGATCAATGAGGTGTAAAATTAAAAGCTATATCGATCGCATTTCCCCTTCATTCATTTGTTATACATATATATGGCAACTCGATAGCTAAGATTAACTAGTTTTCCTGTATTTTCCAATGAGTGTAGCATTTGAAGTTAATAGGTAACTCATTTAGATGTTATCAGTAATGACAAGCCATTAGATGAAGTACATGACACATGCAGCTCACAAGAAATCTGAGACTGTTCGATAAACGCTTTTTAAAAAGCCTATAAATATGTCACAATGGGATACACAAATACAACATTTTGATAATAATGCATTACAGTAGTGTTTCCAAAAGTGGGTTTCGCGAAACCCTGTTGTTTCGTGAGAGAATTGCAGGGGGTTCGTGAGTTGGTAGGGTTAGATCCTGTTTGGTAGGTAGGCCTACTACGAGTGTATACCATTAGAAAAAAAAAAAAAAAACATTAAAACATTTTTGCAAATAAATGTTACAGGTTTATACAATTGCCATGTAAATGTAAAATCTTAAATGTATAAAAATATTCTCTTTTTGGAAAAACCTTTAAAAAATGTATACATTTTAAATTAAAGTAATATGATTTTTAAATAATTTTCTGAGTTTAATAATAACAATAGCTATATAAATATTACTGATACTTTAAAACTGATAACAATAGTTTTTAAAGTTATACATGCAAATGTGCCATTCAATTATTGAAATATTTACTTAAAATATCAGGGGGTACTTTCAGGAAATAATTTATGTCAAAGGGGTTCGGCTGACAAAAAAGTTTGAAAAGCCATGCATTACAGTATTGCTATCCATAACTATCTGAAAATGCAAAAAACAAAAATGGCAGTGTTTTTCCTGTCCACATGTGTCCCATCTAGTGTGTCAAACTGATGTTATTAAAGGATCGGTCTGAAAATAATGATGGGAAATGAACTTTCTCAATGCATAAGGTCTTTTCAAACCTTTTAGGAATGACTCACTTTGAACAAGGAGCGTTTTGTGTTGCTCTCTGCTGAAAACCTCAGAGCTAGAGAGAAATGAAACCGACGTTTTAATATTTTGAAAAAACAATCCATACAATCAGTCAACCCTATGAGAGTAGCATCCATTACTAGAAAAGCTGCAACAATAATAAAAATGCCTTTGTTGTGTTTCAGCCAATTGGACAGTATGGCTGCAAAACTGTTCACATACTTCCCTCTGATTCCAAAAACATGTGACAAATCTATAATCCAATAACGGTGGATAGCTTTTTCATGTCTGATTATCTGACTATCCACTCTTTGTATTTCTGTAATGTCTTTTATTTTCCCTGAAATAAATTACTGTAATTTTATATCTAAGCCTGTTTTCAGATCGAACAGTAATAAGTTGCTGGGCTGTCAACAACTGACAAGAAAACAAATTGAATCTCAAGTGTTATTTTCCTCAGAGAACAGGTTCATAAAATACATTCATTTCTAACTTATGACAACTGCTCTCTTGTCTGTTTCTGAATCACTTTATAAAGAGCTGAAACGAACAGGTCATAAAGAGAAGCCGGGTGTTTGTGAAAAGAACCAGCTTCATCCTATTGCTCCTGAGCGTCTCTGTTCATTTCATCTTTATTTGAAGACAAGCCTTCATTTATCACATTTGTATTCGATTCTTTCAGGTTTGTCTGTTTATACAGCGAAATAATCTTTGAACTGTTTCAATTAAAGCGAAAAACAGGATACACATGCTTTCTCTCCCTCTCTCTTTCTCTCGCTCTTTATCCTGCTAGGTTTTATAAGAGTGTTTTTCAGTTTTAATATAAGTAATTGGAAAAATGCTCCGGGTGCTTCAAGTCATTAGTAAATGAGCAGTCTGCTTTTATTAGCATCCGACTTGTAAATAATGCATTAAACTCCTGAAATAAACATGATCAACACTGCTCTCTACTCATAATGGAAAAAATTATGTTGCTTGACTTCCACGATTGAGTCAAGTCTTTGAGCGAAATGTGTACATTTAAGATGATATTTGTGGAAACTGATGCAAATACAAAATCACCTCGGGCGCCTTTTTAGAATAATGAGGTAAATTAAATTTTGTGATATACAGTAATTGTTCCAACACAATGCCCTCTTTATTGTTTGGGAGAAAGAAAAAAAAGAAAGAAAGAAAATTCGGGGCTGTTTGTAATCAAGGAAATAGTGCTCATAGGTTTTCTTATTAAACACTTTTTCAGCATGGAATGTGCCTTGTGAACTGGTAATTAATATTGTGGCTGGGCTGGTAATTTGCTCTCGCACCATTATACTGTTGTTCCAGCCGTTATCCACGCTAGTAATGAGCTGTAATTTTACAACGGGAAATTGGTTTATGTTTAAACAACACATTAAATTGTTAGAGAGAAGCATCAGGCTGAAGTGCTGCATTTTATATACAAATATCTCACCTTATGTTTTAGCCCAGGAAAGCTTTTTTATATATATATTATGATGTTGTTTAAGTTCAGGTTTACCAAAGGGACAACATGTTGTATCTTGGCGTTAGCAAACATTTGTCCTATTCATAAGTACAAGGCCAGCAAAAAACCTATTGCACACATTACTGGTAATTTGTTCTACAGCATATATTTGCAAATACTCCATTTACATTTTATAGTGGCTCTATACACTTTCCCATGTTAGATGAATATTACTACAATAATAATAAAACCGATAGCTATACCTAAACCTTAGAGATGTAGTTTTTTTCTCATGTATTATCAACAGCCTGTCTGTAAATTACTAACAGCAAAATCAAACCCTAAGAAAATATAAAGAATAAAGAGCCAGCATATGTACATTCTCAAAAAAAAGGACAAAGGCTGTCAACGGAGCAGTACATTTTCAAAGATTACATTTTTGTACCTTTTTGCTTACTTATACAGTATGTGCCTTTAAGGTACAAATATACACTCTTTAGGTACATAGGTATACCATTTAAAAGGTACCATCCCAATGACAGCTTTGAACCTTTTTTGTGTATAATAGTGTATATAACTACATAGGAATATATAAGAATTAGTCAGTGTGGATAATGGCTGGAACAAGCCGGTCCGGCAGGGATTGTAGGTGGGGGGAGTGAATGTCCAGCGCTCTCTCCACCCTCAATATCACGATTGAGGTGAGACCTACTGAGCAAGGCACCAACCCCAACTGCTGTGTGTGTGTGTGTGTGTGTGTGTGTGTGTGTGTGTGTGTGTGTGTGTGTGTGTGTGTGTGTGTGTGTGTGTGTGTGTGTTTCTTCACTACTCACTGCTGTGTGTGTGTGCACTTGGATGGATTAAATGCAGAGCACAAATTCCAAGTATGGGTCACCATACTTGGCCACACGTTACGTCATTTCCTTCCTTTCCATTCTTTAAATTGACCAAAATTGACAGCAAAAGACATTTACAGGTGCATCTCAATAAATTAGAATGTCATGGAAAAGTTCATTTGTTTCAGTAATTCATCTCAAATTGTGAAACTCATGTATTAAATAAATTCAATGCAAACAGACTGAAGTAGTTTAAGTCTTTGGTTCTTTTAATTGTGGTGATTTTGGCTTACATTTAACAAAAACCCACAAATTCACTATCTCAACAAATTAGAATACTTCATAAGACCAATAAAGGAAAAAAAATTGTGAATTGTTGGCCTTCTGGAAAGTATGTTCAATTACAGTATATGTAATTAATTATTGGTAGACGCTCCTTTTGCTTTAATTATTGCCTCAATTCGGCATGACATGGAGGTGATCAGTTTGTGGCACTGCTGAGGTGGTATGGACGCCCAGGTCTCTTTGACTGGCCTTCAGCTCATCTGCATTTTTTGGTCTCTTGTTTCTCATTTTCCTCTTGACAATACCCCATATATTCTCCTATGGAGTTCAGGTGTGGTAAACGTGGGCTATGAGCTTCTCCACCCTTCCTCCAGACTCTAGGACCTTGATTTCCAAATGAAATACAAAACTTGCTCTAATCTGAAAAGATGACTTTGGACCACTGGGCAACAGTCCAGTTCTTCTTCTCCTTAGCCCAGGTAAGACGCCTCTGAGGACAACTGTAGCCAAATTCCTTGACACGTCTGTGTGTGGTGGCTCTTGATGCCTTGACCCCAGCCTCAGTCCATTCCTTGTGGAGTTCACCCAAATTCTTGAATCGATTTTGCTTGACAATGCTCATAAGGCTGTGGTTCTCTCGGTTGGTTGTGCCTCTTTTTCTTCCACACTTTTTCCTTCCACTCAACTTTCTGTTAACATGCTTGGATACAGCACTCTGTGAACAGCCAGCTTCTTTGGCAATGAATGTTTGTGGCTTATCCTCCTTGTGAAGCGTGTCAACGATTGTCTTCTGGACAACTGTCAGATCAGCAGTCTTCCCCATGATTGTGTAGCCTAGTGAACCAAACTGAGAGACCATTTTGAAGGCTCAGGAAACCTTTTCAGGTGTTTTGAGTTGATTAGCTTGTTGGCATGTCATCATATTCTAAATTTGTTGAGATAGTGAATTGGTGGGTGTTTGTTAAATGTGAGCCAAAATCTTCACAATTAAAAGAACCAAAGATTTAAACTACTTCAGTCTGTGCACATTTAATTTATATGTATATAAATATGTATATATATATAAATGTATGTATATATATATAAATGTATGTATGTATATATATATATATATTAAATAAACTGTTTTCATTGATAAAGTTTCACATCACATTGAAGGCTGGAACTTCAGCTTTGCCATCACAGGAATAAATTACATTTGAAATATATTAGTAAATAATAATATAGTAAATTCAGCCAAACGTTTTAAGTTATCTATACTATATATGCTACAACCTTGAAAATACCTTCCTTCATCAAAAATATCAAATACATTTCATTAAGACATTCCCAAACTGCATTTATCCTTTATGTATATCTCACAATGTAGTGTATAGATATTCTCCATTGACATATGAACTGCCATTTCTTTCAACACCCTCACTGTAGGTCTACCATTCTTCCAAACTAGTGACGTGCATTTTGCTTAATGTGTTTTCTATGCGTACAAATAAAAAGAGAATTTGATTTTAAAGGAGTATGAAAGATTCAAAAGAACTTGTATTAAAGAATGTGTCTGGTTTTATTCTTTTCAAAATGTCTTTCACATTCCAGATAAAGCGGGATGTCTCCTCATTACAGTGATATAGAACACTATATTTATTACATTTAGAATATACACTGGAATACTGTCAATTCACGTATTCTATAAAACAATTTAAAACTACAGTATGGATGATTGTTTTCAAAACTGTCTATGTTGTAATCTCCAATGTCAGCGTGGTCTATATTTCTGTTATCTTTTTTACTATTTTTTTGAAGCAACAAGACTCTTTCAAAGTCTCTTATCAAGGATTATTATTGATGAATATTCATCTCTTTTTAATGTTACAGCTTTACTTTTAGAAAGGGTTGTGTACACTGGTATGTCTCAAACCTTCATATTTATCCACGCCGAAGAGCTGAGTCAAACTCAAGTAACTTGCAGTTGCTTAACTGCTAAAGAGGCACATTTTCCACCTTAAAAACAGTTATTTTAATTAATTGTGTTCATAAAATTATTGAAATTATTACAATTAATACAATAATCATTTTATATAATTGTATCACTTCACCTCAATGATTTAAAATAAATAAATAAATAAAATACATACATGCATACATACATACATACTTTCCCTAAATGTTCTGTTATGTCAGCTTGGACACATTTCAAAAGGAAACCTGATTTGTACCTTTGTACCTGTACAGTCTGTAAAACATAACATGTGTAAGTGTAGAATGTTTCTCTTGCAGTCATATTTATACATATGTGCACCGATCTGCATGTACGTATGTATGTGATTACCAGCAGGGCAGAAGGAGTGCCGTTTTGATGCATTGCACCCAAGGTGCAATCTATGCAAATGAGCAGACAACTGTAGCATGTTCATATAACGAATTCCACCTCTTAATAATTGCATGGGAGTTATATATTACCAAAAAGCTATCTGACATCTTGTGTAAGATCAGCCTTGTGTAACAAGTTGACATCCCATCTCATTAAGTGCAGCTTGCATAAAGGATATTGTATGGAGTAAGAGCCCCCTGTTTTGGGAACTTGAAAGGTCCACAGATCTTTCTACTGGCTGAGCGTGCAGTGTTTTCTGGATACATATTATTCTCGCTTTTACTGTCATTGGGGCTCTAGAAAATTGAAACCAACCCAACACCAAATAAAAATTTAGCCCGTATTGAATACAATATAGGTTTGTTTGTTTGTTTGTTCATTCATTACTTCAATTTTATTCATGATATTTAGAATGAGGGGATGTCAAGCAACGTTTGGCATATTGACATACTGTATAAGTGTGTATATATGTTAAAGAAAAGGAAACATATTTAAAAAAAAATCTAGTTTAAAATACAAATGCCACATTCTTAGACATGTGGTCTGTGTATCCAAGTTGTTGTTTTTATGTAACATTTCAAGACACTTTTAAAGAAATATTACATTTAATGACTCTAAAGAAGTCATGAGATTCAACCATGTATTAAAAAAATGCTTAGAATTTTTCTAATGTTCACAACTTTCTAGTTTAAAATGTATGTCACACATTTTTTCATGAATTATCTATTTTTATATATTCAAATTTTTTCTATGAGACTTTATTTTATTGTATTATTATTATTATTATTATTTGTTGCACCGCATGCCTTTGAAAGAATTGTGTTCAAAAATAAAAACATACTTATTTACTTAAGTTAATGACTTATTAATTATTTTCAAAAGTGTTTCATAATTATAATATCAGGACAGTTGAATAACTTTAACATTTGAGTTTAATAATTAATTTTAATACGAATGTTTTTTTTTTGTTGTTTTTTTACAAATTAATAGATCACATAGCATCACATCATTGGCCCATTTACCTAAATTGTGAAAGTGACAGATACACTGTAGACTTTTATCAGACATATGGCCTTCAATGTCGACAACAAAAGGTACCGTAAACATATTCTTGTCCTTTCTAAAACCTAATAAGCCTGTACTAATTATACACAATTATATGGTGTGTTGCTTTTTATTATTTGCATTCATCATTGTTTTTTTTCTGCTGCATTGCAACTCATTTTTGGATCACAACCTACTGCTCTAGAGCAGTTCCATTTCTAGAAAACTCAACCTTGACTTTAAGCTCTCTCTTGCGGTATGAAAATTAAACTCCAGTCAAATAATCATCATCAAACAATCGAGCTGAATTAGACATGAGGCACTGGAACAGGCCTCATAATGTTCCCAATGGCTGTGTAATGGCACTCTTTTATTGGGTTATGATACACTGTCACAATCTGTTTCTCTGCTTAACTTTTACTCATTGGCACTCTTCCCGTCTTGGTCATTTCAGATTTGTATGCCATTCCCCTACAATTATCCTCTCATTTTCAGTCTTGTTTTTCCGTACTGTATCGGGAGATGTGTGTGTGTGCATGTGTGTGTGTGTGTGTGTGTGTGCAAGAGAGCCACAGAGAAGGGGATTTGCCCCATGGTGCCCATACTGCCCACGGTGTGCCAGTGTCCTGCTGCCTACTGTCAGGGTGCGTCTCAGTCAGTGAGGACCCTTGGGGGACTGGAGGCCCCGCTTAGGGACCGGCCCCTCCTACCCACCCTCAGCATCTCATCTGAGCTTCTGTCATCTTAACCTTTGGAAAAGCGCTCGGAGACAACCATTTAGGAAAACAAAAGAGAAAAAAAACACCCTCTTCTCTGCATGTCTCTTGACCTTTCCCTGTTATGTTCATCTCATTTTATGAAACTTATTTATTTATCACAATAGCTTATTATAATGTAGGGGGGTATAGTGGTAATATGCTAATTTTTCCCCAAGGCAGAATAAAACTGCAGTGACATTAAAGACATCTAGAAAGACATTATATGGGGATGTGCCAGTCAGGATTGTTTGACCCTCACACTTCTTTTCAGGTACTTAAGGTTAAAGATAATGAATGATCTACTGTAATCTCTTGTCTAGGATCAATGGTGTCTTGGTCTTTCTGAATAACAAAGGTTGTTTGATTCTATTGTCCTAACTGATACAGATTTGCCCCAGGCTTGAGGCCACTCCTCTGTTTGATCCTCCGACAAGTAATAAACCCCTTACGTATGATAAAAGAAAATATCCCGAGATCTGGGTGATTAAATTCCACCTCATAAAACTGAACAAACACAGACTGCATTTCACTGTATCTAAATGTTGTTTGAGGAAGGTCTGTAATTGTAATGCTTTTGCTGATGGCTTGCTAGGATCAGGCAGCACTGAGAGATACGTTTCTTGTTAGTCCCCAGGCTGTGAACAAGTAGAGTCAGATCTTTATCATGACCAATTACTCAGGGTTATAGCCAGGGTCCGGTTAAAGGGGCTGAGGCTTTTCCAACCCTCTCTTCACTCTTTGAACCAATATCCATCTTCAATAAAAAAACAAGACTGGCAGCAATTAATTACTGGCAAAAAAAATGTATTTGTTCATTTTGTGAAACCTTTGTTGGAGTGTGTAATCTGGATTTTTGTGACCTAATGGAACTGTACATGCAATGACTGTTTTCCAACAGGTTTCCCTGAACACTGCTCTATAGCCACTATTTGAAAATATGGCACAGGCTCTAGTTTTCAGTGTAGGGTTGATGGGGATTCTTAAACAAACATAGTGATGAACACTTTTCACAGTGTAGTCAGTATACAAATGGATTACATATAGCAACATTATATGTCATTTTTGGTTGTAATAGCATCAGAGAAAGTATAGGAAATCATTGCTTAGTTCCTACTACTTACCTTGGGTATTGATAATGCTCATGTGAACTTAAAATGTACAGTTTAAATGGGAATACATAATATTTATTTCACATATTTCATACTTCTTTCTATAGTTTAAGTTTAATTAAATGTGTTTTTTTGTGTGTGTGAATATTTTGAATGAAAGTTGAGGGCACAAATATTTTATATAATATTTAAGTGAAGGGCACTGCATTGTAAAACAACTTTTGGGGTTAAGTATATTAGAGAAGTATAGCTAGTTGAGCATATTATAAATGATATATAATATATTGTGCTATAGTGGCACACACACACACACACACACACACACACACACGGGGTGGAATGGGGGAATTTATATTGTTTACTTGAATAAATTACTTTTAAGGTATTATATTTGACAGGATGATGTACACACGCATGTATTATAGATAGATAGATAGATAGATAGATAGATAGATAGATAGATAGATAGATAGATAGATAGATAGATAGATAGATAGATAGATAGATAGATAGATAGTGCTTAGTGTAAACACTACATTCATTTCAAAGTGAAGTCACTCCAGATCTGTTTCGAATGCATTTGCTTGCATAGGATGTTTGTTGTCAATTCTAGATGCATGGTAGTGTTTCTGACAGCTGTCAGTCCTCCTCAGTGAAAAAATATAGATAATTCAGCACAAACTGTTTAGATGAGCTCAAATACTATTACACCAAGACAGAAATGATGGTGCTTGAGGTCTGGTGATGCAGGTTTTACTTCACATAATGGAGGCCTCTGTGTCATCCGTGATGAGTGAGGACAAGGTGCTGCCACAGGTTTCTCATCTTGCACAGACAGCAAGTCTGATGACACTGGCCTTGAGCTCTGCTCATGTGCCCCCCTCTCAGGCCCACTGTCTCACTGTCATGCTGGAAAACTCCCCCGACCGCTCCAAAACCGGCGCTGCACATTTTCATACTCAGAGCCCGGAGGTTAAAAACGCTCATTACGCCGCCTGAGATTTATTAAAATAGATTATAGAAATGTTAATTAAGTCATTAATTACATTATTTAATCAGCATTGACAGATAATGCGGTGAGCATTTGTGGTTTGGAGGGGGGAGCTGAGAAACTAGGGGGAGGGTTGGTGTCGGATCTGCGTGTGTGCAAGCATGTGTGCTCGGGGGTGGGAATGGGGGAATTGATGTTGTTTACTTGAATAAATTACTCTTAAGGTATTATATTTGACAAGATGATGTCTGATATACAGAATAATACAGACATGTATTTTCAGTTTATTCCAAGTCTACCACTATTGATCATGCAAGCCATGTGGACAGAAACAAGCTAGGAGTAGTTTATTTCTGTCCTCCTTAAAGCATGTAAATATTTTATGGAATCATTTGACAATGCACAATGTCACAGATTTACAGGAAATCATGATGTAAAACCTGTAAGACGTTCGTTCATCTTCAAAACATAAAATAAGATATTTTGGATGAAATCCAAGAGCTTTCTTACCCTGCAGAGACAGCAAGCCAACTGACACATTCAAGGCCCAGAAAGGTAGTAAGGACATTGTTAAAATAGTCCATATGACATATGTGCTTCATCCGTAGTGTTATGAAGCTACAGAGTACCTTTTGTGTGCGAAAAAAACAATAATGACTTTATTCAACAATTTCTTCTGTTCCTTATCAGTCTTCGACACAGGTTTGTGAGTTTACCACACATGCTTGTAGTGCAGCTGATTAAATTAAATTAAATTAAATAATGACATAAGATTCATTTTTGGTGAACTATCCCTTTAATGTTTAAAGTTTCTTTATCTTCATGCTTTACAGTCGAATTTAGCAGAATAAAGCTGGGTGATACTATATTTAATATACAAATATTTAAACAATCAAGCAGCTGAGATTTTGCTACTGTATATAGTACAATATCTTTTTTTGTGAGTATGTATACTATGTAACTTTATATACAGAGCTATGCAATAATATAGTGTACATTTTGTAACAGTATAAACAATCACACAGCTGAAATGTGTTATATAATATGTTTATATGAGAGTAAATGCAGTTGAAGTTGGATGTACTATATACAGTCACGGATGCAGTTGCCAGGAAAGGAGACGCTGAACTGAAACACTTTAATAGTCACACAGAACAGAGATCGCTGGATACAGGTACACACATCCGAATTTAACGTTACCATTACTGGACAAAGACACTGGGAACACTGAGGACTTATAAAGGGAAGGAAATGATATATGCAAACAAGATAATTAATAACACAGGGCTGGGGACTGATAATTGACAAATGACAGGAACAGGAACTGACCAAATATGGCACGAGAGGAGGGAAACACAAGAAACTTTATACAGAGAGAGAGTTCGACATTATTTCCAATAGGCGCTGCATGACATCGAAAATCGCCTAGGTCGAAATTACAGGACAGGACAGGATTATCTCCACATGGCGGAGCAGTTTGAGGCGGCCATAGTTCTGTGTCAGGGGGACTGCATGGCGGATCCGAGGACTCAGGAGGCCTTCTCAGAATGACAAAACATTTGAATAATTCTGATAAAGCATGCCAGTTGGAAATGCAATAAAATCCGGGAACTCAGGAGGCTTATTTCAATTCAGAGAATATTATTGGGAATTAACATTATCCAGTGAATTATTATTATTCACTCTTTAGCCTATGGCAGCTTAGTAAACCTAAAACTGTAGTTTAAAATGAAGTTGATATTTTGTTTGAGTTTTCCGACGGGCCTCAGGCTCTGGAGAGTTAAATAGCCAGCAGGGCTCTGGAGAGCTGGACGGGCCAGCAGCTCAGGAGCAGTGTTTAAAATAAAAACAGCAAATACTGGAGAGCTGTGAGAACCAGCAGTCTGGAGAGCTGGACGGAGAGCAGGGGCTCTGGAGATCTGACTGAACCAGCAGGGCTCTACGAGCTGGAGGAGACAGCAGGCTCATGGAGAGCTGGACGGGCCAGCACTGAGAGCTGGACGGCTCAGCTCTGGGGAGCCGGATACACAGCTGGGGCTCTGGAGAGCCAGTGTCACACTAGTACACACAAGTTTGATGGACGTTTTGTAATCAAGGTAAAGCTGATTACAGTGAGAGCTGGACGGGCATTAGCAGGGGCTCTGGAGAGCTGGACGGACCAGCAGCTCTGGAGAGCTGGACGCAACAAAGCAGGGGCTCTGGAGAGCTGGACTGCTTGAATACAGCTCAGGGGCTTGAATAGAGCTGGAATAGTGAACCAGCAGGGGCTCTAGAGCTGGACGGAACCAGCGGAGACGAAGGAGAGCTGTGTATTTTATCTGCGAGCTCCTGGGACGGAGCGGAACTCCGGCTCACGACGGGCGCTGGTACCGCCGACTCGTGGCGCTGGTGCCGCCGACTCTTGGTGGCGCTGGGTGCCGCTGACTCGGTGGCGCTTCTTGTCTGTGTGCCGCTGACTCTTGGTGGCGCTGGTGCCGCTGACTCTTGGCGCCTGAAGTACTGGACGGGTCACCAGCGGAGGCATCTTCTTGAGCTGTGACGGAAACAGCGGAGGCATCTTGTGAGCACTTCTTGTCTGTGGAGCCCACTGGACGCTCTGTGGAGCAGGCACTGGAGGGCACTGGCGAGTTGCAGGCACTGAGGGCACTGGCGAGGTGCAGGCACTGGAGGGCACTGGCGAGGTGCAGGCACTGAGGGCACTGGCGAGGTGCAGGCACTGGAGGGCACTGTCTCGGGCAGGCACTGGAGGGCGAGTCTTGAGCAGGCACTGGAGGGCGAGTCTCGGAGCAGGCACTGGAGGGCGAGTCTCGAGCAGGCACTCACGACGCCGAAGCGCGAATCTCTGGGCGCCGAAGCGCACTGCGCTAAGCGCAGGAAAAAGATGAAGTTAATAAGCTCGATCAATGGAAAATCACTTACTGGAAGATCGCAGCGTATAACCTCATCATCCAACCCCAGCAGGAAACACGCACCCAGAGCGGTCTCATGCCAGCTCATCCGGTTGGAGATCGCGAGAAACTCCTCCACATATCTCTCCAACCTCCGACCGCTCTGCCGCAACCCCCACAGCGCGTCCTCAGCTGAAGTCATCTTGTAGGTCCAGTATTCTGTCACGGATGTGCAGGGGTGCCAGGAACGAGGAGACGCTGAACTTCTTTGAAACACTTTAATAGTCACACAGAACAGAGATCGCTGGAGACAGGTACACACACTCCGGGAATGACGTTAATACTGGACAAAGACACTGGGAACACTGAGGACTTATAAAGGGAAGGAAATGAAGGAGCAAACAAGATAATTAATAACACAGGGCTGGGGACTGATAATTACAAATGACAGGAACAGGAACTGACCAAATATGGGCACGAGAGGAGGGGAAACACAAGAAACAGAGAGAGAGAGTCTGACAATATACAGTATTCAACGTTACATATAAAGCAGTACAATAATATAACTTACATCTTGTGACGATGTAAACCGTCATGGGTCCCACTTTATATTAGGTGGCCTTAACTACTATGTACTTACATTTAAGTTAATAATTTGGTACAATGCACTTATTGTGTACATGCTTTTACATTGTAATTACATTTTTAAAAATACCAATATGCAATTACATCTGTAATTCATTTCTGCAATTATATTAATAATTACCCTGTTGACCCATCCCTTACACCTTAACCCACCCTTAAACCTACCCATACCACCAAACCTGTCCCTAACCTGACACATATCCCATCTCAATAACAGCAATAGTGTTTTGCAATACAGTATGAACACAATAAGTACATTGTACTTATTTTTTTTATGTAACTACATAGTATAGGCCACCTAATATAAAGTGTGACCCAGTCATGTACTGTAGCTAAGATTTATTATATTTACTTATATATTAAACTTTATATAGAGAGCTGTGCAATACTATGGTTTACATTTTGCAATTTATTTACACAATTATGCAGCCAAAATTTTATTTATAGTAAATAATAGTTTACGTGGGTATACTCTATGCAAATAAAATTATGTAGTCCTACAGAAACCAACTTTATATATGTTGCTGGTTGATAATATAGTTTACATTTACAGTTTGCTGGGAGCAATTGAGATATTTTTGGGACAAATGTGGCAACATGGGCATGGAGACCATTAGCATATAGTTACATTGTGTTCCTTTGCTCCTTCTGTGTGCTCCAGTTTTCAATCCACAATTTTAAATCTTTCATCGTGGGAGCATTTGGAGGAAGCATTTGGAGTGACATTTGGCGAAGGCCTCAAACCATATTTCCAAGCTGTTTAGAAAGAAAATACAAGGCGGGCAATCACGAGATGGATTACCAGGGAGGCGATACTGTGAACTTCCTTATCTGTTGACAGCTTAGTTACCGTAAAGAACAAGAAATGTGTTTTTCAATTCAGTGAGAATGGAGCTCTTCTTTGTCCCCATAGACCTGCATTATGGGAGTGTGCGATCGGACCTGATAACTCTCAAATAACTGGCCTTGAAAATGAGTTTGGAAGAACGCTTGATTTGGTCTGTGATTCGGATTATTTATTGGCTACAAAGTTTGCCGGTTACTTTTCAACAGAAATGTGCGAAACAATTAAAGTTCCGTTCCTGAGCTTCAATGTCTCCTTTTAAAGGACAAATATCCGCATACACAGATGGACGTTCAAATGCAGCAACATATTGCTTCGTTTTTTTTTATCTTATTTTGCCAGGGTGAATTAATGTGTGCTAATTATGACCTGACATCTGTAGATTCTATTAAAATGTGGTTTGCCATTTGTGATTTTCCCTGTGAATTTCATTACTCAAGGGCTGGGTACGGGAAAAGAGACATTCTAATGCAATGGCGATGTTTTTCAGGGTCAGGAGTAATCGAATAACAAATTGACACTCCATGAATTACAGTTTCAGATGAAGTAAACACTTTATCAATGCTTTTGAAGTGCACTGTATAACTGAGAGTGATCGTGTCTAAATGACTCTTCTCGATTGTGACACTTCCACTCCTTCTTTGAGGTTGCCTGGCAACATGTGAGTGGCCCGGCTCTTCAGATGGAGAGGCCCTTGATTGTTGAGCTGAGTGACTGTTGAAATGAATCTCAGAATGCTTCTCTGGATGTTTTTTTTAGTTGTCACCACCCTTGAAGCCTCAGATACTGCAAGGTGACTTGTTTTAAGACAATTCGTGACATGGCCATCCCATATGTTTAGTACAAGTTCTTTTTTTGACCGAGAAGTTAGCTTGATCAGATCACATTGACAATGTTAGAGGTATAACGTGAAAGAAACAGCCTCACACGTACCATTCACTTATCGCACTTTCAAATATTTGAGTTTGCAGGGTAACTGAAGTCATCCAAGCATTGTAGTAATTGGCACTTTGATAGCACTTCATAAATGTGTCTCACTTTGAAGGTGTTCTGAGCAGATTCTTTCAGCTTTGCTACCTTTCTTATTATCTCTCCTCAACACTTTCTAAACTGTTTCTGTAATTACACAGCTACTTAAATGTGGCAGAGTGACAGTTTGGGTGATATTTCACTTAGAGGTCTGCGTCTTTTGAAGACGATTGCTTGCCTAAATCCAATGTGCTATGTTCTGCCTGAGGTACGAAAGCAGAGAATACATTGTTGTTGAAAAGCACATATGGTCATTTATGGATCTTAAGAGGGGTTTTCAGGGCTCCCATGGGACCTGTAAGAGAGAAGGAAGGCAAATTGGGTAATAATGAGATTAAGGTTGCTTAAACATGCAAGACCAGTTACTGTATAGGTTACAGAACCATGTCCTTTCTGCATAATCACTAGTTTTAACTTCATGCAATCAGTATGAACATTTATTTCTACATCTTCTCACCTTAGTAGTAGGCCCTAGTCGAGTCGAGTCAAGTCAGAATTTTAACTAAGAGGACCAAAGTATAATCCTCATTACAACAATTTTGGTTTAGAACTGTTCAAGGAAGAATGAAACCATCTCTGACATGTAAAGCAATCAACTAAAGTTATTTGTATTCATTTTTTCCATGCCATTTTGCAGTGCTTTTATCTGACCATGTTTACACCACAATAATTTAAAAAAATTTAAGAAAAAAATAATAAATTTGAAAACAAAACTGTTTCAGCAATTTCCGCAAAAGAAAGGACACTGAAATATGGCATTATTTATTTTCTTATTTATTTTAAAGAAATAATATGTGCATAAAGGACGCATTAACTTGAGCAAAAGTGACAGTAAAGACATTTATAATGTCAGAAAAGATTTCTATTTCAAACAAACTTTTTATTCATCATATTATTTTCCCCAAAAATCTGTATAAATGATAAAAATAAGTGTTTTGTTTTTGTTGTTATTGTTTGGTTTTTAATGGCCAAATTATAATATTTCTGAAGGATCATTTGACACTGAAGACTGGAGTAATGGAATAAATAAAAAATGTAATATTTTTAAATATAATAGAAAGTGGGTATTTTAAATTGTAATATTATTTCACAGTATTGCTAGTTTTACTGTATTTTTAAAGTATACATTTATACCTGCAGCTATATTAAGCATAAGAGACATCTTACCAATCCCAAACTTTTAAACAGTAGTGCATAGAAATGTTACATTTAGGCCGGGACACATCAAGCCAGCAAGCGACGGTCGGGATAGTTTGTTTGGTGCCCGAGCGAAACTGATGAAAATGAACACGTAAATGAAGGTGGTACAGAAGACTGTTTACATGTTACGTGATCTTTCCCAATCATTCTAATACTCGCGTATGTTTTCATAATAACACGTTCCACCTAAATGATTAAAGTTATCAATGTTAGGCCTACTGATATTCAAAATGGTAAGCAAGCGCTGCTTTGTTTACTTTTCGTATATCTGCGTTTATGTAAAATATCTTTGTTTCGGCTTCTGCTTTTGAATGACGAATATATACTATTGATAGCTGCTGAAATAGACAGTTCATTCCTCTCACGCATGCGCAGAACGCAAAAGGTAGTTGGCTTTCGTCGCCGCTTGTTCTTTGAAGTCAGCTTGGTGTGTCCCGGTCTTTGGCTTGTTTTGTGGATATCTAGTTAACTTGTTACTAAATGCTCCTCCACATGCTGAAACTCTTGTTTTCATTTGTCTTTTTTTCAAAGGTGCTTGTGCAGTTACTTCAGCCACCGATTACAGCGAGCAGAGCAAAGCTCCTTCAGCCTTCAGCCTCGCAGATCTGAGGAGCATGAAGTCCAAACCAATCTGAGGCAGTGTGCCACGGCAGGGGTCAAAGGTTAGGACTCACAGACATCGGCGGGAGAGGGTAACCACTTGGTTGTACGCTCTGAGAGGACGGGATCAGGGCTTCCACTGTTAAATATGACCAGAGGGAATAAGCTGTGGTGCAAGAAGAGGGAAAAAAGGCTGACTTATTTAAGAGTTCCTGCTACCAACACAGGCAGGGATTGAGCAGACGAAACCCAACATAAGCAGCAGAAAAACTGAAATGGATGATGCTGCCGTTCTGTTTTGCTGGGTTGAAAAGGAATCGATGCTCTATTACTCTTGAAAGGATTTTGATGTTATGATCAAAACAGTGTTTAATCAGTACAGTTGAGTTGGTACAAAGCTTTATCAATTTACTTTATAAATATCCTAAAGCACTTTTGCCATATAATAGTTTTATATAATTCATTGCACATGTCACTTTTTAATGGTCTGACTTTTTCAAAGGATTTTCTGAACTTCTGAGCCATTTTGTCAAGGACTTTCAGAAACAGTGCTGATACAATCCAAATATAAAAATAATTTTTTACTTAGTAAATATTTTTACACTTTTTAAGTAATATATTTATTGTTGTTCTTTTGGATTGCTTTTGTATTTCTTCAACCAGCGTATAGGTATGAAAATAAAATGATTTTTTTCACCTTTCCAGAGACAAACTTAATGATCCAGTGAAATGTCTTATGAAAATGTAATTGCCAGTGCAAGCAGTGCTTATGTCCTTATAACAAGTTTTATTTGTTATGTGTAATTTTAAGTAAATGTCTAAAGATTTTTTTTCCTTCCATCTCTTGTCTGTTCTTCGTCTTTGCACTCAGAACAAGTGAAACATTCTTTAGCTATGCTTGCAACACTGAATAATGTAGCAATATTCTTATAACATGACTAATGAGGATCGAGACCATGTAACAGGTGTTGAGCTTGTTCATAAAAGGAACGGTGGAGTGCTGTACTTCAGTTACTGTAGTGGGAGCAGTTAGTGATCTCTTTTCTTTATCTGCAGAGTGTGTAAATGTATCACAGAGTGTGTGTATTTTAAAAGGAAGCTCTTTATTTGATATCTTTCAGTACTTTCTATCTCACAGGGCTTTTTCCTGTGCTTTGACCCGAAAGGACCAGAGTAATGCGACTCGCCAAAGTTCCAGCGTGTGTTTTTGTACTTAGTTTTACTCGAAGTGCTTTATTGACATGACTGAAATGCTACCATTCAAATGTTTGTAATCAGTATGTTTTATTTTTTGAATGTCTAACATGAATGCATGCATTTGAAAAAAAATATGGTAATACTGGAAAAAATAATAATTATATAAATTATTACAATTAAAAATATATTTTTAAGTTCAAACATACTTTTTTCATGTGATGGCAAAGCTTTATTTTCACCAGACATTACTCCGGTCTTTAGCGTCACATGATACTTCAGAAATGAACTTTATTAATAATATGTGACCCTGGACCACAAATCCAGTCTTAAGTCGCACGGGTATATTTGTAAAAATTATTGATTTTTATTTTATGCCACAAATCATTGGGTATTAAGTAAGGATCATGTTCCATGGACATATTTTGTAAATTTCCTACTGTAAATATATATAAAAATGTGATTGGTAATATGCATTACTAAGGACTTCATTTGGACAACTTTAAAGGCAATCTCAATATTTAGATTTTTTACACCCTAAGATTCCAGATTTTAGTTGTATCTAAGCCAAATATTGTCCTATCATAACAAACCATATATCAATAAAAACTTATTTAGTCAGCTTTCGGATGATGTACAAATCTAAATTTGAAAAAAATTCACCTCATTGTTTGTTTTGTGGTCCAGGGTCACATATGCTGATTTGATGTTCAAGGAATATTAATTTCTTATTATTAATGTTGAAAACAGTACTGCTTAATGCTT
Source organism: Gymnocypris eckloni scoliostomus (assembly GCA_027564155.1). NCBI lineage: Eukaryota > Metazoa > Chordata > Actinopteri > Cypriniformes > Cyprinidae > Gymnocypris > Gymnocypris eckloni. Next base: position 19,234,693 of record CM050419.1, on the reverse strand, counting down.
TTTTTTCAGAATACTTTAATGAATAGAAAGTTCAAAATAATAATTTTTATGTAAAATAGACAGTTTTGTAGCAATGTAACTGTCACTTTCGATCAATTTAATGCATCCTAGCTGAATAAAAAGATTAACTTATTTCAAAAACCAAACTTTTGAATGGCAGTGTACATGCAAATGCCAAAGCACTTACGCATACAGCAAAAGCAGTGATTAGTGATTATATATATATATACATTTTACAAGACCACAAATATGTCAGCGTTCCCTCCTATTTAACAGGTTTATCTAGACCCCTTAATTCCTATAATAGAAACTTAAATTCTACTGCAAATTGTGACATTCTAGAACATGTTGTGCTTTTAACTTTGTGCCAACGTTTTCTCCTCCAGCATTACCACAGCTGGTGTGGAACTTGACCTACTGTAGATAAAGCCCAGACTTGAACACCTTTGGGATGAATTGGAATGCCGAATGCAAGCCAGACCCCATCGCCTGACCTCACTGATCCTTATGTCTGGATATCATATATATAACATATCCCCACATCCATGCTCCAGCATCCTGTAGAAAGCCTTTCTAGAAGCATGAAATCTGCTAGGGAGTGGTCTGCATATTTTTGGCCATGTACAGTCTTATTTTGTATGCAATAATGCACATATATATGTGTATGTCTTGTATATGTAGACTTGCATCAGAAACTCATCTTACAGAGGTCAGTAAATGCCACTGGATACCCACTAATATCATGGTGGTCTCCCGTTCGCCCATGCTTTGCGTGTGTGCACTCCCAGGGCTTAGTGTGGACGTACAGGGCCAGATGGGCACTTTCATGAATGTGTGAGCGTGGATTACTTTGCTTGCTACATCTGGGTCTCCACATGGCACAGCAGACTACGGCGGGAGAGAGAGGCAGGCGGGCTGGTGCTGCCACCCCCTCTTCAAGGATGCCTATATGACAGCCGTGTTCTCCAGCAGGGCACTGGCACAAATTCCAAATGAAAAGGTCACATGTCCCCACTACAGCCACAGGACCGTTGCAAAGCACTCTGCCATTTATATAGAGATAACCTAACAAGCAGGTCTTCGACCTCCTTAATGTTCTCAGATAAAGGAACTGTATTTTCATGTTTCTTTGAAGTGATGTGTTAATTTTTGAGATTACAGGCACATTCCTTTTTTAATGTCCTAAAGCAGTAAATCATAATCAGGGGTATGTGTACTCTAGATGATATTTGGAAAGATTTTGATTGTTTCTGGTACTTGCATTTGATTGGCTTAGAGGTCTTATAGCCATAACATATTCTACAAGTATCAGCATGGGAACAGTTTATGCTTACAGATTCAAGGAGAAGGAGCAAACACACTAACATTTTACAAATATAATCGTTGTTCTGTTACAGAATGTAATTTTTAAGTGAAAGTATAGTTTGTTGAACACTGTTTGTTTGTTGTCGATATGGAGTCTTAACTGACTGGACTGTGGGGAGTCCATTAGACAAGAAGTTCAAGAACGCTTAAGTTCTTAAATTATTACAAAACTTTGGCTCCTAAAACAATACATTCACTTTAATTCACCATATAATTACATTTTGTGCTATCAACTTAATAAGCCAAAACTGCCTCTGGTGAAGTGTGTACTACAACAGATTATGTGATTTGTTGGAATCATAATTAAATAGAACATGTGCAGCATACAGCTTGTTTGTGTCCAGGATGAAGCATGCTTGATATGTATTGTCTCTTGGCCAATTCTGCGGGATGACCTGCATTGTCATTCCCCTCCATTACCGGTCATGTGGCTCAAGTGCTTTTCAATTTCCATGGAGTGCAGACTCTCCTCTTGGAAATGTAACAAAAATGCTCTCACCATTAAACTGCAGGTCAAATATGTAATCAGCTTGGGTCTTGGATGGGCTCAGACATCATAACTAGCTGTTAACCCACAGATGACAATCTCTCGCGCGACGAGCAGAGAACCTCTTGTTTTTCCTTCTCTCTTCCTCTCTTTATTTTCTTATCTTTCATGTCTCCCTAACTCAATCAAATTAAAATTTCACAGTTATTATTAGAAGAATTCTGCTTATGAAGATAGTCCACTCAAAAAGGAAATCTGTCATTATTTAGTCCACCACATTTCATCTCAAAGCCCCATGAAAAGAAGAATTCGTGATAAGCATTCTGGTCACTCTTTTCAATGTAATTACAATAAATTCCACTACATTAACATAGTAAATTTGTACATATTTTTTATATTTGTATATATACTGTATATACACACATATATATACACACACACACACACACACACAGTATAGTACAGTATATTTTGGATAGTATATCATTTAGGTTTCACACTAAATTATATCCAGCCATTTTTATTATACAGCCATTTAATTGTATTATACTATCCTGTTTCACATAATGGAAGTAAAATAGGTTGTAAACACCATTTTAAGCTAACTTTTAGGAGTCATATATCTATTTCATGTCTGATAATAAAACAAGGCATCATTAAACAGCAATAACTGAAGCCAAATTTGTTATTTAAAAGAAGATCAATGATATGGACAACTATTTAAAATAACTTAGCTCTTAGCAGTGTGCAAACTTTAGTCTTTAAGATTAATTAGCTTGGTTTATCAGTGATTAAACAGATAGGGACACTTCGGCACAGCATGTGAGGTCCAGGTGGACAAACACACTGTGTTTAAACCACAGGTGACATAGCAGGTCGCTTTGAAGCTCTTGTGCAGATTTGGCAGAGGGGTCCTCGGTGCCAAATGTCCAGGGCAGTGGGGGAGTTTTGATCTGCACTGTGCACTGCTACCTGATGAGACGGATTAAACAAAAGCCAGATAGCATTTGCATTTGATGTGTAAAACCCTGTGGCTATCTCAGTCAAATGACCTGCCGCTTGGCTTGACAGTAAAAACCTCCTCACAGCACTAAAATAAAGTGAGTGATTTTCTAAAGAGCATCCCATCATTCTGTTTGACGTGTTTGAAGATCCTCTCAGACAAGCTCCCCAGATCTCAGAAAAAAGTAGAAAGGATGAAAGATCTACTAAGGTATCATTAAAACCCACACAATGGTTTTTTAATAAAAAAAGAAAGCCCTCTGTTTAAATATATAGTTAAATGTATTAAGTTTCTACAATATATAAATATATTCTAGAGACTTCATTTCCTATAAAGCTGCTTTGCAACAATTGTATCGTAAAAAGCGCTTTACAAATAATCTTGAATTGAATTTAATTGTTTACAATGTCATTTCACACCAAAAAGTTTTTTTTATTGCGATGAATATGTCTCAGGGCAGAATTATTTTTATATTTTTATATAATAATAATAATAATAACTTTATAAACATATGATTTAATAATTATACTGTATACATTATATATACACCATATCTTGCCTCAGATAAAAATACAATACATGCAAGGTATTGCCCAAATATGGTGATATTAGAAATATGTTTTAAAGCTTTAGAAGATAGAAAGAAAAAAGCTAAAATATATGTGTAATTTTCTGTAATATAAGTTCTCTGTATAAATTAGAAGAAGAAAAAAAACAGCACTAAAAAGTTGAAGAGGATCACTGCTATAACTGGGCTTGCCATCCAAAACTATTTACTGTAATAGAGTTAAATGTGTATCATTATCTCAGTTAATGTGTGCATGTATGAGTGGCCACAACATCATCGTTATTGACCTTTTACTGTGACGTGCATGGCATATTGTTGCGTGATATATGCAAATGGAGGACAACGTGATATTTCCAGCAGTCTGTTCTCGGCTCTCTGTCCAGTATGAGTAAATTAAACAAATTACCCAGTGTCTGTTTGAGTACTGAGGCATATGAGGTTGTGTGGCCATGCTATTACTATGATAGCATGTCTGCACGGTCCAGCATTAAAGGAATTACAGATTGTATCTGAGCACTATAAAATGTGGTGAGATTACCTTATTGGATTGACTTGCTGTAATATGAAAGAGAGAACGGCTGTGCACAAGGGTTAGATTAGGTTGTAATTATCCAGAATGGTGTTTAGCTTTTATGTTTAAAAAGAATAAATATAGTTTATATATATATATGTTTATTTTTTTAAATAAGTCTCTGATGTTCAACAGTTCAACATTTATTGGATTAAAAATACAGTTAAAAACAGTATTGTAAAAAAAAACTCTTTAAAATAACTACTTCCTATTTTAGTTTAGTTTAGTATTACCAAAGTACACTATTATGAAAAAAATATATTTTCACCAAAGGAGTGACTAAAATAACCAGAAGTCAGATTTTTGGGTCCGCCACCTCTGAAATCCTAAATTGAATTACCTGACCTCTTATTGCTTACCAGATGAACTCGAGCACACTGTAGTTTTATTGTGATGCAAATAGATGCACCATTGTGATTTAAACAGTTCTAAAATGATGCATGGCTTGGCCAGATACCATCAGGAGATCCACAGTAACAGGGGCTGATGTCCGCAGAGGTCATTTAAAGCAATATGACACTGAGGCCTGACGTTGCAGAAAGTCCTTGCAGCTTGTCCCCTTGGTTTTGTCTCCCAGTTTGATAAAAACAGATGAAGCTCGGAGGGCAAGCATGTCATTGAATCATCGCAGACGCAAAAATCCTCCTCAGCTCAGCGCATTTTTATATATTTATATATAAATAAAAAAACGTGATGGATTACAATTCAATACAGTTTTTCACTGTGTATTTGTGCGTTAAATATTATCAAGTCACCTCTTGGGTGTTGTGGGTTAGGCATGGCTGCATGAGCCAGAGAAGAGAACTTTGTCTTTCACCTGTAATCTGATGCAGAGACCTGCAGTTGGCTGCATCCCCTGCTGGTGATTTATGATTGAGGACACGTTCATAAAAGTATCAAAACAATCAGAGCTCTGCTGGTGGAAGATACGGCCATGTTACGTACATCATGCAGGACAGGCCTGGATGGGGAATCGCTATATGCTGGTAATGTGATGCTTTAAGATCGCTCCTTTATCCCATTTTAAAACCATGTGTGTTTTTTTCTTTGGTTTACCCTCCATGGAAGGTGACGTCTTGTCTTTAACTCTTAGCCGAAGAAGGCCAGTTAGAAAGGTAGTTAGTAAGTTAGTTATTAAGTTTAGGTGTTGGGTAGGATTAGGGATGTGGAATTAGGTCATGTAGAATAAGGCATTAATATGTGCTTAATTGCTACTTATAAATGCTAATATTCTAGTATTATGCATGCTAATAAGCATTATATATATATATATATATATATATATATATATATTAGTGGTGGGCATAGATAATTTTTTTTAATCTAGATTAATCTTGGAATTAATCTAGATTAATCTAGATTAAAATGCCTCATTTGAATTCTGCCGAAGGCATTCAGAATATGTGTGCTACCCAAATAATGACTAAAAGTACGTCTTTGAGAACGGGTTTCTCAAGCCAGGTGGCGCATTAGACCAGGGGCTCATCTCCTGTTTCCAAAATGCATCACAAACTTTAATCTCTTCCCGTCCCAATCCCACGAAAAAACTGGGGGAAAATCCCGTTCCACTCCCGGAAGAATGACTCCCATTCCCTCCCACTCCCGTGTTGGTTTTTTTGGGGGGTTTTTTGCCGATAACTGTCAATTACAGTAAAAATATAGTACAGATCACAGCGTGCTACCTTATTAGTTGAATAAAAACCCCAAATGTCGTTTTTTGTTATTATATTGAACTGAAAGCCATCTTATTCACAGTGTTGCACAGATAACATTTCATGTAAATCATCCATGCTAACACACACGTCTTCTATTTTTATTTTTTAGACATTTCACTCTCTATAGATATATTTTTCAAAGACGGAGTTTCGAAGTTTCTCGCTCAAGTTCACATGAGACCTAAAACGCATCCTGTTTGCTTAAAAGCGCAACGTTTCGTTGTTATTCTGAGTGCACACAAATAAACGTAGAGTCTTTACAGATTCGAAAGATGTATTAGGCTACTTTTATCTGTATGACCAAAAATGATGGAGATTTTAAGATCAAGTGAGCGCACCGGAGCCTGTCCTGCAGCAAACGCGCTTCCACACAAACACTTCAATAGCGCACATTTCTCTAGGTTAACATCATATTGAGCGGCCATGTAAAGTTGCTACTACATACATCTTTCAGATGAAAAGCCATATTTGAGGTTGATGAATGATAGGTGAGCGTTTGGATGTCCTGCCCGATTGTATTACCACATAGACCAGCCAACAATCTGTCCATCACGGACTGCGAGCCTCTAGTTCAAGACTCGTTCTCGCCCCCTACAGTGCAATTCGGCTAGGTATACATCCGCTAAAATATCAGGGTGAAAGTCATCATAGCTTGCGTAGTATAGACCCAGCTCCCAACCCAACTTTGAGAATAGATTAACGGCGATATTTTTTTTATCGCCCGATAAGAGTCTCACGTTAACGCAGCACGTTAACGCCGATAACGGCCCACCACTAATATATATATATATATATATATACATACAATGAAAGGTTAGATTTTTGTGAATTTTTTAACAATGCAGATTAATTTTCACAGCCTTCTTTGATCATATTTACCAAGGGTGCCGATATTTTGGCCATGACTGTATATCAGAATCAGAATCAGCTTTATTCGCCAAGTGTGCTCGAACACATGAGGAATTTGTTGTGGTTTTTAAGAATATATATATATATATATATATATATATATATATATACACACATACACATACACATATACATATACATAAACATATACATACACATATATATGTGTATGTATATGTGTATTTGTATGTATATATATATATATATATATATATGTGTATATATATATATATGTGTGTGTGTGTGTGTGTATACCCTTGGTAATATATGCATAATAAGAATTTAAAATGGGGGGGAAATAGCATTATGAAATAAATGTTTTACTCTAATATGCTCTGGCCACAATTAACGGCACCCTTTTATTCAATACTTTTTGAAACCTCCATTTGCCAGTTTAACAGTTCTAAATATTCTCCTATAATGCCTGATAAGGGTTAAAGAACACCTGACAAGAGATCAGAGACCATTCCTTCATTCAGAACCTTCAGACCCTTTAGATTCCCTGCTAGATTCCCCTGCCAGTCCCATTAGAAGTTCCAGTCATGTCTGATAACTGAATATGCTGTAGTTTGTTTTTGGATGAGCGAGGATAATTTTTCATGAAACCCTTCCAAACAACATATGGTGATGTAGGTGCTGTTTGACAGTTGATAATTTTTTAAAGGTTTTCTGACCCTGAGACTCAACTATTTTCTGCAATTCTCCAGCTGTGGTACTTGGAGAGTCTTTAGCCACTCAAACTCTCCTTCTCACCGTGCATTAGGATGATATAGACACATGTCCTCTTCAAGGCAGTTTTCGTAACATTTTATGTTGATTGGAAATTCTTAATTATTGCCCTGATGATGGAAATGGGAATTTTCAGAGCTCTAAGTACTTTTCTTAAAGCCACTTCACTAATTTTTGAAGCTCAATTATCTTTTGCTGCACATCAGAAATATATTATTTGGTTTTCTCATTGTGATGATGGATGATTAAGGGACTTTGGGCTTTGTTTTCCCTCCTATTTATATTTATGTGAAGCAGGAAGTTATGGCTGGATAATTTCATGTGTATAATCACCCTGGAGTGCTCAAAATTGTGAATATGAATATAAATATACTCCAGAGATATGTTACTCATCAGAATATCTGGGGCTGCCAATAATTGTGTCCAATGTGTATTAGCGAAAAACATTTATTTCATAATGATATTTCCCCCCATTTTAAATTCTTATTATCCAATGAAAAGTTTGGCTTGAGTGATTTAAAAAAAAAAAAAGATCAAAATGATTAACAATGCTGATTCATTTTCCAAGGGTGCTGATATTTTTAGCCATGACTGTATATATATATATATATATATATATATATATATGCATCTCTGTCTCCACAAGGAGATTAAAACCTTAATTTGCTAATGAATCATACTATTTTATTATTATAATTTGTATAGATAAAATGTTCAAACACAGTATGTTTTCTGTGAGGACTAGGTTTAGGCATAGGGGGTAGAGTATATTTTCTACAATATAAAAATTTTATTTTAATTTCTAGGCTCCACAAATCCAGAGAGCGGTTTTGGAAGCACCTTAAAAGCATGCAGCCTGTTTTATTTGGATTTTTGTACCTTTAGCAGCATGGTCTAGTTTTTCAGGAGCTTCGCTTTGTGGGCCATCTGACAAAAACATGTGTCTGAGGGACTGAAACTAAATGTCACTCTCATTCCAGCATGGAGCTCAACTGCCCTTTCAAAACACATTAGAGGGAAAGAGTTTCAGCCTATTGGTCCTACGGCTTCTACCTATATCGTCACTAACACAGACACATGATGGTCTTAAACCCTGAAAAATGCTTTTACGCTGACTTTGAGTGGCGATATTTCTCATCTGCTATAATATCACCTCTGAAACTAAAATGACTCGGACCTCTGCAGGGTGCTGCACCTTCTGAATGAATCCTTTAAAAAGCGGAGGTGATTGTAAAATTGTGGTTTCTTTGATTTTTTTTCTTCTCTTTTTTATGTCTTCACAAACTCAGTGTCATTTTGCAGGCAGCTTTGATGGATTTAACAGAGCGGGTGGATGGATGAAGAGCAATTTATATGTTAAAAGTATCTCAAAGTGCTGGGATGTAGTCTCCAACACCCCTCACTTAATTCTGCTTCCATCATTATTATTCCCGAAATCTCAAAGATTTTCTGTCAAGTTGTCTCACCCGAACACTGAAATCATCTCCAAGTAACACGGTGTTCTTGCGAGACAAATTTCACCCGACATGAGCGATTGCACGCCAACACCGGCAAATTTAGAGTTGTGTGAATGTCAAGAGAGATGTGTAGAGCTTTTGCTCACTGCTGGAAAAAAAGGTAGAAAAGAGAAAAAAATAGCTAGCAGCTCAATCCCTTTAGGAATGCATTAACAAAGCAGTTACAATAATTCTAAAATTAATTAAAAAAATTGAATCACAATCCAGCAAGCTTCAAATTAATCTTAGGAGATTTGCCCTCACACATTTAACACTTTTTTCACCTCTTTTTTCAACCGAAGCAGAATGTTTCTCAGTTCTTTTTCTTCTTTCGAAATTCTTCCTCATTTAATCTCTTCAGTACTGGTCCAGCAACGGCTTTGGACTGTGTGTTTGTGGACGTTCTGGACTGACAGCGATGCAGCTGGTCTCATTATGTCACCAATGTAATTCATAGTGCTGCAAATTAGACAGACTGTGTGTGCGAGATCTTAAGCTCAGTTAGTCAGCGAGTTTAGAAAAAAACAACCCCACCATGAGCTAAATAGTTGGACAGACAGAGGAACATTTGTTTGGCCATGCTTCGGGGTGTGAACAGAATTGTATTATTTACTTTCAGGAAGTAATTGTTGCTAAGGGGGAAGGTGCTATGAGAAAGTGTGTCTTTGGTGTGATTTTAATTGGCTCTGGTGTAGAGCAAATGTTGAGAGGTGAGGGAGGTCAAAGCAAATCTGCTCTTCCCTAAAACAGCGATTCTCATTAGAGATTGAGAAGAATAAGATCCTTGAATTTGTTGAGTACTTGACCGAAATCTTCTTTTAATTATGTAGTCTTCCTGTGAAGATGGCTTTGTTTTTTTCTGTACATTTGATATGGCAGAGCACTTCATTGTCTCGCCTGTAGCAATAATGCAATGGTACCTTTAAACATGTTTTCACTCATTGTTTTTAAAGGGATATTCCAGGTTTAATACAAGTTAAGCTCAATCAACAGGACAACAATTATTTTGACCTTTCTCTCCTTTTCTTAAAAAAGCAATGTCTAAGCTACGGTGAGGCAATTACGGAAGTGGCCAATCTATAAACATCCTCTGTATCAAACACTGTATCAAATGTGTATAGCCACAAGATGTAAACAATGTTCATGTTTACCAGATTTTTGTGTAAAAAAATGCTAGCTAACCTTTTTTGTATAAAGTTATATCCTATTTTAATTAATTGCGATGATAACGTAATGCCTAAAACTCTAAAATGACTATAGCTGACAAAAATAAAAAATACAGTTCAAATAATACGCAAGATTTAACAGAAGTTAATATATATATAAGCTTCACATTTGTGCATTTAAATCCAACAAAAAGTGGCCATATTTAACTTTGTTGTAAGTGCCTCACTGTAATTGTGTTTATTTATTCATTTATTTTTAATAAGATAATGAAGGAACAATTTTAAATATTCTTTTTAAATAATCAACATTATTCCACAAATGCTTCATTTAATCTGAAAAATTATTTTGGCTCAGGGTTTTCAGGGGTGTGAACTACCACAATGTGAGCCACAATTCTCATTACCCCACAAAACATGGCACAGGCTGAACACTTTCTGAAGACACTTAATGTTCAGTCACAGGACCAGCACTATAAATACTCTAACTGGCCGGTCCTGTCTGTGGCGCACAGCTATTTGGCGGGTAATAAGGCGCTAATTAGTGACTCTTAGCAGGAATATCACTTGCGAGGAACGCAACTCACATTGGCATTGTCGCCAAACGTTGGAAGGACCAGCGTACCCCGCCTCCTCCCAACCATAACCCTCGCGAACCATCTCCAAGACTTAAAAGATGTCCCTATTAACACTGGCAACCAGTTACCTGTTTTTCTCTTCTCCTCAGCAAGTCCAGTCTGACGAATTAAGCTAGTGGAGTCGGTAGATTAAGATAAGAACTTATCTTCTGCTTTGAGAAATACATTTTACTCACACCACATTCTCGCTCCATTTGTGCAGTCACTCCTTTAGTAATTATAGTTTTGCGAGGTTGGAATAGGAAGAGAGGGTTTTTAACCCCGTCATGTACTGAACTTTGCTGCCTGAGGGCGGGAAGGTTTCACAGAAAGACTAATGTTAATATTAATTTAGCCTACGCCCCGAAGAGCTGCATCGGAACCTCTCTCCCATCAGGTATGTGCAATGATGGTTCTGGAGAATGAGCGCTTTGTGCTATCCGATCTTGTTAAAACAAAGTATGGATTCAAGAGGCTAGCGAGTGAGAGCTGATGTAGCTCTTCCATTTCCAAAAGCATCACTTAGAAATATTAAACAAGGCTTCACCACAGGAGAGCCCCAAGCCATTTTTAATGCCCTTTTAAAGTTCAACGCAAGCACATGCTCTATTGAACTGTCTTAAAAGAAATTTCCGGAGAAAAGCACTGCCGTGATCATTCCACCTGATCTTAGTCATACTTAAAAGTGCTACACAACATCACAAAGGAACAACCCTCAGATCTAAACATCAACACAGCCGACAGCCACACAAACAGTGCGTTTGAATCAGGCTTTTAATTTGGACTCCATCATTTCACGAGTTGTTTCTCGCCCCCCACCCCCTTTAACTTGAGCCAAGCTAAATATTTGATTGAACGAGCCGGACTGTGATGCCTCTAATCTATTTTTCTTTCTCTAACATTGCATTAATGTGCAAGTAGCCTCCGTTCACTCCCAGCAGGAATCTGCGAATACTGGCATTGGTTCTGATTAATCCTTTGTGCCTTTGTGGAGTTGACGCAGATCCGCAGAGGTCTAAACATACCCTGACTGATGACCAAAGATCACTGGAAATGTCACACTGTAAACAGAAACATAATAAAAAGCCCTTTTGCTTTTTCAGGGCTTTTGTCTGGAAGTTTGAAAAAAACACCTTGTTGACATTCAGACCCCATTTGGCCCTGATAATTATGGTGGATACACTTGTTTTCTCAAGAAAAGTGAAGCTCTTGTTTACTATGTTCTGAGACCAGCAAACCATCCCTCTCTGGTTTTAGTGTGCGAGTTTCATAAATAATGAAAACTGAACAGAGAGGGCATCTAGACGATATTTTCCATTTTAATGGTTTTTAAGCAGGGGAAACTACATGAGAGTGAGCAGAGAAGATGTGAGAGGGACTGGCTCCCTGGGACCTAAATGGCTTTTGGGCATGCGATATGTCTTTGATGTGGGGCCTAACAAGCATCAAACTCGCTTCCAATGGCACTTCACATGCAGCCTGATTGATGTAAATATTCTATTTGTGGGGGGGCACATAGCAAGTTGCGCCAACTGTACCTTTAATTTGAAATTCACTAATGTCTCGAACTAGATAACATTAAGGGTGCTCTTATTAGCTTGTTGTAAGTCTCATCAGATTTTTTTGCTCTCGCATGTTCTTGGCTTCACAGTGCTCAGCATGAACACAAGTTCTCAGATTGTCGCTACGCTTGTCAACACGCAGCATAATGGTTTTTGAAATTATTTGCACAGTGGATCAAATTTGCAGAGAATGCATTAAAAATTCAAAATCACAAAATCAAACAGCGGTCGCTCTTCAAAAATGTTTGATGTTTGTGTTGGAGTAGTGGTGGAAGATTATGTAAACACAATCATTTCAATTTCCAAAATGTTTTTGGGTAAATGACACACAAGAGTGTCCATGATAAAGAAAAGGAAAAATCATTTTTTTTAATCTAGTTTAAAACACATGTGCCATGTACTCGTCATTATCATGTTGGTTTCTACAGTTTACATTTTTTTTCACTTTAATTAATCTAAAAAATGTGATGTGGTGCATCTTTCAAGTCAAAAGTAGTTATTTCCCACACCTTGAATATACATCTGTGTAAAGCTCTTAATTATTGTTTATAAAATTATTTCACACCTCATAAAAAGGTCAAATTATTTGATATATTAAGAGACTTGTTGACATAAGTCATGATCCACAGGGTTAATGTTGGTTGCAGTATTAATAAACCATTACACGGTTTACAGTTAAATTATTTTTTCTGTTTTCGTCACAGATATACATTTCACATTTTCTCAAACATATAAACAAAACATATAAACAAAAAAAATCTAATAAATTAATAGATAGAACAAGAAAATAATATAATTTTCTCCTTAAAGATCCATGAGCAAGAGATGAAAAAATTTACCTTTCTGATGCTTTTTAAAAAAAAGACAAATATCAAATCATGTTTCTAAGTCATACAGTTCCTGTGGTCAGTAGAGCTACAAAATAAGGTCTCCCAGTAGGTTGTCCCTAGATAACATTTCAAAGGATGGACAAGCAGGTCTCCATTATTTTGAGGCTGATTACTTTGACAAAGCACATTAAGGGGGTCACGCTCTTTGTGTTGGGCACTGCAATTGTGTGTCTGCCACAGTGATGGATAACACCTAGATGAGCTGGCTCACAATTGGCCAAGAATGCAGACAATTATTAGACATAAGCTTAGGTGAAAAACACAAAGGCCTTCCATAAATCATGCACAATCTCGAGTAAATATTGTCTTGTCATCTAGCTATTTGCTTAGCAGCTGGGTGTGCGCATTGTGTCGCTAAATTGATTCACGGTTCAACTGATGGCAAATGTAATAAAACAACACTCAAAAAAGGGTGATAAATTCAAAGGAATCCTTGAGAGACATCCACTTTGTCCTCTCGGAGCCTCGGCGCAGAGATAAGCAATGCCAGATACAGTGACGGCTTTCCGGAATGAGTCTAAATTGTAATTTGAATCTGGAGATTGTATCTATGCAAATCTGTGGTCTGAAGCTGTGAAAGAGGCAAGAAACAGAGCAGCTGATGCCTTGCGCTGGAATATGGCGCCATCAAATAGTTTATTCATGCCCGCGCTTGTAAAAGTCACCCCTTCGCAAACAGGAGCATTTGCATTTGATGATGTCCTTCCAAAGGAGACGTCTCAAGCTTGATGGCTTCTTCGCATGCTGCTTTTTTTTTTAAAGATAGGAAGAGCCCAGCGAACAATGCATTGTGTTTAATTAGCTCCTTTATTGGTGAGCTAATGAAGTTTGTTTTATAGATATGCCAGGGTATAAATTGAGTGCATGGAAACAACAGGCAGATAAAGAAGATTTTATAAAACACCCTTTTATTGCCTTGTCATGTGTGTTTTAGCATTCCAACGGGCCTCTCGTATACACAGACGTGACACAGTAGCAAACTCGTTGGTACATCTGGTGCACATACACATTCACGACGCGAAAGTAAAGAGAAAAGCTTTAAAAAAAAAAAAGCGATTTTAACTAACTGCTACCACCGCTCTGGAACAACACGAGGATGCCCTTGGCATAAATAGATCTACATGTTCATTTGGTATATTAAGAGAGGCACATAGTTAAAGAGTGTTCATTACAATTGTAAATTTCCGCCCTGGGGCCCATAGCCCAGTACTTGATTACGTGGGGTCTGCGCTAAAGGACACAGCCCGAGTCGGATTGAAAGTCCAGTGCACCTAATTAATTTCATTAGAAAGTGAAGTCATCTTCTAGCAGGAATTAATATTTGGAGCGTCATGTTGCTAATTCATTTCCAGATTTAATTAGCTCAGAGAAGAAATGTTGCTTGGGCAAGAGGACTTTTTAATTATCAGCTTGGATAAATTTGAAAATGTTGATGCCTAAGGGTTGAGTTAATTAAAACCTGCATTATTTTAACTTTAATTAGCTCCCATCTTTGTTTTGCTCCACCATATGGCCATGTCCTGTAGTCAAATTTAGTTAATTAAGCTAATTAAGCTAATCATTTTAATTACTCAAGACAATGTGATTGGATAGAGGATGACTACAAGTTTATGGCCTAGTACTTGTTATTCATTAAGTTGAAGGGACAGAGTTATTTCTGATTGCAGTTGGCAAGCATCGCCAGGCTGTGACAAGCGCTGAGATATTAAGGCTGAAGTATAATTGCATTCCTTGATAAAAACAACATGTCACAAGCACAACTCTTTTAAAGAGGAAAATAATTTAGAGCTACATCTATTAGCATTCTGTGGCCCTCTCACCAATATCTGATTAAATGCTGCAGAATCGCTCAAGTGAGAGGAGTCGCTTTCTCTCCCCCCGACCCGCTGACCACACTCTCAAACCTGCGATCGGTCACTCGGGTAATGACACACACGCAGTTTTGAGATTAAACGTTATTAAATTCAGTCATGCATGTCTGGGCGGCGCTCTCCGAAAACGTATGTTTACGCTCCTCTGTGCTTTCTCTCTTGGTCATGTAGAATCACACATGTTCTTAGCAGAAGAAAGTGCTCCGATCTCACATTCTAATGTAGTAGAGCAGCATTTTTTATCAATTCATGTAATACGTCAACAGAAGAAAAGTTCAAGACTCGATCACCCTGGTGGTTTTGAATACTTTGGCACTTTTGGTGTCGGAGAACCAAGAGCCAGCAAATTCCTCAACAGAAGCTGCCAACAAGCAGACGTCTGGAGTCCCTCAGGGGGGTCCGAATGTCCACCCTCACTCCCATCCCCCATCAGGACCCGGATCTGACTTGCTAATTGAAGGATCTCCACAGGCCTGGTTGCTTCTGGGAAGAGCCATTTGTTTCTCTGGGCCTACAACTGCATGTTGAGCCACACATCATGTCCGCTTGGTAACCGCACAACAGATGCAAGTCTGCAAGGCCAAGTGCGGTAATTAAATAATACAGCCAGACATCATGTCCATGGTTTCCATTATTGTTAAAGATTTCGGTTGCCCAATAGCCCCACTTAGGTAATTTGTTTTTGTGTATAATCCTGTTGGCTGCTATTAAATTAAACCAACTGGTCATTTGGGTTTGGGGGACTATAAATAAATCCTGTTGCCACGAGGCACAGGCAGTATGTGTTGTGTCTCATTTGATTAAGGGGGAAGCACTTTATAATTTCATCAAAAAAAAATGTGACCTCACTGGGTCGGCCACCATCAGATGATCCCAACTAATGGCTAAAGTAGTTAATTACTGTCCACTAATGTAGTCACAGTCTCACTCATATCCATAACCACTTAATTTTTTTTTCTAATACTAGACAATCTAAAACATAATCGGGCACATTTTCAGATTTAACAAGTTTGGGACTATTATACCTGTATGAGATGTTTGGTAATCATTGTAATTACCTCTCATCTATGTAAGTGATGGCCGTGTAGTTTGGTGTGAGTTGGGCAGGACGAGATTGAGTTGTGCTCTGGCATGAAGCCAGAGGGAAGCAGAAGGCCCTGCAGTGCTGCCGCATCTCTCTCAGAACTCTTTGTGATGGACTTATTAGGCAGTTAATGCTGAATTAACACCTGGGGGGTGTATGTGTGCACACCATGGTATGCTTGACGGTATGCTTGAACACTTATCCTGGCTTTTGTCAAAGACACATTTTAGCGGTTGTATGATCAATGTGCAACTGAACACTGCATTAATTAAATAAAAGTATTTTGTGTATAAATATCTATATAGGTGTTTCTGTAATATAGCACATGGGTGTTTCTTCAACTCCAGGAACTTTCTGTCCCTGGGGTTGATTTTTATTAAAAGACCAGATTTAAAAAAAAATAATAATTTACACTGTGCTGGAAACTTTTTATTTCTATTAAGTTTTCAATTCCTTTAGTGTATACATTTGACTGGTTTTCCCTTTTTGCAGCCAGATGTTCAACATCAAACCCTTAAAATTCCTTATATTACATTTTAAAAGCGATAATCAGAATGGATAAGTGTAAAATAATTATTCTCCATTTATTGTGAATGTACACAAATTACATAACTGCCCGCAGTTCCTCAGCATCATTTCCACCATGACTTATAATTTAATCAGTGCTTGAGATGAAAACAAAACACAGGTGATAAAAAATCAAGGTAAATATAACCTCTGAATATAATTTTTTATTGCCTATCATTTTCAAATCTGTAATTTGTAAAATACTGAAAAAGTCTGAATGTGTTATTTAAGTGTGTGCATTTATAGGATACATCAAATGTTAACTTTCAAATTAGCTTTCATTTAGCCTTAGCCTTAAAGGGATAGTTCACCAGAAAATGAGAATTCTGTCATTAATTATTCACCCTCATATCGTTCAAAACCCGTAAGACCTTTGTTCATCTTCGGAACACAAATTAAGATATTTGTGATGAAATCTGAGAGCTTTCTGACCCTGCTGAGACTGCAACGCAATTACCAGAAAGGCCTAGAATTGTAGTAAGGACATCGTTAAAATAGTCCATGTGACATTAGTGGTCCAACCGTAGTGTCATAAAGTTACAATAATACTTGTTGTGTCCTTACTACATTTCTGGGCCTTGAACGTGGTAGTTATGTTGTTGTCTAGGTCAAACATTTCTCCGATTTTATTAAAAAGTCTGAATTTGTTTTCCGAAGAAGATCGAAGGTCTTACGGGTTTGGAACAACACGAGCGTGAATAATTAATGACATCATTTTCACTTTTGGGTGCTTAACACATCCCATTAACAAAAAAATTATCAAACATCAAAAAATTATTTTATTCCAAATATGTCATTTCTACCACAGAATGTTATCAAACACAATACAGAAATGTGACAGAGATGACACTGTGGTAGAAATGCTTTTCATATGTTAGTGGATAAATTAAATAATATTAATAAGTGAGAATGCGAAAAGTGTTTTAAGAAAGTGTATTTCCAAATGTCCACAGGGCTAAAAGCACAATAGTGTAAGAAACACCCACACAATCCATTATACTTTGCCTCAACTATACAACAAAACATCTGCCTTTTGACCCCAAGGACTTACCAGAGCTCAAAATAAGTTATATAAGTAATAAATAAATGCATTAATGTTTGTGTCAAATTCAGTTCAAAAACGACGGATAATAAGATCATGTCTCTGTGAAGTTTGCTAATTATTATTTTTTAGGCCGACCCTGTCGATCCCGTGCCCAGCAGGCCCCAGCGAGACAGGGCTTAATAGATTAACTAACAGAAGGCTGCCGATCAGGGCCCAGCCAGTTGACACCAGGAGTAGCATCTGCTCAAAGGCCATCTCCCTCCACCCAGGGCCAGCGCCGCCTCACAAACTCCGGCATGGAAGCTCCATCCTGGGCCTCTTGCTAATTCTGCCTCCCCCTCCTCTCCTCCTACCACCGGTGGCATTGCCAGCCCCTCTATGACATAGTGGCTAATTAGAGGCATGCATATATTTATGACTGTGTTCATTACAAGAGAGAGGCTGCAGTCTGCCTTTGTGCATCTAAACAAACCTGCTTTCCAGCTCACGCACCGCCATTCTGAGTCCTCTGCGAAACCAGGGAGCCAGCTTGCAAACTCTCACAGAAGAAAATAAATATATAAGCGTGAGCTCTAAGGGGATAAGCCACAGGCAAAAGAGAAACCTCTTTGGGGTCCATTTGAGGCTGCTTGAACTACATGTTTAATTATATGTAAAGGTCAGGAGGAGTGAAAGAGAAGAAATGCCAGACAGAGGGGCTGTGGTTAAGGCTCTGTTTTCTGCCTAATGATGGTCTCTTCTTTTAGTGCACACTCAGCTAACATCCATCACCCACAGCTGCATCCCATAGAATTAAAAGCACTTGGTAACTCAGACAGACAATTTTTGTAGGCCAACCCGAAAGTTATCATAACCTTGGATCCCTCAACAAAAGCACAGAAGTAAAAAGACATGCATTGGCATAACATAATCTATAAATCACGTCAGATGATTTCAACATCACTAAGCTTTCAACAACTCCTTATTTTAAAAATATTTTCCCTGAAAGCTTTAGTTAAGCAAATCGTTTTCAAGAGTGTGATTAACAACATAATGAAGCTATAAAAGTGGACAATTGAATATATGAGTTTATATCAAGTACCACGTTTTTTTAAAGACAAGTAAAAGCTTAGTCACAAGACAGTATTGCTGATGTAATAAAGCATGGAAATATATTGAGCTTAAGCTAACCACAGACTTTATTTAGGCATTTCATCAAAAATGCATGCAAAAAACCTATTGACTTCCAGAGGATTAAGCTAGAAATGGTAATATTCTAACTTGTCTCCAGGTTTTGGCCTAAAAGTCATTAAAGCATCTCGACCAGCTCAACATAGCAACTCTGATTTGTTGACTGAGAGACAAAGGAATATTCCAGGAAAATGCTGCTTGGTGATGACATTAGTGCAAATATTACACACTTCAACTTTTGATACAATTGGGCTGAAACATTCAGAAGTGAACAGACATGTTTATGAATTGTTAAATATATATGTTTTTATGACATTCACCCTTATATGTTATTCCAAGGTTTTTCTTCAGTAAGAGACTGGTTTGTTTTCTGCTGCTGTCACACACTGCAGATGTCAGCTGAACTTTCAGCTAGACTAGATCCGCTCTTTCCTCTGTTGAAGGAAATGATGGATATTTGCTGCACAGATGCACCTTAAATCAGGTCATGTCTTTCTGTAACCTGTGACTTGCACTGACATACAACAACCCCACATGTTTAACTCCCAAAACACATAAACCTTAAAAAAAAGGTCTGGAAACACTTGACAATTCATGTTTTTAATCATTATAACCTTTTGATCTAAAGACTTTTGCTGAAATGTTTGACATTTGTTGTGTAAATAATGTCAATTATGACATTACAAATCATTGTTTTGTTTTTATTGCAACCCTAAAAAGGACAAGCAGTCTGGATAATGGATTTAGTTTTCAGTTTTGTTTTGTTTTGTTTGCAAAGTCACTATAATTCCCATTGTTTCATTTTATATGTTTCAGTGACATTTTTATTATTCTAAAATGTAGAAAATAGTACTTAAAAAAAGAAATGAGTATGTGTGTCAAAACATATGACTTTTACCGTAAATATCTCAGGAAACAATATATTATTGTGTCTAGTCACCTATGCCGAACGGAATGAGATGGTAGTTTCCAGGGCATTATATGCTCCACTATGTTATCACTAATCACTGGTAAAAACCATTATGGGTTAAGGAATTCAGGCAGGGTCAAGTTCTGGTATCCAAAGAGAAATGAATATAAGTTACAGGTCGGAGACTAAGAGGTGCGTGTGGAATGAGATGGGAATAGACAGATAGATCCTAAGCAGATCCCACTCCCCTTCATATAATTGCAGAGATAAGGAAACTCATGCAGCCTCTTGGGCAGACAGTTTGGTGATTTACAGCTCTTTAATGGTCTCAACTTCAAAGCCTCCTAGAAAAATCATTAATAGATATATTTAACAATGAGAAACATTAGTCATTGCTAACACATTCTCTCAGCTGCAGTGTTTCAGAAAGAAACCCAAAAGAACCAATTTCAAATGCTTTATTAATAGGTAAAGAGATAATTATTCTCCTTTTCTCTCCTTTTCTCTCTCCTTTCCTCCACTCTTACTTTTTATGCAAGCTTGAAAAAGATGGCTAAAATAATGCCTTGTTCAGGAACAGCATTCATTTGCTTGTTGAAGCAGATAATGAATTTGCCATATGATCTTCCATTCTCTCTCCCATATCTTTTCACTCACTTTAGGTCTTCCTTACACTTTCTGCCTCCTTAAAGCCAGCCCACCCTGAAGCTACTGTAACATCTATTTCTTAGCACATTGTGGTGCTCATATGGGTAATGCATGTTTGAGTCTGGCCTGCAACATCTTCTGAGTCCAGTTCCCCTTTCTTACTCCTCATTAACCATTATTTATTTGTTTGTTTATCTGAATTACCTTGTGTAATCATTTGAAAGCACAAACACCTACATGTAAATACCTGTGTTTCAACACTTTTTGATATATTTAAATGGATACTGACATTCACAAAGAACCTTTAACACTCATGGAACATTTCCATTTCATAAAAGGTTCTTTAAAATGTTCTTCACAGGTTTTTTTGGGGGAACCAAAAATGGTTATTCTATGGCATTACTGCCAAAATCGTTTTGGAAACTTTCATAAAGAGTGTATTGTAAATTCAGATTTGATTCAACAAATTAAACTTTCACAAGACATTAAAAAAGAACCGTAAATGTATTGGCCCTTTGCTCTTATTTTGAAGCCTATGGCATTAGCCCTGAACTGGGAGTTGAATCACTGTTAGAAAATCCTTTAGTGCCCTCAGAGAGACGAGAAGACTTGCAGAATTTCTAACAAGGGGTCTTTTCGACTTCTAGGCTGACTCTGGCTGATTATTGAAAGCATTTGGTGACCTTTTACTGTTCTTATGGAAAGTTCAGCCCTCTGTTCAGGGGCTCTCCTCCCTTAGCTCAGAAGAGAGACCTCCATCCTGGTCAGTCACACCGAGACTCTTATTATTTTGACTTTACTTCCTCTAAACATTGTTTATTTTTGTCTTGTGAATTATTAATTAAATGTTCTTGGCAATATAATGAGTTCCCTGTTTTGTAAGGAGTTAAGAAATTTAAATACAATAAACATTTGTTTAGCAACTTGGTTTCTTCTCTCTTTTTTGCACTGCACTTAAATTAGTTCCTCTAAAGCTAATACAACTGCTATGTGATCCTGCAGCTGCTTGATATTTACATTTTCCGGGTGGTGTTTGCTAATTGGTGAAATTAATGGGTAGCAAGTAGACGAAAAGACCCTGGATAAATGTGTTGCAGGTCAGCCCTGCTGCTGAGATTTTCAGATTGGGCTTCTCAGCCTAGGCCTTTCTTGCACTTCATCAGGGAGACGTACACATGCAGTTACCCACCGAAGCGCAGTGAAAAATCTATCAGAAACACCAGTGTATTCATTTCCCTCAATGGGGATCTGATTGATGAACACACCCACATACAAAGAAAAAAACACTCAGTCGAAGTTTAAACATCAAATGATCCCACTTTACACTGGCATTTTCGGTTTAGTCCCTGCATAGCGATGGCGGTTATGAAACCTTTTCATTGTGAACGTATTGTGAGTGTGTCTTTGGTCTCGCTGTAGGAGTCTGTCTGCAGTCGGCCATGCTTTCAGGGGCTGACCGACCAGCCCAGCACTTAAGAGATGGCGCACTGAGTGTTGTCGCGAGCCACGACTGGCTTAATGCATTATTATTGTTACCACATTCCCTCACTGAATGCTCCAAAGGGAGTGAAGGCTCAGAAAGGCTTTTCAGAAGCCCAGTCTAAGAAAACACACTGCCATAAATAGCTGAATTGGGCCTGGGTATGGATTGGTCATGGTTTTTTGTTTTTTTGCGCATTCCCCCCCGAAGTGGGAAAGAGGCGGAGGTCTTTCAGAACACTGAAACTGGACAAAACAGCTGAAAGACTTTAGACATTGTGAGATGGTATATATATATATCAAAATAAAATATCAATATACAATTAAAACAGTATTATTGTGAAATAGTATTACATTTAAAAATATCTGTTTTCTATTTAATATTTTTAAAATGTAATTTGTGATGGCAAACCTCCATTTTTAGCCTCCATTACTCCAGTATTCAGTGTCAAATGATGATTTGATGCTCAAGAAACAATTCCTATTATTATCAGTGTTAGCTTTTAAGCTTCAAAAAGGATACAAATTGCCATGAGTATCATAATTTTATAAAAGTTGTTCATATGTTATTTTTTACTATCATTTTAATACTGTTAAAGGAAACAGCTCAAAACTTCAGGCAAAATAAAATGACTATTCCCTCCAGTGAATTATTAATTATTAACCACTGTGACCAGATCATTCATGAGTTGAACTCGAAAGAACAATTCAATATAACTAATCAGACACTTAAAAAACTATGACAAACTATGTCAGTGACACTTTATTTTTAGGTGTCCTTGTTACACATATTTAATGTACTTACTATTATAATAACAATAAATGATGCATAATTACATGCAAGTAACCCTAGACCAAACCCTAATCCAAACCCTACCCATATAGTAAGATCATGTAGTTAATTAATATTACTTGATACTTAAATGTATAATTACACTGTAACAAGGACACCTTCAAATAAAGTGTAACACAAATGTATCATAATTGCTTAATTATTTTCTTAATTTCTTCAGTAAGCATCAATGCATTTGTAGTTACGTGTAAATAAGCGATGAGTACATTATTCAAAATTTCTCCTTGAAAGCAATATTTACAAGTGAGTAAATATTGAGAGTATATTAGAGTGAACTTTAACTGTAAAAGAACAAGAAACTGCTGCAGCAGATGTGAAATTAACTCCAAAAATATATGATTGAATCATTTTCAAATGACACCATTAACCTTTTGGTTAAATGCTTATGCACTTTGGAAGATAAAACCTAATAGTGTGTATGTGTGTGCTTGCTTGTGCGTAGCTCCGCGTGTTTAGTGCAGCTCTCGTCAAGGTGAGTCGAGACTTTCTGAGAGTAAAAGGGAGCAGAGTTACTAATGGAGGTGAGTCTCTTCTTTTTGTGTAGCGGAAAAATGAAGTATCCTTTAAATGCGCTTTTCCGAGAGTCCATTGTCGGCCCCTGGGGGATAGGAGGACAGAGCGAAAGGGTGGTGCTTTCAATCTCATCGCATTACACGAGCATTTACATGAGGGACAGGAAGGCCGTTTACGAAAAGTGAGCCCTCTCATCGTCAGGAGCTAACCCTTTTAGCGGAGAGAAACCATGCCCTTCTGGAGTCGTTCGCAAGTGCGTTAGCAGCACACCCATAATGGCCGGGATTGGGTTACCCCTTTACTTTAGGGCAAACAAGACTAGCCTTAATTGCCTTACCAATATTTGCATGTCCCTCTTCGTGTTATCGAACACCCCACTAAGTAACTGAGCACCTCCGCCCCTGCTCTATTTTAAGTTGTTTGCAGATGCCACGGAAAGGCAGTTGAAATAGTACAATTACTAACCAGATTTCACACGTCTTTCAGATGTCTCGGTTTCACCCGTGGGTCCCTTCATTGGCTCGCATATCTACCTGATACAATATTTCACAAGGTGGTATCCTTGATTAGTGTTGACCTTTTGACAGGCCGGACATCGATACCTTGCGGAAGGTTACGTGTTTAAACACGGTCTAAAGAGAAGACAATGTTCACGCGTGTTTAATTATTGAACCTATGGGTTAATTATTCATGTCCATAATATGAGTATGTGTCTGGAGTGGGAGAGATAATATTTTCCAGAGAATGTATTTTAAAAGGACATACCAGAGTATTGCAGCCAGCTGGCTGGAGCTGTATTAATGACTGAGAGAGCTCAGTTGTATGAGGATGGGCATAATGGTAAATGCATGTACAATTCGCAAAGAGCTCCGGCCCGGAGAGTGACTGGGGAAAAAAAAGAGGCCTTTTAGAGCAATATGGGCTGTTTTAACACAGCTCCACTCAAGTACCATGATGCTCTACGCCTAATGAGAAACTTGGATCCCAGCCGTGGGAAATATTGCATACTTTTGCTATTTGAGGACTTTGTATTTTATTTTATTTTTTTACTCTGGCTCTTTTATTACTGAAAAGTTTTCAGTTATTATGTTACAATTTTAGATTGATTTTGCTCTCATGAGTATTTTTTTAAATCGAGAAGGCACAATCTTGCCATTTCTGTCAGTTTGAGACGCCGCAGGAAAAGACCCTCTGCGTGATCGTAAAGAATTTGAGTGCTTCATTGAAATGGGCTTGAAATGTGCCACATTCCTTCCTGATGAGTGCACTGATAGCGCTGAAATGTTGACTTACATAATGACAGAGCTAAGTGCACATAGTTTACACCCATCCTGACACATTTACACATCAGCCTCGGCACCTGACCAAACAACCCATATGTCAAAAAAAAATGTATTTTTGTCCACTTTGGTAATCTTCACAAGTGTCTCTAATTACCAACTATTATAAAAAGAAATCCTGTCTGTATAGAAGCTGAGGTTGTGAGTTTTGTTTAGTTTTTTACTTTAAAAATATGCTTTTGGGGTCAGTGACCAATGTTGAAAACAGGTGGGCTGCTTAATTAATTTGTTTAAACTGTGACATGTCATTGATCAAATTGATTGATTCAATGCATCCTATCTCAGAAAATGTATTCATTTTTGTTTCAATAAGAAAAATAATATGTTTTCACCCCAATGAAAGGTGCAACCCGAATTTCAGAAATGTTGGGACATTTTTTTACATTTGAATGAAATGAAAACTAAAAAACTTTGAAATCACATGAGCCAATATTTTATTCACAATAGAACATAGAGAACATAACAAATATTTAAATAGAGTAATGTTACACTTTTATCCAATAAATGAAATCCATCAAATTTGAAGACTGCTACCGGTCTCAAAAAAGTTGGCACGGGGGCAACAAAGGGCTGAAAAAGCAAGACATTTTGAAAAGATTCAGCTGGGAGAACATCTAGAAACTAATTGAGGTAATTGACATCAGGTCTGTAACATGCTTAGCTATAAAAGGGATGTCTTGGTGAGGCAGAGTCTCTCAGAAGTAAAGATGAGCAGAGGCTCTCCAATCTGTGAAAGAGTGTGTAAAAAGATTGTAGAATACTTTAAAAACAATGTTCTTCAACGTCAAATTACAAAGGCTTTGCAAATCTCAACATCTTCAGTGCAGAACATCGTAATCAATTCTGAGAAAATTGAGAAATCTCTGTGCGTAAGGGACAAGGCCGAACACCCTTTGTTGGATGCCCGTGGTCCTCAGATGACACTGCATCACTCATTGGCATTATTATGTCATTAACATTACTAAATGGACTCAGGAATACTTCCAGAAACCACTGTTGGTAAACACAATCCACTGTGCCATCTGCAGATGCCAACTAAATCGCTATCATGCAAAAAGGAAGCCATATGTGAACATGGTCCAGAAGCGCCGTCGTGTCCTGTGGGCCAAGGCTCATTTAAAATGGATTGTTTCAAAGTGGGAAAGTGTTCAATGGTCAGACGAGTCCAAATTTGACATTCTTGTTGGAAATCACGGACGCTGTGTCCTCTTGGCTAAAGAGGAGGGAGTCCTTCCAGCATGTTATCAGCATTCAGTTCAAAAGCCAGCATCTCTGATGGTATGGGGTTGCATGTTACGGTATGGACATCTTGCATGTTTTGGAAGGCACTATGAATGCTGAAAGGTATATAAAGATTTTAGAGCAACATATGCTCCCCTCCAGATGACGTCTATTTCACGGAAGGCCTTGTGCATTTCAGCAGGATAATGCAAAACCACATACTGCAGCTATTACAACAGCATGGCTTCATAGTAGAAGAGGTCCGGGTGCTAAATTGGCCTGCCTGCAGTCCAGATCTTTCACCTATAGAGAATATTTGGCGCATCATTAAGAGAAAAATGCGTCAAAGATGACCACGAACTCTTCACAGTTCCACTCAGTTCCATCACAGCTATTTTGAGACCTGTAGCAGGCATCAAATTTGAAATGAGCTCATTTTGTGCATAAAATTGTCAAATTTCTCAGTTTAAACATTTGTCATGTTATCTATGTTCTATTATTAATAAAACATTAGCTCACGTGATTTAAAAC
This sequence comes from Gymnocypris eckloni scoliostomus, assembly GCA_027564155.1. Lineage (NCBI taxonomy): Eukaryota > Metazoa > Chordata > Actinopteri > Cypriniformes > Cyprinidae > Gymnocypris > Gymnocypris eckloni. Next base: position 19,208,386 of record CM050419.1, on the reverse strand, counting down.
TCTTTTATTTTTCATTTTATTCAAATTTAAAAAAACGTCCCAACATTTTCGGAATTCAGGTTGTATCTCTCTCTCTCTCTCTCTCTCTCTCTATATATATATATATATATATATTATGTTTAGGGAAATTAGATAATTTCTTGGGTAAAACAAGTTAGAACACCCAAAAATATATATTCTGTCTTTATTTTAGTCACTTTGTTGCTTTTTCGTAAATCACAAATGGAGATAGGTAGGAAAGGTAGAAAAAAATAATTAATGAGTCCTAATGACTTGTGGGTAATATTTCTACAATCACATAGCTTTGCCTTTGTGTGAGGAATAGACTGAGACTTATGTTGTTATTCACTGATAATCTTCCTGTGACAGTGCTCTCCAATATAATATGAGGGCTCATCATATCATAACCAGTCAGGTGATGCACAACAACCAAAGTTGTTTGACAACATGGAGGTTAGGAAATGACGGCAACATTTTTATTTTTATGGTAACTATCTGAAGCAACCCAGCTAAATTTCTGCTACTTGCAGCAAACAATAGCCCATGCTAGCATGTTAAATGCAGTACCGCAATGAATTGGGCAGGTGAGAGTTTTGAGGAAGAAAAGCTTAGTCACTCCACTAACATTTACAAAGCATGTTGGGAACTAAAAATGGCCCTAGTCAGTTTCGACAACGCTACACTCATTACAGGAATTTCTGTAGCAAATGTTTTAAATAAACTTCTATTGTACAGATTTAAATAGAGGGCAGTGATAAATGTTGTGTAAAATATAGAATACTGAGCAAGAAACAAATCTATTTAGGTGTATAAGCTCTGTCTGATGTTTATGTAAACTGTATGTAAGCTGACTGAATAAAATATATTTTCTTTTTGGACATTTGTGCAAAATAAGTGAACAGTTTTCTATAAAAGTCTTTTATATGACCATGCAGCAGGTACAAAAAGAACTCACAACACAGACGCTCCATTTCCAAAGTACTACACACCTCTATTCACAGAACAATATATCACACTCTCAGCACCCATCAGAGGAAAGGCCTGCTGTGATTTGTTTTTACTTCCTGTTCTTAATCCTTTCTCTTTTATTCTGTATGCACCCTGTCTTCAGCTAGCAAGCTGTGACCTGTTCAAATATTACAGCATTACAGGCCCAAACATGCCAAAGCCTATTCATTCGCTGCTAAGAGATTTTCTTCCTATCACTCACTCTCATTCATACATATTTTCAACAAAGAAAATAATGTATTTTATTGTCTCCAACTATACCGTTCTTCAAACATCTACATGAAACAATCCTCTCCTGACCAATACTTTGACTTTACGTGCTTATTAAACTATTTATCTCTTTACTAGCTTCTACTCTACAGAACACACATTTTGAGTCAAAGGGAAGCTTTCTTTGACCTGTTTCTCCCTGCACAGCAAAGCCATTTGTGTGGCTCCATTGTGGTGACTTAGCTCCATTAACTCGCCTTCTTCTGCCCCACATCAAAGCCACATCTGACATATAGATTATGAGTGTAAAAATTACGTTTTTGAAATATGTCACTCACTATCTACAATTCACTAAGTTCTGCTCTGGGAGTGGAAAACATTAATGTTTCATGTTAACATTCCTCAATAATACCACATTGTAAGCACAGCAATTGAATCTGAGCTAAAATCAAATAAACTATATATATATATATATATATATATATGTGTGTGTGTGTGAGTGTGCGTGTGTGTGTGATATTTCAAAACAAAGCCCTTTTTCATGAGAATAGGTTAATTAGAAAAACATGAATGCTGAAGAAATCTTGAATTAATTTCCATTTATTAGGATCAATTTACTCCAGTAATTTCTTTAACATTAGCAGATAATTGTCACATACATGGCCCTCATGTTTGCAGTTAAAACACTAAATTGCTTCAACAGATGTGAGTCTGACCTTTGTTCCACTGAAACAAGCTAGCTGCTTTCAAGTATCTAAGCGATGTAATGCACACTATACTGACGTGTCTAAATATAACTTGAAAATAATGACAAAACGTTACAATCATCACGACCAATGTAATTGTTATCACAACTGTTCCTATAACTGCCGATATTATGAGAGCTGTTGTCCAACACCAGCTGTTGTTGGACTACAATCACCTGTTGCTTATAAAAGTATTTTGGAGATCCTGTATCCGTTACACATTATACCGGCAGCACATGGTAAAAATAACTAAGAGGACACTTCTAAACTTGAAGGTTAGATGAGCATTTGTACCGATCAGCAGACAACTGCTACTCTTTCACAACAGGACCGTGTTCTTTTCAACTCGCACAGAAAAGGCCTTTGTGATTTTTCCTCTGGAATCACTTTGTTGAGAATCATTTAAAGCTCGATTCTCTCTACAAAAGAGACCAAAAGACATTCCTTGAGTTTTACAACTGAGGCAAACTCTGCAAAAGCACTTAGGAGATGGCTGTGTATTTAGACTGGCTAATTTGAATTCCTGATGCACTGAGAAAAAGGCAAACCCTTGCACCTGTTATGACTACACTTTCCATGTTGCTTTATTAAAAGCATTCAAAGTGTATTTCCAGATAATAACTGTAAATGATGCATTGAGATGTTTGGTGCTCTCAGACTGCAGCTCTGGTGTTCTTAAACATCTCCCTCAACACGTTGTGAGCAACAGATGGCAGAAAATTGGCAGAAATGCAGCAAGAAAAATCAGAGGGAGTCTCTCAGCATGAACGTACTGTATATGAACACCCAGTTCATAATATGCACAATTTTATTTCAGGTCAGTACGTATATGGATAAAAAAACATTTTTGCAGCAGGTTCTCTTCAACTAAGCACTTAAAAATAAAAGTTATTGGCATATTTTCATGAAGAACCTTTAATACACTTTAATACAGAGGCCAATTCTCAACAAGTTGCTTATCAGGATGCCTAAATTATTAGCTGTTTATTAGTACTTTTAAAGCACATATGCACATATGTGCATGACCAAATTCTACATCCCTAATCATACCCAATACCTAAACTTAACAACTACCTTACAAATAAACAGCAAATTAGGAGTTTACCGAGGCAAAAGTCGTAGCTAATGGTTTGTTAATAGCGAGAATCGGACCCTAAAAGAAAGTGTGAATGAAAATTTCCATCACACAAATGGCTCTAGTGTATGAGCTAAATAAAATTGAATAAATATGTAGTTTTAGACTACACGCTGTAATAAAATGCTATAAAATTGATGGATATGATGAAAGATTGTCACCATGCTCCCTGTCCACCTGTCTGACAACTGAGTGTGGATTATAGCCGAGCATTCTGGGAATGCAAATCAGGCCCTCTTCATACCCATTAAGTCGAGCAACAGCTTCAAACGCCGATTTGTTCTGCAAATAGCCCATTCAGTGCGGGCCCAAAAAGCTGCAACACCTTTCTCTCCCCCTGCGGTAATTGAATCTTCAAAGGGGCATTTCCACCCCCTGTCCTTGTCCACCATAAGGGCCGTAGAATGAATAGCATGTTTATATGAAAAGAGAAGAAAGTATACATGTTTATCCATGTTCAATTAGCCACCCCGTCATCTGCATTCATAATTACAGCACAAGAACATGGACAGACACAATTAAGGGACAGAGAGATGGCACCGCATTTAGGGAGGTTCATTAAAAGAGCATAGTTTTGCTAATGAGCCCCTTTCTCAAGAGAAACTCGACAAGATGAATTACTGAGATCATACAAATCCTTTGGTCTCCTGATGGAAAATTTGGTTCTTTCAGATACTGTACATAATTCATATTGAGTGCTTTCTGAGAAGAACACCTGCAAGAGATTTAAGACTAACCCAAGGTAAATTCATTGTGCTTGAAACAGTCCACATACTTCATTGAGCATATAAACAAACTTTCATTTCAGATGCCAGCCAAATTTAATAATAACACAGAAATGCAGTGAATGATTTCAATAGGATTAAAAAAGGGATGTTTTTAATCTCATTTTTTATTAATTAAATACACCATATTGGAGCAAATGTCTCTGAAAATATTACAAATAGAATTCTCTCTCATTCTGCATTTATAGGTTGACAGCTATGAGCTTCATTTTTTGTTTGTTGCGTGATTTCGGGTTGGAGGGAAAAGGGAATAGGGTTAGCTGCTGTAGTATGTACGGTAGCCACAATGGGACAAAAACATTTACATGCATACATACTGTACATGGTAGTTTTACAAATACACCAAGAGTGTTCATGATTTGATTTCCACAAAAAAGCCACGGATACTTCTTTGAACCCAGTCTTCAGGATTTTTATATCATCCGAAATGAAACACATTCCCTTTACAACATCTAAAATATAGAAAGAGAAGATACCAGGTTGTGAAGAAAAGGAGAATAGACAAAGGTAGGACAAAATATAAAGGGAAAATGAAAGTCAGTATTCCCCCACTACATTTTCAAACAAGAGTTATGAAAGAAGATTCAAAAATTGCTGCAGTGGATCAGCTTCATTTGTCATTTTTATTTCACCCTTTCTGTCTCTTATTTTTTTTTACCCAAAAACAACATCCTCCAGCTGGTCTCTCTCTGTGTCAGTCTTTGAGTCCCTCAGGATCAGAGGTCTCGCCTGGGTCAGTTCATAGAGTACTCAGTATTCCCCCTCCAGGGCCTCATGGGCATTTTCCCTCCATGATTCAGGAGTTTGAAGTAAAGGACGGGAAAGGGGGGCTCTGGCTATCACAGGTCATGGTGGAGCTCAAGCCTGAGATTGGCGCTCTGGTTTGGAGTAGCGGAACTTTGAGAAAAGGATTGGGGTGGGGTCAGATCCGAAAAAGTCTTCGGTGACAATGAGCGAAGGGTTGAAATGAAGGCACACATCCTGCTTTGAGCAACACCAGCATTCTAACACACCTGGAGGGCAAAGAGAGAAACCGGTTAGACACATTTAAAAAGGAAAATAAAATTACAACAAGTAAATGGGTCGATGACAAATTTAGTTAAAGTTGAAAAAATTACAAATCTTTAAATATGCATATTATATTATGATTCTGAAATGGCTTTGAAAACATTTATACACTATGTAAAAAAACACATTTATTGACTACATTTAACAAAAAAAGTCATGTGGTGTAACTATCAAATCTAAACTAATAACATTTCCCATGCATTTTTTTACAACTATAAATATAATAAAATATATATTCTCACTTGCCCTGTTTTGAAAAGGTCTAATTATCTGATATTTTAAGAGACTTTTTGGTTCCGTCTATGGGTTGAAAAGCAGTTTTTTTTTTTTTGCACTCTGGTCGCACCACAAGTATCAATACATGAAATAGATAAATTTATCTTATTACAGACCTTCATCATGTTTAACGTCTAAAAAGTCTAAACGTCTAAAAAGTGTATTCAAGTAACTGGAAGTACGAATGTCACAGACCCAAATTAGCTAAATGTTAATTTTGCTATAAATTACAGTCAGCAAGTTTTGAAAATGAAATTCTTAAAAATAAAAACAATATAAAAAACTTTTGTAGTAACTAACAACTTGTCTTATAAAAAAGTCATATAATATAGAAACGTCTTTCAATGGGAGTCATAAAAATGGCATGTTCTCTTAAATAACATACTCCATTTCTATTGTCAAATGAAGACCGCCAGCTCTGCTAAAGCCCCCTGCTTAACTTATTGATCAGTAAAGCTTTCAAATCCATCTGCCGCCCTATTTCCTCTGCATTTTAAGTGCATATTGTAAAGTTAGTCTCTTTTGGTCTCATTTTAACAATGATGTGCCACAGTCCCCAGGGTGCTAAGTTCTTGCGCAGCCGAGACAATTATCCCAATATTCAAGTGCAGCGTTCCGCTTTCACAGACAGTCACTGCAAACTTTTTACCCCTAACATTCTCCTTCCTTTTGTTTTTTAAACATTCTAGGGGGGCAATTTGCTTTTCCTTGGGTTTCAGGCTACTGTAATAGTAATTGCTGAGCCCCCACGCCACCCCACATTGGAGGGCTAATTAAAGAGATGGAGGCTGTGAAGGTTTGGCTCCCCTGGGTTCAGGCTCAGCATGAGAAAGGTAATTTGTCTGTCCTGAACAAAGAGATTAGGGAGAAGCCGGGGAGCTACTTAATAAATGAGCATCAAATGTCCTCAGCCGTGGACACGGACAGCACCAATTATGTCACCATGAAATTGCACATAATAAAAACAATGGCTGCCGGACGAGGGCTCCTATCTGTCTAGGGAAGCGTTCAGTCAGTTCTCTCTCTCTCTCCTTCTCTCTTTCTGTACTGGCTTGTTTTAGCTCCCAGATTATTTCTAAAGGTTCAGAGGAGAATTACAGCAAACTTTAAAACTTAAGCAGAGAAATCGCACCACAATCTCATAAATTACAGATTTTCTTTAAGAATAAGTTTCCTAATAATGATTTGAATCTCTCTGTACCAAGCGAAAACACAACTGTTTAAGCATCTCCTGAGGACACGTGGACCTTCTCTGTTCGTGCTAGTGAAGAGGGACGTCTGGGTGTATTTAAGAACTCTATCTCCGCTATAATTAAAGCAGCGAGGCCAATATTCAGATTGCATTTTAGCATTAATAATTCAGCTGTTTTCACTACAATTGATGTCAGCACATAAATAAACAATGAGGCCTCATATTTACACAACGGCAGCCGCCGAGCGAGAGCAGGGGAGAGGAAGAAGGAGGAATGGAAGGATGGGGGCTTAAACAGACATTTAAAATTAAGCTTGATAATGCAAAGGCTTTCAATTTGAAATGCAACATGCTTTTGAAGCTAATTTATCAAAGTGATGATGCATTAAAAGGCCTCTAAAGGAGCACAGAGTTTAACAGAGCTGTTTCCCCACTCACTACGTCTCTCCTCAAACTATTTTTTTCCCATTGAAGGTGAAATAAATGTTCACTAGGAAACTCGACAACTGTCCGATCTCTCTCGTATACGCTCTCACATCCCCCTTGTCTCCATATCAATCCTGATTATGTGTCACTGAGCTGTTATTTTCAGTGCTGCTGAGTGATACAATCGGCTGGTGGCTGACTACACAATGAAGTCTTATTGCCGACGGTCCCAAAGGCGAGAAGGGGAATTAGGTAAATAATGTGCCTGCTTGGCGTCTGGTTTTGTTTATTTAAAGCTTGCTGTGCAGCGTCGGAGGAGTAAATAGTCAGACAGAACTGTGGCGTGAAAACAGAAATGAAAATGGGAGCGAATGTTTGATGCCAGCTAGCTTTTTAGTAAAAAAAATAATCTTAAACCAAACCAGATTAAGAAAGATTTTGTTGAGCAAAGTGCCTGACAGGGTTTCCCTTTTTGTAATCTTATGGATGGCAAATTAACTATACATAGTCAGTATTAAATGTGTCAGACTTTTGAAGAATAATGTAACTAAAATGCTTGCGATAGCGTGATCTCATTTCAGCAAGTTAACATTAATTGTGATAAATTATCTTCCAGCCAGGATGAATTACACTTGTCCTCCAGACCTTACTATGGGATAGATATACAGTAATTTGTAAATCTAAATAAAACAAATTAAAAGCAATATTTAGATTAGTGACTGACTGACTGAATGGTGTGTTTGGTGATCCTGAACCTAAAGCAGAGAATTTTAAGTGTGAGGTTATGATAGCAGACAGATAGCGGCTCTCACTTTCTGGTCAGGCAGTAGAGGGTTAGTCTGCAGTGAACTCAAATGGCCGTTGATGAGTGCTGTGGGTCTGTCGTGTTCGCAGAACAAGCTGCCGTTGATGTAGTGAAACCTGTCACCAGGGACCAGCCGGTTCCGGCAGGTAGAACATGTGAAACACTGCAGGAGACAATGAAAAGGACTCCATTACCCACAATTCTCAGCACATTACATCCCATCTCTGATCAATCTCTGGACAAGTTAAATCATTCTCCATTATCATTATTTCCTACAGGGATTCTACATGGGCAGTTAACACCGATGAAAAGACTGACACAATATTTTTGCTATTGAATTTGGTTTCAACAATAGGCTATTTTTATTGAGAACACCATCAAACAATCATTGAAAAGCAGATTCTATGGAGTGTGAAAGGATTCTGTAGTGCAACGAAGTATTTAGTTCTAGAGCAGCTGTGGTCACTTAAAGATTAAAGGTTACCTTGAGATGGTACACGTTTCCCTGTGCCCTCATAACCAGTTCACTGGCTGGGATGGACTGACCACACGCACTGCACGCCCCACTGTTTCCAAATAACCTGTGAAAAGAAACAGAGACAAGTTAGTATTGTCTAAATAAGAGATAAAGTGGGAGAGGTGAATCTGTCTTAAGCAAAACTTAAATCAAAACACTGTGAATGTTACAGCATGGCAGAAATTACCACCAGAGAAAAGTGGCAGAAAATATCATGAACAAAATTATAAAATAGCTACAAATAAAATGATGCATTAAGAAATAATGGTAATTACGTGATATGTCCAATATCTCCCTCATTGAAATGAGCCATTTCCATTCACACAGTAGGAGTAAATTAAATATTTCTGCATTAATAACTAAGCCCTCAGTTTTCTTTAGTCAATGACATTTTATACAATTTATTTTCAGACTATTTTTTAAATTAACTTCTTGTATGGCTTCAAAAGGTTTGGTACGCTACCGTTCAAAGGGGTTTATGCTTCAAAAGGTCTCTAATGCTCATCAAGGCTGCATATATTTGATCAAACAGTAATACTGTTAAATACTGTCACCATTTAACTGTTTTCTATTTATCATATTTTTAAATGTAATTTATTCCTATAAAGACAAGGCTGAATTTCCCACAGTCATTACTCCAGTCTTCAGTGTCAAATGATCCTTCAAAATGATTCTAATATGCTGGTTTGCTTCTCAAGAAACAATTCTTATTACCATATCTGAAAACTTGCTCCTTATATTTTTTTGGGGGAAACTGGAATACATTTTCAAGTTCAAAAGAACAGCATTTATGTGAAATATAAATATTTTGTAACAATATAAATGTTGATGAATTTAATGTATCCTTACTGAATAAAAGTTAGGGGTGTCCCTGACTAAGGATTTACAAAGTCGAAACGAGATTTTCGAATCTTGCCGATAGTCGATTGATAGTCTAATCATATGTTTTTGGGGGGGCATATACATTACAAAGAGTCAAGTCAGGCATTTTACAACGGGGAATATGTGTAACAGACACCTCTCAGATACAAAAATTATGTTTATGCTTTGATTAAAAGACATTAATATTAAATGTCAGCAAAACCCTAAGAATTCACAATTTATTTTTACAACAGTGCTCTCATTATAATGTTATGTATATGACAGTAGCTATTAATGTTCTGCATTTCTGTTTTTAGCTGCGCACGCTGAAGATGACTCCTTTTGTTGACTTGTTCCTCAGGCAACAACGTGTAGAAACACGGCAACTAAACTCAAAAAATTCACTGCGTTTTATTATAATAGTATTCTCATTATAATGTTATGTATATTCGGTATTGTTGTTTGTCCTGCTCGTGCTGGGCGCTGAAGAGATAATCACTGTAGTAATACAACGCTTGACTCAACCAAATGCATCTTATACAAGATAAATTATATACACGATATACACTGGCTGAAATATTTTGAAATCACTTGTAACCTACCTGATCGAAAAAATCCAGTCTTTCACTCTGCCTGTGTCAGTTTGAGTCTTGTTAAAGATCTAAATGCCTGCTGACAAGATGCTTCTGTCGGTCACGCATGGAAAGTGAAACTTAAATCTATAGGGGTGGTTGGATTTATTCACGCTCATTAAAAATATATATTAAAAGTTTCTTTCTTTTCAGATTCTTATTTATAGCATTATCTTAATAGGCTGTATATTAACTTATTGGGAGAAAACCGGTAGTTCTGTGTGAAATCGGACATTGAACACTCCCCATAGCCAAAATGGCATGATAATAACACCTATGCGAATATTTGACTGTGAGATTGGTAGTCGAATCAGGCTCCTCCTCTCGAAGCATCGAACCTTCGACTATTCGGGATCACCCCTAATAAAAGAATAAACTAAAAAAAGAAAAAACTAAAACATCTACCCCCCCCCCCCCAAAACCTAATTAAAACTTTTAAAAGGTGGTGTATATAGTGCATTGGCCATGTGGACTGATATTACAATACTTTATAGTATCTTATTGCATTTTCTGGTGCTTGACCGTCATGGTCACCATCCACTCTTACTGTATCATTTTTCAAAACTTCTCCATTTGTGTTCCACATGTGAAAATAAGTCTGGGTTTAGAACATGAGGGCAAGTAAATGACAGTAAATGAGTTTGATTTGAAAAACAAAAACAACAGACATGCATAACACAAGGTCCTTATTACCACTGACACTAATGAATACTTTTGTGTGCATCAAAAAGGTTTGTTAACCTGTTTGGCCTTGTTTTACTGTAACAATGAAATCCTTGCAAGGACAGGACATCATTTTAATCCTGTGCCCGGGCCTCCTTTTCTCCCTCTCGCAGTCTCTCTCCCTCTCTCTCTCTCAAATGCACACATGCAGAACAAATTACAGCTTCAATATTCTGATGTAGGGAAAATAAAATCATAGTAATATCGGCAAACCAAATGAAAAAATCCTGCATCCTGTCCTCCAAAAGCCTCTGCCACTGGGACTAAGTATTACCTTTGGTGTTCATTTTTTGCAACCTAATAATAACCTAGAACATAAGCAATCAGGGCCTAAGAATATTTGATTGTACATCTAGGCGGAGACACAGCGCTTTTGCCATTAGGACTCAAGCGAGTGCTCAGTCACTGCCGCCTTTCCATTAGAAACCCTCGGCTACCCGGGTTGATATATAATGTGCATGGGTTAACCTTTTCAATCATGGTGTCAACACTTTAGATTTGCTTCTGCTCATCTCTTTCGTCTCTAACCTTCCCTCTCTCTCTCCCTCTCTCTCTCAGTCTCTTGATAATGAAATGCTTGCTTCTGCTTCCTTTCTATCTGCCTTCTGAGTCCACAATTTAGATTACTTCATCTTGCCGAGCAACAAACTGAATGAAATTTCGATTTGAGCAGAAAGTAATTTACTGGGATCTGGACCCATTTGTCATCATATCTCACTGGCTGTTTGCTCTATCACTGCACTTTTCCTATGCAATCAAATAAGACCACAGCATCTGACAAGCTCCAGAGAGAGAGAGAGAGAGAGAGAGAGAGAGGGAAATGTGAAGGAAGCAAGAAAGAAAGAAAGCGATAGAAGGATAGAGGGAGGGAAATAGGGAACGACCACAAAAGGATAGAGAGGAAAGTGATGAAGGAAACGTTGGGTGTCACAGCGTGTTCCTCGTGTACACAGTTACAGATTAACCCAAGAGTTCACGGATGATTTCGTCCCCCAAGATACTTCCAACCCATAAAATGATGAAAGCGCATTGTGCGCATCCCGATATAACATCACGGCATGCACGTGAACGTGTGCGTTCCGACATCGAAACAGCTGTCACATGCAACGTTTTGCATATATGTGTGGCATTTATAGAGGGAGCTACACGACGAGCGAGCAAAGCTTTAGTTTCTCTTCAGTGGTGGCTGCAGGGTGAGGCGGGGGGAGGGGAAAACAAATTTGGCTGTGGCATCGATTGGAGCAGCTCAATCAAAACTCAATTTCAAACGTAATTAGCTGTAGGCTTGTGACAACAGCGCGGCTTCAATGGCGTCGATGGACCAGTCATGCTAGGCAAATGTCAGGATGGAAGGTCTTTAAACGCTGCAGTTTGATTCACCTGTAAAATGACATCTTCCCTCGGCCTTGAGAAAGCAATCTGCCTCGCCACGACGTGCGCTTGATTCGACAATCCCCAAGCGCTCACACCTAAATTCGCTTACAAGAGCACATTATTTGGGATCCGGGCAGAGTGCGCTCCCCTTTTAATTGTCCCGATGTATTTCAGTGGAAAAGCGTGAAGAATCTCCAGGCAACCTTTTTATTTTCTTGACTCTCTATGTAGCGTAGCAGGTTAATTATTTGAGCAGAGGATGGCTGCTGATAGCATTTGATTTAAAGGCCTGAAGGCTTTAGGTGCTCAATTAAGTTGCTATCAGTCTGCTCCTCACATCTAATGGTCTCTCTCGCCATTGAACTTCTGTGCTGACGAGGGGAGCGTAGAGGAGCGATATCACGGGTCACCATAATTAAGGCCAAGGGACTCTTTAATTGCAATGACACCACCAGTTTTGGCTTCCTTCTCCTCAAATCAGCCCTCTCCTTTGTTGTTTTCTCATTTTCTATGTATTCAGCCCCTTGATCAATCAGAGGAGGAGGATTTTGTCAGCGAAAACATCGCGGAATGCTGATTTATTGACTTGCTCCATCTTGGAACGGGCGGAATAAAGAGGGGCTACAATCTACGGCTGTCTTTCATTACGAAAGCAAGACAAGAAATTCTGTCTGCGCTCCATAGGCGATGTCTAGAGGATTTAATTTGGATACTGACTGTGAGGTAAAATACAACCTACCAGGGTTGTTTTGGGCCATCTGGCAGAAGCTCTGCCTCTTATGCGGAACCTTTTGAGTGGAGTGATGTAAGTTGGTACAACAATGATTTCTGCAACACAGTCCATTATAAAAATGCCTCTCAACATTAGCAGCCAAAGCACCTTAAAAGCACCGGGCCATATTGATACTTAAGCAGGGCTTTGCATAATGGCATTGTTACATTAGGGAGAGAGAGTAAAAGAGAGAAAGGGAAGGAGAGAGAGAAGAGAGAGAGAGGAGAAGAGAGAGAGAGAGAGAGAGAGAGAGAGAGAGAGAGAGAGAGAGAGAAGTGGGTGGGGTGGAAGGGAAGAGTAGGGGGAGATTTCACAGCAAAGAGAGCGGAGGGCGAGTGGAGGGGGCTGAAAGCAGCCAAATGACACTCGGTTAATTCAGAGTAACAGATCTAGTCCCAAGTGGATTTGAAGGCCTTGAATTAATTCTGTTATGACAAATCAAGATAAACGTTTCCCCTAAATTGCATGCGATTTAATTAATTTCTGAGATCCAAGTATTTCCTGGCTTAATAGTTCACATGCTCCCGTGCTGTCATAGTGCTTGAGTGGGCAGACTTCAAAGTGATATTAAATAACCAACTATTAGATTTACCTAGCACATTCTATTGGAAAAGTGCCATTTAATTACCTGGCTCTATTCAATTAAAAGCACAGTGTTTCTCCCCCTGACCTAATGGTCACATGATTGCTCTCTCCCCAAATTAATTCCCTCTCTCTCTCTCTCTCTCTCTCTCTCCGGCTCACACAAAAATCAGCGATGGCTTAGCGACAACATGATTTCCAATGAGTCCCTCCTGCTTCTCTGAGGATAAAACTGCTGAAATCTACAACTCGTGGTGGTCGCCCTTGTGCTCGGCGCTGGTGGCCTCGAGCCGAGTGGTATCAGAAGCCTATTATCTCATGTCATTTCCTCCCATCTGCCATTAGGGAAAATGGGATGCTTTTTCGCTCGCGCCATACCAATCAATCGCTAAGCCTTTTTACATCAGTGGTATTAATATAATTCTGGATATGTAACTTCATTATTTACACAGCAAGGGCAATTTAATAATCCATTACAAAAATAAGGGAGGCCCCTTTAAAATCCCCTAAGGGGACTGGCCTTCGAAATAATCCCCTCTTCTCTCTCTCTCTCTCCCTTGCTCTCCCGCTCTCTCAAAAGCCAATTTGGTTAATTAAATGTTTTGTTTGCAATGTGGCTCTCATTCATTTCGGACACGTCATTGGAAGCGGATAGGAGCCAGGCACTAGATCTCATTAGATAAAACCCATCAGGACTAAAGGAAAATGGATGGGGACTCTAATTAAAGCTTTTAATTGTGTGGACTCACTGTCAGATGTTATTTTTCCCCTCTCTCTTATCTCTCCTCAGATCACAGGCTCGCGTGAGCTGTGTTTTAGCTCCGTTCTCCCGCCCGACGCACACTCTCATTACAAGGAGAAAGGTGTAGCTACTTTTCCCTCCCTGCTCATTTTAATTAGGCTTGCAGGCCCAGTTCTAGAGGCCAGTCTTGTGGACTTGATCCCTTCAGATCAGGTGAAGTGGAAAGAGTGAAGGCACTCTTCACATTTGGACTGGTCGTCTCAGGTTTTCTCTGGTTGACACCTGTTGTTCCAGCCTGCCAGCAGCAGTGTCAGTGCGAGGCTTCATTGAATTATCCAGGGCGAAGCACATGCCAAGGTAAATACTCACTAATGACTGCACTTCTGCCAAAAAACACTCTTTTCCGGCAGGAAGAGCTGAATATATATCATGGATACTTCATTTTATGAATTAACTTTTAAATTGCTCTGCCTGTTTCAATAAGAAAAATATAGGCGTTCCATTATCAGTGACGCTCGCACAGTGTTTTTCCATTTCTCAAAACCAGAGAAATAATCCAAGACGACTGCAAACTTCTCAATGCAAGAAGTTCTGGAGGGCTATCTGTTTGCCCTTGCAGAGGTCAAGGCGTTGAAGGATCAGCCTGTCAAAACAGGCCATCCACATCAGCTGAGTGAGACTGCCGTGCCGTCACCCCGCAACCGCTTTGGGTGTCAGACTTACTTGCATGAATATTTAAAAAGGGTATTTTTGCTAATTAAATGGTCTCTTTGTGATAAACAAAACATGCTGGAGAGGATGTAAAAACTCTTAAATTCCTGCAGAGTCGAAGGTCAGCTCTGCCTTACTAATCGAGTTTTCTAGCATCTCGTAAAGAAAACACACACACGGTCCTAGCAGCGCGGCTCCTTTTGCTTAAGGATGAAATATGGCGAGAGCCACAGATTTACAGATGTTCTGGAGAAAAAATCTCCTTCGTCTTCTGCTCTGTCAACATGTCAGTAGCTTGACCTCTTTTTTAAGAGTGTCCCATTGAGGTTTTAACCAGCGCGCTTTAACAAGTGCCGCTGACGGCACAATCTGAGACACATGTCCGCAATGGAAAATACGCTCCGCTCCGTGAGAAGCTTGATGGCTTGTAACTTTTTCCTTAATATCTTTTTTTTTCTTGACAACCATCACTTCATCTAGTCATTGCATGCCTAATGTCATTTCATGTGGTCTTTGGACTGTCATAATGTCCAGATGTATGAACTATCTAAAGTTTCGCTTCAAAGACCATGAAAACAGAGCTGAGCAAAACTACACTATCCTCAAAACACATTACTGAAGACCCCTTTTAAAATTAATTTCACAAGTGCAATAGAAATCTGAAGGAACATCAAAGAATGCCTTTACAAAGACAAAAAGACATTCCACAAACATGTGAATATGGTTGTGATTGTGACTTTCAAATTAATCAATGCAGCTAACCTGATGTAGTCGTTTCTACATAGGATCATGCCACTCTTGGTGTAGCAGGATGTGCCGATCTCTCCGAGCTGGGCCTGGCAGCAGGAACATTTCAGACAGCGGCTGTGCCAATAGCTGTCCATGGCATACAGGAGAAAACGGTCGGCGATCTTTCCCCCACATCCCGCGCAGCGCTTCCACGACAGAGATCCTGCTCCCACAGGCGGGGCTGGGCATTTCCTCCAGGGTTCACCATTGTGTCTGCAGAAACATAAAGAGACAGCCGGGATACGCGGTTAGAACTGGTAGTTAATTTGAAAGTTAACAGAAGTTAAGAAGTTTTTTTTTTTGCTTAATACATTCTTTGGAAAGCCCCTTCAAAAATAAAATGATATAACTATAAACCGCATATATAAAATGAAAACAAAAAAAGAACAGTGTCCCGTAAAGTATTCAAATACCATCAGCATTACAATACTCCCTATCTTACAAAGTCAGCACACTTGAGTTTCCTGAACTTCTGACAGAATTGTTGTCCTTGCAATATCTAAAACACCTGGAGCCTGAACAGTGACCCAAAACATTGAATGTTTTCAGAGGCACGCTTCCTAAAAGCTCTTTTGAAATAATTGAAATGCTTATAATGTCTGCAAGCAAGTCTGAGAATTGTTTTAAGTGGCAGGCTGTCCTTGATCTTTATCTAAGTGCTGAAGTCAGCTCCTTTGGTCCATTTGTGATAAATGTCTGTTCGCTGATAACATTAGAGTCGCTGGAACAATTAAAGAGGTGCTGGCTTTTGTTAGGTTGTCTACATTGCTTTTCAAATACATTTACCTCAACCTTCATGATGGTTAACATGAGAAAGAGAGAAACCCAAGTGCAACTGTAGCCAGAATTGAGGCAGTTATTGGGGAACCTTGAAGTTGTATGAACCATTCAGAGGTTGACATATTCCACTTGCTTTCACTAAGATTATCAGATGACGGATTTCCAGCCAACATCATGAAGAACATTCAGCAGCATTCGCTTTGGGGACTGGTCACTGCCGCGTGAAATTACCCCCGGTATGCTGGATCATTCAGCATATGCGAGAATCAGTTAATGCCGGCCCACAGAAATATCTGCTTCTGACAGAAATCACATTAACCACGAACCCTCATTTATGATTGCAGTTCTGTATTTTGCTCTGTTGATCCATCAGTACCGCCTGCATGCACTTCTGCTCCATCCTTCCACTAATACATCTGAAATTTTAATCTTTCCCAGTTTCATAAGGAGGACTGCTGGACCGAAGTGGGAAAGATTAAAATTTAAGATATATTCGTGGAAGGCTGTAAGCCAAATCTTTGTTGAAAGGTAATTAGAGGAGAAGAGAGAGGCGGGGGGGTAGAAAACATTGCACTGAGAGAGAGAGAGGGGCATTCAGTAACCCCATTAGTGGAGGCTCTTAGGGACAAGCAATACCTTAGTGCTGATTAAATCTAAAGGGAGATGAATCAGAGACCGAAAGTGACTCTCCCAGATAAATAAGATCGGACCATCGTCAAGTTTCATTCTCGGTAAGAGGGAAGACGGGAGATTTGAAGAGAGGGAGGGGGTGGCTTTTAAGTCAAATGGGCAAACTCAAGTAATTACACGGGCAGGCAATTTAAGCGAGGGGATGTGCAGAAATATATAACAGATCAGCAGCCCATGGCCAGTAATACAGATCGCAGACCTGGAGCTTAAATACAGCTGCTCCTATTACAAGACACAGCAAAAGATACAGAATAGCACTTATGTTACGGTTTGTTGATTACCTGTACAGCACGCGAGCACTTCTGCTACACTATTTTGATATTACAAACACAAAACGCATGCCATTTCCATCGAACTTCAATCTAAACGTGTGGCCTTGATGTGAGTAAACACACAAGCACAACGCTCTTATCCAATACACTACATTACGATCTCTAGTCATTACGTTATTTGTTACGCGCGTGACATGCAGCACAAATCACATTTACAATAAAAACTTGAAAAAATAATAACTGACATCATTATGCTTACATTTCACTACTCTGAAACATTATTTGTGTCGATCCGTCACAAACGTGTCTCCCTCTCGCTCGCGACATACAATTAACGTTACTATTAAGCATAAAATAAAAAGGGTTGTTGTGAAATGTACTCACCTATTTGAAATGCAATGGTTGAATTGTTAATGAAAAATGTAAAGCAGTCTGTTTTTCGGTAGACAGTAAAAAATAACAAGCACAGTCCGACAAACTCACAAACGGAGCGCGTGCATGAATACTTCTCACTGCTGCGAAAGAGTGAAGCAAAGCAAATGGAGTTTTCAGATTGTATTTCCTCTCTTGCCGTCACCTTTTCATATATTCTGAGTATCACTAGAAAGATCGGATGCGGTTTTGTTAAACGAGGGTTCGGGAATGTCTTCCGTAATTTCCATAGATGAAGCGAGCGCCTCTGTTTATAACTGTCCTCTGCGCTGATGCCTCGCCGTTGCTTGTCGCTTGTGCTCTACATGTGTCAGTGACAGAAAAAAGCCCAGAGTAAACCTCCTCTCACAGGGTGACGTCAATCAAACTGCGGCCAATCACGACGCACCCGATTCAAGCGGAATGACAAATCCAGCCAATCATAAGAAGGCGAGATTGACTTAGACCAACACTGTTCAAAGGAGGAAAGATTGCGGTTGAGTGGGCTCTTTCTGCTTTTTGAGGTTGGAAAGGGCTCAAACGGGAGGGCCGGGACCCACTAGGGGGCCTCAGTAAACTTTAAAAGGACCACTAAATGCCTTTATTACTACAAATACATTGTTATATACAATAATAACACCATTAAAACGCAAAATCTGCTAGCAATATATGTGCGTCATATTTCTCACTTTGGAGAAAAGGCAACTTTAAACTGTTAGCTATTTGAGCAGAGTAGTTTATTAAGTTATGAAGAATGTCTGCAAAAACAAATTCTGCATCTAGAGAACTTCTCTAGTAGTTACAAAACAGATTTGTATTGTATATTGTGTTGTCTTGTGTTACAGAGTAAATATGATACATATATATAGTATTTGGTTCTGTAAATAAAAGTTTGAAAACAAGCTTGTGCTTTTCTTTGTTATCATCACAGCAGACGTACAGGAGGAAAAGCAAGACTATGTATAGGGGCAAATATCAACAACGGGGGCGAATTATTGACATACGGAAATAGCACAACCTATTTGTGTATTACAAGAAGAATTCTGTAAGTTTTTCCATATGAAAATAATAGTATGCTAATACTACTAGGCCTACTAATAATAATAACAATAGCCTAATAATAATAATAATAACCTTCTGTATTTACAATAGTACAAAAAATATTCTACTGACTAGCTATACTATTGAAAGTTAATTTGGTTTCATGGACAATGTAAAAATTCCGATCAGAGTCGCTTATGTTCCTTATTACAGTGGCGCCATCCACTGGTCGAAAGAAGATTATATTGGTACAACTAATAGATTTTCTCTTGTACTGAGACTTGGTGCATATAACCGGAATAAATTCTGAAAATAATCTACAATAATTTAATTAATTTAACTGACTGATTAGACGGCCCAGTATGTCACAACATTTTAAAACACAAAAGAGATATTCTGTTTACTACAGTTTTCCTGAATTCACCAACATCCACTGATTTACTGTGAAAAAAATCCTTTTCAACTAAGGCATATTGAGAAATGGTTGTTTGTATATTTCCGTGGGCACAGATACCCAGAGATTAATTGTTTGCTAAGGCAATTGCTCATCTAGGGCTGCATATTGCTCATGTCCCTGCATAGAAGTGATCAATTTGTCATTTCACAATTAAAGAACCTGAAACCACCTAACAGCCTTTTTTTCTGCCAAAGGGCCTATTCATCTCAGCGAGACTAAATTTATTTAATATTTGCTTACAGGTGCACAGTAACTCGCAGTGTGTAAAGGCAATGTGTTATTGTTTTCTGTCATGAAATTAACACATTTAAACATTTAATAAAATGACCACTTTTTTATGATATCTTCATAATAGTTTCCCATTGATTTTCATTTGTCACTCTGAAAACTGCCTTCATTCAAAGTCCCAGCCGGAAGGAGCAAGAACAAGTGAAATGTTATGTGATGTTCTACTAAGTTTCAGTGGGCAGCTAATCTTTACGAGACAAAACTGTGTAATTATGAGTTGCTTTTGGATTCATTAGTAAGATGTACATTGTGTAAAGAGTCTCCTATACCAGATACTAATGGTTTAATTGTCGTTGGTCCTGGCTGATTGCAGCGAGCAGTGTGATTTCCCTGCAGAAAAGGCAACTCTATTTCTCACAGGATTGGGCTCAATTCTCTCCAACAAGAACAATGAGCCAAAGATGGCAAAGAATGTATTTTCCACGAAGGAATAATTAATTTATCTCAACTATTAAAACTAGTGGGAAATTATGGGATGAGTCTGAATGGGAGCCTCAGAGGAAAAGCTTTGTTTGTTCTTGGGCTGTTTTAATGAGCTTTTCACAAATGGCCAAGAAAAAAATACTTATTTCTCTTCTCCTTTTGCAATATGATAGTCACACACAATAATGAGAAGGGGGTGCTTAGGGGATCCCATGGAAAAGAGCAACACCAAGGCCTTGTTTCTGATCTCCTGATGTCCTATCGTGAATCCTCCGCATCTAAGTTGTGATTACTAACAGCACAGATGAACAGCACTGTTTAAACAGCAGCAAGAGAGGGTAAGTGTTGGTATGAAGTATTGGTACCCCCACAGAGAGAGAGAGAAAGAGCTCATAATGAAGTTTGTGTCCTCTGGGGGAAACCAATTGAAGCCGGTAAGAGATATAGAGTATTCACCGTGATGCTTCACTTCAAATAAGAAATTTACCCCTCATGATATTACATTATTATGCTGTTAAACCGAGTGTCTCTCTATCAAGCAGCAATGGGAAAAGGCTGAAAAGGTCTTTAAGACATTGTAGATCCATAAAGCACAACATGATATGATTCAGATATGAAACAGGAACTGGAATAGGACAAAACACAGTGTCATTCCCGTTCTAAGACAACATACCCACACATGCGGCTGTTACAATATAACGTGTTCGTGTCAAGGTATTGCATTAATACAGAGATAATGGATTATTGATTGGTAAATACAAATGCCTTTTATAAAATGTTGGAGGGTAGTGGCTGAACACTGATACTTTTCAGTGAATTCAGAATTACGGCATTGGGTTCCCAATCAGCAAACTGCCCTTCATTGAGGGCTGATCTATGGCCAAATGAAATGAAAAGTCAACTGGCTAGAAATGGTTTTTCAAATGTGAATTCAATGGTGCCTGAGGTCTTTGCTCTCATAACATCTATGTGAGGATATGTTGCTAACCCTTCTCCGTTTTCCATTATGTGCATTTTACCCAGGTGAGTGTAGCATGCCTGCAGCAGCTAGATGGGTGGCGTGACACTGAGAAATATTGAATTGCATATTTCCAGACAGATTGTTTGCTCTATACGCTCATAAAGATGGAGAAAAAAATCAAAGTCATTTCTTTAATATGCCGTTATTGACTGCTTTGATCAATCTTGTGTCAACAGCGAGCAAGTAAGTGAGCTTAATTAAATACAAATCGATAATTCCTTAACAAATAGCGCATGGGCTTGAGAAACAGACCCAGCAGAATTAATTGGGGAGCATTTGTGTAGCTAAACGTTCGGGAAACTTCATCAAGAATTCAGCTCTCCATCTTTGGCGAACATTTATACATAATGCATGTCATTTAAATGCAATTAGAGGTCCTAATATGGTAATCTCTTTCATTTATTTGCCAAAGCTTTTTGTAATTACATTGTTGTAAACAATGATAAAACTGTGTCCTTATGCATGCAATTGGATAATTGGCTACTCACAACACATTTAGTAGATTAGACTAAAACTATTATACAATCATATCTGGGAAACTGGCTGTAAGATGCCCACTGTGTCTTAATTTCCAGTCATTGGTAGCTGATGTAATGGAGAAACACATACTTATGGGTGATTTGTAATGTAGTGCGTGTGTGGGCTTTAATAGTCTTTTTATTTGCACAGACAAGAAATGCTGGGGCCCGAGACTAAAACCCCCAAATGAGTACAACAGCTTACCAAGTGTTGCTAACTGCTAGGCCTCTGCACGGTTGCCAGGTTTTAATAACAAAACCCGCCCAATTGCCACTCAAAATTAGCCCAATCGCTTTTTCGGGGTATCAATCGTGTTCCGGGGGTAAAATACACATATTTTGGTGGGGTTCCGCAGGGTAAAATTCGCATTTCAGGGGCTGAATATCACGTTATTGAGGTTGCTTCAACCCGCGGACATGAAAAACCAACCGCGGCAACAGTGTTAAAGTAGCCCAATTCCGTGGAAAAACCGTGGACTTGGCAACACTGGGCCACAGCTCTAACATATTTTCCTTGCTTAAATGGTGTGCATAAAAGCTATACTCTGTATTTTGCTGGCACATGGTACATGTATACAAAAAGTTTGATTGACAAGAGTACCATTGCCGTTTTGAGAACAAAATTTGACATGAGGTAAATCTAAATTTACATTTTCCCACATATCTATAACACATTTCTATTTAACAAAATATCTATTAAATAATTAAATATATATTGATATAAATTAAATTACAGTTAAAAAAATTAACAGCTGTGATTGATTGCCGGAAATTCAAAATGCTACTATTTTTTCAGTATTACAGAATGCTGTATTTGTACTTAATATTTTGCAGCGGTGCAGTTTTTGTACGAGAATACAAAACTTATTCTCGTAGATTTGTAAAATCACAGTTGAACCCCTGATGTGACATGGACTGTTTTATGGAGGGTCAGAGAGCGCTTGGATTTCATCAAAAAATACCTTAATTTGGGTTCCAAAGATGAACAAATGTCTTACAGGTTTGGAACGACATGAAGGTAAGTAATTAATGACATATTTTTCATTTTTGGGTGAACTATCCATTTAAGACATAACAGATTATGTATGTGTGAATACTTAAAAACTGTAATTCTGTGTATATATTTATCAGGATTGTGCGCTGTCAAAAGCCTTTATGCACATACTTTGGATGACAGTCAGTATGAGAAGCGAGTGGAGAAAATGTACTCCTCTCGGAAAACGTTCAAATAAAGATTTTTTGTTTAGATCTTTAATTACGGAGCATTATTTGAAGCATTGGGATCACTAGACGAGGGCTTAATGAACTAATTTTTGTGAAAAATGTATTTTTCACTTTTTTGCCTGTAGCTCAAAATGAACCCCTTTCCATTCCGACTCATTTTGCCAGCACGGGTCACATATAGCAAGGAAACTTATAACTAACAGTTTTTTTTTCTTCTGTTGCATTTTTACATCCATTTTATGTTAAAATTATAAACTTTTTTAAAGTGTACAACAAGCTCATAACAGAACTGATCACATGCAGGGCCACCCAAGGGGATCAGAGTTAAATAACAATCATTTTGGTGAGATATTTTATTATGAGCCATACAGTGTTGTGTAGGTGCAGCTTTTTCATGTCCTCTTGACCACCCACACAAAGACACATTGCCTGGCCCTCCCTCTGTAGGGCCCATAATTATGCTGATCAGAACAGCAACGGCCCTCAAACAACATCACTCTAATGAAAGCTCGCTAATCCTTAATGAGTTGCTATGTCTTGTGATAAATTTCATAATTATTCAACCCAGCGCGACGGGAGACGAAAATTCATCAGTCAAAGCAAATTAGCCCGGCTCCATTATAGTGCAGCGTCTTGTAGAGACGTTCACTTTATTAGGCCTCTACAGCCATCGCAGTAATTGGGAGCATATTTCACTTGGCTGTAGCCCCACTTCATTCAAGGACTGCTTTTATCCTTTTATTTACACGGACTCCCTTTCTAAAATGTTTTGCAGCTCATACCTGCAAGAATCGGAGTATTTCACGGCTTTTGAGAAGAGAAAAGCGGCTAAAGCTTGTAGATCAGCAGGGTTACCTGTTTGAAGCCTTACTTGGTTTTCACATTTTGGTCATGTTCCCATCGAATTTATAGGCTGACACAGAAAGACCTCAATCCATCATCTGAAATGTACTTATTCAAAAACAATAAAGTTCAGCTCAGTATAACGTTTTCTGATTTGTACAATACAGTGGTCTTTAGTGATTCAAATGTTTAAGGTAAATACAATTAATTAAAATCAACAATACAGTTTTAACAATAAATAAATACAATAAAAATAAATAAAATCCTTGTTTTTGTTTGGGGTTGAGTAGTCCAAAAATAAACCAATCAATCAATCAATCAATCAATCAATTCAATTACCTCAATCAATTAATTAATCAATCTTATTAATTTAAAAACAAAATATGTGTGTCATTAAAGTATCAGGTTATATTACAAATTATGAATTAAATAATAAAAAAGATTTGAACAAATATAAAAAATGCTGTTTCTACATTAATTTGAAGATTGAATATGAAATGATTGCAATTTAAAAGTAAATTAAAAAAGTAATGTAATTAATCAGTTAATTTTTAATTGATTGAAAGCACAAATATATATATATTCTGCAACAAGTTTTTGGAGGCATGCTTTAAAAAAATAATTGTATTATTTTAATATTATAATTTTTTTAGAAATGAATGTAAATTTTAAAGTTTAAGTAAGTTCATTCTCAAAAGTCTCAGTCAATAACAACAGAACATAAAAAAACAAAAAAAGCTCAAAGTATCAAGTCTCAAGTGTTATCCACAACTATTCTCTTCCTTTTCATGTAAGACATCTTCAACAGGCTTCACCTCTCATCCTCTCTAATTACCATTCTTTCTGTCATTAGGAGCTTCTACCTCAGGAAAAGATGAGAAAATGTGATTTCCCCAGTTCTCTAATGCTGATTAAAATGAGGACAGTATGAAAGAGGGTATTGTCTCATTGTGTGCGTGTGGGGTGAGGGGGTTTAGCTGCAAGAGTGTGTGTCTGTAGATCAGTGGCTGCAACAGGAGGGATAATTTCGCCAGGATGATGGACATTAGGGCGCCCCTCACACACACCAGCCTTATTTGTTCTTCGACTGCCTAAGGGCGTGTGCTCGGCGGGATTCCTCTCCCACTCATGCACACAACCTGCAGACATGTCAAACGAACAGAACCGGACTTGCTGAGTCACTCACACATTAGTCCATAAATCACCAGAATAGAGGTCATATTCACCAAAAAAGGGCCTTTCAGAATCAGTACTACCATGTTGTTCATTCAGGTGCATATTATCATGATGTGCACTCGAATGAAATGAGACTCTACAGGCCTTGAAAAAGTGTTTTAGTGTACTCTGAGCGGGTGCCATCCATGCTTATATCACATGACAAACCTTGTGATGAAACTGACTTACTTGTAATAATAACAACAATAAGTTTACTTCTATAACATATTTTTAAGCGCTTAAGGTGCTTAACAAAATTTGTAAATGTTTTTGAAAGAAATCTTATGCTCACCAAAGCTGCATTTATTTGAACAAAAATACAGTAAAAATTATACGATTTTGAAAAAATAAAAATTAATATTATTATTATATTAAATTAAATTAAATCTTTTAAAGCAAAAAAAATCTGACCAAATCCAAATTTTCAGCAGCCATTTCTCCAGTTTTGCTCCAGTGTCACGTGATCCTTCTTACATCATTTTAGTATGTTTAATATGCTTATTTGGTGCTCAAAAATAAGTAAGTAAATAAATAAAATTCTTAGCATCATTGACAGCTGTGTTGCTTAGTATTTTTGTGGAAATCGTGACTCGTGATTTTTTTTTTTATTCTTTGATGAATAGAATTTTTAAAAGAATAGAATTTAATTTAACTATAATTACAAAATTCAAATTAAAAATAAATTACAAAACAGACAGTATAATTTACTTCATACATCCACACAAGTAGGTGTCAGCATAAGTCCAAAATCATTGGCATAAAGACAGCCAGGGAAACATAAACAAAAACTTAGGCCTGTTGAGTGTATTTTTAAAGTTCAAATGTGTATGTTACATTTTGTGCATGAACATCAGAGAAAAAGAGGACTGAGTTGATAAGCTGAATAGTTTGAACAAATGAATTCATGAGAAACAATGCAGTCAGAGCTCAAAGGACTCCAGTTACAAGGTTGCTCAGTCAAGGCCAGGCTATGGATGAATCTACGAAACTGATACCTCTGTTTGCCTACAGTAAATGCAATGACTAATAACTACACCAATGATGAGCAACACTACACGTTTTGATAGTTTAAATAGATTTTCAATGACTTTTGTCTTATTTTCTCCATATGTTGTCAAATGTTTTCTCAGAAAAGCCAAATTCCTCAACATCAAAAAATATCAACCTTCTCGTTATTCGTTTGCCATCCCAAACAACATGCACCCTTCAGAGAAGCAAACATTTGAAAGGTTACACTGTAAAAAATGTCCGTGATTTCACAGCATGTAACTGTAATATTTCACAGTAAATTACATTATTATTACTTTACAGGCTTTTACTGTGATTTTACATACAGCAATTCACTGTGAAAGTAATGCAACTAGTAGCCTGTAATTTACAGTGAATTTACGGTCAATTTTTTTTACAGTGTATATTCTCACAAATCCCACACTTTTCCATGGTGCCAATATGAAACGTGGTTAAGTTCTAGTAGAAGTGTTGGATTTCAGAGGATGTGCTGCGTTTGGTGTGTTTGTGTGTGAAATCTCTTCAGTCAGACCGTATCATTTGACCAGGCTAATCTCCTCTTCCAGCTCATTACAACTATGTTTGTCCAAAACAATGGCCCAAAGTAATGAAAAAAGCCGCTGCAAGGCTGAGCTGATTGGAAGGTAATAAAAAGTGAAAAAAGGACAGAGTGAAAAGGCAATGCACACACTCGCTCTCACAAACACAGACTGAAAATAGCATCCTTATCATCCCTGTTTCATTTAGATTTGATTACTGTCGGATTATAATGCAATCACAACACTGTTTGAGAGGTAGCTATGGGAACCGTGTATCTCGGCGCAGATCTTAATTTAGGTTTGAACACTCCAGATCACTTAGATACAAGAGACGAGGGGGGTGGACAGAAAGGAACAAGGGCGCGAGAGGAGGTGAGAGGTATACTGGGAATGAGGCATGGGGGAGACAGGACGTGAAGACAGGCACTTTCTTGTTCTTTCTGTTGTATTTCATATGTGATTCAATTTGTCTTTCAGGAGGAAAATCAATTTCTGATGACAATCCTGTGTGCTGCACTGAAAGGCAGAGAGTTCCTGAGTCCTGGGAAAGTTGCTGCTGGAGACGGAGGTTAATCTCGGCAGAATGAATCATTCACACTCTTATTTGGACATCTGTGTTAACATTTCCCCCCCTCCCTCATAAACTCTGCCTGACTGGTGATGGTTTCATTAGAAGTTTTTGCAGGTGGTTGAAAGTTTGGTGGGACAGGAATATGATGACGCCAACTGGCCTGAATTTCCTTCCATGGTGACTAAGTCAACAGACTTAATCAAAGATGCAAACAACTTTATTCTTAACATTAAAATGATTTTATTTAAAACATTTTATGTATGTATACTACTTTTTATTGTATACATCAATTGCATGATTCAAATATCATGTCCATAGTGCTGTAACCATGGTGATGCTGAACTTGATCATGGCAAAGGAAAGACACTGCAAACAGTGTGCACAAAAACAATTACTTGAAAGCACAGAATGTCAGATCAATGGAAAGTTAATTAATGAAGTGAGCAGAACTGCCAGATGCTCTTGATTCCTATGGAGCACATGTTCTTCATACTGCTGCAAGACACAAAGATAGGCTTCTTTTCATGGTTCTCTATGGCTTGCACTTCTTTTAATATATCGTATTTATTCATTTAAAAAAATATCATAGAAAAAATGAAGCATCTAGACCAGAAGTTAAAAGGAATTGCAGCAAAAAAAAAGATGAAATATGTAGCCTTAAAGGGATATTTCACTCAAAAATGAAAATTGCCCCATGACTTACTCACCCTAAAGCCAACTTATGTGTATACGACTTTCTTCTTTCAGATGAATACAATTGGAATTATATTTAAAAAAAAATGTCCTGGCTCTTCCAATATTTATAATGGCAGTGAATGGGGGCTGAGATTTTGAAGCCCAAAAAAGTGCATCCATCCATCATAAACCATAATCTCTAGCTTGCAATTCTTCTTGTGCGTGCATACACAGAAAAGTGGCGTTCCAGCGGATGACGTAGGATGTAGGCATAGCGCAAGTTCCGGTAAAAATATGCTAGTCTCATGAGAACCAAGTTTTGTTTACAACAAAGGAAAACCACGAGAAGAAGTTAATTGTTTGAGCTATACTTGTACTTGTTGAGTTTTATTAGCCTTAAAGGGGTGGTTGACTGTGTTTTTCTAGGCTTGATTGTGTTTCTGTGGTTAAGTCGAACATGTGTTCATGCATCTTAGGAAATGCATTCATTTTCACATAATTTACCTTTATTCTACACCACTCTGTCCCTTCTCTGATAAACATGCTGATCGTTTCCTGCTTTTATGAAGTCCCTTCCTCAGAAATACACAATGTGCTGAGATTGGTCGGCTGGCCCAGTGTGTTGTGATTCGCTAAACCGCCTCCTTCACCAAACGTCCCGCCACTCACCTCAGCAGCATGTGCATTGTTGTAAACAATGTATTGTAAATGTCTATATTGCTTATCAATTTGAGCCCGATTGAGACGCAGAGGGTGTTAGTCAAGAGGATTGTGCAGAACCTGTGTAAACACACTTCTTAATGGCATGTTTGTTTGTTGTTTTCTCATACTTTTAGATACACTGTTATTTTTGAATGCGACGATATCTCCGTTTGCATTGAAATTCAGCTTCGTATCTTTGCAGATATTGTTTATGCTCAAAGAGCAACATTGCACACTAACTAACGCAAAAAAAATGAAATCACAATCAACCACCTCTTTAAAATGGTGGGTTCGTGTGTATATCCGCGATGCTTCAACATAGCTAAAGTTGCGTTTGTCACTGTTCACCGGCGCGTACGCTACACCTACGTCATACGCTGGAATGCTACTCTCTGCTTGAATTGTCATCAATTTCTCACCCTCATGTTGTTCCAAACCCATGAGACTTTTACTCATCTTTAAAACACAAATAAAGATATTTGTAATTAAACCTGAGCGATTTCCAACTCAGGCTAATTGAGAAACTTACCTGTAGGTAATACAAATATATTACGTTGCTTCTTGCTTGTTTTGTGACAATGAAATGTCCAGTGAAAAGCGTCTTCAATTTTATCCAAAAAAAGACAAATGTGAATCTAATAATGTTTTATATGTTGCTCGTTGTACATATTGTGGCAGTTAAATAAAATGTCCGGTGAGTGGTGTTAAAATATTAATGCTATCATGTTTGAAAACAATGTATCACCTTCACTAAATCTTACCTTAAACCTAACTGATAGTAATAACAAAAACAAGATTAAAAAACCTGATTAATTAATATATATATATTTTTTATAATCAACAATTGACTGCCTGTGATATAACTTGAATGAATATGAATAAAAATGAAAATGAATAAAAGTTGATACAAAATGAGATTATGAGATTAGTTTCTCTTTGTTTTTTTTTTTTAATTCAATGTTATGGTGGAATGGACTTGCAATAGAGGCACAGAATTAACTTGTTGTATCTCTTTTAAGATGTCCAAACGAGTAGGAAGAGGAGAGATGTTCATAAGATTTATGATCTCTGTCACGTTTTTGGAAATATGTGAAATTAGAAGGTTTTCAATAAAGCCTACACCAAAGAAAAGGACACATTAGAGAATAAAGGTGCTATTTTCAAATAGTCCTTTTACAAAGTATTAGCTGCATTAAAGTTGATTAAGGGGTATTGTATTCCATGTATAAAAGAGCCAGAGCCACATTTATTCATTTTTAAAGACCACAAATAAGTTTTGAAAAAAAAAATATATATATATATATATATATATTCTATTTTTGAACAATTTGTGATGAAAACCACCCACATCTGACCAATGAACACTGCTGAAGGTTGAAAAACGACTTGTCACCCAAGTGTCAGACATGAAAGGCGCAGATTTGGACAATCCCATGTATTTGCCATGGCTACCTGATTTTAAAAAGACTGAACTGGCTTGATTAGACGTTGAAGTAATAGATCTGAAGTATCAGCTGGATTAATAAAAGCATATTGTACAAGGCAGTGACCCTCATGGCTAAAATCATTTCTATGTTCTTCCAGGCAGAAAGGGTTTAGACCTCATAATAGTTCTTTAAAGGGCACGTAATTAACAAGGTCTAATATCATTGTCATATTGTTAAGGCTCAAAATTTGCACAGCAAGGAACTTGGGTTTTAAAATAGGCCGCTCAGTGAACATGGGCTCTGATTACAATTATGCGCTACACTTTGCTGATTTGAAATCAATGAGGCCAAATTTCACAGGGGCCCTGTCAAATGGTAGCAACGAGCATCCCAGATCCATTCCCCAATCAAAAGTTTTTGCTCTGTATAATTTCACGCAATCAGATTTCTCCACAGTCATCCAGTGCAATCAGGTAATCAGTGGGGCCCATTAACAAGACAAATGGGGTTTAAAAAGTGGGTGCACTCTGTTTGCAGGAACTTCCTGTGGAGAAGGCCCCCCTGCATCTGCCATCTTTGATACGTTGCTGAATGGCTCCAGAGTCTCTATAATTTGGGTTTAGAAACGGAACTCACGATTTCATGAGATTTCGAACATTTAACATGGTAACAGCAAATGAAGCGATATAGTTAAGGAATGTTTAAATTGGCTGGATATAGATAAAAGTGTTTTCTTTATTAAATTAAAATGGTTTCATTACTGCAGTGCACTATGGGCTTTATAGCAGCATTCGCCATCATAGGAAAAGGCTCTCTATATAATTTTTCCTTTAATTGCTTTCGGCATGAATCTAAAGAAAATTGAAGAAAAGGTGTCTTTCATTTGCCCTTTTAAACTGAGAGGATGATATTTTGGCCTAAACTACCGTTTCTCTCTCTGGACACAAACTGTCATTACCACAAATTTAAATGCCTGTGGAAATAATGAATTGAGACAATGTGAACATAACAAAGACAACAACAAAAAAATGAAAAGGAATATGCTCTAATTTTGGCCCTTAGGGAAACGTGGAGCGATTCTAATTAAGCTCATCCTGAAATGAAACACTCAGGTCACGCCTGTTTCTCATCTCGGTCCCTTAACTGGCGGCTTTTGTTTGAAGCATACAGTTAATAACAATGTCCAACCTCAGAGAGAGGAATTCATGCTCGCAAAGACCCTATGGCCATTAGGAACCTCACATGCTGTATAGATATTATACTGGATGCAGCTTTAACAGCCAGACGGCAGTCAAACAGGGCTGAATTGCAGAAGTCGTCCCTCAAGAAGTCTTGATTAAACATGCGAGGAGAGGTACTGATTCTACCCAAGGTGATTTGAATGCTTAATTAAACATAGACTATACCGAGATAGCTCAATCTAAGAGCTGTCAAGCCTTAAACCAGGATGAATATTGCACACCTCATGCATCATATTTGCAGATAGATCTATCTCGACTGGTAATATCTGATCCACTCACGCTTATCTACACTTTGCCAGACCTCAGATTGTTGAGCTATTTTCATTTTGTTCATTGTGTGCGGGGCGGTAATTGGCCACAGATAAGCGTTCTCCCTCCCTCCAAGGCCGTGCATGAGCATTCCGAAAGCAATCTTCTTGGACACGGGATCTATCCTGGGTCATTTGGCTGACCAGGGATGTCTAAAGATTTTGGATGCCTGGCTACAGATGAGTCCACTCAGCTCTGGCCTGCCACTCCCAGCCAGATGCCCCAATCTTTCAATCAACCATCCCATTTGCTGCCGCAAAGCACCACTGCCCAGCATCGCTTACTGACAGCAATGGCGCGACTATCAACTACTGCTGAAAATATCCTCCACATTAGACCTAATAACTCACATTGTTCTGGAAGAGCGAAAGGAGCGTGTCAGGGTTAAGCATGTTGATGCAAACATTCAAGGATTGTGGTTTTGTCAGGAAGGCTGAATCCAATCCATTAAACATTGAACTGAAAATTAAATAGTGTTGTATTTTTATTCTGGACGTTGATGTATAAATGTAGTTAACCAATCAGAGTAAGGGAATCAGGTTTCCATGGCAACACTAGTTAGGAATAAAAACAGGGAATAATTGTCAATCATTTGTCACCACCAGTCTAAATTGTTTTGATATTAGGTTGGTATCTAATTTGCATTTTTAATTTCTCTGCAGATGATACACTCCCTGGTTAATGAGCAATTAATTGGTGACAAATTCAAATTAATATCAAATATGGAAAATGCCATGGCTTGACAGAGAACAAACAAAACATTTACTGGTTCTTTCCTTTACAGAATATAAAAGATAAAACTCAATTTCAGAGGTCGGCAGAGTGGTTGCACTGACGCAAGCTTTTACTTTTCCAAAACAAAGGCACTAAGTGCAAACGTCATTGTGCTGCATCATTGGGCTACTTTCATTGAGTCATTCAAAGGTAAAAAGCCTGTTGAAGCATTTTTAAGACTTACACATAGCAAATGAGCAGTTTCTGTGGCTTATAGCTCCTTCGAACACCTAATTTTAGTTGCATAATCGCACGGCACAATGAACTGACTAAAATTGTAACAATTACTCTTCAATCATGTGCCATGAATTCAAACTTTTTAAAAGCCTCTCAGTCATACAGTTCTTTCCTTTTGTCCCCTTTTAAAATGTCTCCTAATTTCCATGAGTTCCTTTTCCTGGGTCCAATTGGATAATGGATGTAAATAGGCCTTATACATCTAATATGACTAGGGACTGAAAATAGAGAGTAAGTGCCTTTTTATAAAGGCTTATATTGAGGGAGAGCTTTTGATTGCAGGAAATGGAGATCTTATCTCTTGTGTTTGCCTGGCAAACGCCTGCACACTGTAATCTGGATTATTTAACTAAAAAGCCTATATGTTCCCTTTTAGACAAAATGGGTTAATCTTTGCGTGCATGTGAATTTCCATTATACGCATTCAGACATGTTTTGGCTTGATGTTGCTAGAGTCTGTTCACTTTCTGCCATTGGCACTGATTTATGTAAAAAACAAAATCACTCAGAACATTTATTTTCATATCACCAATCTACCCATCCATCTATCCACCCCACCTATCTATCCATTTATCTATCATAAAATCTCTATTCATACTTTTTTTTTGTAAACAATGATTGAACTAACTTTAATTTAAAATGTGTTTTTATAAACAGTCCTCTAGCAGCTTTATTATACAGTACTATCTGTGCATATATATGTATTGCAGCGCTAGAACGATAATGAACTCTTTTGCTCTATTAAAAACACATTGGCAAAACCCAGACCTGTGAAATCACAAAGTAACGCTGCATAAACACGGTCCTCCTAGATTCTTCCTCTTACTTGACCTCTCAGGTTAATGGCTACATGGAATACATGGCTACATGCTGTTTAGAATTCTTGGTGTGTTACCATTGTTGGAATGGTACCCTAAACGTTTTTAATTCACCCCCATTCATGTGCAGTTTTCTTTTTTTGCATCCGACTGTAGCAATAAGGGTGGCTTTAGAGCAAGTAAACAGTTGATTTTAACACGTTAAAAATATGTTTTACGTCATGTTTTTTTGCAATGTAAAGCTCAAAGAAAAGGTTTAGGCGTTTCTAATGCTATCTCTTGCTTCTGCTTCAGGGCACGTTTCCCCCTCGCAGAGTCTTCCTCAGATCACTCCTCTTGTGTCGACTTTTGGCTGTTTAGGAGACAAAGAAGTCTTGTGCTGCATTTCGTGCTGACAACCTTACTTGCTTCATTTTGAATCGGCTTAGAATTCAGTGACCTTTTCATTTTGGGCTGTTTTTGTACGCATCCATCTCTTGGGATTATCTCTATACAGATTGTTTGTGTGCGAGTGTTTGTACGTACGTGTCAGGAGGGAGGTGGGATAGGAGAATTATTTTAGGCTGTTATCATTCTAATGGTATTGGGGGGGAAGTGCCTTAGTTCAAAACAAGATCGATGTGAATTAACGTCCCCTTGGAGATCTGAGGACAACAACATCACCAAAATCATTGTGTCCTTTTCACATGTTTTCACTCAGAGGGAATGAAAAATGCTCTCCTTTCGAATATGGAAATGAAACACGAGACAGTAGATAATCTCATAAATATGTGTTGCATTTCATGCCCAATTCTCAGGCTTATAGAGAGCGCGAGCGAGAGAGGAGGAGCAGAAAAGGAGTTAGAGAGAGAAGGTCTTTGTTTCAAGCTTGGCTGACAGGAAGTGGTGGCAGAGGGACAGTCAGGGACACTCATCCCCACAAATAAGGAATGCTGGAAGACACGGTATCCCTTTTTGATCAGACCTCGCTGATGGATCGGTTGGAGAAAGGCAAATAGGGATAAGACAGACCCTTGATGACAGCAGACCAATTTTGATGTCATTTTAACTCTCATTGCAGTGTGTCTTGTTTGAGCTGATGTTTTTGAGCAGCATGGGAAAATGACCTTTAACCTGAGTGCAGAATCAGTGAAACCACAAAACAGACAAGCAGAGAAAAAGACAGGGTGGCCCGAAGTAGAATATTCGCACAATTTCTACAAGATACGACTGATCGACTCAGAGGCTGGTTTTGCTGGTGCTTTAACAAGATAAAGCTTTCATTAAGACCGCAGTGCAGGGCAGAGGCGACTGTCTTGTTGCCGTGGTCGAAGAGTGAGTTTCCTTGTTTGTCTGCAGTCGTGGCTGTGATTAATGCTCCTGCTGTCCACTTTAAGCAGGGCCTTCGAGAAAAACACTGAGAGAAACGGAGTGGGAAAAAGAGAGAGAAAAGGAAGAATTTATGTTCCTGTCAAATTTCCTTTCTCCTCCCGTTTCCGAAAACAGCGAGGTTCTGAAACAAGACGACAGCTTTCTCTCTGCTTTGCGCAAGAATAAAGAAGAAGGACACTGGGTTTTCAATGGAAAATGATTAATTCCAAAACGCCAAACCATGTGCAAAGTGTTGCATTAGTGCAGCGTCCGGTTCCATATTGAATGTAACCCTAAACTCAAAGGCCCCGAGCCCTCCTCTGTGTTTATAATGCATTAGTGGAACAAACTCTTCACTGTACTCTATTTACAAATCCCAGCAGGTCACAGATTAGTTGCAGATGTGGCTATGAAACGGCTCCGACCAAATTCATACCACAGAAATAAATGTTATGTTGGTCTAAAGTCTTTTTTATCATATTTTTGTTTGAACTAATTTTGATGGGGTGCAGGAAATAAGAGAATCCAGCTCACTGTTTGGAACAAGAGGTGTGGTACGACATTTATATTCCCCAGATTAGCTCTGCACTCATCTACATGTAAAACAAAGGTTATTAACTTGCTAGGCTAAAAGCTTTAACAAACATTTATTTATCTTGTGAGAGCAGATTCAGTAATTTGTCTTTGAATGCGACAATTATTGCTTTTTACTTTGGCTCACAGCAACACTCGCTCACAGTCTCTCTTCATTTAACTGATTTGGATGAGCACTCAAGCACTCTTAGACAGAGCAACCTGAATTGATTTTCTCAACTAACACCTTGTAGCGAGGGAGATGTTTCAACAAACAAATGTACTGCTCTTGTCAGAGTCACATCCTTGCAAACACATCTTAATTTGCAATGATGTAAGAACAACAGCCCTGCTTACAAATGTAAGCACAGTGGAAGTGGAATAGCTAAACAAGAGCTAAAATCTGACAGTCTATATACAGGACTGGACTCTGGTGTGCGTTTTATTGTCACTCTGTCCCCTCCAGCCTCTTACACATGATCAGAGAGACAAGTGGCCT
This sequence comes from Gymnocypris eckloni scoliostomus, assembly GCA_027564155.1. Classification (NCBI taxonomy): domain Eukaryota; kingdom Metazoa; phylum Chordata; class Actinopteri; order Cypriniformes; family Cyprinidae; genus Gymnocypris; species Gymnocypris eckloni. The sequence goes on along the minus strand of CM050419.1, from coordinate 19,173,126 downwards.
ACCGTTGGCAGGTTAATGGACAAAGGAGACAGTGTCTGGGGTGCAGGAAGACCTTCTGCCGAGCTATCAGCCTGCCCATTGTTGGGCTCTCAGGTGCATTAGGATCATCGTAGCCCTCACTTTGTGTGAGAGGAGAGAACAGTAAATGCATTTAACTTCCAACAGAACACTGAACATGTCAGTCAAGCACCCCCTGGAATGCCACTTACTTCCTGCTCCCCTTTCCAGACAAATAAATAAACTATGGCTATGCCCGAAACCTAAAAAATGCTTCTCAGGTGGTATACGGAGGATTGGAAGGCACTAAAACACAATCCGATTCCTACATCCATGTTAAAGGGGTCATGACATGAGAAACCAAATGTCCCTTTATCTTTTGACAATAGAAGAGGTCATTGTATGCTTAAAGGGGTCATATGATGTTTTTTTAAACAGCATTATTTTGTGTATTTGGTGTAACAGAATATGTTGACATGCTTTAGTGTTCAAAAACACATTATCTTTCAAATACTGTACATTATTGTAGGTCCTCTATGCCCCGCCGCTCTCAAACGCTTAATTTTCTAGTCCCTCCTTCCGACAAGCACAGTCTACTCTGATTGGCCAACAGGCACAGCTCATTGAGATTGGCCGAACACCGCAAGCACTCATTGGAATTGTAACACACCTTGCCATAATCGCGAGCTTCAGCTTTCCAAATTAAAGTAAAGACAGTTAATAATGTCCTTAGTTGTATCATCAGTTCAAGCCCGAGAGGGGAACAGAGTCACGTAACAGACACAGTGATGAAGCTTGTGTATTTGCAAACAAGCCGCAATTAAGACAATTTCTGACGGGCTGTACACTCCGCTGTGATGTGACCCTCTCTCTCTCTCTCTCTCTCTCTCTCTCTCTCTCTCTCTCTCTCTCTCTCTCTCTGCGATTAAGCCGCGATTAGGATAGCTGACTCCACTGTGACCCTGTCTCTCTCTCTCTTACACGCGCGCAAGCACACACACACACACACACACAGACACACACACATGCACACGACGTGCAAAACTCCGCATTTGAACAGTCAATAGCAAATAGTTAAACTAATAACAAAACATACAGTCGCTGATTTGGAAGCGCCAGATCGTCATAGCAAAGTCAGAATTTCCTCCTCTCCTAGGTTCATGAAACTGTCATCCATAAAATGCGTTGCTGTTCTGTTGTAAGTAATCTTAATGATTCCTAAATGCATCTACTTTCGGAAAGGCCAAATAAAGTGCTTTTGCTTTCGCCTAGAAACACACAGCTTCTCTCTGACACGGCTGCATCAACACTACTGCGGTTACTGAAACCACGCCTTACGCGAGTATATGCATTCCCTGTCAGAATGTCTGTTTTTGTTTTGGTCTGTGTGATTCCGCCCACTTACAATTTACCCAATAATATTTAGATAGCCTGGGATGCCAGATTGCAGAAAACACAGCATACTGCCGCCATGGAAGAGAGCAAATTAACTGGGTCAGAGACTGCAGATTCTACATTTACATTTAACAGATGCTTTTATCCAAAGCGACTTACAGTGCATTCAGTCTATACATTTTTCATCAGTATGTGTGTTCCCTGGGAATTGAACCCACAACCTTTTGCACTGCTAACGCAATGCTCTACCACTGAGCCACAGGAACGGGAACAGATTCTACTCAACGTTAAAAGCCTCAGCATTCATCTATGACCACAGGCATATTAAAACATGGATAAATCAACTCATCAGTTTACAGTGTAAGGTTTGTCGCCTTCCACTGACAGTCTTGCACATCCTCAATCTGACAACTCGCGTGAGCAGAAGAAACAAGATTTTGAATTTAGACTGCAGTACCCATTTCAACCACTGGCTGCCATTATTACATATTGCACCTTTAATAAATTGCCATTTACGCAATTATGGAGTCACAATGCAGTCACATGCATTTATGACTACTTTCTTATGTGTTTTACACCTCTATATTCTGTATACTGTCACACTTGTGATTGGATCACCTGAGCTAGATCTTAATACCAGATGTAAAAACGAGGTCTATGCATGATATTTAGGAACTTTTTATCAACTACTGGTGTGTTACATTAACAAAGCTATGTTGTTCTCTCAAGATAAAACTTTTCTGGTATTTATGCAACAGCCTGACTGAGTATTTCAACATTGCAACAGTCAAAGGCCAAGACTCAAGTAAACCTGAGAGGGAAGTTTGGCTGGAAGTGCGCTGAGCCCTAATCCCACACTGACCCAACCTTTACCTCCTCATCATCTTCCTCCAGGGACCCAAACTCAGACCTGCATTCCTCTCTCTAATGCTCTACTTAATCAGTCGTGTGCAAAATATGACAAGTACGGTATACTGGATTCAGCCCAACACTGATGTAAGTGCATCTGTACATGACTGTACGTCATGATCTGTCAGACCCATGCTAAAGGGAGAGGTTTACACTAATGCGTGATTTACAATGACTTCACTGTCCAGTTTCAGATGGTAGACAAGCATGATCCTCAGACAGAGCTCGGGGGAAATGTCAGCCCACGCTGCTAAATACAAAGTCACATTTGAGTGTGGCCAGTCGACAGCCCCTTGTGGTTTGTATCCACATCCTGAAGTGGAGACAGTGATTTACACAGTGTGTCTATCAGTCGTTTGAGAGCGGCGGTTAGTCGGTGGTGTGCTGACGACAGGCATGCTGTGTGCAACATTACGTTATAAATAGATCTTTAAAGTGAAGTGGCCACGCTGGAGCTCATACATATCTGTCGCTTGTTAAACGGCCACAAAATGACCTGCCACCAAAATGGAAATATGCTCCACTTTACCAAACCGTAAGGTCAAGTTATAGCCTTGTTTTCAAAAATCTGAAAGTGATTTTGAGGTGTACTACAGATACTCTCTTCCAGCCATAATGCATTATGTTTTTGAGCACCTTAGATTTGTAGAAGATTTATCTTTACGGATTTGGCCATTTGCCTCCGCATCAAATTCCTGCTGTCAAAGAGGGTAGGACAATGCTTGGAAATAAAATGCAGAGGCATAAATAAGGCTCCAAATTTATATCCTCTGCTTCTAAAAAGCAGTCTGGGTTTATGGTGTGATCAGGATACTGGTGCAAAAGTCTCCTTCAACTCTCATCTTTGCAAACTTTTCTTTTTCTCCGTTTGGAAGACAAATCACCCAACTGGCCGGTCAGATTTCACAGTGCTTTTCAAAAGGCTCTGAAGCTGCTCCTCGGAAAGAAAGCAGCTTTGATTTAAGACACCTGTCTGCACTCCAAGCTGTTCTGATTTGGTCGCTTTTCAGATTTCAGTGAATGAAACACAGGGTTTGATGTCTCCACCCCACCCTAATTGTTCCTGCTGCTAACATTAGTTATATTATCTTACCGGTCAAGGCAGTTTGCAGTTACAGAATACAGGGGGTGGCCCACTGAATGAACCTGACACCCAGAAGCATTGTCGCTCAGGGCAAGTCACACCTCTTTATTGTACGGGAAAGATGGGAAGAGGTTGAAGGCATCTCAGCTTTCTCCAGCTGGAGGATCCCTGAAGGCCCTTGAGACGTAAGCACAATGACACCAGAGATGTGACTCATAAACTCTTAATGCAGTCGTCCAGGCTGAGTGTGAGTGAGTGATCACCTGGAGTGTTTACAAATGTGTGAGAGCAAAAGTTCAAGGGTCATATGGATATCACTGTTGAAAACAGCTAAAAGCATCAGGCCCAGTAACTTATAGGTACATTTTCAGTTCAACCTCCAAAAATTATTTTGTATTTCATCATTGATTATTAAGTAACAGATATTGTAAGTAAAAAAAAAAAAGGTTGTCTAAAACGTTGTGGCAGAAATCACCTATTCACATACATAAATGTGGCCATTTTCACCTTCTTACAGAACAAATATATAGTTTTGGTCAGTTGCATTCTGTTTCTTGGTTTATTTAATATCCATCCACACTCATAAATAAATAAATACAATACAATACACAAACATAATATATATATATATATATATTATGCATTATTTATTTATTTTTCCTTCAGATTTTCTTCACAGTTTGAAAACCAGACGAGAAAGAGGGTTCTATACTGTATATATACATATATATATATATATATATATACACAATATATTGCTTTTCACAGTGTATATATATATATATATATATATATATACTGTATATATTATACACATTGTTTTAGAATTGTTTTGTTTTATATATATATATAAACTAAAAACATGTTTAAAGCACTCATTTTTTAACATATTGCTTTCTAATATTTACTTAAAAGCGCCTCTAAACTTAAAAAAGCACTATTAATGGTATAAAACAAAGTCCCATTTATCCTGTTTTATTTATTTTTATTTTTTCATATTTTTGGGAAACCTTGGCATAACAAATCCCTGACCTAATGCACCACACTTTACATTTCACTACTGATTATATCCTGTATAATTGAGTATGTGACGAATAAAAGAACCTTGAACATGATTTAGGACTGTCAAAAAAATAATAAATAACCTAGCTTCATAACCCCTGATTACAGCCTTTTTTTTTACCTTGGAACATTTGTCTCAGTTCCATTTCATATTTTTTTGTATTTTTAATGAACAACTAATATGGAAACCATGGCAAGCATGTGTATATTCCAAGCTAAACTTGCATGGCGAGGCTCTTTTCTGCTCAGCAGTCCTATTTTATATATTTGACTTTTCTGACATAGGTCAAGTCTTTGAAAAGAGAGAAACTAAAGCGGGTTAATTTAACTTGGCAACAGGTTAAATCAAGCTATTCAATAACAGCCAACTTCACGTTGGTGAGCAGGGCCAGCCAGCAGTGTCATGGAATGTTTTTAAGTGGCCAGCTTTGATGTCTGGTGTGCGGGAGAGACTGCGCCCTCTATGTGTCCTAACATTTGTGCTTCTAACTCCCTTGCTCCGAGGCCTCTGTGATAGTCATCGTATGAAAGGGAGAGCGATAAATACAAAGAGAAAGGAATAGAGAGCGAGCGAGAAGGAAAGAGAAAGGACTGTAGACCATTGTAATTAGTTGCACCTGTTTCCTTTAACGCAGCTCCGGTTTCTCTGTACAAACGCATGTAGATTAGGCATCAAAGTGCTTCTCTTCAATGCCTCCTTTGTTGGTAGTTGTCAGGGAAGCAGCCTCCAGAAATGTGTGACCCGAGCAAAGCTCTGGAACTCAAGCACAGAGAACCCGCAGCCATGTGTCCTCTCCACAGCAGGAGAGCGAGCTTCTGCTGGGTCACCGTTAGACTTCGCTCACTTCTGTAATGACATGTGGATACAATCCTGCTTTGTTGAGGATCCGAGTGAGTGATATTTTAATAAGTTGTCCTGCGGCCCTGAACTTACTAGCAGTTACTTTCTGGTAAAAAAGGTCAATAAAAGCTATCACGGCATTTTATTTCATGGGACGGTATGGTATATTTGCCTCACATGGAATATTCGTGCCACACAAGGCAAATTGCTGTATTTGCACAATAATATATGTATCTGTTCATCTATTTTTCTCTTTAATTGCTCTATTTGCGAGTGAGTTCTAATGTCTTTGGAGCTTGCAGAAAGAATATGCCATTGCCAGCAATTACTGCAGCATACTGTATTGCTGTGCGTTTGATAAATAAACATTGGATGCGTCCCAATTCATATACGATCCATCTTCTATTATGCAAGATTATAATTAGTGGGCCTCCAATTATAGCATGTTGAAAATGGTACTCTAAATATGTCCAAATGGTATACTAATGGTATTTCAGTGCATCATGCTTTTTCAACTAGAAGTGCAGATTGTGATGCTTCCATTTTAACATTTTTAGTTGCATAATAGTGGCAGATATGCAAGGCAAAAGAAAGCAATTAAATGCAATTTTCAGAACACACACACACACACACACACACACACATATATATAAAATCAAAGTAACAGTATCTTTTAGTATGTGGTGTGGTATATGATTAAATCATTTGATCTACTTCAACAAAAAAATGTTTAATTGCTCATTTTGCCTTACAAATGATAAACAAACAAACAAACAAGCAACTGAATAAATAAATAAATAAAACAGAAGACAAAGCAATTAAAAAAGACATGAATATAGCTATTTATAAATACTGCTAACTCTAAACCCAATATAATATTACGTATTTCAGTAATACGGGACATCAAGTATGCACATAGAATTAAAAAAATACTATTCCCTCAACAAACACGTGAGATGTTTCGCTTTAGAAATCTTGCAGATTCAACAAGGACACAGTGACATCTAGCGGATGATGAACGAAAGTACTAGAGAAGCTCATTATTCATCTTCCAAGGAAGAAATTTCATACTTTCATCTTACAAAAGAAAGAGTGTGAGGAAATAGAGGATTTAGAGATTCAGATTTTGTCTTAATGAATATTCAGTCTATGTGGTTAAAAAAGTACTTGGCTTATCGTGCAAGTTTAATCAGCATGATTAGGTCTAATTTCTCCCCACTAGTTTTCATTGATGAAGAGAAGCCATAATTTGCATGGGTCATAGTTTAGTTGATGGCTGATTGTGTTCTAACTCACACACAGTGTGAACAGATCAACCTATTGTTCTTAAGTAACAAATATGTGCTCAACATAAAGTACACACTCTTAATTTAGTAATTTCACATGAAACCATTTGCTAACTACCAAAAACCATGGGAAATAATCTTCCTTTCGACGGGGATTTGAAATTGTCTGTTACCTTGTGATGGTCATCATTCCTTATATTGCAGTGCGAAGCATTCAAATATTTTGTGGCAGCTGAAGTATGAGGTTTTTGTGGTTATGAATAGGAGCAAAGGGGAATAATGTGTGTGATTCAAAGCAGCTAAATGAAATGATGCAAAAGAGGGCTCAGGGCTACTGAAACTAATTTGCATGAAGGTTATTTACCTCTAACCGAGGCAGACTGGGGAAAAGTACTGTGCGTCCAGCAGAGATTGTAATGACCGGCGGCGAGTAAAATAGTGAGTGTTTGTCTGTTCTACATTTCTGCTTTTTCTTCCTATCACACAGCTACACAGGTCATATACTCACTTCACGTGTTAGGATCCCTTCATGAATGCAATGAATTATGTTTGAAAGAACAAAGGGTCTCTCTGTACTTGTGCGGTAGGCCTGTTCCATTTGACTCAAACGCGTTCATCTTTGAAATAATCACTTTACCACCATCCAGCCTGAATGTTTTAGGCACGGTTAACTGTGTCCAACTGCTGCTGGAACACATATGTGGTGATTGTTTTCAAGTTATTTTCTACACTAGCTATTTTTCGTCAGCAGCTAACTAGCTCATTAAAAATCATAATATATCAATATTAGACATATATTACACGTTTATGTCAGTGGCTAGTCTGGAAACTTTTACCTTTTGTATAACACCTTTTTTAACCTTTTGATATCATCATCCTCCATCATAGCATGCTTGCTCCAATGTTAAGCCTAGATTAGGGTGGCCATACGCAGTGGCTGCTCATGGGTTTTAAAATAGGGGCACACTGATTTGTCTCTGGATCCTTGCCCATTAATATTATTAATGTATTTGCTTAACCATTTAAAATGGATTTTTGGTTGCTTTTAGTCAGAAAATGTAAAGAAAAGGACTCATACAGCAATAAAATATAATTTAACTTCCCACTTGAAGCAAACATCCATCCCTTCTTAAAATTCTGTGTTAAAAGAGAGCTGCCTGTTGTGCCATTAACTGCTGTAGCCTACATCCAGTGTTCTCCCTTTATTTTTAATTTGTATATGCACTGTTTGAATGACAGCTTGGTAAATCTTTAATAATGAAGTATGTTTATAAATATATATAATTATATTGATCAATCAAAATGTGCAGCTCATATAGTTTGTTATGTCTATTAAACAAGTGTAAAGTCAGCACCAGCTATTCATTGTTAAACATGTATAGTGAGGGATCCAAATGGCATCTGTTTTGTAGACCCTTAAGAACAGAAAAGGAGATAAGAAAACAAAAGAAAAAGCCCAATAGCCCACCATTTAAAACATGCTGACAGCTGAGCAAGATCTGATGCAGGCCTTCAACCTGTGACCATACAGCTCTGCAGAGGTACACTGACAGCTCTGACAACAATAAGGAGTCACAAAAGAAGAGAGAGCAGAGAGGTAAATAATTTACTCCATTATCTGCACTGCAAAGCTCATCAGTAAACCTGAACAATAGGCATGATTGAATTGCTGATTGCATCTCTCTTTGCCTGCTAGGTCCTTTACCTCCCTGAGTTCTGCTTTAAAGAGAAAGAGAAAAAATATTTTCCAATGTCATACAGCCATAATATACAGGTACCAATCTAATTAGGAGTCAAAGGTCACATCCAGCGTCAGACTTCAGGCTGTTTCTGCAGTAGGTTAATGGAAGGATTTTTCTGAAGGACTTTATGAGTATTATTTCCATGTATTAGTAGAAATGACCAATAAACTAAAAAGCAATTGGATAAAAAAAAAATTGTAAGACCAAAGCCTTAATCACAGACATCAAACCAATGACCCATCATGATGTTTGTATTAAAATGTCTCTATGCAGTTTTCTTAAATTTATTTCCTATAGTGAGCAATCAGATTTTTCCAGTACCTGTGTAATTTGCCTCGAATAGTAAATTTAAACCACATCCTACATATTTAGCTTTCCTGAATTACCTTTCCACATCATGCGAACAACTCCCTTAAATACTATTTTAGCTTGCATAGTCAAGGAAGCCTAAATGGCCAAAGATCGTAAATAATGTACTAGTTTCCTTGATTCTTCGTTGACTTTGAACTTTTTATCCCCCCACCTTCCAATTTAAATCACCATGTTTCCATCTGATGAAGGCGTTTTCATAGCAAGCATAATAAATCCCTTTAGCCAAGTGCTCAGAGGTCCTGCCTTCTGTCCTGGAGAGTAGGGGGTCAGTGTCTCTACTCCTCTCTGCTCTGTTTGTTTTATGGAACACCAATTTCAAAACACTGTGGCCAGATTTGCTCCACAGCTCAGCGAACTCCTCTGATCTACCCAGAAAGAAAAAAAAAACATTTTGTCAGAAGTCCAGAGGGTTATGGTTGTCAAACCCAGCCAGCCTTCATTAGTTGAATGAGGTCATTATTTTGACTCTGATTTAGAGGTTATTTCAGCACAGAGACTCACAGTACTCGTCTAATGGTGGTGAGCTTTACTTTTTGACCTTAAGCAGGCCTGAATCATATCCTTCAAATATAAAGAGTGGACTCGTTCTTCCTATTATTAAAAATACAGCCAATCATGTCACACCCATCTCCCTGTAATTTTACAAATAGGGAAGTTAAATACACCAGTTAGTGTATTTAGACCTGTAAATCGCTAATTTAGCTAAAAGCTTCTTGAAGACATCATGACAAAAATGTCTTCTTAGAAACGCTAAACTTATTCTCTGGAAAGGCTGCATCACTAGCCCACCATTTGCACACAGTGACTTAAAACTTAGTGTCATTTATGCAAGAGAACAGAGAGAAGGGCACAAATTGGGTCTAAAGTAAAGAGCTTTATTTATAGCTACCACCTAAGCTGAAAGGCAGTGTAGCTCTAATGGAGCAATCTGTATTCTTAATGGTAATGCCCCATTCGTTTGGTCCATTTGGCTCAGTACAGGTGCATTAATGGGGCTTGTTGAACAGTTCCAGCTGAGCTGATTCGAGGAGAAGGACGGATGAGTGAACACAATACTCCCTCTGGTGGAAGAAGATTTTTATTTTTAATTTTAAGAAAAGGACTCATATAGCAATAAAATATAAATGCAGATATAAAAATATCTAATATATACTGCATTTAATACAAGACAGTATATATTAGATCAAAAGTAAAAGCAAGCAAGCAAGAAAGAACATTTTCTTCATAATTCATTTAATTATGACAGTATGTTTTCAGGGCTTAAAGTTTATTTAAATGCAGTATCACAATTTCAATATCACACAAATCTGGGTTATTTTATTATTGTATTTTCCATTTTCATATTGGTAAATATGGCAATTATGATAAGATTTTAAACATTCTTTGAAGCAACTGAACTGTTTAATTGAAGTGTTTATAAATTGCATGGTGTCAAGTTAAATTGATATATTTTAACATAGTTTTGGCTGTAATTATACCTTAGGAATGTTTAATAGTGCTTAATTATTTTCCCTTAAATAATTATTTTTGGAATATTGTGATAATGTTATGACGAAGTACGGTGCCTGGGAAAGGACATGTTTTGTTCACTTAGTTTTGTCATGGACAACATTTTAACTTGTGGGTATGCCATATATAGCTACGTCTACAGTATCTCACAGAAGTGAGTACACCCCTCACATTTTTGTAAATATTTTATTAAAGCTTTTCATATGACAACACTGAAGAAATTACACTTTGCTACAATGTAATGTAGTGAGTGTACAGCTTGTATAACAGTGTAAATTTGCTGTCCCCTCAAAATAATTCAACACACAGCCATTAATGTCTAAACCACTGGCCACAAAAGTGAGTACACCCCTAAGTGAAAATGTCCAAATTGGGCCCAAAGTGCCAATATTTTGTGTGGCCACCATTATTTGCCAGCACTGCCTTAACCCTCTTGGGCAAGGAGTTCACCAGAGCTTCACAGGTTGCCACTGGATTCCTCTTCCACTCCTCCATGACGACATCACGGAGCTGGTGGATGTTAGAAACCTGCACTCCTCCACCTTCCGTTTGAAGATGCCCCACAGATGGTCAATGGGGTTTAGGTCTGGAGTCATGCTTGGCCAGTCCATCGCCTTTACCCTCAGCTTTTTTTAGAAAGGCAGTGGTCGTTATCATGTTGGAATACTGCCCTGCAGCCCAGTCTCCAAAGGGAGGGGATCATGCTCTGCTTCAGTATGTCACAATATATGTTGGCATTCATGGTTCCCTCAATGAACTGTGGCTTCTCAGTGCCGGCAGAACTCATGGAGCCCCAGAACATGACACTCCCACCACCATGCTTGACTGTAGGCAAGATACACTTGTCTTTGTACTCCTCACCTGGTTGCCGCCACACATGCTTGACATCATCTGAACCAAATAGATTTATCTTGGTCTCATCAGACCACAGGACATGGTTCCAGTAATCCATGTCCTTAGTCTGCTTGTCTTCAGCAAACAGTTTGCGGGCTTTCTTGTGCATCATCTTTAGACGAGGCTTCCTTCTGGGACGACAGCCATGCAGACCAATTTGATGCAGTGTGCCCCTCAGTCTGAGTACTGACAGGCTGGCCCCCCACCCCTTCAGCCTTTGCAGCAATGCTGGCAGCTCATACGTCTATTTCCCAAACAAAACATCTGGATATGACACTGAGCACATGCACTCAACTTCTTTGGTTGACCATGGCGAGGCCTGTTCTGAGTGTAACCTGTCCTGTTAAACCGCTGTATGGTCTTGGCCACCGCGCTGCATATTGCCTATGCCATCTTTATGTAGAGCAACATTTCTTTTTTTTAGATACTCAGAGAGTTCTTTGCCACGAAGTGCCATGTTGAACTTCCAGTGACCAGTATGAGAGAGTGAGAGCGATAACACCAAATTTAACACACCTGTTCCCCATTCACACCTGAGACCTTGTAATACTAATGAGTCACATGACACCGGGGAGAGAAAATGGGCTAATTGGGCCTGATTTGGACATTTTCACTTGGGGGTGTACTCACTTTTTTGGCCAGCAGTTTACACATTAATGGCTTTGTGTTGAGTTATTTTGAGCGGACACCAAATTGTAGCAAAATGTAATTTATTCAGTGTTGTCACATGAAAAGATATAATCAAATATTTACAAAAATATGAGGGGTGTACTCCTTTCTGTGAGATACTGTATGTCTTGAAGCCGCACAGTCTTTGTCATTTTTAATTCAAAATAAATTAAGCAGAATGGTATCAGGGTTGATGCATAATCTGAACACATAATGACAGTGTTTGTCAAAACCTATAGAACAATATAAAAACAAGGACAAAATTATAATATAATGTAATGTAATATATGTTACGCTTTATTTTGATAGTCCAATTTAGACATTCTACTGATTATAAGTAATTTTGCATACATAGTTATAAGACTGTCTAAAGTGGACTACCTAAGTAAAGTTTCTTATAAACACACACAGAAATAAATCCAATATGTTATCTTCCTTCATATATAGTTGTTTGCTAACACAGCAAAGGCAAGTTAAAACTGACTGTGAACAGGCCAAAGAAACCATGAAGAAAGAATAAGATTTACCTGTAAATAGTACCGTTAAAGTTTTTGATTTTACTTTAATAACATTTATTTATTTTGATCTAGGGGACACAAAGGCCATTTAAATACTTAGAAAGACCCATCTGGTCACATTTAAAAACATGCAAAAATTTTAAGCTCCCTGTTATATCTCCAGTGCGTGATAATTTACCCCACAGTGATCCTTCAAGAGATACTGTCATTAAACTTAAAAGTATTCTAAACAATCAATAACTCGTGTTTCATACTAGGATACTCACTGACATGGAAACAAACAAATGATAGCAACGCTACATCAACAGAACTTCAGTGCTCCTAATTAACCTTCTCCCTTGCAAATCAATACATGGTACAGGCTCTTTTAGATTGAGGAGTAATTATCAGCTTGTATGCATCTGCCTAATGAAACAAGGCTTTGCTATGCCTGCAGCAAAAAAAAAGAAAAAAAAAGTTAATGGAGTTCTCTTTTGTGAAGCAGACGTTCTCTCATGGTCATGTGACGTGTCTGGTTTTGGCCTGTATAATGTCTGTCTGTCTGTGGAGATGAACGCAGGTGTTTTGTTGTCCACTGATTACATTGAACGCTCTCTCTCGTCCCACTTTTACTCCGTACCACTTCAGAATTAGATTTAATTTTTCCAAGTCACCAAGATAGCCTCCCCTTGCTTAATGGTGAAACTAAAACTGAGACCAAACAACTGATAAGAAATGACCCTTACTAAAAAACAATATGACCAAAAACACTCTTGCCGAGAAATATATGACCAAAAACACTCTTGCCGAGAAATATAGACCAAAAATACTCTTGTCAATAAGTTTTTAGTAATCTTGTAGCATTTGATTAGCTCATTTAGGAGTGTTTGATTAGGATTGGAGTTCAAATCTGCAGGATAGTGACCTTCCAAGGTTGTACACCCCTGCTGTAATGAATTTTCTGTCATGTGACTTATTTCTGAGTGAAATAAATTATTTGACAAGAAAATATTATGTAGGGCGGGGCTTGATAATGGAAGATGAATAAAAACTGCGTAGTAACCATTTGGGATCAGATTAGTTGGGTTTCTTTGTTCAAAAGGGATGCATTAAATGGATCACAAGTAAAAGTAAAGACGTGTGATAATATTACTGATCTTTGTATTAATGAACAAATGCAGTCTTGGTGAGCACAGTACTATATGCTTTTGTACTATATATGATCAATTCTTATGATCACTGATAAATTATTAAGTGAAACATTTACATATTTAATTGATGTCTTAATATAACAAGTCAACTTTGACCATCCTAAAAACTCTCCTCTCAAAATGTAAACACCCTTTAAGCATATCCCCAAAGCCCAGTTTGAAGAAAAACTAAGCATACTGAAAAAACATGGTCTCACAGACAGTAAAGTTTATTTGAAATGCTTTGAGACAATTTATACAAAAAAAGGGCAGCTGGCAGTTTACAAAAAAAACGATTTAATTCACAGACTTGTTTAACCCTTATGTGCTGTTGGGGAAGTTTTCGTCCACTAAGGGGTGCTGTTGAGTGTTAATTTGGCCACAACTTTTTTTGTGTTTCAGCAAATGGAATGATTTTTGGTGACAAATCTTATTTTAACACATATTTTAGGAAAATGCTTTGAAATTTTTCAAAACTCAACGATGCACCGTGGACAAATTCACTACCCTTTCGTTATGTTCGGGATGAAAACAGCCACTAAATTAGACTGCTATAAAAATGTATCGGATAAATATTTTTTGCATTTTTTTGCAGAAATCTATTAATCAACCTCAGTACTGTTCAAAACTACTAAAATTAAAAAAATCCAGGATTTTTACTCTTTAATTGCCAAGTTCATAAGTGATGTCACTGATTTTGAGAAAAAAACACAAAATTACTTATTTTCAATATAAAAGTGATTGTGGACTGGAATTTTTTACTTTTATCACAGTCTTGGGCATGTCCAAGATTAGGAAAAACATTGGCTTTGATGCATTTTTAGTTTTTGAGCAGGATCAGATTTACATTTTTTCTCCCTCATTTACTGTTCGTGGCTGTTTTTGCCCCATTGACTTCCATTATAACGACATTTTTTGATTGCAAAGCCATGACACCATATAATCATGCATTTTTGATTGTTGGTGGTTTTCCCTGTTGGGAAGAGGTCAAATTTGTAATTTTTACAGTTGATCACCAGGTAGCACCATTAACCCTTTAGATAGGCCTGTGCAAACAAAAGCTTAGTTTCTGGCTTGTATGTGGAGTTATATGGAGTATAACAGCATATTATAGTATGTGTGTGTGTGAGTGTGTGTGTGTTTGTGTGTGAGAGAGTGACCTTTGTGCACTTACCTTGATGCGTCTGAGAAAATCTAAATATGCACCTCAGCTCTCAGAACTACATGGAGTAAACAAAAACAAAGTAAGTGTATTTATGCACCTGCTGCCTTTTGATGGTGAGAAGTGCAGACTAAATAAAAACAAGATAAGTGGATTTAAACCCTTGCATACCATCCTGCTGGTCATTTGATGGTGAGAAGAGCAGCAAGCAACATGAGAAAGCACTTGACTTGTACCAAAGTTTTAGAAATTATTATGCAGCCTGACTCCTCCAGCGAGCTGCAGTATGTATTGTCACAAACCACAGATTACAACCGCTGCAAGGGAAGTGTCGAAAATCTACACAAGGTATGTGCCATTACTGCACTGGTGAGAGAGATTCAGGCTCCTGCAGCTGTCCCTCCAGACACAAATCCACAGACACCAGCAGGCACCAGCAGCTCAGGAGTGAAAAGGGGAACATGCAAGTGGTGCAGAGGACAAAAAAAAAAGAACACTCAGCTCTTGCATCTGTTGTGGTGGACACACTTGCAAAGAGCACCAAGTGATATGCTGCAAGTCCTGCTGGAAAGACTGAACATACACACACACACACACACACTCACACACACAATTCTCACACTAAATACTTAGAATAATTGTTTAGTTCTCCATCCATCCTCAACTCTTGCACCATTGTTCAGTTTATTTGAAGTTGTTGTTGCATTTTGGTTCATAATAAATTATGTTCATAAATCTAATGCAGAGTAGATTGTTTACAGAAAAAATTGAAAATGTATCACTGAAGGATTTTAAGGTTTTAAACTGGCTTTATACATGGCTCTTTACATCAAGAAAAGACAAGCATTTCACACATAGGCCATCTATACTTCTCACCATCAAAAGGCAGCAGGTGCATAAATACACTTACTTTGTTTTTGTTTACTCCATGTAGTTCTGAGAGCTGAGGTGCATATTTAGATTTTCTCAGACGCATCAAGGTAAGTGCACAAAGGTCACTCTCTCTCTCTCTCACACACAAACACACACACTCACACACACACATACTATAATATGCTGTTATACTCCATATAACTCCATATACAAGCCAGAAACTAAGCTTTTGTTTGCACAGGCCTATCTAAAGGGTTAATGGTGCTACCTGGTGATCAACTGTAAAAATTACAAATTTGACCTCTTCCCAACAGGGAAAACCACCAACAATCAAAAATGCATGATTATATGGTGTCATGGCTTTGCAATCAAAAAATGTCGTTATAATGGAAGTCAATGGGGCAAAAACAGCCACGAACAGTAAATGAGGGAGAAAAAATGTAAATCTGATGCTGCTCAAAAACTAACAATGCATCAAAGCCAATGTTTTTCCTAATCTTGGACATGCCCAAGACTGTGATAAAGTAAAAAATTCCAGTCCACAATCACTTTTTATATTGAAAATAAGTAATTTTGTGTGTTTTTCCAAAATCAGTGACATCACTTATGAACTTGGCAATTAAAGAGTAAAATCCTGGATTTTTAAAAAATGTTTTAGTTTTGATCAGGACTGAGGTTGATTAACAGATTTATGCAAAAAAAATGGTAAAAAAATATTTATCAGATAAATTTTTACAGCAGTTAATTTAGTGGCTGTTTTCATCCCGAACATAACGAAAGGGTAGTGAATTTGAACAATGCACAAGGGTTAAATGATCTGAACAGCTGCTGAAATCAGGGTGGAGTGAATGATTCATGAAGGCACTATTGAGTGTACAACTAATGTTGGTTTGAGCCTCTTTCTTTCTTTCTTTCTTTTTGCTCTTCTGGTAAAATGCAATATTACAACTTCTGTGAGGGTAGTAGTCTGTTGAGGCCAAGATACCTTCAGCCAATACAGCGCTACAAGATGATACTTGCAGTTATCGTTCAAGGAACCTGTTCTGGACAAATACGGCCTCACACAGTAGCAGGTAGAAACAGGAACATGGAGGCCAGATCTAATGGTATTTAACCTGTCCAAAACCATCCCTGTGCTGGAACAATGAAAGATGAAAGTACGTCTTAGAGGTCAGTTTCATTCAACTGTTCCGTTTCATTATTTTAGAGTCTTCAGGAGATGCAGTGAAAAAAAAAAAGAGAAATAGAAGTTAAAAAAGCAAGCACCAGTGGGGTCCCCAAAAAGATGTCTGTTTTCTAAATAACTAGTTTTAAACTCTACAACTTTGAATTTCTTACAACCATTTGGTCCAATTACATAAAATATACATGTCAATACAATTTGTTCAGATATGAAATCTGTTTTACCACATTCTAAACTCTGGCTACAATACCTTTACTAAAGTCTGTAAACACTGTTCATGGCATTCTATTAAAAATGAATATACACAATGCAAGAAAGTGTTAAGAATTCACAAAACCACAGTTAGTAGTAAAATAAGGAGGTGCTCTAATGTACCAAACGTCTGGTACAAAAAGCAGTACCCTTTTGACCCTGTTCAAAATAGATTTTTCACAACAGTGACTGATGGCCAAAGAGGTTCTGTCATTTTCTTTTGGAAGGCATGATGAATTATGTGAAAATTTGATGGTGATGTCACAAGTGTTTTCACTGCTGTTAAAGTCAATAAAAAGATACCGGACTCAAAGTGGCTGGATACAGAGCATCACGGTCAGCACTGTGTGAAGTCTCTCGAAAAACACACTTTAAAACCTTCAGCCCCTCTAGTCTAGGACTTCCAGGTATTTGTGTCCACATTGTAGAAGTCATTTTCTTCTCTTCCCAGTGAATGTGACAGAACAGTACATGAACAGGCCAAACGACACTCGGACCATGCTAATGTCAACTCTAGTTTACTTTTGGGTAGATTTTCTCGTAAAAGTAGTTCTGAGCCAGCAGGTAAAGCTCGCCGTCTTTTTCTCTGACGCTGTGAGCGCGCACAAACTGAAACTGTTCCAGCGCAAACTCGTAGAACTCGTTCTCCATCTTCCATATATTGGACTGCTGCAGCTTTGAGATGGACTCTTTAGTGGGAGGTTTCTTCTCACTCGTTTTCCTCAGGTGAGACTTCTTGCCTGCAGTTCAAGTCAAAGACAAAGCAAAATGCAAGTCACTCAGAAGGTTTCACTGGTTTGTGTAATTGAACAATTATTCAATGCTGAATACCTGAATAAGACTGAAACTAACAAAAGCCAGCAGAGAAAATAATAGCTGTTGAAAATTTAGCTTTGACATCAAAGAAATAAATACAATTTTGAAATAAAATTTCCGCTGTTTTACAATACCTTTGTGTGACAAGCAGACCAAATCCAGTAGCTGCAACTGAATTATTTAATTATATCAGTCTGGTTCATGAAAAAAATATTCAAAAGGTTTTCCAAATGATTTCATTTCGAACCAATGAATTGAAAAGAACTGACTAAGTATCTACAAAACACACATTGACTACGTTTACATGCGCACGAATAATTTGATTATTTCCAATAATCACAGTAAGGAATTAATCGCATTATGATGTTAACATGTCAAGAGCAACGCTCTTACTCACGTTTACATGCAATTTCCATTATTAGCTAAGAATTGTGGTAAACAATTTTTTACTGCCATTATTCACATACCTCTCTGCACAGCACAAATGATGGACTTAGAAAGAGTAAGTGTGTTTACTGGCTGCTGTTTTAATTTATTTACATCTAATGCATGATTTTGTATGGCTGTATTCCATGCTTTTTCGGCGCCATAGAAATGTGATGGAATTTGTTTGTCTACACTGCCATCGCGTTCTCGCCGTTTCTGGATGAGGGTAAGGAACAGAGACTGGTGGCAGCGAGTTGTGTTTCCCCCAGAATGCGATGCTTTCTTCCTCGCCATCGTTTCTAATCTGCGTATTAATACAGGTGCGTGTCACGTCATTCATATATGTCACAAGCGCATGCGCACTTTGGTCAGAGCGGCAATACTGCGATTAAGGTGTTTACATGCCTGTAAATTTCGATTAAAATCAGCTTACTTATTCGGCTCTGTTAATACGATTATGCTTGCTGCGATTATGAGCTTATTATTTAGATCGAAGTATTGCGTTTACATAAGGTAAAGTTTAAATCGCAATATTGCCAAAATCTCATTATAAATCGCATTAAGAGGGTGCATGTAAACGCACTCATTGTTAAAGTACTTCTTCCATGGGCTGTCATAAATGTGCCATGAATTTGACCTTGAGGCTGTTCCTCACACAAAGCTATTGTATTTAGCTTTTGTGTTACATGAAAAAAGAAGCTTGGGTTTGGAACGATGAAGGCAAGTAGAGAGCAGAATTGTCTTTATTTTTGTTGTTGTAGTTTAACTATTCCTATAATTCTTAAATATTGACAAAGAACCTGTGCGGTAGAGCTCAGTTGCTCCTCTGAAGAAGCGCGGCAGCGCTGCCTCGAGCATCATGATGAAATCCTCCAGCTCCTCAGTCACTCCCACGAGCAGATACTCATTCACCAAATTATACTTGGCCTGTTCGAGAGCCCACCTACTGCCAACATTCCTGCACAAACAGACACACAAGATCACTTCCAGCTCCTACATAGTTTCGAGAACAAATCAGCGAAGAGTAAATCAATCAATTTGTCTAATGCGAAAGAGCATTTAGTGAAAAACAGAGTTACAGGCTGCTCATGTTACCCACCAGCACTCGGAGTAATGGCCACAGAAGAACGGGATCTGTAACCAAAGCTTCTCAGGAGAGCAATCAGAACCTCCTGATGACACGCACTCATCAAAGGTCTGAAACACAGTCGCACATATTGCATCTTAGCATCTACATGGTGAGAAAATTAATAGTTACTTCGAATGAATTGTTTAAACAAGAGAATACCTTTTTGTCCCCCTGCTTTCTTCGTCTGAGACCTGGCCGATAATCATCTCCAAATCGGAGGAAATAGTAATAAGACACCAACCTCTCGATGGGGTCCCGTACGATGTTGATGTAAACCGGCTTCCCCTTGACTCCAAACCTATATAGGAAAATATAGTGTATTATATTATATATTATAATGTTATATCATGTTCTGTTCTATTCTATTCTATTATTATAGGGTTCAACGGGGCTAAAGGCACCCCAGGGTAAAAGGCGCCTTCAATAATATTTCCATCTAGACCACTAGATGGCACAAAAACGTGGCGTAGCACTTTCCAAAACATCCGCTTGTGTATATTTGTCTGATCCAGCAGCGCAAAGTTGATTCAGTGCTTACATGATATAATATTTTATGTTTAAAAATGTTTTTGTATATTTAAGTAGCAAATAAGATTTGCTTAACGTAATACATATATAAGGTCTTCTTAATGATTTTCGATTTTGTTTACGATAATTAAAGCAACAGTTTTACAAATAACGAAAGAATATGTAAAAGTATGGTATTTTGGGTAAAAAGCGCCCCCGCTGTTGGGGCTAAAGGCGCACAGTAATTAACATGATAATTAATAGATGGCTGACTTTTCCATTTGTTGACATGACATGGTTAGAGTCAGATGGTGAATAGCATATATTATGTTGGGTGTCCATATTAAAGATAATCACCATGTTTAGAATGAAACCGTCATATTTAAAAATATGATGATAATCATATCAAATAACACTATATAATTTGTTGTTACCACTGTAAATCTATATTACATTATTATGGGATCTCCTTCAATGCTTTCAGAATCTTTAATTTTTAATAAGATTTTGTTTCTGTATTTTAAAATATACTGTCATTAAAATAGGTTAAGATTAAACTATTATTAAAATAAAATAATTATTTTATTTGTCAAAATAAGCAGAAAATGATTGTTTGAACAAGTATTAGCTTAGACATTATACAAAAAAAAACATTATTTTAGCTGTATCAATACTGTGTGCCTTTACCCCGTGTGTGGGGTAAAAGCCCCTCGCTTCAGGAGCATGATGGCAGAAACTGAGAGACTGAGGAGGAGCTTCTTTCCTCAGGCCATCAGGCTCCTAAACTCAAACTCGGTCTCATAACATTTACATGACTCAATTTAATGTGTACATACCGGTAACAACCATGTTTACACATTCTTCTTGCTGTTTGCACATTCCTCTGCACATCCCTGTTTATATTATTATTTATTAAGTCTACAGTATACTGTATTGCACATTTTATTTCATTGCACATTTTACCCCTTATTTGTTTTCTTATTTTTATTTTATTCTTACCTTTATTTATATATATTCTCTTGTGTTATGTTTCATTTTTTGTTTAATTTTTTTTGCACTGTCCATTGAGCGGACCTGTCCTGATATACATTTCACTACTGATTATATCCTGTATAATTGAGTATGTGACGAATAAAATAACCTTGAACCTTGTCACCTCATACATTTATAAGATTATTTTTTAAACAAAATAAACGACTTGTATGATTTATTTTCACACAAAATCTGTTGCTCCATTAAATGTTCAATACAAGCATATATTTTTTTTTCTGCAATTATGCATTTGAGGTGCAGGGAATAGCACATTTATTCTTAAGGTGTGCCTTTAGCCCCATTGTACCTCTATTATATGCAGCCGACTCCAGAAGAATCTGTAAAAATGCTTTTTTGCATTTTTTTCTACATTTTTCTTATAAATTGTTTGAATACACATTTTATTATCTACAATGATATTAACACCACAACAATTTGTGAAGAGTTTAAAATGTAATACAAATTTCAGAATTTCAATGTGATGTGTCCTTTTGCTTAAATAACAGCAGTGTACAAGCTCCACAAATTTGTGCAAAATGATGATGATGATCATGTTGTAAAAAACAAAACAAAGCCCAAACCAAACCAAAACAAAAAGCAGACTTAAAATCCAAATATTATTATTTTTTTAAATAAAAACATGTTCCACTTTCAACCACTAGGGCGCAGCACTTAAATGTATCTTCTCACATCAGTGAATTAAGTAGCTGGCTGATGGATGTCCCATTTGTCAGGACCAGGCAACAATAAATATACTGCTAGATAAGGTATTTTTAAGTACACATATAACCATATTAACTACAGTGAAGTGTAGTGCAATTGCTTCCAGTGATTGAAATGATGGTCTTATATTAATAAAGCAAAACTCACTTTGTGAAGTCCAGATAGGCGACATGGCCATGGTAGATACCTGGTTTCATTTCTCGCCAGGATGTCACATTCCTTACAAACCTCATCTGTAAGCACAAGATAACACATTCGATTTGTCCCTGTACACAGTTTATAAACCTCTAAATTTATTTTACTGCATGTGTGATATGCCCCCATCATTCAAGCATCAGCGATATCCAAATCTAAAATAACAATCTTGCACTGACGTACTGCATCTGTTACGGGCTGCTAAACAAACCAGCCAAGAGACTACTAAATGCAAAAACATTTCAGTAATGTTTTCTCCAAACATCCTCCCCATAGTCCCACAGCTGTACACCGCTGGGAGGGAAAGGTTGTACCATCTGCACCGTCGATAGATAGGCTTTGTTGAAAGCTAGACTGGATATTACCTTGGCAAAAATCACCCACAAATAACACCTTCCTTTCCCTACTCAGAAGCATATTATTTTGCGGATGACAATGACGTGAATACAAATGTAAACATACGCTCATGATCGCAGACCGACAAAGCCACACGCTGTGTTGAATAATGCTGACTCGTGTGAGGTCAAAATTATGCGGGAATGCTTTTTTTTTTATGGAGCACCTTCAACTCTGCAAACAAAACTCAAAGATTGATTTCTGTGAGCTGACATATAACTATAAATATGATGAATAGAGAATTGTCTTTCTTTGCTGCTGTCAACAAGATCTGCGCTTCATTCTTTTCCCCTTGTTCTTCTTTTTATCTATCGGTTCAGCTTGTTCAGTGCTGCTTGTCACACAAAGGCACCGCAGCAGTCTGGATATTGACAGTAGGTTATGAATTATGGAGGTGGAGCCAGAGACGAGGCTGCTTGTTAGCGTGCGACAGAAACACAGGGCCGCTGTGATAACATCACCTGGACTGTCAAGAGTGAGAATTGAGCAAAAAGCCAATAACAATGTCATCAGTACAAGCACACTCTGCACTTGGTCCAAACTGCAGAAGTTTAGTGTGTCTGTAAAATGTGCCCAATAGCCGGCATATTCATAATCTGGCTACTTAATTGTTATTTTGTGTAGGCATCTTTTAAAAGCATGTTTTAAAACCCTGATCACCTATTCGTATACTTAAAACATATTACAATTCTTTATTCAAAGCTCTTCAACTTCATTGTCATTAAATAACTGATGGAATTTAAACCTACAATACCTACATTTAGGTTAAGGTTAAGTTGTTGTTTTTCGTATATAAGTTATTTACATTTACATTTAGTCATTTTGCAGACGCTTTTATCCAAAGCGACTTACAATTGGAGAATACATAAAGCGATTAATCTTGAAGAGGGAAACAGACAGAGGAAGTGCCCCTAACACCAAGTCTTAGGTATTGTTAAAGTAAATACAAGCTAGCAAGGGAAGAAGAGAATGACAAAGAGGCAGATGAAGATATAGAAAAAAGGGGAGGATTTTTATTATTATTTTTATTTTTATGATGAAGTCAAGTAGTGTTAAAAGAGAGTTATATATACACAGTTGAAGAAAAAAGTTTGCATACACCTTGCAGAATCTGCAAAATGTTGATTATTTTACCAAGTATGAGGGATCATACAAAATGCATGCTATTGTTTATTTAGTACTACTGACCTGAAAAAGATATTTCACATAAAAGATGTTTACATGTAAACTTTTGACTTTAACTGTATATATATATACATCTATACCAATCATTTTTTTGTGCAAAATTATGTATTCATCATAAAATGCTAAAACACATACACCACTATTTCCAAAGATATTAAGTAGCACAACCATTTTCAACTTCAATAATAAATGTTTATTGAGCACATACCAGCATATTATAATGATTTCTGAAGGATCGTGTGACACTGAAAACTTGAGTAATGGCTGCATGAATATTTCAAGTTATTACTGTTTTATAGCACTTTTATTAGATAATTGCATCCCACAATGCAATACCCCTAAGCATCTTTTCCATTGTGGCTAATAAACTGTAATATTTCAATGACATTTAAAGTGGTTTCACATATAATAGAGTTTAAATGAACAAAAACTTGTTATGGAATAAAAAAGGGACTCATCTGAACCGCAAAAGCATATTGGCTCCTTTTAGGGTGGTCCGAGTTCATCTGAGGTGTTCACATACAGTTATATTGACCCTTGGACCATTTGGAGTGCTCAAAATCAACCAGTGTGAAAATGACCTTAGTCTCTTTTGATGACAGATATTAGTGGACTTGCAAAGCTTAAAGGGATAGTTCACCCAAAAATGAAAAATTCTGTCATTATTTACTCACCCTCGCGTCATTCCAAACCCATCATACCTTTATTCATCTTTGGAACACAAATTAAGATCCGACAGCTTTCTGACCCTCCATAGACAGCAAGGGTCCTACCATGGTCAAGGCCCAAAAAAGGTAGTAAAAATGGTCCATGTGACAGTGGTTCAACTGTAATATTATGAAGCAACGAGAATACTTTTTGTGTGCAAAGAAGACAAAAACAACGACTTTCCTCCGTGTCACTGTAGGTGCCATTAATGAGAGTACCACGAGGCATGTGAGCATTCCTCTGCTCGTAAACAAGGCACAGCACATGCATGTACCATGGTACTCTCGATAATGGACGGAAGGCGGTCACTCAGGGGAGAAGAACTGTTGAATAAAGTCATTATTTTTGAATAAAGTCGTTGCAATTTTCTTTGTGCACAAAAATGATTCTCGTAGCTTCCAAAAATTAAGGTTGAACCACTGATGTCACAGACTATTTTAACGAATGTCCTTCCTACCTTTCCGTGTCTTGACTGTGGTAGGACCGTTACTGTCTATAGAGGGTCGGAAAGCTCTCAGATTTCTTTAAAAACATCTCAATTTTTGTGTTCTGAAGATGAACGAACTTACAGGGGTGGAACGACATGAGGGTGAGTAATTAATGATAGAATTTTCATCGTTTGGATGAACTATCCCTTTAAGAACTGTAATTGTATTGTAAGTCGAATGTAATGTAATGGACATATTACCTGGTCCTGCAGAGACATGACCGGATTATTCTTGGTGGTGTTGATGTGAAGAACATGGAAGCGGTTCTTTCCGCACAGGTCATATGCAATGTTGGTGAAGGAGGTGCTGGCAGTTTTGGGCACACGGTTATAGATGATAATCAGATCCTCAATCTCAGGCAATGCCGGAGAGTCCCGCAGGCCGTCCCGTATCTGTCTCTGCTCCACCTCTCGCACCTCGTGTCTGGCCATGGTGCGCTCTGCAGGAGAAAGGACATGATCATGTTTATATCTACAAAATGCATTTTATATTTTATTTACATAATCCCTACAATTCTACAGTAATCCTGTATAAAATACTGTTGTAGAATTTCTATAGCTTTAAAGGGATAGATAATTCACCCAAAAATAAATTCTATCCTCATCTACTCACTCTCATGTTGTTCGAAACCTTTAAGACTCTTGTGGTTTCTACTATGCTGCTAACTAAACAGTTGACTGTTTTGAATTTCACTGTATGGTTATCAACATTCTTTAAAACATTTTATGTTCCACACAAGAATGATTATATGAAAATGATAACAGCATTTTCATGTTTGGGTGGACTAGCCCTTTAAATAATGCTGAACTATGATGACGTACTGCATTTGCACATAGATCTTGAATATGTCATGGCAGACAAAACCAAAACATTGTTTGGGTCATACTTGTATAGATTCATTTAAAGTATTTAAAACATATCATTATGCCATGTTACGCCTGACATTTAAAAATAAATTTAGTTAATCTGACCTTAGACTGTATTAAAAATGGCATTATAACTGCAAAATGTTTTTTTCTAGTTTAAAATACTCCTATAATCATGATGATCAAATTTTAATTGTAGGGAGAACTTTCTGCAATTCCAAAGTACATGAAGTACATAACAAGAAGATTATGCAAATTCATACATCCATCTTCAAATGTAATGCAAGTCGCTGGTGGGAAACGTAGTTATAGAGCAAAGTTTGAGTATTTTCAGAGAGAAAGAGAGAGAGAGATGCTTCAGGCAATAAATCTAGGGCATCTAAATATCTGTAAAGGTTCCCAACAGGCCCTTCAGCCACCTGTTGATTAGGTGACAGAAAACAGAAGCAGGATGAAAGAGCTTGAATAATGGAGTGAGAGGAGAAAACAAAGCAAGCAGTTTCAGCAGCAGTGTGTTCTGCTTTATGTACACACACACACACACACACACACACACACACACACACACTCAACACAATAACTTCACCACCAGTAGTGAGATGTCAAGAGAATTCTGCACCATAAAATCCCCCAGTTTTCAGTTTCAATGTACTTTACTGGCATGACAAATAATTGTACATTTATATTGCCAAAGAATTTGCAGCTTTGCTGCTTACAACGAAAATAATGGAAAGAAAGTCTAAGTAACAAGATAAAAAATATAATAAAAACACAAAATGTAGTATATAGTAATACTAGTATAAATGTAGTAATTACCTTGTATATTTTGAATAATATCCCAAAAATCTGCAACTGTGAGAAGAGAACCACTTCTCCAAAGAGAATGGCTTAAACATTCCCCCTTTGAGCTGATAATGTATTATTTCTTAGGTTTTTAATTACATTCTGGGAGCTGCAGAAATTGACAGTGGAGACAATACCAGACTATACAAGATAATCACAGAGACTTACAGAGTTCAAATCCAAGTAGAATGAAACGTTACAAAACCTGCATATAGAATATAGTATCCATTTCAAAATCAGCTTCAAAAATACATAAACAAATTCAATAAATAAATAACCAAAATTACACAAGTAATTAAATGTACATAATTATCAGTTAACTGTACTAGCCACAATATCCACATCAGTATCTTCCTTTACACATATTCATAATGTTTTTCACAAATAAATATTAATATTCATATGAAATTAAATATTTAGTTTTGGCAGCTGCTTCCTATCTTCAAAATATGCCATTGAGCGTAGAAGCTCAATGTGTGTTTTGAGAGAAGAACAGTGGGCCACCAATGAGATTCAATATGTCTAGTCATTTAGACCTATCAAACTGTTCCTTTCTGACCAAGCTGTTAGCAGATCACCCTGGTCACCCTTTACAGTCTAAAGCAAGCACTGCTCACAATTTGTCAGTGTCTTCAAGGGGCTTTTAAAAGACACCAGTGTCTCGTGAGAGACTAACACTCAACAAAACAAGATTTCCCTTGCTGCTCATGTGGAGCCAAGAGTGGAGCCAAGAGAGTTCAGGATGAAAACACCAAACGGTACAGATAAAATCTACACAAAAATATTGAATAACTGAATATCACAATGTTACCATCTAATGCATCACTGCACACTGTCACAGTTATACCACAGGAGTTTTTAGTATGAAAGGACAACAACAAAAAGGAAATTAGCTGTGGGCATTCCTGTGATTGTGCATTGTAGTAGATTTTCAAATATACACAATGCTCAGCAATAGAATTTAATTACACAAAGCCACATAAATTTGACTAAAATAGTATAATCTCTTCTGAAGTGTAAACAAACTAAATGACTGTGGAATTTTACGCTCTGTGCACTAATAATGGAAATGCATAGCAATCCTGAAGACAAAAGCCAAGCTAAAAAATAATGAAATCTCTCTCCAGTCATCATGCTGTATCATATGCTGGTTTTCCACACAGCAATTACACAAAACTCAGCTTGCTAATAGACTCATCAGTCTTCAACAGTGCATGCCTACCAGTGCATAAAATAAGCCACTTAAAATATTGATAAACTCTTAACAAGCATCCATGCATCAGCTGTACTGCTCTAAAACATCCTCCACCACAGAGGACCCTAACTACACTCAGCCTGACATCTCATCTACTCAGTCTGACATCCCATCTAACTAGAACACTATCCCAAATCAACACAGCCGTCTACACTGTGATTGACACAAAGCCCTGTTATACCACAGCTCTGCCCACACTGAAAGCAGCTAATAACAAACATTTTAGTTATTTACCCTACAGTTCAAAACTGAGGACATTAAAATGTTTACTGAAATAAATTAATCCTTTTATTAAGCAATGGTACATTAATTTTATCCACAATGACAGTAAAATAAATATATAATTTTACATAAAATTATATTTTCATTGAGAACTAAAGCAACACTTTATTTTCATTTGTCCTGGTCACAGCAGAGCTTTCCCTGAGAGTTTTCTGACCCTGGATAGACAGCAACACAACTGAAACGTTCAAGGAACAGAAAGGTAGTAAGGACATCATTAAATTAGTCCATGTGACATCTGTGGTTATGAAGTTATAATTTTACTCTTTGCACACAAAAAGTATTCTCATAGCTATTTTAATTATGTCCTTACTACCTTTCTGGGCCTTGAATGTGTCAGTTGCGTTGAGGTCTTTGCAGGGTCAGAAAGCTCTCTGATTTCATCAAAAATATCTTAATTTGTGTTCCGAAGACGAACAAATGTTTTTACAGGTTTGGAACGACAGTTTATGACAGAATTTCCATTTTGGGGTGAACTATCCCTTTATCAACAAATACTTACTATAGGGTAAGTTGCACATTATGCATAATTTCCATTATTACTGTATTGAGTACGTGTGATGAGTAACAAGGACATTGTAAAACAGTGTTACACCCCCAAAGACACCCCGATGGCAATACTGTCTACTCTGTACAAAACAACTGTTTACAATAAGTATAAAAGTATATTTAATAAGACTATAATAAAAACGTTCAGTCATTTCATAGAGCACATAGTTCAGCTATACCGCAGTGGAAAAGGCATCATGGTTGGGAGTGTAATAGGTTAGAAGTGATAAAGCCTGAAACCCGAGCTGTGGTGTTTGTCCTCTGCAGGCACTAACAGAAGGCTGAAACTGCACAATGGAGAGGGATGGGAATGGCTCACTTGTGTCATTGCACATAGCGTCCATTACAGCTCCACAGCCTTCAAACTCCCCCCAGCTTCTTTACATAATCACAACAGTAATGCATTTCTCACACTCATGCATCTTGGTATTAATCTATCTGATGGAGGGGACATGCTCAACTCTTCTTCCAACAATAGAAGAAAGGGAAAGGCCAGCTGGCACGATTACATTGCTTATCTTAATTAGTAAAACAACCTGCTCTTTCCTGACACACAAACGCCTTTCCAGGTGATTAGGTCTTTGATGATGTTAAGAGGAGGATGCATGATTACAAGTGAAGCTGTTTGGGGTGTTTTTGCTTTTGTAATGAAAGCCAGGTCTGATGGGAGCTCATTAAAGTCTACGAGCATCTCTAATTCTCTCTGGTTTCTGTTCGGCACAGTAGAGGGCAGCATCCTGCTGCCAGGTAGCCATATTGGAAGGGGTTCTGGAAAGGGTTTCATGGGAAGGCTCAGCATGGTTTCCTGGAGGTGTTTCATCCACTAATTAGATGCTACACAGAACTGATCAACTGTCAGAATAGATCAACTGCTGTTCACATCTCTATACCAGTACATCATCTGATGGGAAGACAGAAACAAACTGGAATTTATTTGCAATTCTTTTTTTCTTTAGGTGTTTCATGACATACATGTCATGAATTTTAGAACAACATGACTGAATATATGACGACAGAACTTTTGGAAGAACTATCCCTTATAGAGTATAAGCCTTTATGGTCTTGTAATAACTGTATAAAATATACATATCTATATAAATATATTTAGAAAAAAATATTTCTGAAGAAAAATACAATTATCACTTATTCTCAGGTTGTTACAAACATACAGGCATTTGTTTTCCATAGAACACAAAATTACACATTTAGAAAAAAAATCTGGATGCTCTTTTTCTTATAAGTTCATATTATGTTTGAATATGCAGGTATGATAAATAGATATGGCAAGCCAAACTGTAAATAAACAACTTACATTTTAGTGTGTTTTTCCATACAATATTGTTTGGATTGAGAAGGGTCAGAATATAATATTAATTGTGTAGAAACATCTTCACAATTGATATTATTGTAGTCAAAGAAAAGACTTGAAAGGGTGTGTAAGTTAGGACAATTTTCTTTTTCAGTGTTTAAATAAACAGTCGAGCAATGATGGGACTAAAGGAGGCTTTAGGGTTACTTTATTTACAAGTTCATGATTTCCAGCAGGTGGCGCTTCTCTTGAATGAACCGCCAGGCAGAGATTCAACTTGTGTGGGTATTTTCTGTATGTTCAGAACTTCAGATACAGCCGAAAACATCAACACAGCTAATCTAATCTTCAAGGAATGAAGAGGTGTTACAAGTTAAAAAAGCGGTCAGGGCGGTCATGCTCTGTAAACTCTGTAAACTTATATCCGGTGGCGCTGCTGAGTTCAGTCGCCTGTGAATTAGCTCCGCTCAAAATTGTGTTTTTATGTGTTTTTTTTCTATTTTTATCTCCCTTTTTATACGTGTAACGTCTGCAATGATTATGTACGACAAGAGAACACTTTTGGACATTGGACAGCGTTACACTAACCTGATCCAGGACACTTTATACACAGATCCAGCGTGGCCATTGGAGATTCTTCGGAGCACCGAAGCTGACAAAGGCCGCCTCAATAATACCAGGAGGCGAAGGAAACACCGCGGGAAACGTGCTGGAATTCGTAACAGGCTGAGGAAAAGGGCTCACAGTCCCCCCTTGCCGAGTATTTTGCTCGCCAATGTCCAATCCTTGGATAATAAGATGGACGATCTTAGAGCCAGGATTAGTTTCCAACGGGACATCAGAGACTGTAACATCATTTGTTTGTCGAAACATGGCTCACCTTCGGTCCCGGACAACGCTGTAACGCCGCCTGACAACTTCTCTGTTTTTCGGATGGACAGAACAGCGAGGCGGAAAAAACAAAGGTGGTGGAGTGTGTTTCTTCATTAACAAGAAATGGTGTGACCCCAGGAACATCTCCATTCTGTCGCGCTCCTGCTCGCCTCATCTAGAACACCTCTCTCTGCCGCCCATTTTATCTGCCCGGAATTCTCATCAACCGTCGTTACTGCCGTGTATATACCACCACAGGCAGATAGCAGCTTGGCTTTGTCTAAACTACACGATGAACTCAGCGGATATATCAACATACATCCTGACGCTAACAAGGCTAACCTCAAAAGGTCATCCCTAACTTTCATCAGCATATATCCTGTCCAACCAGAGGACTGAATACACTCGATCATTGTTACACCCAATTCAAAAATGCCTACAAAGCCCACTCACTGCCGGGCGTTTGGAAAATCAGACCATGCCGCCATTTTTCTCACACGGATTATAAACAACGGATCCTTCATGAACCCCGGTGGAGAGGGAAGTGACGCCTGGTCCCCTCACTCTGAAGCTACGCTACAGGCGCCTCTTGATGACGCCGACTGGGACATGTTCCGGCGTAGTTCATCTGACGCCAGCGAATTCACGGAGGTAGCATTAAGTCAGAACACACTAACCGAACAGGCCACTGAAACGGTTACAATAAAGACTTTCTCAAATCAGAAGCCGTGGGTGGACAGAACAATTCGTGACGCGGTTAACCATCGAACTGCCGCATACAATGCCGGTATTCTGTCAGGAAACATGAGTGAGTACAAGTCATCATGTTATGCTCTCCGTCGGCGCAGTAAGAGCCGCTAAACGCCGATACAGTGAGAGAATTGAGTCACATTTCCAGCTCAATGACTCTCGACGCATGTGGCAGGGACTAAAGACCATCTGTTCCTCTGGAAACAACAACTCTGTGGAGGTGAGAGCAGACCCGTTGCTAGCCGTGAGAGCTAAACAACTTCTACGGTCGCTTTGAATGCAACAGCGGCGCGCGATTCTGCCGAGCAGCGCGTCAAGAAGCAGCAGACAGAGCAGCAATGATTATGCTATCACCCTTTCAGAGGATGATGTTCGGAGGGAACTAAGGAGAGTGAACAGAAAAGCAGCAGGACCCGATGGGATTACTGGCGGCGTTCTGAGGTCCTGTGCTGATCAGCTTGCTGGTTTGTTTACATCCATATTTAATGAGTCCTCGCTACCTCTGTGGTCCCCACCCCTTTAAAAAATCTGTCATTATCCCTGTGCCCAAGAACAGTAAACCCTCTTGCCTGAATGACTATCGTCCAGTTGCCCTTACATCGACAGTCATGAAGGTTTTGAGAGACTTTTAAAGAAACACATTTGCTCCTCCATCCCTGCTACTCTGGACCCTCTTCAGTTTGCCTATCGGCCAAATAGGTCTACTGATGATGCCATCTCCCAGGTACTGCACTCCTCCCTCACTCACATCGACAGCAAGAATGGCAACTATGTCAGGCTGCTATTCATCGACTATAGCTCAGCTTTCAACACTATAGTCCCCACCAAGCTGGCTGGTAAACTCTCAGACCTCGGCCTAAACACTTCACTTTGTGACTGGATTCAAGATTTCCTCACTGCCAGACCACAAGTGGTGAAAGTCGGCCAGTTCACCTCCAACTCAATCACCCTGAACATAGGAGCCCCACAGGGCTGTGTCCTGAGCCCCCTGCTATACTCTCTATACACACACGACTGCGTGTCCTCTCACAGCTCCACATCTATCATTAAATTTGCTGATGATACTGTGGTCCTGGGCCTCATTAACAACGATGACGAGACCGCATACTTGGATGAGGTGGAGAGACTTACAACATGGTGCCAGGACAACTGTCTCTCTGAACGTGAGCAAAACCAAAGAGCTGATCGTGGACTTCAGGAAGAGACAGCAGCGGCCCTACACTCCTCTTATGATCAGTGGGACCCTGTGGAGAGGGTGAGCAGCTTCAAGTACCTGGTAAACATCTCCGAGGACCTGACATGGACTACACACATTCAAACTCAGGTGAAGAAAGCCAGGCAAAGACTGTACCATCTGCGACAGCTGAGGAAATTCAGGGTCTCTCCAGCTATCCTGAAAACTTTCTATTCAGGGGCCATAGAAAGTGTTCTGACTCAGTGCATCTCAGTGTGGTATAGTAACGCCACAAACCAGGACTGCAAAGCTCTACAGAGAGTCGGCGCTTAGCTGAGCGCATCTCGGGATCTACACTCCCTCTCTGCAGGGCATCTACCTCAAACGCTGCAGAAGCAGAGCTGCTAAAATCACCAAAGACTCAAACCACCCCGGTAACCATCTTTTCCGTTTACTGCCATCTGGCAGGCGCTACAGGAGCTTGATGGCAAAGACAGAGAGACTGAGGAAGAGCTTCTTCCCTCAGGCCATCAGGCTCCTTAACACAAACTCTGTTCCATAAACTTTCACTAGACTCATTATTATCTGTAAAAAAAAATAACAAAACATTCATATTCTCATCATCCATATTGCCGCTATGTGTGCATACCCAGTACAACCCGTTGCACATCCCTCTCATCCCTCCTGTTTATACTAATATTTATTAAGTCCCATATACTGTTTTTTGCACATCCAATTTGTTTTGCACATCTTACTGTTTTACTGTTTTGCACTTTTCTTTATTCTATTGCACATTTTACTTCTTATTTCTTTTTTTTACCTATATATATATATATATATACTCTTGTGTGGTGTTACTTTTATATAATTTAATTTTGACTTTATTGTTTATTTTTTATATATATATTTTCTTTTTTTTAATTCTTTGCACTGTCCACTGAGCGGACCTGATTTGAACTACATTTCACTTTTGATTATACCCTGTATAATTTATCATGTGACAAATAAAGAAACCTTGACCTTGACTTAATATTTTGATATCTAACATTTCTCCAATATCTGTACACCCTTTCACTCTAATAGTGGCTAAAGTTCTTTTCTATCTTCTTGCCAGCTATACCCTATTCCGTGCCTTTATTTAGTATCCTAATCCAGTACCTTTCCTCTGAAGGAAAATCTCCAGAGGAGTCATATGCTTATATGTATTTAAAAGGTGCAGTTGAAACGGAGCCACTATCAGGAGTTTAGCTGCTGGAATTCAAGCCTTTGTTGTTATTCTCATGAGGTAGTACCGAACTGCAGCGCTGAAGTTCATCTCAGTACCACAAGCAGCAGGAAGAGCACTCATGTGTGGTTGGAATAAGAGGTATGTGATCAGCAGAGCAGATCTCTTATCTCTGAGCTATGACAGCAGTCTTTAAATGTGTATAAGCACATCTGCAGATGTGAGGATAGTCTTTCTGTCGGGTTTGAAGCTCATTCAAATATGACAAAAGACAATGTTTCCTGCTTGAAACTTGAAAATAGACCTATATTATTTGTCAAAATACTATTGGGTAAATTGGTAAATTGGCAGTGGGCTTTATCCCAAATACCGAAATAAAAATAGACATTGCAACATGGGGCTCGTTCTTCGTACCTCGCTTAATACATCTGAGATTATTTGAAAGACGCTAGATCTTCTAATCCTGATAACTGATCTCTGGTTAATTTGGTTCTTCAAACTAATTTGTGGATTTGATTAAAATATCTGGATCAAGTTGGCTAAAATTACTGCACGTTCTCATGTACACCAAAAAGGGCAGATGTATCGATACTCAAAACCACAATCAGCAATGCAGCAATGCATTAACAACCATGTCATTAACAACGAAATATTGATAGAGCATCCCCACTACATAGCAATGGTAACAGAGTGCAAAGTGCTACAGTTCAGTCACAGTTATTTTTGTGGTGTTGTGTAATGTGTGCCTACGGACATGGGCAGAATGGGGGGAGATTGTCTGTTTAGCAGCCTCACTGCCTCTGGGTACAGGCTGTTGGCCAGTCTGGCTGTTCGCGTATGGACCTGTATCTTCTACCTGAGGGCAGCAGATGAAACAGGTGACGTGCTGGATGGTGTTGGTCATGCATGATGTTTTGCACACGTCTTAGACAGCGAGTCGTGAAGATGGTGCTCATCTCCGGAAGAGTATTTCCGATGATCCTTCCGCTGTTCTAACCACTCGCTGAAGTGCCTGCTGATCAGCCTTAGTGCAGCTGGAAAACCACACTAGGAATCCATAAGATAAGACACTGCTAATGGCACAGTTGTAAAAATTCACCATTAGCTGCCTGGGAATGTTGGCACTCTTCAGTTTCGTCAGATAGTACAGGCGTTGTTGGGCTTTTCCTACAACTGAGGCAGTATTAGTGCTCCAGGACAAATCCTCCGATACAGTTAATCTCAGAAATTTAAATTCTATCACTCTCTCCACCACCGCACAACAAATAGAGAGTGGAGAGTGTTTGTATTGTCCAGTTTTGCGAAAGTCTACAATCATTTCCTTGGTCTTCTTAATGTTAAGAACCAAGCTATTGTTATCACACCATAATGCTAAGTACGTGTTGTACCTCATTCCTATATGCTGTCTCATCATTGTTATTAATGAGCATATCACTCTGTCCCACGGGCAGCTTTATGACTCTCTGATCACTGTTTGGTTAATCTAATTCCAACCTACAGGCAGAAATTGAAATCAGCTAAACCTGTATTAAGAACTGTTAAAAGATGGGCTAATGAAACAGAGCGGGTTTTACAAGCCTGTTTCGACCTTACTGATTGTAGTGTTTTTGAGGCTGCTGCAAACGATCTGGATGATCTCACAAAGACTGTAACATCTTACATCAGTTTCTGTGAAGATATGTGCATTCCTAACAGGACTAGTCTAACTTATAACAATGGCAAACCGTGGTTCACTGCAAAACTCAGACAGCTCTGTGAGGCCAAAGTAGATGCTTACAGGAAGGGGGACAAAGTCTTGTACAAACAGGCCAAATACACACTGGAAAAGGAGACCAGAGTGGCAAAGGGGAATTATTCTGGAAAGCTAAGGAACAATTTCTCCTCCATTGATTCTGCTTCAGTGTTCAGTTCAATTCACACCTCCTGATCAGTGAAAATGACATGCTCCAGGTCTTCAGAAAGAACAAGAGAAGGAAGGCACCAGGCCCAGATGGTGTGACACCAGTCTGTCTGAAATCCTGTGCTGACCAGCTGGCCCCCATCTTCACACAGATCTTCAACAGATCACTAGAGCTGTGCAAAGTCCCCTCATGCTTCAAATGCTCACATGTGGCTCTAAGAAATGGCCAAGAAATAATTTGAAAGACTGGTTTTGGCTTATCTGAAGGACACCACTGGACCCTTACTAGGGGCATTCCTGATCCATTGGAATCAATTTAGATGAAACCTCATAAACCTGAAGGGAAGGATTCTTGAAGTCTGCTACAGAAACTGTACCAGAGACATCTATTGATTTGGTTTGAGTTGAGCAATAAATGATGCAACTACAAACAGGAATCTGGGAACCTTGCAGAGGCGCCCATCGATGTATACCTCCACCGAAAGGTGTCACAGCAATCTAACTACCTCAAAACCTGGAGAAGCAGAGCATTTCGCAGGAAATCATCAGAGTCAAACAGAACAGAAGTTTTACAGGAAACATATGTCACAGGTCAAGCCTTCACAGGCAATTTTTATTAACCTTTTAACCAACCAAACAACAGGGTGCCAGCTGGTAGTATCTCAGTGGTAATCAAGCTGATGTAATTCAAGGCAGGCAGGAGCGTCGACATTATCGGAACATAAAACAAAGCTGAGATTAATGGCTGATAGAACGCTAGGATGGGGGCAGATGGGGAGAGGAAGGTGAGATGGATTGATCCCAATAACCTCTGCTGATTTAATTAGATACAAGCATATTTATCACCCATCTGTCATAGAGGAGGAGCATAGAGGACAGGAGCTGGGAGGCAGTACATTATCTCAGCGCACCTGGCTCCGTAAACACTCGCCTGTCTCATGGGCCAATATCATTGACAGGCGGCTCACCCTCTCCTGATTAAAGTGCCAAATTTATTGTACGATACTTCACCATCTCGGCTCTAACACGCAGTCCTCCTTTCTCTTGCACGCTTTCTTTGTGTTACTTTACCTCTAACAGCTTTTTAGTGAATGCTGAAAAATATAGTCAAACATTCCAATTAGTGGGTTTTTATTTAAGCAGTCAGCATTTTACAGCTGGCCTGAAAAAATTATCTTACATTTAAAAACAGCTGTCTGCTGTGATTGTTTGTCATAATGAGAAAGACATCTTTTTTTTAGCCCTCTAAAAGGAATTGTTAAGTAAAAAGGCAGCTATGAGGACAATAATGCACATGGCAAAGAAATCTAAAATACTGAGTGCAAACACAATATGGATGCAGGGTGGGTTTTTGATATAAAATTTTGACTTTGGTACAATATCAGTCTCTGGTATGCTTCAGGCATCAAATAAAAGGACAAAAAAGGAATAAAATAAGATACGGTGACCCAGTAATACACAACAACATCTCTACAACACAACAGAAACAAGCTGCAATAACAAAATTAGCACAACACAATGGTAACAAACCGCAACACAACACAACAAAATTGACACAACACACTGAAATTAGCATAACACAACAGAAACTAGCTGCAACACAATGAAAATAAGCCACAACACAACAAAAACAAGCCACAACACAAAGGAAACATGCCGCAACATAACGGACACAAGCCACAACACAACGGAAACTAGTCGAAATTAGACGAAATTAGATCGGGTATCGGTGAGACGAGACTGATCCAAATCCGAAATTGTGTGTATACTATTCTGTGTTATTGTTCAGCCCCACACAAGCACAACAACATTATAAAGCACCATAAAGTCAAAGTTTTCTGAAGCTATTCCATTGTTTAATGTGAGGTACAGATGAATATTTAAGTCATTAAATTCAAGTTCACGTAAACTCTCCTCTGCGTCTGTCTGTCATCCTCCATTCAGCATTTAAACGGTCACGTTCGGTTAAGACAGTCAAGATGATGAAACTCTCAAAGAGCGCACAATAACTAAAATGTAAAACTGTTAAAAGAAAAGGCTAAATAAACAAATCGCACAGATTTAATAACGCATCAATATCTCTTTCCTATGTGCTTTGAACTTCTCTATCAGGAGGTGCGTGCTGTGTCTCCCTACTGCTTCTAGCTCATCAATCTGCGCACGGGAAGCGCATAAGCGCTTTGTGCCGCTCGTGGGTACACGATCCGGGATGCCTGCACGATCCGTTCTGCGCATGCGCTTAATTACGTAGTAGAAAACGTCACGGTTTCCCTACACTATTGGTATCACGCATGCGATGAAACACTTGACGGCCAGACGGCACAACTGGCGGCATATTTTTTGTAGGCTACATTGTGTTTTTCATTTAACAGTTCATGTCGGGTCTATTTTGATATTTTTAAATGTAGCTTACGCTATGCATTATGATGTGTTTACGTGGATGCCAATTCAAAATAATAAAGGAGCTTTTACATGACGATTTTGGTTACATGTGGAATAAAGTCTGAATCTTTCTGTCACTACAAACCTTCAGTTTCCTCCATACTCCCCTTTGCGATTGCTGTATGGCATTAGGCCTACTTAACTTGCCGTGTTTCGATCTGAGGTCATTAGTATTATCAAAGGCGGTTCGTGTCATTTTTTATTAAAAGCTGCTAATATTAGTTAACTTTAAGGTGAGTAATTTTGTATTAATATGGCTAATTATACATATATAATGTATATACAGGCTAATATATCTATCTATATAATCTAAATGAGGAAAATAATCCCTTCACTGGTGTTTACAGAAGACAATAAGGAAAGGGCGTGGAACAGATCGTGCAGTGTAAACAGAATTGTCATTTGCGCATGCGCGCTTTTCTACTACGTCATTATGCGCATGCGCGGACGGATCGTGCAGGCATCCCGGATCGTGTACCCACACCGCTCTCTACTGGAGCTTTTGTATTATAATGCTTTTGCGCAATGCAAGATTATTTATAGCGTTTCTTGTTCTGTCCTATCAATGCTAATAATAATCTAATGTATAGCACAGTAATGAAGGCAGCAACATATGATAGATAGGACTCCTCTATCATATATGTTGCTGTTTTCATTATTGTGCTATACATTTTAAATAAATGTATTTTAATTTTGTAGTTTATATTTATAAATAAATACATTTACTTGTTTTCATTAATGTATTTTACAACAATACAAAGACCATTGTGTAACATTTTGCCAGGTTTAGTGCTTCACATATTCACTTTTTATTTGTTCCCCAATTTCACTAAATGTTTAGATTTGATAAAATTGTATACTCATGTTTTTTTTTCTAGAATAACTTTTTCTGCTAAATGATCCACTAACCTAGTTTATAATAGCCTAGTATATTTGTCAGATTATGAATGGGCCTGCTTAGACCTGGTCATTTCATGCATTTTCGCTGATCGGACATAAATATTTTGTCGCAAAATGGATATAAATCCGATCTTCAATTCCCGCGCTATATTTAAATATACGAAGTTCACATCAACGAAACCAAAAGCGGTATATTTTATTAATTATCAGCTCATTACAAGATCAAAGACCAAAATAGGAGAGCGTGCAGTATCAGCACTGGAAAGATGTTTGTCTTACTCCTTTTAATAAAGATGATTGTGTGTTGAACGTCTGCGTCTTACTTTCAGTTTGCGCATCTGCTTGCTGAAGAGATACTCAGCTACTCGTCCGCGGCAATGTGTGTTGCATTAGTGCAGTCATATCTGACTATAATGTCATATAGCCTCTGACACGGTCTCACACGTTTATTTGTTTCTTTACATTTTGGGAGTAGTAAAATTTACATATGTGGTTTGAACAACCAGATGCATTTACACATGTCCAGTTTCTGGAAGACCACCTCCTGAAGTGGTTTGTGCGATCGGATTTATATTACAAAACGCATTAAGTGACAAGGTGTAAACAACCCCTATATATTTTTTTTTTCATGTTATTTTTCATTAAAATGAAGTTGTCTAGTACAGTGGTTCCCAATCACGTTCCTGGAAGCCCCCCAACACTGCATATTTTCATTGTCTCCTTAATCAAACACACCTGATTCAGATTATCAGCTCATTAGTAGAGACTCCAAGACCTGAAATGGGTGTGTAAGGCAAAGTAAATATGCAAAATGTGCAGTGTTGGGGGGGCTCCAGGAATGAGGTTGGGATCCACTGGTCTAGTAGATTGTGTTTAACAAACAAAAGAGAGACACAGAAGTATAAAAATTCAGCATTGATTTTTTTTTTTTAACTGCGCTGGTATCGGATCGGAATTGGCTCATACTCCGAATTCTCTGGATCGGATTTGAAAAACTGGTATCGTTGCATCCCTAGTTGTGTTTTGCACTACTGGGCCAAAGTAATGAGCAAATTCACTGCATCCTTTGTGGCATATAAGCCAATAATACAATAGAAAATAAATGAATAATTCCAACCAATTACATATTTAAATGGATAAAATACATATTTCTGGTTTAGTATTACAGTTAATAATAATAAATAATAATAATAGCTTTATTAATTAATACAAATATTGATCAATTACTAAAATTAAATAAATAAGTTATGCGTAGTAAAAAAAAAAAAAAAAGGATTTACGGTAACATGGTAAATAATACAATAATAACTTCTAAATATTACAAATACATATTTCTGGAACCAAGATAATTTTTCTTTTTGCATGATAGAATGTCCTAAACTAAATTTGTAAGTTATTATTGGTTAGATTTCCATTACATTCAAATAGTGTTATGACCTGAAACCATGGTTTGGCTCAGACAAAGTCCTTGTCCTCTAAGTTTTGGCCTATAATCTTCAATACGCCACACTCCCTTTACCTTGTCCAATGTGAGCTTTAACTAGCATTTTCATGGTCCTATCCGTAACTGTAACTGCAGCAGAGCTTGATGGCATCATTTAATATAAGGACTCACTAATAATCAAGACGTGATTGAAAACCATGACAAAATTCTTTAAAATGCCCATTAAACAAGAAACGAGCACTCGCCAATCCCTCACTTTCATTACAGCCCAATGCCTTTACAACGATTCCCTAAGTACAGATGATAAACATTCCAGATGACACCCATAATGACAGCCACTGCCCGCACAGGACACTTTACATCCACGACAG
Organism: Gymnocypris eckloni scoliostomus; assembly: GCA_027564155.1. Lineage (NCBI taxonomy): Eukaryota > Metazoa > Chordata > Actinopteri > Cypriniformes > Cyprinidae > Gymnocypris > Gymnocypris eckloni. The sequence goes on along the minus strand of CM050419.1, from coordinate 19,132,421 downwards.
ATGACACAAAGAGAGAAACAAGGCAGTTATCTGAGGGATGAGAGATGTCGGTGAAGGTCAGAGTCAGTTGAGTGGTGTTAAACTGACTGGAGAACAGTTCTGACATCATGACAGCTCAGCTTATAAAAAATTATAATGAGGTGCCTGTGGACAAGATTCCTTGTGGCGCCAGGGCAAAACTTAGCATATTTTTGGCACTGACTCAGAGCTTTTAAAAATATAGCTTTGACCTTAAACTTCACACAAGTACATGGAGCTGCAGTGATCCCAAGATTTGTGTTTCCTAAGGCAATTATGGTATGTCTTGTACATAAAAAATATCTGCCTGTCATGTCACTTTATAGTAGTGCATAAAACATTTATTTGTACAAAATATGTCTAAATATAGTAATTGATAAAATAAATGTAACTTAAATTTACAAAATCTAAGTACATTTTGATTTTGCAGTGGAAATCAACTGAATAAATGAATGTGGTTCAAAAATAAATTGCAGTTCAGTAAGTGATTCAGATGTGAATTCCTTAACTGCTCTATAGTTTGTTTACCATAAACATCGGTAACCAACAAGTTCTGACATTTCCCAAGACCATAGCTCCAATGAACATTCGCAAACATCACTAATTTTTGAGCAAATCTGCATATTTTCCTGTCATTACGATGTGGACCAACATAGATTTTTATATAAAATATACAATCCAAGCTATTTTTGAACAGTGCATATGAGAACCCGGAGTAACATAAGTGGGAACTCAAGGACTTTAGACATCAAGTAAAGCTAATCAATAAGGACCAAAAACAGTCAAGTAGTCCTCCTCAGATACATAGTTCATTACAGCTACATTTCTGAAATAAATACATGGTGGAAAATTCGTGACTGAATGGGACTAAGACATTTACACACATAAAAAAAAACTATAATTATCTGAAATTAATTTCAATCTTGAATTGTTTTAAATACAAAAAAGTTATTACATGCGTTACGTTGTTACTGACAATCCTAGATTGTTTAATCAACCTGATTCAAACAATAGATGCATGACCATGTTTCTACAGTTTCATGAAAAAGTCACAGCTAGCTAGTTAATTTCTCCAGTTATGTATAATATCACAGTAGTTGTTCAGTGAATTAGTTGTTGAAAGATGTATTTGCTTGCCATTATTATGGCATGCTCATGATCTGGGGAAAATATAATTCCTTCTCCCGTGCCCCTGTATTCAGCAGCTCTGAGTGGCAGAAAACAGTGTCACTGTGACCAAGAATAAAACACTTACTGTAGAAATGTGCTAGAACAACTCCAGAACCCAGAATTGTGTCATTTTTCATGGACAAGCACACAATCATACAGTATATTCTTAAATCTCGTTTAAGATAAGACTTAGTGTAAGCTTCCCTTTAAAACCATGAGAAATGAAAAAAATAGGCAAAGCTTTGTTTGAGGAGTGGGAGGTATAATAAGGTTGCATCCTCATTTCATCATTCAGTCAACAGAAGAGGATTCAACAAAGAAAAAGACGACACAGCGAAAAGATAGAAGCCTCAAGACACCATAAAAAAGAAAAAAAAAAACTTAAAGCTTTCAGCAAGTGAACTGCTGTTGAACCTATTTAATGTTAATGCAATATTGTTTCTCTGTCTTTATGAAAACTGTTTTTTTATTCAAGATGGAACACTGGAAAAGTTTGACCAACAACTGAACTGAAAAGCTTTTTCATTTCTGAGTGTTCCTCTGACGTTTAGCGGACAAACAAATGGCAGACATCACAAAGCTGAACTCATCCTCCGTGAAATTCTGCTACCTCATAAGAGGAATTTAAAGCCTCTCTCTTTGATTTTGCCTCTGGAAACAGAATGAAGCGAACAGTCATAAAACTAAGAGCAGTGAATATCCACATGATGCATGTGAAAGGTAAAGATAAGAGGCGTTATTGTGTTGGCTTAATAAAATACTGCTACAGTACTGTACAAACTCAGGTTATAATGTGTTTCAAAATCACTAACCACTACCCACTTACTGGCAAAAAAATAAAAAAGGATACAAGGACAAATTATTACTGGATGGGTAATGCAGTAGCAAATGCTTGTGTCATACATGCAAGCATAAACTAAAATAAAAATATAATAATAACAACAACTAAGAAAAAATTACTTAAAATAATAATGCTGATAGATTAAATGCAAAAAATAGATATAAAGCACATAATCCTAAGTATTTTAAGCCATAGATCAGTAAGCTAAGAATGCATTACGACCTTATTTTTAAATGTTACCACTTTCTCTATTACTGACAAAAATAATGACACAGCCTAAATGTATGGAAGCGTATGGTAGTAAAATTAATTTTTAAATGTAATATGCTGTAATATGTAATATAGCTGTGGAAAAATTATGATTTAAATGACATTTTTCCTAAATGCATTTAGACTAACGGGTAGGACACATGGGATTGTATTTTCATCGTGACACTGCGTGATAATTGTAGCAAAATGTAGTGTAAATTTCAAAATCTATTCTGAGCCAAATGTGCACTAAAAGGGTAGCAAAAATGGTGATTTAAATGTCTTTTGTTTTTCTTAAATGCATTGACACTTACACTTAAGATGTTTGAATTGCATTTTCATTAAATAACCTGCGATTAGTGTAAACTAGTCAATGTGGATTTGAAAATGCCTTCTGAGTCGATCACGCCCCCAACCTGTCAATCATTATATCAAGGCGGGGCTTGGCAACAAGACAATAGGTCAATATTCCCCATTAACCAAACATAAATTTTCATCTGCCTGAACATCTCTCACAGTTTTACACTATGACTGATGCACATAAGCAAACAGACAATGCAATTCTACACTTATTTACTTGCCACCACCTTACACTGTGGCTACACCAGATGCGACAGTTATCGTGTCGCATCACGCCACATCCAGTGCAGAAAGTGTTGCTGATTATAATGGGTTCAATAATGTCCTTTGTTGTGCCACTCACGTCCGGTGTAGACATGGTGTTGCCTTCCTCATAATTTTAACCCATAATAGAGCGCACGTCCCATGGTACCTAAGCCTCGCATATGCCTTAAGATCCATCAGTCTGTTAACACTTCGGTCGATAGCCGTGACCAGACAAAAAATGCTGCTACTCCTGCCTGCCCAAGATGAGAATTCACCAGTCCGACCTAGACGCAGCTATCACAGGACATGCCACAACCAAAGTGAGATAACTTAATATAAAAAATCACGAGTATCAATGGCTGTGTCCTGTGGCTATAAAACGAGAGAGCTCTTGTGGCAGGCGCAAGGTGTTTAGGTGCCACAAAAGACGCACTGTGTAATAGATTAAAAGAGAGGAATAAAATATAAAGTAAGGCGGTAAATAAGTATAGAATTTGCTTAAGTGCATTATTCGCCGTGCAGAGTGAGATGTGCGACGCACCTGCAAGAGATGTGCTCGGGGACACACGATTTAAACTACATTATTGCGGGGTAATGAATATGCAATTGAAACGTCTTAAGTGTAAGTGTAAATACATTTAAGAAAAATAAAAGACATTTAAATCACAATTTTGCTGCACATTTGGCTCAGAATGCATTTTGAAATTCACACTGCATTTTTTACAATAATCACACGGTATCACAATGAAAATGCAATCTCAAGTGTCCTACCCATAAGTCTAAATGCATTTAGGAAAAATGGTATTTAAAATAATTTTGCTACAGTTTTTGCTTGTACATGTTTAACATATCTAATACATTTGGGTAAGACAGTTTCATTCAAACGTTGCAATTTATAAAGCGTCCATAGGTGTGTCGCGATATACCGGTATTGACGATAACTGTGATATTTGTTTGCGTAATTTGTTTGCGTTCATATGTGTAAGTAAAGGGTGGTTATTTTAACAAGTACCTCGTTTTCTTTACTCGTCTTATTTTTGTATTTGCAATCAATGCGATCAATTTGCAACAATGTGTCCATAGTAACAATTTATTTATTTGTTCAAATCTCGTAACAGTTACATGATTAAAACTGAATCTTAAAAAACTGAGCGACCACATTGTTACATTAAACTCTGTATAAAAGTATAACACATACACTACATAACATTTCCAGCATTGATTTGTTTGATGCTGAACATTAAATTCATGTGTCCAGCTGAATTCAATAAGTGATTTGTTAGACGGGTATAAAAAAGGTTAGTATACAGCGGCAGCGTTTGTGTGAAGCCCTCCTCGTGTGAGGACCGAAAAGTGTAAAGACCATCGACTCTACCATGCGACTCCACCGGGCAGGGACATAAGTATCGCTTTTATTTTTCCTCTTTCCTACTATTTGTTTCACTTCTGTTTGGCTTAGTGTCATGTTAGAATCATTATTATACTCATACCTAGGGGTGTGCGATATTGAAACAAAAATGATATCTCGATATTTTGGTGGATTTTTTCGATAACGATAATTAGACGATATTTTGCCGAGTGTGTTATTGTGCTGATATCTGACTACCGTGGACAGCTGCAGTTTTTGATATTCTTCATATTCTGTGTGCTCAGTTCACATCAGTGATTAATTAATTAATCTTTTCATTTAAGTTTAAATAGATTTTTACCTTTAATAAAGCTTTTTTTCTAAAAGTGTACATCTTTTGAGTCAAATTGTAACTTTTAATCAGTCAATTAAGATGACACACATTTAGGCAGTTATCAAACAAATGAAACCAGTATTATAAGTTGCATCTGAAGTGGCATTAACATTGAATACTGATATTTAAAATTATTTTAAAAACGAAAATAAACTTAAATGTGAAATTAAATCGCCAGTAGGTGGCAGAAAGTCACTGGTAATAAGTGATTCACTGCGACTGAACCGAATCATTTAAACGATCAATTCATTTAACAAGCGAGTCACTGCGACTGAACAGAATCATTTAAACGATTGAATCATTCAGGAACGAATCACCGTCATGTTGCTCAGAGATGCAAAACAGTGCTGTGGCTGTTTGGAATTATTTCTTTTGGCGAAATGGAGCAAAAACAGGCAATATGGTGTCTATAACGTTAGTGTCTTAATATTAACTTGTTTACTAAACTGTTGTATAAAATCAATATCACATTTGTAATCGTGCTTATTTTGAAGAAAAAACGGCACTCTTCTTGTGATTTTAACTATGTGAAACGTAAATATATAAATGTTCTGCCCCATATCTTGAATTTTGCGATCATTCTTAATGCCTTTTAATAGACTGAATCATGCAGTGAAAGAACACGCTCTAAATGCGCTCGTGTACTGTTTAATCTAGTTTAACCAATTCATTAGTCACCAAGTAACGTTAAGGCTAATGCGTGCGTGCACTCTGTAGGCGTTTTGTTAGTTTTTTGCAAAAATACTCGATATTGTCAAATTTCATATCGTTAAAACAACAATTACGATAATATCGCAAACGATATATAATCGCACACCCCTACTCATGCTTTTTGTTGTTTTAATATTTTGAATAGATTTTAGCTTTTTTGTTTTCATTTAAATGTCTAGTTTTTAAATGTTGTTGTATACATTTGTCATTTTATTTATATTCTTTATGTTCTTAAATGTGTATATATAGTATTTATAGACACAGAAATAGAAACCAACTGATCTGTGAAATTTCCCACCAGAGTCACGGAACGTTGTCAGACAGTCAATAAATTAAGCTATTTAGTTTTCCTGGTTTTACTTTGGCATCTATTTCCTGATTTGAGCAGCATTTTCTCCAAGAATGTGCCAAGAATATCTGACGAAATGTGCTTATTTGTGATTGGCCTGCAGACATGCCTTAAAGCTGTTGTTAGCAATCTCTCCCATCATCCGACTCATCTTGCTAGAAGCTGGCTTCAGTAAATCCTCTTTTCCCAATTAAAGCACACTCAGTGCTTTGATGCTACTTGATCTAACTGGCCCCTTAACCCCAAGGGTTTTCAGCACTAGGAGGCGATCACTGTCTCTTCCCTTTCAAATCAGCAGACGAGACAAGCTTTGGCTAATGCTTGTTCCCAATTAGCACACCTTACACTTCCCAATGTATGGTGAAAACTCACAGTTTAATGAATTTACAGCAGTCAGATGAGACTCTGCGGGGAGTGGAGTGAGACAGTGAGGCAGACCGGCCAAATCCTCAACCCATTGTGCAGTGGCCTAGATTTTACCTTCCTAAAACCATCCTTCAAAACCCCAACTATGAAACCATTCCGATTCCTGCAAACCATGCATTAATGTTATCTGCCACTAACCATTTTTGCGTAGGCTTGGGTACTGAAATCCGGTACCAATATGGCACCGGTACCTATGTAACCGGTATGTACTAGAACCAAATCAGAACAAAGATTGCAGTGCCTCATTTCGGTACCATGCCTGAGCGATCGGTTGAAACGTGTCCTTTGTTTCTCTGAAACGGAGGTAAGAGAAGCATCATCACTGGTACCGCACGTGAAAAATTATTTCCCGACTGAGAAGATGCACGTGAACTCAATTCGTAAAGCTCTAATAATACTAGTCCAACAAATCTTTGTAGTAATGCGAGTGTGCTGTTTTCATATTCAGACTTAAAAGCACAACTCTGGAAATGAGAGCATCTGAGGAGCGCGTGAATGCAAAAATTACACTTGCTCTGATGGCAGCAGGTAGCCTTCCATTAACTAGCTAAGCTACTACTAATCCATAGGCTACTAATACATCGATTAGCAATGGATTATAAATATACTTAATTATTATGAAAATACCAGAGATGGCTCGAATAACACAGATAAACTATACATTGTCGTAGTCAAGTGTTTATTGTATTTATTTTATAATTAAAAACCTTTATATCTTCTGTTTACTCAGTTATAGCCTTTATCCACATCCAAGGTTCAAGGTTCAAGGTTCCCTATCAGTCAGTCACGTTCGACGTAACGTCAGAGTGACTGACTAATGGGATCTCGCCGGAGAGCCCAATCACCTTCGAGTGTTAACAAAACAAGCCAATGACAGTTGGCGTGCGTGTTCACGCGCACTCCGCCCGCGGTGCGGGTATAAAGGAGAGCGGCGTGCAAACGACATCAGCTTTTCGCCGGAGCCGAGCCTTGCAAATCTCTGAGTGTCTGCAAAGCAAGACTACAGCGTTGGTGTTACGGCGCGTCAGCGGAGGTTGCTGTCCAGTGCTGGATTCGCGAGAAGCAGCGATCACGTTGCTACCTCCCCTCGGCGCTTCAGCGCTGCTGAAAGAGAGTTTTTCAACTAAAAGAGCAAATCTAAAAGAGCTCCACGAGCGACGGGCGTCTTTTTAAAGATGGCTTCCCGCTCGTGCGTTTCTGGATGTGGTCGGTTCCTGACTTCATCTGATGGTCACGATCGCTGCCCCTCGTGCTTGGGCTTTAGGCACGCTGAGGCAGCGCCAGGATGAGTCATGTTCTCACTGTGGGAACATGACCATAGCGATGTTGCGCTCCAGATACCTCCTCCTCGCTAGACGGGGGTATCCCCTTGCTCTGCCCGTTCTAGTTCCTCCGGACGGAGGACTACTGCTCAGGGCCAGGGTGATTTGAGGATCACAGTGAGAGCTTCCCGTCGAGTGCTCTCCGCGGGCCTCTCACTCCTCGAGCACATCGCACCGCCTGGGGTTCCCGGATGAGTATGCGGGTCCTCGGACAGGGCGGGGCCCAGCATCTCATTCAGTGCCCCAGCAGATGACAGGCTTTCGATCACTGCATCGGGGATGAGCTAGGTTCTGGAGAGGATGATTCGGCTGCGCTGCCTCCGTCAGGAAGAGTAGCGTTGCCGAGTCAGATCCAGAACTGACCGCTATGCTTTCCCGGGCCGCTGAGAGCATCGGGCTGCACTATAGGCGTCCGCCTTCTCCCGGCGCCGAGGCTGGATGATTGGTTCCTGAGGGCGCAGGCGAACATCGGCAACCGCCCCGGTTCCGTTCTTCCGGAAGTGCATGAGGAGGTGACTAGGTCTTGGAAGGCACCTTTTTCTGCCCGGCAGGCCTAGTGCCTCCTCCGTCCTCACCACCCTCGACGGCGGAGCGGCCCAGGGTATGTGGAGGTCCCCAGTCGAGCTCGCCATTGCCATGCAGCTTTGCCCGCAGGGCGCTGCCGCCTGGAGGGTAATCCACGCCTTCCGTCCAGGGCCTGTAAGTTCTCGTCCGCTCTAACGGCCAAGGCTTACAGTGCTGCTGGACAGGCCGCTCCGCCCTGCACGCCATGGCCCTCCTGCAGGTCCACCAGGCCAAGGCGTTGAAACAGCTGCACGAGGGTGATGCTGACCCAGGTGTGTTGCAGGAACTGCGACAGCGACGGACCTCGCTAAGGGCGACGAAAGTCACGGCGGGCCCTGGGTCAGACGATGTCCACATTAGTGGTCCAGGAGCGCCACCTGTGGCTGACCTTGGCGGATATGAGGGAGTCCGACAAGCACCGCTTCCTGGACTCCCGATCTCCCAGGCCGGCCTATTCGGCGAAGCGGTGGAGGACTTTGCCCAACAGTTCTCCGCCGCACAGAAGCAGACGGAGGCGTTTCGTCACATCCTGCCCGGCGGTCCGCTGCTGTCTCCACCCCACCGCCGGCTGCAGCCCCTCCACCTGCTCGTCGCCGGCTCCTCCTGCGCCTCCACCTCCGCCTCCAGCTCGGCCACAACAGCAGCCTTCACAATGGCCGCAGTGGAGCTGGCCGCAGGAAGCGGGCGCCCGCCTCCGCCCCTGCCAAGCCTGTGAAGCGCCAGGGCAGGCGGCGTCCCTGAGACAGGCGACCCGGAGCCTAGGATCCTGCTCTTCAGGAGATGGCGATAGCACCACTCCTTCCCCGGAGAGGGCCGGGTGGAGAATTTTTGTTCTGTTCCGCCATTGGCCCCGGGCCAGTGGTACCCAAAACTTCATAAGAGCAGTTTCCTTTTCTCCGGGTCCCAAGAGGGCGAGGATGGCAGTCGCGAGACCCCGTCTCCACATTCCCATCCCCTCTCTTCGCCAGTGGGCAGCAGGGTCCGGTCCGAGGACGCGACGCCTTCTCCGCCCCTGCCCAGATGGAGCCAGGTGAGTGTTGCACCACACACTCAGACCCCACTTCGAGACGCTCTGCCTTCGAGTCGGGCCCCTGGGCTCCATTTCGCTGCCCCACCGCGGCACGCCTATGTCTCCTGGTCCCGCTTATGCGGTCCCCTGGGGGCCTGGCTAGAGCTCCCAGGCCGTCTCGCTGGCTCCTGAGGACCATCAGACTATTCAGTTCGCCCGGCGTCCCCCCAAGTTCAGGGGCAATCGGTTCACCTCAGTGTTGAGCCAGGATGCCCTGTCTTTGTCTGCAGAAGTCGCGGTCCTACTGGCGAAGAAGGACGCGATACAGCCGGCCCCTCCAGCCGAGATGGAGTCAGGGCTCTACAAAGGCCCCTACTTCATCGCTCCAAGAAACACGGTGGTGTTACATCCAATCTGGGACCTGCGTGTTCTGAACCGGGCCCTTGTCAAGCTCCCGTTCAAGATGTTGACGCAGAGACGCCTCTTTCAATGCGTCCGTCCCTTCGATTGGGTTGCAGCGATCGACCTGAAAGACGCCTACTTCCATGTCTCGATCCTCCCTCGATTCCGCTTTGCGTACGAAGGGCGAGCATACCAGTAGGCCCTCCCCTTCGGGCACCTCAGCCGGTTGGGGCTTCAGGTCAACCGGGAAAAGAGCAAACTCTCCCCTATGCAGAGGATCTCTTTTCTCGGCAGGGAGTTGGACTCGGTCAACCTCACAGCACATCTCTCAGAGGAGCGTGCTCAGTCAATGCTGAGATGCCTGGAGTCTCTCCAGCGCAAGAGGGCGGTTCCACTGAAACATTTCAGAGGCTCCTGGGGCATATGGCATCCTCAGCCGCTAGGATTGCTTCATATGAGACCGCTTCAGCGTTGGCTTCACGACCGAGTCCCGAGATGGGCATGGCACCACGGCACATACCGGGTCTCACTCACCCCGTCCTGCCGTCGCACCTTCAGCCCATGGTCAGATCTTGCCTTTCTTCGGGCAGAAGTTCCCCTAGAGCAAGTATCCAGGCACGTTGTTGTTTCAACAGACGCCTCTGCCACGGGCTGGGGGGCCATGTGCAACGGGCACGCAGCCGCGGGGCTCTGGACAGGGCCCCAGCTGCAGTGGCATATCAATTGCCTCGAGTTGCTGGCAGTATAGCTTGCTCTGCGCCGCTTCAGAACGCTGCTACACGAGAAGCATATACTGGTCCGCTTCGGACAACACTGCGACCGTTGCGTACATCAACCACCAGGCGGTCCACACTCCCGTCGCATGTCGCAACTCGCCCGCCATCTCCTCCTTTGGAGTCAGAAGCATCTGAGGTCGCCGCGCCGCTCATGTCCCAGGCGAGCTCAATCGCAGCCGACGAGCTCTCACGCCAGCACGCCCTTCCGGGAGAATGGCGACTCCACCCCGAGGTACTCCAGCTGAATTGGAGACGCCGGGACGCTCAGGTAGACCTGTTTGCCTCCCGGACACGCCTCACTGCCAGTTGTTTTTTCTCCTGTCCGAGGGGACCCTCGGTACAGATGCGCTGGCATGCAGCTGGCCTTGGGGCTTACGCAAATATGCTTTCCCCAGTGAGCCTTCTCGCACAGACCCTGTGCAAGGTCAGGAGGACGAGGAGCAAGTCCTCTTGGTGGCGCTTACTGGCCCAACCGGACGTGGTTTCCAGAACTGATGCTCCTCGCGACAGCCCCTCCTTGGCAAATTCCTCTGAGGAGGGATCTACTTTCTCAGAGAGGGGCACCTCTGGCACCCGCGCCCAGACTTGTGGAATCTCCACGCATGGTCCTTGGACGGACGCGGAGGTTCTAAGTGGGCTACCTCCAGCGGTAGTAAACACTATCGCTTCTGCCAGGGCTCTGTCTACGAGACAAGCTACAGGCTGAAGTGGAACCTGTTCTGCCGATTGGTGTTCTCTCGCCGGGAAGGACCCCGTAGATGCCCGATCGCAGTCGTGCTTTCTTTCCTGCAGGATGGGTTGGAGCGAAGGCTGTCTCCTCCACCCTCAAAGTGTATGTCGCCGCTATTGCCGCACATCACGATGCAGTAGACGGTAAGTCTCTGGGGAAACACGACCTGGTCATCAGGTTCCTCAGAGGGGCAAGGAGGCTAAATCCTCCGCGCTCACCTGGTACCCTCTGGGATCTCCCTCGGTCCTGTCGGCCTTGAGGGGGGCCCCTTGAGCCTCTGCAGTCAGTAGAGCTTAAGTTTCTGTCTCTAAAGACAGTGCTCCTCTCGGCATTGGCCACAGTCAAGAGGGTAGGGGACCTGCAAGCATTTTCGGTCGACGATTCGTGCCTAGAATTCGGGCCGGCTGACTCTCACGTTGTCCTGAGACCCGGCCTGGATATGTGCCCAAAGTTCCCACCATGCCCTTCAGGGACCAGGTGGTGAACTTGCAAGCGCTGCCCGGGAGGAGGCAGACCCAGCCATTGCTCTGCTCTGTCCTGCTCGTGCCTTGCGCATCTATGTGGACCGCACGCAGAGCTTCAGGACCTCAGACCAGCTCTTTGTCTGCTTCGGAGGACAGCAGAAGGGAAGAGCTGTCTCCAAACAAAGACTCGCCCACTGGATAGTGGAGGCTATAGTCTTGGCCTATCAGGGCGCCACTGTGCCCCCTTGGGGTGAGAGCACACTCTACGAGAGGCGTTGCTTCCTCTTGGGCTTTGCACGAGGCGCCTCAATAGCAGACATTTGTAAAGCTGCCGGCTGGGCGACACCTAATACGTTTGCGAGGTTTTACAATCTCCGTATAGAGCCAGTGTCCTCCCGTGTACTTGTCTCAGATGGCCAGTAACACTGGAACCCGCCGGTGTCAATCACGCTTGCTGCGCCATTCCCCACGGACCGGATACGTGCGCCCTGTTGCTTCTCAGTTCAGTTCCCCACGGCGAACCCTGTTGAAGTTCCTCCCGCACCCTCGGCAGTCAGGTGTGGCGGAGCACCAGACGCCAGGTCCAGTAGACGTTGCCCAAGGTCAACCCTTGTGCTGGGCTAGGTGCCCATGTGTAGTGATTCCCCTTGATGATCCCACATGTGTATTCTTCCACGTGCGGCTCCCCTTGGTGAGCCCGTGTCTTCCTGGCAGAACCCTCTGCCTTCTCTGCTGTGTAGCTATCTCACCCCAGGCGGGCTGGGTCTACCTCAGAGACTCCCGTATGTGGTACTGCCCTTGGCCAGTCCATACGTGTAATCTCCACATGATACCTCCTTATGCGGGATGTGGCTCGTGGCGTTTCCCCTACTTGGGCACGCTTTCCCAGTGTTATTCTACCCACTGAGCGGAACAGCAGTGCGGTTATCTCTGCCTAAACCCTGTCCTATCTTCCATCCCAGCTGGTGTGGGGGACTTGCCGGCTTCTGCAGAGCACTGGAGGGTCAGCAATAGTGGCGTTTTCAAGGGATCCCATTAGTCAGTCACTCTGACGTTACGTCGAACGTGACTGACTGATAGAACGTCTCGGTTACTGCGTAACCCCGTTCCCTGAAGGAGGGAACGGAGGCGTAACGTCCGTCGCCATAGTTGCTGTACCACCGCTGGGCCGGGCACACAGTCTCGGCTCCTCAGCGAAAAACTGATGTGCGTTTGCGCGCTCTCCTTTATACCCGCACCGCAGGGCGGAGTGCGCGTGGCGAAACACGCGCGCCAACTGTCATTGGCTTGTTTTGTTAACACTCGAAGGTGATTGGGCTCTCCGGCGAGATCCCATTAGTCAGTCACTCTGACGTTACGTCTCCGTTCCCTCCTTCAGGGAACGGGGGTTACGCAAGTAACCGAGACGTTCTTTATTATTCGTCACATACACAATCATACAAGTATAATCAGTAGTGAAATGCAAGTAGAATTGAAGAAAAATACAGCATTTAATCCTGCAAATACAGCATCCCTGGAGCATCATGAGCTCCGCTACTTCTGTGACTGGATCTGTGGATTTTCTATGCGAGGGCGCCCTCTGGCGTCCAGTATGAATGAAAAAGACATCATCCCCGTTTCACAGACAAGGCTTGAGCCTAGTCCTGGACTAAAATGCAAGTCATAGCTGTTTTAAATGAAATAAACTTGCACTGACTGACCCTAAATTATATCAGTGCCTTTGTTTTGTCTCAAGATGCACCCCAGTAATGTTTTTTTCTAAACAAGTTTATAAAAAAATACTTAAATGTCCTAATTGAACTATGACCTAATCCTGGCTTAGTCTAAGCCCTGTCTGGGAAACCGGGCCAATGTGTTTAGTGCTAATGACCAATCCAATTATTAATTGATAATAAAAAAAAAAAAAAGTATCGGTTCAGTCACCGGTACCGTTTTAAAAGTATCGATTTGGCACCGATATCAAAAAAATAAAAACAATACCCAACCCTATTTTTGTGTGCAATCAAATCTCTGCAGTACAACAGCAGAGCATTATTCCAAAAACCACCTACTTATGCAAAAAGAGACAGTCTGACTGACATGTGAAGTGACCAACTGCAGTTTTTCATTTTAATATGCATTTTAGGGGCAGGTTAAGCTGAAATACAATGCTATTCAAATGTTTGAGATCAGTATGATGCTTTTAAAGTATGTGTGTTCCTGTGGCTCAGTGGTTAGAGCATTGCGTTAGCAAGGCAAAGGTTGTGGGTTAGATTCCCAGGGAACACATATACTGACAATACAAATGTATAGCCTGAATGCACTGTAAGTCGCTTTGGATAGAAGCGTCTGCTAAATGCATAAATGTCAAAGTAAAATAGGGTTTAAAACATTGAACCTGTGATACTTTTTTCATGATTCTTAGATAAAAAAAAAAACTGCATTTATTTAAATGAGAAATCCTCTGTAACAACACTGAAGTATATTACACAAGCAAATATATGTGTATACACCCTTGGATACTGGTTGAACAATTTATCACAATATGTCCAGTTTTCTGTCCATTATGCATCAGATGTTCAGTGAATTGACCGTAGGTGGTCTATGTGAGGCTGGGACAACCAAAATATCAACTTGACCTTAACTAAGCAACAGTGTTGAAGCTCCAATACCTCCTGTGCTTTGAGCACACGTCAGGAGTGCTGCAGGGCCTTGTACTTGGCCCAGTTTGCTTCACTCTGTGTCACCTTCTGCTGTCAGTGATGGCCGTGGGCGTGTGGCTAACTCAGGAGAGGACAAAAAGTTCACTGCCTCCATCAGCTGCCGTTCAGTGACACTCAGTTGCTGACAGCTACTTCAGCCATGCGGACAGGTGAGGAGGAAGGGCGCTCTTATAGAGGGTTTCCATCTGACTGAGCAGAGAGATGGATGAAGCTTCAGAAGAAAAAAGGAAGAGGAAAAAAAGGATGGTGGTAGAGGTGGAAGAAAAATGTGTCTCTCTTATAATAATATATCTAAAGAGTATATGTATACAATAAAATTCATTCAAATTAATTGTTTTGCCTGAATTATTTAAATTACACAAAAAAACTTGTATGTTATGGAAATTGTAAGGTAAGGCGGCACTCAAATGATCTGTGGTTGGCTTCAAATCATTTACTATTTTTATACATAATGCGCACCACTATGTTCTCATTAAATATCATTAAGTCCCATGATTCAGCTTCATTAGCGGCAAGCTAATTATCTGACAAGACAAATCAGCTCTAATGACTGAAATGGTCAGAGAACAAAGGCATAATGCAACAGACAGGATCTAAATGGTTTTGACATTTAAAAAATCATGGACTGCTATGATCCCTATAGAAAAAAATATGACTGTTCTGTGGAAACACAGACTAAATGTAACATTATACTGACAGCTTGAGCTTTAATTGCTCTCAACATTCACACAGCAACACAGCAGTCTACAGCTCCAACACACAGCCTATCTGAGCATTAGGTTTAATTAATATGCTTCTATGTTTTATGAAATTAAATCATACCACAAAGTGTATTTTACGTACAAATCATTTTATATAGGACATTTCAAATATTCACCACTATTCTTTTGCTGATATTTCCTTTGCATGCAGGTGTTACATGCTGCTACAATTTTTTCCAAAACAGATTCATTTCTATTGAACATTTCCTGAAGTATAAAGAAAGACACCTAAGACAACACAAAATAAGAGTCTTATACATGTTTTTGAAAATACTTTCTGCAGAGTGGTCGGCTCTGTGATTTTAGGCTAAGACGGAGCGGCTACACTCCTGACCTGGCTTACGTTGCTGACTCAGGGAACCAGAGAGTCTCTATGGGCCTCCAAACTGCTGACAGCACACTGGCCTAATTCTCTGTCTCACAGTATCAGTGTGTGTGTAAGGGCATGAAGTATTACCCTGTTCAGAGATTATTCATTCCATTCATGAGCATGAGGTGGGTGAAGATTATACAGCTTTTGTAGCAACACATACAACAGCAACACCTAAATAATTGAAGCAGAGGTTTATATTATTGGATGCCTTTCTCGTCTTTTCTGATATATTCCAACTGTGAGCAAGTGTTACACATTAATACCAGTGTTTTCAATCAAGGAAGGTCCTGGAATCAGTGAGTGGACAACAAAGTTGAAAATTTACATGTATGCATTTAGCACACACTTTTATCCAAAGTGACTTACATTGCATTCAGGCTATACATTTATTTATCTTATCGGTATGTGTGCTCCCTGGGAATTGAACCCACGACCTTTTGCGCTGCTGAGGCAATGCTCTACCACCGAGCCACATGAATACTAGCTAGCGTTAGTAAGCTCTAGTGGCAAAAATGCCACTAAAATGAATCAAAATACCCCACAAGTTCAAGATAAAGGGGCAAAAATGCCCCTGCACAATTAAACAATTGTTTACAGCTGTTGAATAAAACTGAAAACTAATGAAACCATCCATTCACGCATTTACATTTTGATTCTCTCACACATCAGATTGCATTTTATACTTGTGGTTTTTGCAGCGTTGAGCCTAACAACCGATAACACGCACACTTCTGTTGAGCTTAAGCCTGGCTCACACTACAGGATTTTTAGCCCCGATTTTCCTCTCTTGAGAATCGGAGCAAAAATCTTTTCAAGCACCTCGATCGGTTCCTCAACCACCACCAATGTGCAGCATCCACTTGGATGATGTGACGGCTGCCACAGGAAAACTGCGCCAGTGCGCTCACCACACACCAGCTACAGGTGGAGAGGAGAGAGAGTCATTGAGCCAACCAAGTGTATGGGGATTATTAGGAGGCCATGATTGACAAGGGCCAGTGGTGGGAATTTGGCCAGGACACCGGGGTTACACCCCTACTCTTTACGAGAAGTGCCATGGGATTTTTGATGACCACAGAGAGTCTCGGTTTAAAATCTCATCCGAATGACGGTGCTTTTTTACAGTATAGTGTCCCCGTCAGTATACTGGGGTGTTAGGACCCACACAGACTGCAGGGTGAGCACCCCCTGCCTTCCTCACTAACACCTCTTCCAACAGCAACCTAGTTTTCCCAGGAAGTCTCCCATCCAGGTACTGACCAGACTCAACCCTGCTTAGCTTCCGTGGGCAACCAGTCTTGGGCTGCAGGGTGATATGGCTGCCAGCTAATAATGTTTGCTAATGTATCACAGCTCCCTTTACGATGATAATCTAGATGTGGGTCCCTAGATTGGTCTGTACTAGAGGCATTTGAAACTCAGAAAGGAGAAATTAGGCTGGGCTCAGTAAATCAGCCATCTCAAGAAATCTCCAGAGACATCCTTTGAATTGCCAGACAGAAGCCAAATCAATGACAATTAATAATAATAATTTGTATTGCCATTGTCGTCGTCATTATGAAACTTTAAAATTATAATAATGTATTATTATTATTGATAATTAAAGTTAAGGTACTTCTACTAAAATAAATAAATGCATGAATAAATAAATGCATACATTCACCCAAAAGGGAATTTAAAGATATCAGGGTGACATTATTGCATACTGAAAAATGCACAACCCAATTATCTGTTTTGGATAGTGTGAAAATTTAATTTCAAACTAGAAGTTATATAAAAATCTATTCAACTCTATAGCTGACAAAGCCATCTTAGAAGTTCAATGTGGTTATTGTATGTCCTAGAAACTAACATACTTAAATAGCCTCGTGTTTCAATGAGATTTAGAGAACACTCAATTAAGTGTCACTTATTGTTGGCCCATTATAGAGATCACAGAAATGCTCTAAACGCTTCATTAGTCTGCTGAGTGAGGATGAGCACTGGCTCATGAAATAAAACACGCCAGTGTGAGGGTGCTATGTGCTAATACAACTGGGCTAAAGAGGGCCATCTCATGACTCTCTCAGATGGTTCTCATCCCAGACTGTCCCTGACACACATGATTGAGAGATCAATGAAGTGTGAAGGTGAGGGGAGGCTGTCGATGGTAAAGATGGAAACATGTATCTCTTCAGGCCAGCAGGTTGCAGGTACTACTGGGACTAATTAGGAAGGTGGCATTTTGCTCCTATGGCTGCAGCCAACCTGACATCCTCTCAGTTTATCGAGTCAAAGCATCCTTCCTTATTTTTTCCCCTCACCCTCTTGTTTATGTATTTCAACAGCATTTACACACAAACAACATGACAAGAGCAGTATCACTTTATGCATTGGTCACACTGAACTGTTATGCTCTCATGTTGAATGCTGTTCATGTGGGTAGCAATTTCCTTGAAAATCTGCATCTCAAAGCCCTGATAGCTAATAGATATGAAAACCATATAGGTTCAATGTTCAAGGTTCTTTTATTCGTCGCATACTCAATTATACAGGATATAATCAGTATGTATATCAGGACAGGTCCGCTCAACGGACAGTGCAAAAAAAATAAAATAAAAATGAAACATAACACGAGAATATATATAAATATAGGTTAAAATAAATAACAAAAATAAAATACAAAATAAGGGGTAAAATGTGCAATGAAATAAAATGTGCAATACAGTATACTGTGGACTTAATAAATAATAATATAAACAGGGATGTGCAGAGGAATGTGTAAACAGCAAGAAGAATGTGCAAACATGGTTGTACCGGGTATGTACACATTAAATTGAGTCATGTAAATGTAAATGTTATGAGACTGAGTTTGAGTTAGGAGCCTGATGGCCTGAGGAAAGAAGCTCCTCCTCAGTCTCTCAGTTTTTGCCATCATGCTCCTGAAGCGCTTGCCAGATGGCAGTAAAATGAAAAGACGGTTACCGGGGTGATTTGAGTCCTTGACAGGGCTCTAGAGTGTGACCAATTTGGTCGCATGTGCGACCTAATTTCTCTAGGGTGCGACTAAAAAAAAATCTGAGGTCGCACTGGTGCGTCCAGCCATTCGAGAAAAAAAAAGAAAAGTCTCCGCGACTCAGAAAGTATCTCTGCTGTTCGACAACAGACACGTTAGGCTCATATCGTGGTCTAAACCAATCAGAGATAGTGAAGGGCGGAATGCGCATTCAGTCAAAGAAAGGTTGTTTTTCAGTTCCAAAAATGGAATAAACAGCTTTGCGTTCTCTTCATGCCGATTTACAAGAGCTACATCGGACAAACGAACTGAAAGCGGAACAAATCCGCGCTACTCGTTTGGGCTATACGGCGCAGACCGTTTATCTGCTCGGACAGGAGCCGCGGGCTGCTCTCGATCACGCGACACCGTTATACACAGTGCTGGGAGATACAGTGAAGAAAGTAGTCGAATTCACCGCGGAATCAATAACATCTCTGTCAAATCTTGTGAGAAGTATTCAAATTCTGTTAAAGCTACAGACATCAGAACAAATGCCACTGATGTGGAAACCAGGAGAAACATTGTTCAATAAACACAAATCACCACCATTCACAATGGATTTAACATAACTACAGGAACAACTTGTGGCAGAAATGGTCTAATGTCTTAAAGTGTTTTTAAATGCTTCACACAACTTTTCCCAGCACCTCAAAGCTTTAAGTATTACCGAATTTTAAAGTAATTTTTATTGTGATGACATTATGTGTTCATCCTTCATAGGTTGCCCCATTTATAAAACTACACGTTTCATAATGTAGGAAAGCAAACACTTATTTAAAAATACATTAAATGACCACTATTAGATGGCTGCAGAGAAGTACTTATAGGCTTATCAGCCATTTCCACTCCCTAATATATATATATATATATATATATTTTGTATTTATTCAATTATATTTAGACATTATGACATTGATTAAAGTTAATTTTGAACTGCATCTCAACTACCCAGACAGCACAAGTATATCTGTAAGACGTCTGCTAAAGATCTGGGAAACATCTTCTGTGTAATCTGATAAACGTCTCAGAAGCAGTTTTACATGCATTTAATAATCTCTATTTAACATCTGACTGGAAACATATTAGAGACGTATTGCAGATGAGCAAACACTCTTAAAAATACCTCTTGAATATGTAAATGCAGACATCAGATAGACATCTCCGAGATGTACATGTGTGATTAGGGTGAGTGCTTTACCATCAGGTGCTGGTGCCACCTTCTGTATAACTTAATGGCACTGGTGCTGGTGTCCTTAAATGCTAGTTTGGAGCCCTACAATGGGTATCAAAGTCAGAAAAGTCATAACAATATTAGAAGAATGTTGTCTGTGGTATATTTTGAAGGATTTTTTAATAGGTTTAAGGGGAGGGTTTGAGAAGCACTGCACTAGAGCATCCCTTCATTCAGACACAGTGGAAGATCTGATAAGAATCAGTGTAGAGGGGCCGAGTCTGGAAGATGTTGATGCTAGAGAGAGTGGGACAAGCTGGTTTAGCCAAGGCCAAAGATCAAGAATGACAAACTACAGGAATTGGACATCCGAGGGGCATGTGACTGCAATGGAGGATAGTCCATAAGACATCGAGCCATGAGATGTTCAGTTTGAAGCCCTTAAATCACTTAATTTAGATGTTCTTTTTATTTAATTTATCTTGAGATGTTTTTAAGTTTAAATATTAGCTCAGTGAAGCATGTTAAGCACCAACACGTTTTCAGTAAGTTACCTTTCTTGTAGAATTGTGCTTCAAATAAAGAACTTTATTTTGACCAGATTGTTAGTTAATCGTTTACTAGTCACTATTGCCTATATGAAAATTTGGGTGCACCTAACTTTTGTGCTGGTGCACCTAAGAAAAAAATTTAAGCCCACCAGTGCAACCAGTGCAAAAAGTTAGTCTAGAGGCCTGCTTGATGATTTTTACAGCTCTGCTTTTGCAGCGTTTGAGGTAGATGTCCTGCAGAGAGGGAAGAGCAGACCCTGAGATGTGCTCAGCTAAGCGCACAACTCTCTGCAGAGCTTTGCAGTCCTGGTTTGTGGTGTTACTATACCACACTGATATGCACAGAGTCAATACACTTTCTATGGCCCTTTCTATATAATTAAATATCTAGTTAATACCATCCTCTATGAGAATGCCTGAAGTTCTTCGACTGTAGCCCTCCGCTGGTTTAACTCTTGCCCTGGTTAATAAATAGGCACATGAGATTGTACACATTTAGCTCTGCCTATTTTCCATCCTTCTTTCTAAAAACTAGAGATTTTTAATACTTCCAAAATCAAGATTTCTTCATTTTCTGAAGAAATTAAATTGAAATATAATAAACATTAACAATTAAAACGTATCAGAATGTCTACACTCACATGTATCCAAGGTGTAAAGGGAGAAATATATTCTATACTTCAGATGTTTTGAGCCCAAAAAAATTAATTTTGTTGTGTGGAGTTGGGAATGTACTAGCTGAAGTCGTACTCTTAAACAGAGGACTGGATGGATAATATGGTTATGTTGAACAATGAAGTCCCTTTCAAAGCATGCTCTGGTCTTTCAATATGCATTAGACCACCAGAGATGTCCTACAGCATTTAAAGGCCAGTGTGCTTTCTAAGCTACCAGCAAAAGCAATTCCAGACCTCTCAGCTAAGTAATTAAAAAGGCCAGTCTGTTATCAGACTCAAGCGGGACTCACTGGAGGCAGTGGCAGCAAGAGAACTGAAGTCTATCATTAATAATTCTGCACATCTTTCCATAATACTCCACCCTGAAGCAACTTCAGCCACTGTCTTTATTCTACCACTGGTTCTTATGACCACCATCAAACAGTACATCTTCACAACGACATCAAATTATACAAACAACACAACAAACATTTGTTTTTTTTAGACTGAACCAATTACCAGCCAATGCACGCATTTATGTAGGCTATAAGCAAGCATTTTGGCAGAACTGTATTGTCTGCTGTTATAGTAGTATGTATAGGACTCAATGACAAAATATATATAAAAAAGGAAAAAATCTGCTCTTCGTAATTAAGTTTGTATGAATTTTTTTTTAAAGAATGTAATGACTCAAAGGCATGGTGCAATTGAGTAAAACGTAAAAATATATTTTTTCTTACACATTGATTATACAGAATGTGATTGTGCGCCATAGGATGACATCCTCCAGTCATGCAAACAACACTGAAGAAAAATCACACTCTTTTAATAAGGCTTTTTGTTTCACGTGATTGCCTTATAGTCAGTTTGTTGATATTACATTTCATGCTGCTTTTGTTTTGCTTTTCCATTTGAGAATAACTGAACTAAACATTCATCCTAATACAGCATCTGAGCCCTTAGACAACAAACAATCCATATCTGCACTACAACTTTCAATCTATTGGTGTAGGCTGTAGACTTGCAGGAACCAACTCTGATAGTAAGCTGGCCCGGGATAGAGAGCGGTATAAAGATCAAGCAAAGTGACTACAGGCATTTGATGGTGTCTCTGAGTGTTCTCTTTTCTTATTGAATGCAGAAAACTCCATTTGAACTCACTGGAGACTCTCGGACAAGAACAAATCCAAGTCTTATGAGGGAAATAAAGGACTTCATGGTGTATTTTAATTGTAGCGTTACATTCCACAATTGGTAAATCACAGTCTTGCCTTTACCATATCTCTAATATACGTCTGTATTGATAAAGCCATTTATGATATATTCAACTCTCATCATGGTGGTAGATCCTGGCAAATGCAACAAGTAAACCATCTACATACAAATCTTAATAAATCAGCATCTCTATATGTAGGGCAACCATTCCAGTGTCTGTTGAATTCCAACACAGGCACACTATATTCTGCTTAGGTACTAATTAGGTGATCACCTAAACTATTAACCATGCCAAAAGGTTCTGAGTGAGGAAAAGAAGGGTTCAATTCTGGCTTTACTGGCAGAGGGGGATACAGTGAGTGTCAGGTTGCTTCCATCCATTAAATTTCAAAAACAGCGATTCATAAGAACAAGGTCACACTTCAGACATTGGGGACAACAAAGCTACAGATCGGCACTGTGGCACACTCTCCACTGACCAGGATGAACTCATTCGAATGTCACTCAACAAGTATAGAATGACATCAAGTGACTTTCAACAAGAATGGCAAACAGCAGCTGGAGTGGCGTGCACAATGAGGACGGGAGGGCTGAAGTCATGCTAAGCTAGAAAAAAGCCTTCAATGAGAAGCAAAGAAAAGCCAAGCTGAGGTTTACAAAACGTAAGGATTGGACCATCTCTGATGAGTCATCAATTCATCACCAGGTCATCTTAGACGGAGACATGAAGAGGCCTACAAGCCACAGTGTCTCGTACCCACTGTGAAATTTGGTGGAGAATTGGTGATGATATGGGGGTGCTTCAGAAAGGCTGGAATGAGGCACATTTGTCTTTGTGAAGGGCACATAATTCAAGCCATGTACAAGGTTGTGCTGGAAGAAAACTTGCTTCCTTCTGCTCTGACAATGTTCCCAAAATCTGAGGATTTTTTTCAGCAGGACAATGCTCCATACTACACAGCCAGGTTAATCAAGGTGTGGATGGAGGACCACCAGATCAAGACCCTGTCATAGCCAGCCCTATCTCCAGACCTGAACCCAATTGGAAACCTCTGGAATGTGATCAAGAGGAAGATGGAAGGTCACAAGCCATCAACCAAAGCTAAGCTGCTTCAATTTCTTGCACCAGGAGTGGCATAAAGTCACCCAACATCAATGTGAAAGACTGGATGCATGAACGCGAGATGCATGAAAGCTGTGATGGGAAAATCAGGGTTATTCCACCAAATATTGATTTCCAAAATCTTCCTAAGTAAAAACATTGTATTGTGGTGTTAAACTGAATATGAACTCGTTTCCGTTGCATTGTTTGAGGTCTAAAAACACTGCATCTTTTTTTGTTATTCTGAGCAGTTGTCATTTTCTGCAAATAAGTGTTCTAACTAACACTGTGTGTATTTGTTAAATTGGGAGAAATGCTGTCAGTAGTTTATAGAATAAAACAAAAAATAAATTTTACTCAAACACATAGGCTACCTATTAATAGTAAAACCAGAAGCTGATAATTTTGCAGTGGTCTCATTTTATAAAAAATAAAAATAAAATCACAGAGCACATTATGCATATTAATAGGAACACTCTTCACACCAAGAGATTTGAAGTTTGACAGTAATTCTAATGAAATGTATTGTTGACGGCAGTAAATGTGTTGCAGATACACATATCTATAGATACAGCTTCTGAGACTTTTCCATGCTGACAGAATGCTATAAAAACCCCACATTGTCAGCCAAAATCTTTTCAGAGAAGTGTCTCTTCTTCAAATCCCTTCAAGCAAGTGACACTTAAAATATTTTAATATATTAACAAAAATCTAGATAAAATATTCCATTAAAGACTAGTCCATCAACAACCATCCTGTCCATCCCTACTCCAGATTTGTGTCCCCGCCAGCTCATCTCATTCTGTTTCTGTCTGTCAGCCAATGATAAGCATGCTAGTGGTGCCAAAAGGGTTGGAGGCATGGATTTTATGTTAATAGCATTGCACAGGATAGTTCAAGTTAATCAAGTCAGAGAAATCACAAAATAAAATGCAACCAACTGCATCTTCACCATTTTTGTATTTTTTATTGTTACTAAAAATGCATAACACATTCAGGCATATTAACTTAGCACATCCCATACTTATTGCAGTAATGATAACAAATTAAGAAGTAATCAATACATTATTTTGTATTTTTTATTTATTCAGCAAGGATGCATTAAATTGATAAAAAACAGACAGTTAAGGCATTTGTAATGGTTACAGAAAATGTCCATTTCAAATTACATGCTGTTCTTTTGAACTTTCTATCAAAAATAAATCCTAATTAAAAATGTATAATGGTTTTCACAGAAAATATTTAGCAGCACAAGAGTTTTCAACACTGATAATATTATTCATATTAAGATGATATCAATCATTAATCACATTAAAATTATTTCTGAATTATTATCTGGACTGAAGTAACATCTACTGAAAATTCATATTCGCCATCACAGGAATAAGTTACTTTTTAAAATATATTAAAATATAACAGTTATTTTTAATTGTAATAACATTTCAGAATACTATTGTTTTTATTGTATATTTGATCAAATAAATTGTTTAGTGGCTTGTTTACCTTATTTTGGGCTTTTTTTATTAATTACATTCAATTACATTAAATAGAAGAAAAAGTACAGCCACTTGTCTACAAGACTTTGTACAAAACATAAAATAAATACCTTCTCTTAGTGATCACTGAAGTTCTATCAGTTAGGCTGCGGATATTTAATGCAAACGGCATCTCAATGCTACACAGCCATACACCTTTTTCTAGGCCACTGCAATCAATCCTAAGTCACGTACCAGTGTCTGACTCCACATAGCGCAAATCAGAATTACCCAGGACATCAGCTGATTGGAACCGTGCTTCTGTCTAGACAGGAACTCACCAAATCAATTGGACAGTAAACAGCCCAAATTAAACACCATCACCTCAGCATTAACCCCAGCAGAACACAAACGTTGCTTCAAACCCAACCAAACTGGCAAAGACCCAGTCTGGATCTGTGGAGCACACCCCCCCGTCTGACTAGGGCACTGGCTAATTGGCCTATTGATTTCTTGACAGGTGACGAGTTTCCTGGCACTGCTGCCGCTCATGCATCATCTGAAGTGGACAGAAAAAGTCATGATGGGACACTACAGCAGGAATCTTCAGCCCAACTCAAGACAAAACATTAGCCCTATGGAAGCTAATTCACAAAGGAATTAAATTATACATCTGCCATCATTTACTCACCCTCTTGTCCAAACCAGTCACTTTACAGTTTTGTTTCTTCAATGAAACAGAAAAGAAGCAGTTTAAAAGAATGTATTAGATTAGCATTTCCTTGCAATTACACTCGATGGGGACAAATGCAAAATCAAATCCTCATAAAAGTGATTCATATGACTTGTGCAGGCCCCTTTGAAATCAGATTTATTTTTCCCATATTTTATTTTATACATTTCCCTGAATTTTCCATCTACATTTATTGTGATTTAACTTTAATGGTTTAATGACATTTTAATAATAAAAAAGAATGTCTAATCAACTGAATTCATAACGAGTTTCTGTTTAATAATAAAACAAATTTCTAATAAAAAGTTGTTAAAGGTTATTTTTCAAAAATTCTGAGTTGTCTGGATTTTTCTGGACTGTGTGTTTTATGGTTTAATGCATTTAATTTTTTTTTTTATCCAAAAATCAAATAAAAAGATAAACAATTTAATTCATATTTTAAAATTTAAATCAAATTACATTTTTGGCATGTACACTTAAGCTTTGCTTACTATAAATTACAAGATCAATGAAAAAGTGTGATAGTCTTAAATCATATTATTTTTGTTGTTATTACTTTGAGAAGTACATTGTGCAATAGTAATATATTTTTGACATTATTTTTTTTTTTCAGGTGAAGCACTTTTATTTATTTTGGCAGGTGGTAGTGACTTTGAAAAAAACGTAGATTTTCTGTGCGCGTCCTACAACATCCTACAACATACATATGTGGCGTATCAAATAGTGAGATTGCAGACACTGAAAACAAGGAGCGTTAGGGCACATGTCCAGAATTTCAGGCAATACCGAATTTCATAAATTCTACAACGTGAAAAGCCGTATAGATCACTTATGACCGTTTTTAGATGCATCTACACCCATTCTGGAGATTGAAAGCTACATTATTGTAATTGCATGGAAAAATGTGACCTGTAAATGCTTCAGAAATTGTTTCACCGGTTCAAGACGTACAGATTTGGAACAACATGAGGGTAAATCTGGGATGAACTACTAGAAGAGAAAAGAGATGAGGAAAAAACTGAATAGAGATGTCTACTCTGTACAGACATAACCAGCAAGATATTCTAGACTGTGAAGATGTCCAAAATGGAGTGTAATGTAAATGTTTAAAGAACTTGAGGCTCCAAAGGGGGAGAATTCACACAAGCCGAAAGGGATCTCTCAATCTGACATAATGACTGAAGGCAGAGGTCAACCGTAGTGTTGATAGGCACTGTGAAGCACACTTACCCCCAGAGTCACAGAGAATTCCTGCAAATGAAGTGCATGAAAGGAGTTCATAGCACTGAATTTACATAAAGAAAACTACAAAGACTTTAGGATTTTTAATCCAAGGCACATAACACAAACTCCTCTCAACAAAGATTACTACATCATCCTTGCATAATTATGTTCAGCTCCAATAAACACATTTCAGTGTCTGCAGTCAATTTTACTTTTCCTCATAAATCATGCATGAGGATCGATTTTAATGTGCTGCACATCATCCAACTCTATTTCTGTGGAAATTGCAGTTCCAAGCATAAAAAGTTTTGGCACTTCTTTGTGGGCTCCTGCGTGCAATAAATGATAAATATTGAGGCAAATCCAACTGACACCTAAGATTAATCTCGTCGTGACAGGAGAGAAAATGTATGTGCCTCTGCCATTTCTTTCTGACTGTCAATAATGCACTATTCCCAACATACTGGGCTGCTCAATATCTCTCTATTTCCCATCTCTTTCCCTTCCCTTAAGGAGTTTTGGGAGCCAATTTATTTTCCCTCGTCTTTTTCCATTCTCGCCCTCTTTGATTGTGACCAATGTGCAGCTTCGTGAAGGAAATCGAATGCTGCAGTTGTTAAAAAGGAAGCTACTTGCTCGACCTCTGCTTTATGATTCAGTATCTATCAGTGGTTAATCTGACATAACCTCAATGTGACTGCAACAGGAAAATGGTCACGTTTGTCTGAATCATTATTCATTATGATCTACAAATCTAAAGCCTGAGTGTATCAAGTCAGTTCTGGTGTGTGAAGAATCGCAGCATTAGATGGATGCTCTTCAGAGACATCTCTGCATCACATGCTATTTTCAGCTCTCTGTCACTCTTACTTCCTCTCTATTCACCTTTTCACTTTCTGCATTGAGATGCCGCATTAGACATGCCACAGGCAGAGCAAACCTGGCCATCCACAGTCACATTTTAAAATACAAATCAAAGCAGGTCTGCCCAACTTAACTGAAAATATCTATCAATTACACACTCTCATGTTAATTGAAGTATATTTTTACATTTATGCTTGTATCAGACACTTTTATCCAAAGCGACTTACTTTATATATTCAGGCTATAATTTCTTTTTATCAGTATGCGTGTTCCCTGGGAATTTAACCCACAACCTTTTGCGCTGCTAACGCAATGCTCCACCACTGAGCCAAAGTAACACAAGTCTCTATCAGAGCTCCATGACTAACTGAAATAAAGCTAAATCATGTTATGAAGCTTATAACAGTTCTATATATATATATATTTAGTGATGTGCGGATGGCGGTTATATCCGCGGGCGCTGCGTATGATCCATGGGTCGGGTAATAAAAAAATGCATTCTGATTATTTGTGGGTGGGTCGAGGGTGGATAAGATAAATCATTAATGATGCAAGTATTAACTACATTTTCTAAATAGGCTATTGAAATCGAATAAAGTGTAAACTTACATATTAAAGTTATTCAACAAAACATTAGGCTATATAGTCAAGAGCAGTGAGGGATTTTTTCTGTCTTTTGTTGTTTGATTAACATTACTGCTGTCACGAGACCTATTTCACGAATCCAATACTGATACACATGCGCTTTTCTTTCATACCTGTTTACATTAACTTAAGACAAAACTGACAGTGCTTACGAGGATACTCGTCAGGATGACCATTTTGATGTCATTTTGTGTGTATTTGGCCACTTAAGCACAACATTTAGCAACTTTCAGAACATTCTGGCGCCTTTTTTTTCCCATAACAGGGACATACTGAAAAACCTAGCAACTTTTTTGAAAAAATTTCAGCCATCGTTCAGTTGGAAAATGTCTCCAGTACTACCCTGCAAGCGCTAGTTCTGACTCCTGGCGCAGTGTCGCCTCTGTGAGGATGTGTTGCAAATGTTATTCGCTAGGGCTGTGACGGTATTGGATTTTTCTCACCGCGGTGAAGCAGCAACAAATATCGCGGTTTGGCGGTTAATCACGACCCCACACTTTTTTCCCAAGTAAAAACTTGTGCAAATGCATGGTCTGGCTCCAAAGTTTCTGCTTCATATACTGCAGAGCCACGCACATTGTAGCAGGAGTCAGATTTCACTGATCACATGAAGAGATGCACATTCAGTGCGAGGCTTCGGGTAGAGTCACTGCATCAGCACGTGCACAGCCCGGAGGATTTGGTTTTCAAACTAAAGTAAAAGACTGCTTCTTAAACCAGAGGTGACACAAATAACACTGATGAAAAAGGTTGAATGTTGAACACTTTCGTTCCCATATAGCTATAAACTAGATTAATCAATGCATGCTGATTAACTTTTATCATAATGTTGTTTAAAAAAAAAAAAGTGTGACCAGTGGGAAGAATGAGCAGAGCCCTGAATGACTTGATCAAGAACGCATGCAGCTTGTAAATTAATAATAATAAAGTCGTCGTCTTTATTCTTAAAACAGCTAATTAAATTAAAATAACAAAATAATATTATTCTCTATAACTTTTTTTTATATATATATATCTTCTGAGTTTAATATTAATTATGGAACATTCTTTGTCATCGTTTGTAACCCATTCTTTGTACAACAAATTATTAAAAGAATAACAACCTGAGCAAGCTGCAGAAACAACCAGCCGAGCTCAACATGCCCCATGCTTAGTTCTGGTGATTTGTGCTAAACTTCGATTCATATTTCTTTAGACATTGTTTTTCGGGTAAGAGTCCATGGATATAAACGCACTTGTCAAAACGCAACTTGTTGCAAAATGTGTTTGTTGAAACGGATAGGTTATAACAGCAAATTAGGATGTAATTAATATTATTTGACTATTCGTTAGGCTACATTTATAATAACAAACTTTTTAAAGTGCAAAATAAAAGAGGCTTTTTCTTCTTCCCGACCGTTCCCGCGAAATATATCTTGTTTCCAGAATCTCACAATTACATTTCCTCTACTGAAAGAGAGAGAGATAACAAATAAAAATGTAGTCTGCACAAAATGCATTTTATTATAGGCTATTTATTTTATTCGTCTTGTCCAGAATCAAATTAGTTTTACATTTTGTTGTCAACATAATAATGTCGCAGAGAAAAAAAAAAATAAGAATAATGTAGGCAAGTTTGTAAAAAAATGTAAAAATTGCATATTTGTTATTTTTATTCTTCTTGTCAAAATACAAAATTTGTTTAACCTTTTGATGTCAACGCGGAAAAGTGTCGCAGAGAGAAAAAAAAGACATCTGTCATTTAAATGTATATGTTGCAAAATTAAATCTTTTTCATGAAACCAAACAATTTAACTTCCCTGAGAAGAATGTCCCGAGTCAGACTTGCCTGGCGTGGGTTTCTTCGCAGTAAACTGACCATTTTGCAGTCGCAGTTGAAGAATCCACACTTAGCTAAACTTCACCCTTATTCTGCTCTGTCACTCATGGAAAAGGCTTTAGGCAAAACCCTGCCGTGCTGCCCCCACTTCACTCAAATACGATTTTAAAGATGCAAGTGAAAGATTTGATAATTTGTTTATTGACACAAGTACATTAAAATAAAAGCAAGCACGGGCATGTGCTATTAGCAGTCAGGGCTTAATCTGAACAGACCCGGTCCGGATCAGCACCTCCGAACTCCGATCATCTCATCTGACGGATCCTCTTCCTCCAGTGAAATACGTTTGTGTCAGGATTATTGTAGTTTTGCATTTTTAAATTCGTTTTGTTTATTTTTTATATTGCTTTCAATTTTCAAAGTCAGTGGCACAGGGAACTGCTCTCACCATAAGGGAAGGCAAAATATCTGCGTGCACTCAATGCAAATGCAAACTCTGGGTTGCTGCGACTGTCCTATGATCGGGGTACACAAAAACTACCCAAACATTAAAAAAAAATGTTTAATAAAATAACCGTGATTTTTAGAGTATATGTGCACACTATAAAATGAACTGGAGCAAGCTGGTGATCACTTAAGTGCGTCAACCGAGTGATTGCGCGAATGATTACCTCTACATCATCTGATGTGAATCCATCACCCCGCTTTAATACACAATTTAAACACTGTATATGATAAAATAATACATACATTAGGCTATATACAAAGGAATTCATGTCTGGATAGTTTTCGTTTTGATTACATTTATGAATGTATATTAGTATGTTTTGCAGCCTATTGATGACGCGCAGTTGGGGGGCGGCGCGGGAGCGTTATTACTATGAAGCAAATTTTATTTAGATGTAGAATAACTAAGCGGTGATAACGAATGCACAAAAGATAAAGTACAAATATCTGTCCCTTTGCCCCCCTGACTGTGTTGCCGCCCCTTGGCGACTGCCTTGTTCGCCTAAATGCACGCGCCGGCCTTGCTCATCGACAGCCCGCCTGTTCTGTCAGGGTGCCGTTATGCACATGCTGCGCACTGTGCGCAATAAAAGACATGACACAGAAGCACTGGTGCGTGCGTGCAGCGCGTGAGCGACAAGAGGGAGTAAAAACACACAGATATGCTGTTCTGAAAGGATGTTGGGAATGGGATATTGTTAGACCGCCCGCTCCCGTTCAAATCACACCAGAGTTACCGACCGTTACTGTGTTTTATTCCCGTTTTGCAAGAAATCTGCTCGGGTCTCGCGAAAAAAAGTGCGGTGATGACGGTGATGACCTCAACACCGCGGTTGGCATCTCATTACCGCGGTGAAGCGGTAATGCGGTTATCGTCACAGCCCTATTATTCGCCGATTCTGACTCTGAAAGGGAATATTTGCCTTTTGGAAATTCTGATCGGCCGTCTAATGGTCACGCTTCTCCTGGTACATCTTTGAATGCGCAATGGTGCCGCCGGGCAAGGCACGAGTGTTCACAAAGCACAAACAAGTGATCATTTTGGCCCTTTGCCCAACAGGGATAGGGGTGGTGAACGTGGTCTTAGTGTCCATAGGAGAGCTGTTACTTTCTGATAATCGGTCATATTGTGTCGTTTGCTCTGATGGCGTGCGCTCAAAGGGCCGCCGGCAGAAAAAGTACAGCAGTCAGAGTTGGGTAGGTCTGTGCGCTGTGCCATGCAATAAGAGGTACCATACTCTCAAGAACTATAAACGGTCACCTAGATACCTGATTGGGCAAATAGCTGGTCAACTGATAAAAAAATAGGCACATGTATTTTACTATGGCACAGTAATATAGTAATAATTTACTACTTTCTCCTGTTTTACTGTTATTTCCTCTATTCCTGATAATTTGTAATAAGGATAAAAAGACTAATACGATAAAGAGATAGATAAATAAAGATAGATAAAAACATGCTAATAAGTTCAAACCACCATTCAATATCTATTATTTCCTGAATATTACTGATGAACTGATCAAAAAGTAGGCTACTGTTCACATGCATTTTACAACTATATTGTATAGTAATAACTTAGTACTTTCTCCTGTTTTATTGTTGGTTTCCTCTTTTCTGATCATTTGGAATGAGGATTAAAAAAATAAATAAAAAAAATGCACAAGTTCAAATATCAATTCAATATATACTATTTCCTGAATATTATGAAATTCAAGAGGGGATCCGCCCCTGATGACATCATAATATGCAAATTGGATGAGTATATTTACACCCCACATAAACTTTCGGTCATGCCCAACATCTTTCTAATTTACAGTAGATCTCTATCTTTAACCCCTTTCAAGCCAAGCTTTTGAAATTTTTCACAAAACCCTGGCGCCTAAAGGGTTATTGGGCCGTGTTTACCATTTATACTTATTTATGTTATACTTATATTATTTATACTTATTTCAGTTTTATGTATGACAAAAGAAAATATAATGTAGGGCTGTGACGGTATTGGATTTTTCCTTACCGCGGTGATGCAGCAACAAATATCGCGGTTTGGCGGTTAATCGCACGACCCCCCCAGTAAAAAAAAATTGACGTGGTCGCACTTGTGCAAGTGCATGGTCTGCTGCTCCAAAGCCTCTGCGCGCTGCAGAGCCACAGCACATTGTAGCAGGAGTCAGATTTCACTGATCACGTGAAGAGATGTACTTTCAGCTACACTCACTGCATCAGCACGAGCGCGAAGGTGCACGCAGCAGACTGAGCAATGGAGGATTTGGTTTTCAAACTAAAGCAAAAGACTGCTTCTTAAACCAGAGAAGGCGACACAAATAACACTGATGAAAAAGAACGGGTTGAATGTTGAACACTTTCCTTACCATATAGCTATAAACTAGATTAATCAATGCATGCTGATTAACTTTTATCATAATGTTGTATTAAAAAGAGAAAGTTGCGACCAGTGGGAAGAATGAGTAGAGCCCTGAATGACTTGATCAAGAACGCATGCAGCTTGTAAATGAACAATAATAAAGTCGTCGTCTTTATTCTTAAAACAGCAAATTAAATTAACAATAATAACAAAATAATATTTATCTCTATAACTTTTTTTTTTTCAATATCTTCTGAGTTTAATAGGAATTATGGAACAGTCTTTGTCATCGTTTGCAACCCATTCTTTGTACAAATTATTAAAATAATAACAACCTGAGCAAGCTGCAGAAACAACAAGCCGAGCTCAACATGCCCCATGCTTTGTTCTGGAGATTTGTGCTAAACTTCGATTCCTATTTCTTTAGACATTGTTTTTCGGGTAAGACTCCGTGGATATAAACGCACTTGTCCAAACACAACTTGTTGCAAAATGTGTTGGTTGAAACGGATAGGTTGTAACAGCAAATTAGGATGTAATTAATATTATTTGACTATTCGTTAGGCTACATTTATAATAACAACCTTTTTAAAGTGCAAAATAAAATATGTTTTTTCTTCTTCCTGACCCGACCGTTCCGAAATATATCTCGTTTCCAGAATCTCACAATGACATTTCCTCTACTGAAAGAGAGAGAGATAACAAATACAAATGTAGTCTGCAAAAATTATTTTATTGTAGGCTATTTATTTTATTCGTCTTGTCCAGAATCAAATTAGTTTTTCATTTTTGTCAACGTAATAATAAGTGTCGCAGAGAGAAAAATAATAATGTAGGCCAGTTTGTACAAAATGTAAAAATAGCATGTTTGTTATTTTTATTCGTCTTGTCAAAATACTAAATTTGTTTAACCTTTTGCTGTCAACACGGAAAAGTGTCGCAGAAAAAAAAGACATCTGTCATTTAAATGTATATGTAAAATATGAACAAAACCGTTGGCTTTGCAAAATTAAATCTCTTTTCATGAAACAATTTAACTTCCCTGAGAAGAATGTCCTGAGTCAGACTTGCCTGGAATGGGTTTCTTCGCAGTAAACTGACCATTTTCAGCATCCACACTGTGCTTCATCTTTATTCTGCTCTGTCACTCATCGACGGGCTTTAGCCTGCCGTGCCGCCCCCCACTTCACTCAAATACGATTTTAAAGATGCATGTGAAAGATTGGATAATTTGTTTATTAACAACTACATTAAAATAAAAGCAAGCACGGGCATGTGCTATTAGCAGTCAGGGCTTAATCTGAACAAACCCGGTCCGGATCAGCACCTCCGAACTCCGATCATCTCATCTGACGGATCCTCTTCCTCCAGTCAAATACGTTTGTGTCAGGGTTATTGTAGTTTTGCATTTTTAAATTCGTTTTTATTTTAATATTGCTTTCAATTTTTTTTTTGCTAAAAATGTAAGTATAATTTTTTTTTATGTATTTTTTTTAGTTTTTATTTTGTGAAGTTTTTTACCCTATACAGGTTAGTTTCGGTTTTAATTTGAGTTTTAGTAATTCAAGTTTAGAAGAATTAACAGAACACTTCCAGAGCACAGACCAAACACATTTTAATTTAAACTTATTGACGCAAACCACTAACGAATTAAAGTAAAAGCATGCTGATTAACTAAATTAAAGCATGCTGATTAGAAAATTATTAATTTGATTATTTTATTTAGTTGCTGTTGGTTTCATTTTGTTTGAGCTTGTCATTGTTTTTTATTATTCTTTCTTGTCTTAATGCCTTTATTTTTGTCAAATACAGTTCTTAATACAAAATATTTCCGTTTAAACATGTATACAATATTTCTTATTTTTAAATTCGTTTAACAAGCATTTTAGAAGTAAAAATAAAACATTTCATAGTCGCAAAAAAACCTGATGTGGCTCGTTTAGGTGACTTGGTTTGCTTTGCATAAAATAAAATAGTTTACTGTTTTATAGATTACATGAAACAAACCTATATTTGACAAAAATAAAGTAAGTGGCACTGAGAACTGCTCTCACCCGAAGAGAAGGCAAAATATCTGCGTGCACTCGATGCAAACGCAAACTCTGCGACTGTCATAGGATATGGGTTACACAAAAACTACCCAAACATTAAAAAAAAATTTTTAATAAAATAACCGTGATTTTTAGAGTATATGCACACAATAAAAGCAACTAATGCAAGCTGGTAATCACTTAAGTGGGTCAACGGAGTGATTGCGCGAATGATCTCTTACCTCTCCATCCTCTGATGCCGGATCGATCACCCCGCTTTATTACACCAATTAAACACTACATATATGATAAACGCTAAATATTAAATATTCCTCTTGGCTAAAACACAGCAAAACACGGTTTTGGGTGTACATAAGCCTATTTAATAGATATTACACTTGTGTTATCTCCACCGCGCTTTCTCTCTCACACACATATTAGGCTATAATCTTACCTTTTAGAAGCGCGTGTCTGGCTTTAAAACTCATCAGACAGCACCAGCAGCAAAAGGAATTCATGTCTGGATAGTTTTATTCGATTTGATGACATTTATGAATGAACATTATAATGTTTTGCATGTAGAGTAGCCTATTGATGACGCTCAGTTGGGCGGCGGGAGGCGGCATTACTATGAAGCAAAGTTAATTTAGATGTAGAATAACTAAGCAGTGATAACGAATGCCCAAAAGATAAACTACAAATATCTGTCCCTTTGCCCCTGACCGTGTTGCTGCCGAGGCGACTGCCTTGTTCGCCTATATGCACATGCAGATCGCCTGTTCTGTCAGGGTGCCATTATGCACATGCTGCGCACTGCGCAATAAAACACATGACAGAAGCACTGGTGCGTGCGTGCAGCGCGTGAGCGGTAAGAGGAGTAAAACACACAGATATGCTGTTCTGAAAGGATGTCGGGAGCGGGATATTGTTAGACCGCCCTCCCGTTCAAATTACACCAGAGTTACCGACCGTTACCGTGTTTTATTCCGTTGCAAGAAATTTGGTCGGATCGCGAAAAACAGTGCGGTGATGACGGTGATGACCTCAACACCGCGGTGGCATCTCATTACCGCGGTGAAGCGGTAATGCGGTTATCGTCACAGCCCTAATATAATGTGAACAGCTTTATTGGGCATTCAGTTGTATTAGCCTACAGTATGCAGGGCTCTAGACTAACTTTTTGCACTGGGTGCACTGGTGCGCCTAACTTTTTTTCTTAGGTGCACCGGCACAAAAGTTAGGTGCACCCAAATTTTCATATAGGCAATATTGACTAGTAAACGATTAACTAACAATCTGGTCAAAATAAAGTTCTTTATTTGAAGCACAATTCTACAAGAAAGGTAACTTACTGAAAAAAGTGATGGTGCTTAAAGTGCTTCACTGAGCTAATATTTAAACTTAAAAAAATCTCAAGATAAATGAAATAAAAAGAACATCTAAATTAAGTGTTTTAAGGGCTTCAAACTGAACATCTCATAGCTCAATGTATTATGGACTATCCTCTATTGCAGTCACATGCCTCTCGGATGGCCAACTCCTGTAGTTTGGCCTTCTTGATCTTGGCCTTGGCTAAACCAGCTGCCACACTCTCTAGCATCAACATCTTCCAGACTTGCCCCCTCTACACTGATTCTTATCAGATCTTCCACTGTGTCTGAACGAAGGGATGCTCTAGTGCAGTGCTTCTCAAACCCTCCCATTAAACCTATTAAAAAATCCTTCAAAATATACCACAGACAACATTCTTCTAATATTGTTATGACTTTTCTGACTTGAGAACCATTGTAGGGCTCCAGACTAGCATTTAAGGACACCAGCACCAGTGCCTTTAAGTTCTACAGAAGGTGGCACCAGCACCTGACAGTACAGCACTCACCCTAATCACACATGTACATCTTGTACACACATGTACAAGATGTCTTACAGATATACTTGTGCTGTCTGGGTAGTTGAGATGCAGTTCAAAATTAACTTTTATCAATGTAATTCATAATGTCTAAATATAATTTAATAAATACAATATATATATATATATATATGTATATGTATATGTATATGTATATGTATATGTATATGTATATATATATATATATATATATATATATATATATATATATATATTAGGAGTGCAAATGGCTGATAAGCCTATAAGTACTTCTCTGCAGCCATCTAATAGTGGTAATTTAATGTATTTTTATTTTTAAATAAGTGGTTGCTTTCCTACATTATGAAAAGTTTAGTTCTATAAATGGGAAAACCTATGAAGGATGAACAAATAATGTCATCACATTAAAATAACTTTAAAATTTGGTAATACTTAAAGTTTGAAGTGCTGAAAAGTTGGATGTAAAACACATTAAGACATTCGACCATTTCTGTCACAAGTTGTTCCTGTAACGTTAGTTATATTAAATTAATGGTGAATGGTGGAGATTTGTGTTTATTGAATAACGTTTCTCCTGTTTTCCACATCAGTGGAGTTTGTTCTGATATCTGTAGCTTTAACATAATTCTGTGCGAATTTGAATTCTTCTCACAAGATCTGACAGAGATGTTATGGATTCTGCGGCTAATTCTACTACTTTCTTCACTGTATCTCCCAGCGCTGTGTATAGCGGTGTCGGCGTGATCGAGAGCAGCCAGCGGTCGAGCTCGTGAAATAAGCGGTCTGTAGCCAAATGAGTGTAGCAGTTTGTTCGCTTCGGTTGTCCGATGTAGCTCTTGTAAATCCGTGCATGAAGAGAGCATAAAGCTGTTCATTCCATTTTGAACTGAACAACCTTTCTTTGACTGAATGCGCATTGCGATGGCGTCACAAGGCAGCGTCTAAGACCAAAATCTGCAGCAATTTGGAAAATAGCGGAGTTTGCATGATTTTGCGATAAATTCAGCGATCGCCAGAATCCTGGAGGACTGTCAGACACTCA
Source organism: Gymnocypris eckloni scoliostomus (assembly GCA_027564155.1). NCBI lineage: Eukaryota > Metazoa > Chordata > Actinopteri > Cypriniformes > Cyprinidae > Gymnocypris > Gymnocypris eckloni. The sequence continues at coordinate 19,094,884 of CM050419.1, read as the reverse complement.
CTGAACAGATCAGATTCAGAGAAAGAGCTGCGTGCACTACTCACCTCTCTCTCTGACTGCAGCTGCGCATCTTCAGCAGCACAGGAATACATGGACCATGGCCAATCAGAGGGTCCGCCCTTCACTATCTCTGATTGGTTTAGACCACGATATAAGCCTAAGGGGTGTCGGGGTGTCTTTTGTTGAACCACAGAGTTTCTGAGTCGCGGATACTTTTTTTCTTTTCTCGAATGGCTGGCGCAGCCCTGGGATTTTTGTTAGTCCGAGAGAAATTAGGGTGCGTCAAATTGGTCACACTCTAGAGCCCTGGTATGTTAGAGTAGAACAGATCTGAGGTGCCAAAACTCGTCTGAACGCAAACTTGACGAAATGATGTCATGAATATGCTAATTAATATGTGACATCACCTGCTGCCACAAGTCTCACAAAATTCTGTGGGAAACACTGCCCTCATTTTAAAGTTGAAAGCTGCGGGAATGAGTAATGCAATATATGGGCAATACCGCACTGAAATTCAGGACATAATTAAACATAATTCTATTATACATATATAGATTCATTTTCAATGGAATACTTAAAACGTCAGTCTCTTGCAGCACTCCTGCAAAGCTCTTATATGACTGCAGGAGACTTGTAAAATAGTGCATGAATCGTCAGTCACACGGATTTAAAAAAAAAGTGAGTCAATTTTCATTTCTGGGTTAACTCTTCCAGATTGACCTTGGATGAACTATCCCAGCTCAAAACACATCCTCCTATGTTCTGCACCAGAAATAACAATAAAAAAAAAAATATTTTAAACAAACACTTGCATATTGTGTGATCATTAACCAACATCAGAGAACAGTGAACATAATAATGTATTTTTAAATTATTCAAATATATATTTAAAGGTTTAGGAATGATTGAACGATCCCTTTAAATAAGGTGTCTGTGTATGACACAAGTACAGAATAATGTACTAAAATAGGACGAGTAATGGACCCTAGGGTTCACATTAGATGAATCAGCCGCCACACACATCATTAGTAAAAAAAGGTCTTTAGGACAGCTCTCATTACACAGAAACACATTGAACGCTCTCTCTCTCTCTCTCTCTCTCTCTCTCTCTCTCTCTCTCTCTCTCTCTCTCTCTCTCTCTCTCTCTCTCTCTCTCTCTCTCTCTCTCTCTCTCTCTCTCTCTCTCTCTCTCTCTCTCTCTCTCTCTCTCTCTCTCTCTCTCTCTCTCTCTCTCTCTCTCTCTCTCTCTCTCTCTCTCTCTCTCTCTCTCTCTCTCTCTCTCTCTCTCTCTCTCTCTCTCTCTCTCTCTCTCTCTCTCTCTCTCTCTCTCTCTCTCTCTCTCTCTCTCTCTCTCTCTCTCTCTCTCTCTCTCTCTCTCTCTCTCTCTCTCTCTCTCTCTCTCTCTCTCTCTCTCTCTCTCTCTCTCTCTCTCTCTCTCTCTCTCTCTCTCTCTCTCTCTCTCTCTCTCTCTCTCTCTCTCTCTCTCTCTCTCTCTCTCTCTCCTTTTTAAGGCTCAGAACATAATTTAGAGCATAACACAGAGAAATCTATCTGGTTGCATTCCATATAGACATAACATACATAATGTATACACAGAAGACTAAACCAAGCTACATCTGCATAGAAACAGAGAAAAATAACTGACTGTTGTTTTCACATTCAGAACCTCAATGCCCCATGACAATTCCACCAAATTACTCAGCTTGAGTGTTACAGAGATCCATTCATGACTAATTCATTAACATCCCAAAAATTCCACATTCCAAGAGCCAAATGACCTTTGAAAGGTCTTATGTCATACCAGTGTAGGAAAAACAATGTGCACTGATGCACATAAGATGGCATAAATATTCGAATGCAACAGAAAAAGCTACAGCTTGTACTTATTATTTTATTTTATTCAAAGGTGCTGTGGGCAACATCAAAAAATACCTTTATTACCTGACAGATCTCACTGAATTAGGTTTCATGACAGCCCAAGGCTTTGTTTAAAAAGGGAGGGGGGTGCACCATGGTCATATTATTTGTTTAGCCAATTAGAAGACTTGGATGCACGATCGATCATTTTGTATGTTTACAGGGCAGCACAGAAAACAGGACATTGAGAGCAGGTTAGTTGGAGTGGATCATTCAAGTTAAGCATCATTCAGATGTTTGTAGGACAGGTTTTTGGAAAGAGGTGGCATTAACACCTCTAAATGCTCCCTCCTTTTTTGGTTCAACTGTGAGGACCCTGTCAGTTCAATCAAAACAGAAATGATTTCACTGTGAAGTTAAAATATTTCAATTGTAAAAACAAAAAAAACAGGCATTTTTCAAAATATCTTGATTTATGTTAAGAGACAAAAAGTGAAACAGGTTTGGAACGACATGAAGGTGAAAGAACATAATTCATTTTTGGGTGAACTGTCCCAACAACAGGGTCTTCACAGTTGAACAGAAATAACGGGAGGAACAAATGCAAAGAGGACGGAGGAAGAGGGAGAATGTATATATGCAGTGAAGTAAAGACAAGCGTTAAAGCGCTCAGTCATGAACCCTGACAAAGTCACTCGGCATAATTATTCAGCAACTTACCAGAACTTCACAATGCTGTCGGTAGAAGATAATCACAGAATAGGACAGTTTGTGTATAATATCAAAGCAAATTAATTTATATTTAAAAACGTTTGTTACATATGAAATATTCACTGATTACTTTTAATTCTGTAACATATTTTGATGAATATTGGGGTTGAAACAATATGGGACTCCATACTTGCATTGTATAGTCAAAATCTACTAATATAATTCTCAAAATGTCTTTTGTGTTCCACAAAAAAAGCGATTCAGAGGTTTGGAACAATATAAGGGTGAGTATGGAACAATGTGAGTGTCTGAATCCGAGATAAGAGAGACATGTGATCTTGAGGGCACAGATGTCAAATAAAGAGGCTCACATACAGTTCCAACTCGTGTGGCTAACAGTACAGGTACATCTAAAAAAAAAAATAGAATATGGTGAAAAAGTTAATTTTTTCTTGTAACTTATTTCAAAAAGTGAAACTTTAATATATTTTAGATTAATTACATGTAAAGTAAAACACTTCAAAATTGTTTTGTTTTAATGTTGATGATTAGAGCTTACAGCTAATGAAAGTCAAAAATCTGAATCTCAAAATATAAGAATATTTACATTTGAGTTTCAATAAATGACCATCCATACAGTATGAACTGTGGTTATATCTTGTTCTTTGAAACCACAATAATAGGGAACACTGCTGACTTGGCAATGGTCCAGAAGACGATCATTGACACCCTCCACAAAGAGGGTAAGTCACAGAGGGTCATTACTGAAAGGGGTGACTGTTCAAGGAGTGCTGTATAAAAGTATATTAATGCAAAGTTGAATGGAAGGAAGAAATTGGGCAGAAAAATGTGCACAAGCAACAGGAACGACCGCAAGCTTAAGAATACTGTTAAGCTAAGCTGATTCAAACACTTGGGAGTGCTTCACAAGGAGTGAACTGAAGCTGGAGTCAGTGCATCAAGAGTCATCACGCTCAGACATCTTCAGGAAAAGAGTTACCAAGCCACTTCTGAACCAGAAACATCGTCAGAAGCATCTTATCTGGGCTAAGGAGAAAAAGTACTGGACTGTTGCTCACTGCTCCTCTTTTCAAAAGAAAGTAAATGTTGTATTTAATTTGGAAATCAAGGTTCCAGACACTGGAGGAAGAGTGGAGAAGCACATAATCCATGTTGCTTGAAGTCCAATGTGAAGTTTCCAGTCAGTGATGATTTGGGCTGCCATGTCATCTGCTGGTGTTGGTCCACTGTGTTTTCTGAAGTCCACAGTCAACGCAGCCATCTACCAGGAAATTTTAGAGCACTTCATGCTTCTTTCTGCTGATGAGCTTTATGGAGATGCTGATCTCCAAACAGACATTTAAAAACTAAACAAATGATTTACAAGTTTAACATGTGTTTATCAAAGTAGGAATTATAATTAGTGCCCTTGAAATACAAAATGGAGGCGGGTCCGGATTGAATTCCCTCCGGAGTCCGGACTATGAGAAGCACCGATGTAGACTATTCAGTCACAATTATGGAGCTCAGTCCAATCAAGCTGTTCACCATTAGAGAACAATCCTGGACAACAGCAGTCGACTGAACAGAGACGTGGAACAGTTGATTTGGCCTTTTCTCATTTCTGCTGCAGAAAATAAATTATGTTCTTTTGAAATGTTTGTTCCTACAAATATTAGGCAGTACAACATGTTCAACATTGATAATAACAATATTTCTTTCTTGAGCACCAAATCAGCATATTAGGAATGATTCCTGAAGGATCATGTGACACTGAAGACTGAAGTAATGGCTGCTGAAATTTCAACCTTCAAATCACTAAAACAGAATACATTTTAAAATATATTTAAAAAAAATCAGTTATTTTAAATAGATTGCATATTATGTCATTATTTAATATTACTGATAACTTTATTTTTGATCAAACAAATGCAGCATCAGTGAGCATAAGCGCCTTCTGTCAACAACCTAAAATAAATCAATTAAAATACAGAATAAGAGGCAAATGGATGTATCTCATTAAAAATAACATCTGTAGACATTTTTCCCCTCATGTGTCATTCAGTGCTCAAGGGTCTGCATGGGGGGATATGTTCTGATGGATGTATTGGCACATAGGATACAGTGGGAACAAAAAACTTCAAAGAGTACTGAACATACACTAGGTCCCTTTGTTCCGACAAAGCAAGAAAGAAATCAAAAGAAAAGAACAATAAATGCACCTCACAAAAGAACATTATGTACTGCACAGGACAAAACATTCCCTTGGACATTTAACATTTTCATAAAACCTATTTACTTACATTCTCCCCCTGAAACAACACGCGCAACACTAATTGTAAGATAATCATCCGGTAACTGCAGCAAGGGTTTTACTTCCTACATCCAAAGAGGAAAACAGATGAAGAAAATGAGTATCAGGTAATAATTTAAAACTAAAGCCTGAAGGAAAATGTACTCTTGGGACAAGCCTACTGACACCAAAGCTTTTATACAACCTGCCAACCATGCAGATTTTCCAGCTCATGTCCATTCTTGCTCAGTGAGCAACTTTACAACCTCTAGTTCATGAAGAACAACACCCTCTCTCTGAGGCAGCTGGGAATTTAGCACCACCACAGTACAATACAATTTGATTACACACATTTCTATTATTGTCATTTAAAAAAAAGACAACTGCATGATGGCCATTTTCTATTAATATCAGGAAAATAATAGTGTTTGATTGTAAAGAGACTTGTAGAACCAAGGAAAAAAAACATTTGGTAATACTTCCAAATTGATAGTGATGTGAATAGAACAAAGTGTAGCCATTAATAGTTCATTTATTTAGCATAACAAATTGCAATCAATGTCACATACATGTTTTTCATGAACAGTTGAGACTTCAATCTTAACAATCTTAAAGCATTCACAAATTAGTCTCAAATCGACAAAAATCAATGAAGAAAAATAGAGTAAACTAATAAAATCAAACAATTAATATCCATTATAGAAATAAATAGTTTGTTTTACTGTGCTTAACGTCTTAGGCCATTAGTATTAGTACTAAAAACAGTACAATATCCTAAGCCATCCCCTAGTGCTGTGCAAGTATTAATATCAAAATGAAGCTTTCATTTTTCTTTTAACAAATACATATATAATAACCGTTTCTATTTCAGCAAAGAGATCAGCTGTTATAAAGAGGATTCCAGGCACTGGAGACTTTATTTCAAGTCAAGCCCATTACCTTGTATCACATTCATGCCAAAATCAATAGTACAACAAATTATTTGTCCTAATTACAAATGATGCCAGTTGAAAAACTAGGGTGCTATAACACATTTCAGTGATTCCGAGTAAAGATGCCTTAGAAGAAATTGTCAGTGCTGGAGCACATAGCACTGCTTTGACGTTCCTTTCATTACATCTGAATGCAGCCCACCAGCTAGTTAACTGTCCTCTCTTACCTTGACGCTGACTGTAAATGAATACAGAAGAATGTTCATACAGTTTTAGCAGACAAGCAGAACAGGCAGGAAGATATATTATATAGGTCACAAAAACTCTGTCAAAAACCCTACATCACAGAAGAGCCATCACACTTCACAATTCTGGTTTGCTAGAGCCTCCTTCCTTACCTGATCTAAAGAAAGCAGGGCCAACAAATCTACCTACATAGCAATGCAGTCTCTCAATGAGCTTTCAAAAGGCTCAAATCTGTGGACAAAGCTCAGGTCAAGAATTAGTGGCTGAACCTACATTTCAGAACACTTAAACTTCAGATTGTCGGCATGGAAACCACTTAAAGTTAATCTTTATTGGTGTAATAACTCTGCTCTTGAGTCTAGGTCTACAAAATAACATTAGTCATATTAGCTGCTTTCAAAACTATTTGCAAGGCACATGTTTTGATGTTCTTAATTTTGGTGAAGGTTTTTTCCTAAGCTCTTAAAGGGTAAGTTCACCTAAAATCACAATCACACCCATATTTTTTTTTAAACGATTTCCACCATGTTTGAAATATAAATTAAGATATTTTAAATGAAACCATAGATATTTATTTCCTTCTATTGAAAATTTTTTTTTTTTTATACCGGTGCCAAATCGATACTTTTAAAACGGTACCGGTGCCTAAATGGTGCCTGAACCGATACTTGTAAAAAAATACCAATTAATAATTGGAGTGGGCATTAGCACTAAACACATTGGCCGGTTTCACAGACAGGGCTTAGACTAAGTCAGGATTAAGCCATAGTTCAATTAGGACATTTATGTAATTTGTATAAACATGCTTAGATAAAAACATTACTGGGGTGCATCTTGAGACAAAACAAAGGCACTGATATATTTTAGGATCAGTCAGTGCAAGTTTATTTCAGTTAAAACAGCTATGACTTACATTTTAGTCTAGGACTAGGCTCAAGCCTTGTCCGTGAAACCGGGGGGGTGATATCTTTTTATTCATACTGGATGCCAGAGGGCGCCTTCGCACAGAAAACCCACAGATCCAGTCACAGAAGTAGCAGAACTCATGATGCTCCAGGAAATGGATAAAGGCATTGCTATTAACTGTAACTTTAACGGAGTAAACAGAAGATATAAACGTTTTGAATGATAAAATAAATACAATAAACCATGACTACAACAATGTATAGTTTATCTGTGTTATTCAAGCCATATCTGGTATTTTCATAATAATTAAGTATATTTATAATCCATTGCTAATCAATGTATTAGTAGCAGCTTAGCTAGTTAATGTAAGGCTACCTGCTGCCGTTAGAGCAAGTGTAACTACTGCATTCACGTGCTCCTCGGATGCTCTCATTTCCAGAGTTGTGCTTTTAAGTCACAATGTGAAAACTGCACACTCACGTTACTACAAAGATTTAAGGAAATTATTTTTCACGTGCGGTACCGGTGATGATGCTTTTTACATCTGTTTTGGAGAAACTAAGGACAAATATTCCAACCGATTGCTCAGGCATGGCACCGAAATCTGCGTTCTGATTCGGTTCTAGTACATACCGGTTACATAGGTACCGATACCATATTGGTACCGGGTTTCGGTACCCAACCCTACTTGACACATGAGAACCAATAGGTTTGCAACTAACACATGCAGATGAGCTTCCATTTACCAATCAATGTCAATGTGTGACTTAAGCCTGATCATCACGCAAACGATCTTCAGAAGATTTTGATTAAACAGCTTGATTTATATGATTTACTTTTACAGTGTTAGGAGGAGGGCAGAAATATCTTCGGTTTCCTTAAAAATACCTTAATTTGTATTTCAAATATAAACTAAAGTGGTGAACTATGCCTTTAAGTATTAGACTTCTGGCTCAATCAAACTTTGATTTGATCATTTAAAGCTGTGCTAGCTATTTTGATTTTGTCAAATGTATACTTAAGATGAAGAATAAAAAATGTTGCTCAACTGACTCACACGGACTAATCTAAATAAATAAAAAACTTTGAAACTCTCACTCTATCAAAAAAGAAAACAAGATTCAAAGGTCGCAGATCATTCACATCACAATAAAATTGGTGAAGTGATATTTAGACATTTGTCCTTTGTTTAAAGAGAGAGAGAGAGAGAGCAAGAAATAGGACAAGAACTGATGAGAAGGAGAGTAGGGGAGCAGGATCAAGAAATGTCAGAAGCCAGACTCGTACTCATTAACAGCATGAGCATCTGTTGAAGCTCTGGCACATGTGACTTGGTGACATCAAAGTACTGAAAAATAAGACTTGGCTATATCAATAAATAACTAGAGCAAAGGTATAACCGAGAGGGTCCTGAAGACCTTGATTATCTGTTTGAGGTGTGTTAAATTAGGGTTGGGCTAAACTCTGCAGGACACTGGTCCATTTTCTTCTCTATGTGGACTCGGAGGGCTGAGCAGCCTGTGTGCTGTGACTCTGTGTTTCAAGAGCATCATTCTGCGCACGGGATGTTCATTGTGCCGCTCTGTAAAGGAGCATTTCGTTTTATAATACTTCTGCGCAATGAAATATAATAATAGTCTTTCTTATTCTGTCCTATCTATAATATGTTGCTGCCTTATTATTGTGCTATACATTTAAAATACGTTTATTTTAATTGTATAGTAAATATTTATATATAAATGTATTTGCTTGTTTTTAAATTTATTTGATAATACAAAGAGCAACGTGTGACATTTTACCAGATTTATTCATACACTTATTCACTTTTATTTGTAAATAAAAATGTTTCACTAGGTTTTATATATATATATAAATAAAACAAAACGAGTTTATTTCACAAAATTTAATTCAAAACTGTTATGAATATGAATATATGACTGAATAAACAGCCTATAACGCAAGGCTAAATAGCCATCCAAAACAAATTTTTGTTAATAAAATTTATTTGGTATGAGCCAGCACATTCATTTAAAGCAGTGGTTCTCAACCCGTGACCCACCATGCTGAACAAAAAAATACTTTCAGTTCAAAATACTTTCACATGCTGAACAAAAAAATACTTTCAGTTCAAAATACTTTCACATGCTGAACAAAAAAATACTTTCAGTTCAAAATACTTTCACATGCTGAACAAAAAAATACTTTCAGTTCAAAATACTTTCGTGTCGAGTCACGCTTCCGCACGTCTTACAGACTGTAACTTACAATCACAACTTTATTGTGCTGTTACTCCTTTCCAGCCGAATTTCTCAAGATTCAAGATTTTTATTCGTCACATACATAATTATACAGAATATAACCAGCAGTGAAATGTAATCGTCAGATCCTTACAGTATCAGGTGTTTTATTAATGGTGAGTATAATTATTTATTTATTTAAATAAATGCAATCGTTTAGATATCATAATATTTAGCCTATAAATAATATTATAAATCTGGTTGGTTTGTATTGGTGACTAATATGTATATGACATGCGTGCGGCCCGTGAGACTTGCACTTGGACCATAGTGCTGCCCGGTCAAAAAATAGGTAGAGAAACACTGATTTAAACATATAGCCTACAAAATGACATGAGGGTAAAAATATCATGGTATTTTTTGCTTATGAAAACAACCTAGGGGACTGTTAATGAAACGTGGAAACTGCCCCTGAATAGAATGAATATAATCCTTCCCAGCAAACACACGCAGCTCCAGTTATGTGATTTGTTGGTGCTGTAGGCTCCTTTTATTGCACTGAACTGCTGCATGCTTGTAGTTTCTGCGCTTTAGTGAAGTTATATAACGTTACAGCGCGGCGCCGCGTTCGCCGCAGATAGTTCGTTTTTTCTGAGGTGAAAGACTTTTTATTTCATAACAAGTTACGAAAATAACGATAGAATAATGCCACTGACATTAAACCGGTCACCATCTCATCTGACCTCAGATACTCAATTGGGACAGCGCGTTTTTCTCAGGCACTCTTTCCTGCATCCGAGTCAGATGATCTGACCGAAGTGACAACAGCTTTCCGGCACGTCTTTTAAAATAAATGTCTAGCATCAGAAAAGCATTTAGAATTACGTTTTTTGTTAATGTCGTTTCTTTGGCTGTAAACAATCCGTGACCCTCTCAGAACGGGTCTGCAACCCACTTTTGGGCTGCAAATCCAGCACTTTTGAGAAAACACTGTAATAGATTGTGTTTAACACACAGAAGAGTGACGATCGGGTCAACACAGAGAAGTATAGAAATTCGAAGTTACATAAAAAACCTGTGCTGTATCGGATTGGATCGGTATCGGCCGATCCTCAGAATTTGCGGTATCGGATAGGTTCTGAAAAAATGGTATCGTTGCATCCCTAGTCTCAAATGTTTGTAGATGGATGAGATGATCAAAACAAACAAACAAGGCAGCATGCATGTTCTTCTAACAGTGACTTATTTGAGGAACAGCATGCATGTTCTTCTAACAGTGACTTATTTGAGGAACAGCATGACCTGAGCTGGTTATTATTTCTATCGGATTTCAGACTCTGACACAGACGTGTGAGTGAGAATACCATGCTGTACAGTGTGACACCTAGGCAGTGTTGCAGACCTCAGAGGCTGTGTGAAAAACTAATTGCATGGGTGTCTCATAAAGGAAGACACCGCAGAAACACTTTCCAGTCCAACACCAGTGGATCTACTCATTATTTCCAGTTTGGATAAAAATATCTGTGTCACTTATGTTCTAAATGGCGCACTACATACTGTGTACTATATACTATACCCACTATGCACTCCACTGTCTAGATCCGGGTCTCCAACCCAGCTGCTGGAGTTACCATCCTGCACAGTTCAGCTGCAACCCTAAGCAAACTCACCTGAACCATCTAATCAAGGTCTTCAAGGTTTCTTAAAAATAATTGACAGATGAGTATTGAAGCAGGGTAGGAACTGAAGTCTGCAGGAAGTTAGCACTCCAGGAGCAGGGTCAGAGACCCCTGGTCAAGTTTCTAGATATTAGAAGGTAGTATCATTTTGAATGCACGTAGTTTTTATAAAGAGGAACTGGGTTGACTGGGTACATGGTACTACCGGTACTTGAAAAAGCCTGGTACCATGAAGTTTAATTTTTGTTACCGACTTGGTACCGAAGTACCAGGTCTTTTGACAACACTAAAGCAGGCTGTAAAAAAGTAACAGATTGAGGGGGCTGGACAATACAATCTGCATAAAAATTAAACCTTGCATTACCAATATTAAAATCATGACAGTTTATATACTGAATAATAATAACGGCCTCAACACAGATCCTTGTGGAACTCCCCTAACAACCTCCAGAACACCTTCTATCTGTATACATTGGGTTCTTCCCTCTAAATAAGCAATAAGCCACAAAATAACACTTTCTGATAGACCTACCCATTTTAGCCAATTAACTGTCATAATCCTAAGTGATGTGTAAGCAATTTGTATGTAAAACTATGAATAAGATACAAATAAATGTATACAAACTAGCCAACAATTCAGCAAAATTTTAAATAGTTTATGAACTGCCAAGAGATTGTGTTAGAACACACTACTGACACTTTACATATATTACACATGACAAAATGGTGTAGAATAGGTGTGCACTAGACTAGACAAAAACAAAATGTACATTTATTAACAGGAAATGTATATTCATAAAGTTTAGGTATAAATAATAATTATGGGTCTCAAAGACTTTGTGAACTACATACACTGAATACACTGCACAGTGTTTCACTACACAAAAACAAAATATGCCACCAATGATGCATCACTCCACTATAATAATCTTTTCTTATGTCTCACCTCTAATTGGTTAGAAAACAGGTTTACTCTAAAAGTGTAGCAAAACCAAGCCACCTGGACCAAGTATCTGCGTGGTGTGACACAGAAACAGCAGTTGTGACTAGCTAGATAAAAATACATTCTTACATATACAACAGAATTATGATGCAATGCATGCATTTATGCTACATTTTTGTCTGTTTTTATCATAACTTCATGAGTGGTACAGCAGTCAATCCTGATTCACAAGTGTCACCTTGACCAATGTGTGGCCTTGATATTAAGCAGAAAGTGAAAATATGGATTCAAAATCGTTACTCATAGGGCAGAGTTGAAGATGAAGAGCATGGGGCTCGCTTTGATCTCAGCAGGTAGAGATGAAGCCGTCCACATAAGCTGGAAGAGACGAAAGTCACATCAAAGTCACAAGACTCATCATCAGGTTTCCCTAATGCAATCCTTCAGAATATGAGCCTTTCACAATTACTATTGATAGATTAAAAAAATAAACCCTGTCAAAAAGCCATCAATAGTTTTACTTTGATTACACAAACACTTGAGAAGAGTGGAAATAGTGGCCGGACTTTCTTTCTGTGCCAAGGCGGCATTCAGGTGTGAGAGTCTGATGAATAATTTATGACAATCCTTCTGCCTTAATGATTCAGCACAACAACTTTCACCCTCTTTGCACCAGCCAAAGTGAGAAATTCTTCACTGGCTCTGGGAAAGATCTTATTTTATCTATAGGATCTCGGTTCATTCTTTATCTTTGAGATCATCTCTCTCACCGCCAGATCAATACCTTCACAGCATGCAACGCCGCCTCTCACAACAGACAGCTGTTACACAGTGGCTGTCGTATTGGCTTTTCTGTGGGATTGTGAATATGATATGTTTGTTAAAATGGCTGAGCTTTATATTCAAGTCCTGGCAGTATTTAAAAAGTAAGTTCATGCAAATAACCATATAAATAACCAGTGTTAGCTAAGCTAAATGAACAGCCTATCAACTTTAAAACGAGAAGAGAAACCTCTTTATATAAAACCGAAAACTATTTTTTGAGCTTCGAAGCTTCAGTAATTAACACAGAATATTTGAAGCTTCAGAGGGAGGGGGGCTGAACATTTTCTTCTCTCTAATAAAGGCAGGAATCTCCGGGTGTCTGTCTGCATTTTTATTATGTCGAGAACCGTTCATCCACGACATGTTCAGAATTAATACATTTTTAATAAACTACAGAACAGCATGAGCCGGAAGCGGGTGCGCCTCACGCGGGCAGGGCTTATATGCTCCGAGAACGGACACTGCACTAGTAATACAAAACACACAGGTCTGTTAAGAGCAATACTTTTAATAAAGGTAGCCTATCATTTTTCTAACAAACATATCACTGCCAAATCAGAAATTAGCAGCACAGTAATTACTGATACTGTAAGGGTAGGCTATTTAACTACAAGAACGAAAAATAAATGAACAAATTTCAACGAACTGTAATGCATAAAGAACTTAGCATACTTTCAACAACAGCATCACATTTTAATTAACGAACAATTTAAATAAAATTTACTTTTTATGACTGCCATATTCCCGAGTATTTTCCAAGCAAATTAAGGGCATGTTTTTATCATGTGCAAAATTGCTGATTAACATGGCGGATAAAAGCAGGTCGTTTTTTTTACACCAACAATGTGCTGTTGTGGTAAGCCTGTTTTCAAATTGCATATTTGGCACACTGCCTTTGTCGTGTCCTCACTCCATTTAAAGTGCTTCCACACAGCTGAGGTCTTTGGCATTTTGGTCTTCTCTTCCAGATGAACTGAATTATGACATTAACTCATGGGCGATTCATATTCAAGCGCGAATAAGAACAGATTCGCGGGGATGCCTCCAGGTGTAAAAAAAAAAAAGGAATATTAAAATCTCAAAATTGAAAATCGAATGCCAACCCACCAAACTAATATTTGAATAATCTAATATTCTGATCCAACCCTACACCAAATACAGCAATAAAGAAACAAAATATTTTGTTATACAGAGGAAATCAAAATTAGAGAACTATCTATACAGGGCTCTAGAGTGCGACCAATTTGGTCTAAACCAATCAGAGATAGTGAAGGGCGGACCCCCCCTCTGATTGGCCGTGGTCCAGATATTCCTGTATGTGTGTGTGCGCGTTGACAAACGCGTCACGTGTGCTGCTGCAGTCAGACAGAGAGAAAGAGGTGAGTAGTAGAAATGCGTGCAGTGTTGCCAACTTAGCGACATTTAGCGCCTTTGTAGACACCCATAGCAACTTTTTGTTTTCCAAAAAAAGCAACTAGTGACAAATCGAGTCTCTCAGAGTGTCTCTGTGATCGCAGCAACGGCGCGAGATCAGCGCGCTTTCTCTGCATCTGCTCTGTTCAGCAAGCCCGTTCAGTTAAAACAGATATTATTGCTTCTCTAAATGTACATGCAAATATAGAAGAAATCACAGCACAGGAATTGTCTTGTCTTATATTGTGTATTATTTGATTTCATCAGACAACGGCTCAATACAATTATAAAATAGTATTTTTGTGCAGACTAGCTTCTTGGAAAGGAGAGCTGGTTATGAATTCTTAAAGGGACGTGTTTCAGTCATTATTTCATATTTATCCTGTTGACTGACAACATAAACAGTCAAATATATAAAGTAAAACAGTTTTATTGAGAATTTGGCTGCATTAAAATACAGTATGAGTACAGAGAGACGATTAGACAGAACAGAACAGTTATTTTTGTCTTTACTTTGTCATTTAGCAGACGCTTTTATCCAAAGCGGCTTACAAATAAGAAGTAACTCAAATTAAAAGTTAAAACTATACATAATATATACACACATTTAAGAAGATAAAGACATGAAATAAACATGACAAATGCATACAACATTTCAAAACTAAACATTTAAAAGAAAATAAAGCTAAAAAAATTCTAAATATTAAATCAAGAAAAGGTATGAGTATAAAAATGCTTCTAACATAACACTAAAGGCCTAAGTATACTTGCATAGTAAGAATTGGTTATAAAAACTGTAAATACTTTTTTTTTTCATTATGTTTAGTGCAATTATTTGGTAGTCTGTGGTGGGATGGGGCGCAGGATTGTTTTATGGGTTTAAGGGGGGGGGTTGAGAAGCACTGCACTAGAGCATCCCTTCGTTCAGACACAGTGGAAGATCTGATAAGACTCAGTGTAGAAGGGCCAAGTCTGGAAGATGTTGATGCTAGAGAGAGTGTGGCCAGCTGGTTTAGCCAAGGACAAAGATCAAGAAGGCCAAACTACAGGAGTTGGCCATTCCAGGGGCATGTAACTGCAATGGAGGATAGTCCATAATACATTGAGCCATGAGATGTTCAGTTTGGCTTAAAACACTTAATTTAGATTGTATTTATCTTGAGATGTTTTAAGTTTAAATCTCTGCTCAGTGAAGCACTTTAAGCACCAACACTTTTTCAGTAAGTTACCTTTCTTGTAGAATTGTGCTTCAAATAAAGAACTTTATGTTGACCAGTTTGTTAGTTAGTCGTTTACTAGTCAATATTGCCTATATAAAAATTTGGGTGCACCTAACTTTTGTGCCGGTGCACCTAAGAAAAAAAGTTAGGCGCACCAGTGCACCCAGTGCTAAAAGTTAGTCTAGAGCCCTGCTATAATAAATACTTAATTTTTTCATCTTCATCGCTCAAAATTTGAAGGAATATTAGCTGTATATCACCGTTCTACTAACAAAATAGCTAAGGCATTTCAACAAAAACCTTTATTTTGTGGAAAACACAGTGATCATAGTTAGAGAACTAGGGGTCGACCGATATGTGTTTTTCAGGGCCGATACTGATACCGATTATTACAGATCAAGTAGACCGATAACCGATATTTTGAACCAATATACGTGTCTGGTGTAAAAATGAAAATGAATGCCAAGATTAATAATAACAAGAGCTCTGACAAAAAAACGTTCTTTAAATGCTTTTAAACATGTCTTTAATTCTGAAAACTGTTAATGCTGCAGATGCTGAAAACACCGCGAGAATCACACGCTCGAGTATGTATGTGTGCAGTAAATGAAACCGCACGTCTGTGTCATTGATTAACAGAGATGCAGAACATGCAGGATTCATATTTAAAGTTTTTTGCGGCTTAATATTTATAGATACTAGTCCATAGCGCGAGTCGATTTAAGTGTACTGACCTACTTTTGATTAATTCATCCAAACTTCGACATTCCGCGACATTCCGCGTTATACGGTAAATTCCATTATATGACTGCATTCCGCGATTCCGCCCGCATTTTCCGCATCGCGGACATCATGGGTTATATTGAGGTGTTTTGCAACTTCAGCAACGTCTGCTGCTGCTTTACCTTTGAGAGACAACTGATGCGTGATCACTGATGCAGCATTAGCATGTGCTTTCGGTGTGAGACTGCCTTCAGTTTTCCGCGTTGATTGGTCGGACTCGTGACTCTCTACATATCAGATGAGCGGTGGGCGGAGATTGCTCTCAGAGATTGAGAGATCGCCTCACTCGCACAGTGTTGAGCTCAGACAGGCTGCATCGAGCCAAATAGTGCATTTAAACATTAAATAGTTTCACCTGTATTATTTATTCACCAATAAATAATGTCACCTGTAAATAGTATGTTTGTTTGCATAAAAAAAAAAAATAGAGAACTCCTATAGAGAACAGTAACCACTGAAGCACTAAAGAAGATTACAAAGAAAATGTTGTAAGGTTACAGCTGTCAAAAATTTGTAGGAGGTTTAGAGGGCCCTGCTTTGAATGACTTCAGCACATCTACAGCCACAGGATATCACTAGTCTCTCACACTGTTTTGTTGTGATCTCGGTCCACTCTTCTTTCAGTCTATTCTATGTAACTGTAGTGGGTTTCTTAGCCACAGTTTGACACTGAACCAACTTCTCTTGCAATGACTAAGTGTTCATCTGGAATGCCTCCTGTGACAGGGTTTCAGTCACCTTAGGCCAAGTCTACATTAATCCGGATACATTTGAAAACAGTGTTTATGTTTTAAACCGCTCTCCATCCACACTAGCATTTTCAAACGTTTTCCAAAAGTTTCTCATCCACACTAAAACGTCTGAATTTTTTTATTTTTTTTGCTTTACTGTGCATGCGTAAAGCCTCAAAAGAGCTCACTGAGACGATACAGACGGAACAGACGTGATCTGTACAAGACGCACTCACTTATGATTGTATGTCTGATCTAAATCACATCTGCCCTCATGTTGTGCGGCAAACAACAATCGTGCATACATTTTCTGTCATCTTTTCATGACTGTTTTATGAAGTGAGTTCAAAGTAACACATCAGTAGCAATAGTGTGAAAGTTAATAGCACATAACAGACAGCATAAAAATAGATTTCTATTGGTACAATGTGTCACATGGGTCATGAATAAACAAGTGTCAACTTTTTCAAAAGCCTCCGTTTTCACAGTCAACACTACGTGGACGAGAAAACAGCATTTTCAAATGTAGCCAATTTGGAGGCAGTTTTCAAAAAACGAAATTTTCCTCAACAAAAATGCTGTTCCGGTGTGGACGGAAGGCCAAAACGGAAATAATAAGTCAAAAACAAAAACGTATAAGTGTGGACAAGGCCTTGGAGATGCCCGCCAGCAATCTCAGTGAAAATTGGAGGAATGCTTCCATAAGGGTCATAAGGGTCAATTTTGTGAAATTTATATTTCTAATAAGGTTTTCATTGATGTATGGTTTGTTATGATAGGACAATATTTGGCAGAGATGCAACGGTTTAAAAATCTGGAATCTGAGGGTGCACATACATGCAAAATAATATTGAGAAAATCACTTTTAAAGTTGTCCAAACAAAGTCCTTAGCAATGCATATTACTAGTCAAAAATTACAACAACAAATTAAGTTGATATATTTACGGTGGCAAATTTATAATATCTTCAAGGAACATGATTTTACTTAATATCCTAATGTTTTTTTGGCATAAAAGAATAAGCAATAATTTTGACCCATATAATGAATTTTTGGCTTCTGCTATAAATATACCAATACGACTTATGACTGGTTTTGTGGTCCATGGTCACATATAATTAAGGAAATTAGCACCAGGTGCCAGATTAACACCAATAATGTGGATGTATTGGTAAGTGTTCACTAATTTTGATCAGAGTTCATTTTCAAATATCTGATTCAAGTTTACATACATACAGTTTAAAAAACTGCCCTTCTACTCCTGTTAGGATAACTTCAAAGTAAGCCTAACTGCTTGCCAATATCACTTGGATGAAATGAAACATTCAGCACATTTCTCACTTGTTCTTAAAATCCCAAATTCTTAAAAATGAATAAATCAGCCCGTGTAACATGTAATATTTTAATAATTGACTAAAGAAATACAGTTCCTTATTTATAAAAAATAAACAAATCTTTCCTGTGAAATTCAGTAATTCTGTAAAAGTAGTAATACCATTATAATTAGAGATCGACTGATATATCGGTTTACCGATATTTCAGCATTTTACCATTATCGGTTTAGAAAAAAAACGGGTTTTTTTGTCACACACAATTATACAGAGTATAACTAGCAGTGAAATGTGTTCTCTGTATTTGACCCATCCAAGTGCACACACACCTGGAGCAGTGGACACACACACACACACACACCTGGAGCAGTGGAACTGTTCACTCAGGAGAAGCTCCAGCACGACCACCGCATGTAACTTTATACAAGATTCACTTGTTTGAAACACGCTAAAGTATATTAACATTTACTATAGAACCATTATTTCGCCAATAAACATCTCTATCAAAATTAATTATTTTCTCCACAAGCGATCACAGTTTGAGTATAGTTCTGTGTAAATAGATAAACAGCGTTGTCAGCAGTTTTCATAATTTAGAATGACAATTTTTTTTAATATAATTCTGATAAAACGTGCCAGTTAAGAAATGCAATAAAATACGATGTTTTGTTTGTTATAGCTTATTTCAATTTTCCAGAGAATGTTATTCAGTGAATTATTCCTCACTCTTTAGTCTATTAAACAGCTTATAAACCTACTAAAACTGTAGTTTAAAATGAAGTTGATATGACTTTTTATAAATAAAATGTTTTACTTGTTGTAAAGTTGTTGTTATTGTTTATTGTTTTAAGATTACATTTTACATGAAAATTTAAATTTTCAACAGTTTTTTGTTGTTGTTAAGATGACTGAGAGGAGGAAAAACCAAAGCGAAGAATGGACTTCATTCAGTTATTTATTTACTTTATAACAGTAAATAAATATCGGTTCTGCATATCGTTATCGGGTACATAAACGTACAAATAATCGGTATCGGTTATAAAAAATCAATATCGGTCGATCACTAATTATAATTTTCCCTGCAGAAAAAAACACCCCTCCCAAAACACAATAGAAAAGTTTATGGATTTAAGGGTTATAATGGCAATTGTATTGGTTTTAATGTAAACTATAATGGTGTCTTCTGGTATTTGATGCATTCTATTGCTGGGATGTAATCTAGCAGATGGCAACCAATAGAACAACAGTAATTCCTATTGGAATAATGCCCAAAACAAAAACGAATTTTGTAATGTTTTTTATGGAAACTATAAGAATTTATGTGATGGCTTCTATTGTATTTTAGTTTTTTTCAGCAGGGCAACGATACTTATACTGTGCTGCACAATGTTGGCAATATTAAGCTGAAGCTTTACTTTGCAAATTTAAAATTGCAAATCAAATCACAATATCTGTCAAAAAAAATTGCAATTAGATATTTTCCCCAAATCGCACAGCCCTACCATAAACCCCGCCCACTGGCATTCAGTCATGTGATAGCTGACACTTGTCTACATTGAACGCTAGCATCGTATCACATCATACGCAAATAGAACCCATTATATTCACTTTGATGCATCCAGTTTAAACAGCTTGTTGTTGTCACTGTAAAGAATTCAGAAGGACCTCAGTGTCAGGAACAAGCAGATGATTTATTTTTAATGGTGTCTCGGGTCAGAGATTTATGTTTGTTCAGAGCTTCTGACTCCATACTGTTTTGTAAATGAGGGAGAGTTTTAGGAATAAGCAAACCATAAACAAATTTCATAATGCTTTGTCTGTAAATTATGATTTTATATGGATATGTTTTCAAAAAATTATTCTGTGCAACAGCGAGGTCCTCTTAGTTTTTATGTAATAAAAACAATTCAATTAAATGTTCACCAAGACACATTTGTTGTGGACTGAACAGCACTTAAAACAGCAAATTCATCCATCACTTAAGACCACCTGACGCAAACCCAATTGAGAGGTTCAGCGTTGCTACTAAAAACCTCCAATTGTCCATTACTACCAGGGTGTATGGTACACTTGCCTTCCCCCGACAACAGAAGTGTGATCAGTGGACCATGTAAGGCTGCAGACGTGAAAGGCCGGCTGGAGTGGAGGCTGGGGTGATGTGTGGGTAGTGATGGAGATGTGGAGGTTTGCAAGAACATACTCACACATTAGAAAAGCCTCTGGCATGGGGCACCAGGATGGCTGAGCGAGATAAGAATGGAAATGAATGATCTCAGACGAGCGCTATTCTTGGATCAGCACTGCTGCTATTAATATTCAGCTATTCTCATTTAGCGATATTAAGGATAATTAATTTCAGCCCTGAAAGAGACTCAAAATTTCCTTATGGGAGCCGCTGATAAGTGGATTGCAGCTGTGAAAAGGCTTAAATTAAATCGTGTGCAGCAGGAAAACCTACGCAGTGCAAGAATGAAAAGGAATCTTTAGATTGCAGGTGAAACCCCTGGTGTTGTGGAGCAGTGCTCTGGTGGGCTATTATTCTACATCCAGGCAGGCTGGATTATTTGTCACTTGATTAATCGAAAAGCAAGGCTTCTAGGGAAAGATTAATTGAAAAACACAGGGGGAGGGACAATTAGACAGAGGCATACAAATACACAAATGGAGTGAAAATATTCAGTTCAAGTCATTAGGAAGACAATACTTGAATAATACCATGAATACAAATGCGAAATAGGGCATGAACAAAACATATTTCTGTACATTAATTTTTTCAGGCCCTATTTTGTATTGTAATCATGGTGTTGTATTGTAATCAATGGCTCTAATTATTTTTTAAATGGAGCACTCAAGTTTTCTGAAAGTCTGGATAAATGCAATGCAAAACAAGCACCTAACAAAAGTATTGTTTCAGCATGTGTTAATTTTGACAGCAAATTTTAATCTAGTTTTAGTCAGTCTTTTGACCAAAATATTTAGTTTGTCATATTTTAGTCATCTGAATGGTTTTAGTCTTAGTCTTGTTTTAGTTGACTAAAATATAAGATTTCAGTCAACTTAGTCTACAGTAGCTTTATTTGACTGAAATCTTAATGTAATGCATTAAGCATTTACCTAAAATTTCAAACTCAATATATATTCCTGGAGAAAACCTGTTCATATGAATGATACTATGATATTATGCAATATAGACACGTTTAAATGCTGTGACGCACAATGTTGTTTATTTATCTTAAAATGAAATAAAACCATTTCTTAAAAAGAAACAAGGACATGGTCTTCTTTTCAAGGACTAACAAATGATTATTAGGGCTGTCAAAATGGCTGAAAAACTAAATTCTAATTTTGTACCTAAATATTATCAAAATTCGAATTATCTTCGAATTTAAAAGGCATAATTTCTGCCAGGGGGAAAAATGCTTTTGGCTTCTCTCCTGAGGCCACAAGAGGGTACATCGAGCAAGATATTATTAATCTACAGTTCTTCAAATCATAAAATAACACAACTTTCTTTGAAAAATTATGTTTAAAATAATGTTTAATCGTATATAATTAAGTTGCTTAAAGAATTAGAAACAAAAAGCATCATGTATATATACACAGTGTAATACAAAGCACAGAAAACCAATCACAAAGAGTAACATAACTTGAAGAAGAAAAAAAGAGATGCAGTGGAATGGGGAGAGACCCATCCTGCCATAAAGTTGAGACATGTTTTTTCAAAGTTGAACTTACAATAATTTTAAATGGCTTTCTAAATATACGACTCTCTTTTGCGAGACGCGAGTGCAACGGTGATAGATGTCCCTCTAGAAAATGCACAAAATATGCATTATGTGTGAATGGATTGGTTCCAGTTTTGACGTTAACAACATCTCCGCATTGATGTTCTCTTTTTCCGCAGTATTTTAAATGAACAACTCATCCAGTGAGTTCAACTGGATAGGCTAAAAGAAGCATTACAATGCAATGACATCTACAATCGCATCTTGTGCGCCACTGATAAGGCTGTCTAACAGACGCTTTTATTCATTTATTTATATAAATTACATTAAGATTAATCCAAAAGGGACTCAATCAAAAGCAGTGATTGATTTTCTCTTTGTCTTTTGATTAACATTAATGACAGACAACAGCAAGTAAATAGGCTGCTGTGACCTTTTCAACATCATTACATATTACGTGAAATTTGGGACGCGCATAGAAAACATTTGTGTGTTTATAAAGCATATACATTTATTTAGTTTTTTTAAATGACCGATCGTTTCGCTAGATAAGACTCTTATTCATTATTCATTGTCTGGTATCGTATATAGCCCTTTGAAGTTGCACTGAAACTGTAATTTTGACCTTCAACCGTTTGGAGTCCATTGGAGCTAAGTATATGGATAAAAATCCTGGAATGTTTTCATCAAAAACCTTAATTTCTTTTCAACTGAAGAAAGAAATACATAAACATTTTGGATGACATCCAAATGACAACCACACAATTGCATCTTTACATATGATAAATGTCAGTCAACAGAGTAGAGATTCATATCATCCTCACAATCAACAGTGCAACTTAAAAAAAGATGTATTTGTTTCACTAATAATATTTTGCACCATAGTTGTAAAGCACTTTTGAAGAACCATATAAACAACATGGTAGACATGTGCCTACCTGTAGAAACCACAATACTGATACAAATTTGACAGCAAGCAGAAATATAAAGTATACTCTTCAAGCTGCTAGAAATGTGCACTTCCAGTGTAGACAGCTCAGTTGAATATAATGAAAGCCATTAAGTTCTAAAGAGCCTACATTGTGACTGCAAGTAGTTTACAGTTGCCAAGCAACTTCGTAATTTGATGCATTATTAAAGAATTCAACATCTTTTTTCGCACAAGCCAATAAAAAGAAACAAGAAAAAGGAAAAGAAAAAGAAAATAAATCTCATTGTTGTGCTCAAATATGAAAAATTAAGTACACTGGAAGAATGATACCCATTCCAAAAAAAAAAATAATTGTATGTTCCCTTGGAATGGCCCAGATAAGTTTTTCCTCAGAGCTGCAGTCTTTGTGATAAGGTTAAGGGGAAGTCTCTGTGGAACAATAGAGTAGAGTTCACAGTAAAATGAGAGGCAGCTGTCAATCATCCATTCCCTTTTTAGCTCTCTAGCCTCAGTAAACACAGCTTTGCCAAGGAGACCCACAGGTTGAGCAGGGAATCCACTACAGAACAAGAGGCATTCCACTCTTCGGATAAAGGGGAGGAGCAGAGAGGGAAACGAGTTGGAAAATCTATTCAGCTGTTTCCACACTGGGCTCTATGGGTTTCCTGCTTTCAGATTTGGTCTCCGAGTGGCTACAACCCACTTCTTTCAAAAGGGAATTTCTATTCAGAAAGAGGTGGGGGGCTGTGGCAGCCACATATTGGCAGACAGCAAAATACGAAAATTAGAAAGTGACCGTTTATTCTACATGTTCCATCCATGCCAAAAAATGCAAAACTGAATATTCATTCTATGTGGCCTACTCTTCCAAGGCCTCAGAAGAGACTGAAGGCCTTTTAATGTATGCCTGCGACCACTGTTCTATAAACAGAGGACGCTGAAAGAGTTAGTTTGCCCAAAAATCCAATTACGAAGCCTTAATATTGTTCCAAACCCATAAGACCTTCATTCATCTTTGAAACACAAATGAAGATATCTGTTGATTAAACCTGAGAGATTTATGTCCCTCCACAGAAAGTCTGAACAACCAAAACTTTGATGCTTCAAAAAAGAAAAAAGCAGTTAAAAAAAAACACAAAAACAATGCAATTAAGCCATCCACATTTAGTTTTTCCCATGAGGTTTAGCAGTGGGTAAATATGACATTGATACCACAGTAAAATACTCCAGTGTAATAAAGTGATAGTTCAAACAACAGGAACTAAATTGAACAAAGTTGTTCTCAAGAATCTTGCTTAATTTCTACTAATTGCCTCAAACATAAAGGATGCACAAATATAATACTGACAAGTCAATAATTATGTTGTGATAGATCCCAATACATGGCTATTATAAAAATTATATACTACTGGGTCTAAATAAATTCAAAATAAAACAGGCATTAATTTAAATGTTTATGTTTACATTTAATTGTAATGTTATATTTAGTTTTTAAATAAAATATACCCGTTCAGATGTCCATACACAAATATGAACAGGTCTATGTTCAAGCATTTCATACAGTGGGCTTAAACAGCCCTTTTACAGCAGCTTTAGTTTGCAAACAATTAAAAATCATGACCTAAATATAATTATAATTTACAATACTAAATGCTAAAATTCAGCATTAGTGACTTACTTTTCACGCCATCAGTCGCGCGTGCACTCAAGCTCCGAGGATCTCCCGTTCTTGCATCATTTTGAGACTTTTGAATCTAGTGAATTGTTAACTGAGACTCGCTCTGACCAGATCATTTGAATCAGTGAGTTGTTGAATTGAGAACAGCTGCGAGAGCATTCTGCTCAATCTAATTCATGAATGAATCGTTCAGTGCGATTTGTGAACCGATTTAACAGGCTCATTGAAAATAAACAGCTTGTTCAGGAATCGGACACCACTATCACATCTCGTAGAGCGTGACTATTTCTCCAGATCAAAATGATTTTATGAAATGTAGTGGAGTAAAAAGTACAATATTGTGCTTTGGAATGTAGTAAAATAAAAGTAAAAGTTTCCCAAAATAAAAGTACTCCAGTAAAGTACAGATACTTAAAATGTGTACTTAAGTAACAAAGTAAAAATACTGTCCACCACTGTCCATCATATTTTTCATATCAGCCATAGCATCAAAATAATAATGGATTTGGCCAAAACATACAGGCCTAAAAACTAAACTTGTATAAGAGAGAAATGTGCAAAGGAAACTATAAAAGTAGGTCATAAACTAAAACGTGGGGGTCTTACTTACTTACAATTTTGCCATACTGCCCAGTTTTTACATAATATCTTCAGAGTATACATTTTGAGCATACATTCCTAAAGTCCAAACACACCAAGAAAAATAACCATAAAGATGACAATTACAATAACTATACTAGTGCTGTACACACTAACAGAAAATAACTCAGTTGGAAGGATTCTGATTGGCTGTCAAAGTTTTTTTTTTTTTTCTGTAGACTGCTATTCTCAAATTTAGGAAGTGACCGTTATCATTTTTAAATAGGTTTTTAATGATCCTCTCCCTTTGCAATTACACGGCTAAATGGCAATATTATTTTTGAGATGTTCCTAATTCAAATAAGATACATTTAGGTAATGTCAAATCCACGCTTTTGAAGCAGTACTTCACCTTTTTTGTGTTTGGGTGAAGTGGGTCAGTTACTATGGTGACTGTAAAGACAAGCTGCATCCCAACAGAGGAATACATTTACTGTAGTGACTAATGTGACAAAGAGATATACACTCACTCACTGGCAGGATCTCGGATTCATTATAAGTGATATCCGGGTCAGGTAGGCACTTACACAAACGTAATTGCTTGTGTGCAGGTGAACAAAGTGCAGGTAACTTCTCAACCAATTTAGTAGTTCCCATGGCAATGGAGTGCCAGCGGGTTGCAGGATAATCTCTAGGAAATGGATTTGACCCCTGTATGTATTATATCTCTTGGAAGATGTCTGTAAGCAATATGTGAAAAGCTGTATATAACAGATTTCCTGTGCTAGAACACACAGAAACCTTACATCACGCTGTTATGTAGAGATTCTGCCTTGGTGGGTAATTTTACATTACATTACATTACAAAGAGAAATAGAACTTTCCATAAAGGCCCTTTAACAATGCGAAAAACTGTCAAAAATAAAATCAAACTGTTTCCCATAAAATCATACAGCATCACACCTCTTGAATCCAAAGACAAAGGCATTGCAAGTCTGTACACTAAGGTTGGGCGATCGGGGCGGGGTTAGGGTGTGCCTGAAGCGTGAATCCATATGCAGAAAGGCACGGAAAACAAATAATGCGTTCGAGCCACTAAAGGGACATGGTTAGCTGCTTGCTAGCGGTAGCCCGTTACATTACAGTACAGAGTAAGGAAAGATGACACAATGGCGAAAGATTTGCTGATACTGAGCACCACTGACAAATATCTAATCTTGTAAGAGAATTGCGAGAGAAAGTATTTATATATTTTTTTTATCCTCTCGTTTCGTAGGCTATTTAGAGTTTCCGTAGTACACTTCATTTCCTTTCCGAACACGATATTGAGATGCGGCGTATTGCAGAAGAGGGGGTGGGAGGGGTTGAAGGAATCACGATGTCGGCTCAACATCGTGATGTTTGTCAGCCATCGGCGATGCCCAATCCTACTGTACATGACAGAAAAGCAAGCCAGAGAAATATTAATAAAAATGCACTGTCTTCACTTAGACCTGCTCTGCATTTAGTCAGACAACACATGGGCCATTTTCAAATCACAGAGCATGACATGAATACTAGGAAAACAGCTGAGAGGTGCTGCCATGATGACAAACAAAATAAATCACTCCATTTAAAAGTCATCAGAGCAAGGTTTCCAATTTAGAGAGCTCTGCTATCAGCCACTCACCCCTGGGCACATGGACAGCAAGTTTGTCCACCTCAGTCCTGAAAGAGATTCCACTAGCTGACATGGGAATGAATCACCTGCTAACAAGGACATCCAATCTTTGTGTCTGTTAAAAGTTAACTACCACTGCAGAAAGAGACCTTTTGATAAAATGCCAGTTGTTATAAGTGAAAAGGACTTTCTATCAGCAATACAACACTCTATTATTAAAGTGGCTTGATAAAAAGGAACAAAGAAAATATTCTTAAATGGTCAAGTGAGCATATTCTGCACCACCACCATCACCAAACATAACTGCAAAAGTAAGGTAAATAAACTCATTCTGAAATTACCCATCATAACATGTGGATTTAATAAAAGGGATAGCTGTAACAACACTCTCATGAACGTTAATAAAGTTTTAAATATGTAAAGATATTTTTCTAACACAAACGTATCAATTCACTTCAAAAGGCCTTTATTAACCATCGGGAGCCATGTGGATTACTTTTTATGATGGATGGATGCACTTTATTGGACTTAATCTCAAAAGCCATTCACTCACATTATAAAGCTTAGAAGAGTCAGGACACGTTTTTAATACAACTTAGATTGTATTTGTCTGAAAGAAGGAAGTCATATACACCTCGGATTGCTTGAGGGTAATCAAAACCATAAACAGTTTTTTTTTATAGAACGTTTAAAAGAACAGCATTTATTATATAGTATATTTTGATCAATTGGCTTTGATCAATTTAATGGAGTCTTGCTGAATACAATTATTAATTTCTTTCAATAGCATCTATATTATACAACATGCCTGCTGCTCCACTCCGCATTTTTAACAATCTGGAGCAACTATTTGCTTAGCATATCCAAGTGATTATGCTCCATATCACTGGCATCAAATTGATTTCAGATAGTCAATCTTTCATCTCTTTGCCAATAGGACAACATTAGCAGAATTTTACAACAGGCAATGTGGGCTCTTTAAAGCGGAGCTATTCTTGTCACACTGCACATGGGCTTCTGCTTATTTCTCTTTGTGAGCCGCACAGCTGGTAGTGGAATGAGAATAAACTGATGTTGTATAATCTATGGCATAAGACACAAACCCAATAAGAGGCCTGTTGGCAGTGGCTGAACACCAGAGTTATAGCTTGACGGTGATGCTTGTAACTTAGTGGAGTGGGAGGCAAAGCTAAGGGTTTTCCATCTTCTAATGAACCATGTCATGTGAGACAACCTAATAAGCATAGTGCAGAGTCTATAAATTCAAAGCCTGCACAGAGCAAATCAGATTTCACTCCTCTGTCAGCCCTGGCATCCTAAGCATCAACAAACGTCCATCACAGGGTTAGAACGGCAGCGTTGCTTTTAATTTAATTAACTCTCCACTTCATGGACTTATGATTAATATTTTCTAATCCATAATGCAAAAATGGGCTCAATGCTAAATATGACAGCATCATTTGCACTGGTAACGGAGAGAGGCATATTTATTCATTCATTTTAAAGGTGCCACTATATGTAAATGCTTCCTGTCATGCTATTTGCTTTGATGGGATTTCATTAGGCCTATATCATCATGTATTGTTTATTTTGAGCGCAAATGATCAGATTATTTCATAAAAGAAAACATCCAGATGTTTACAACCTTCCAGGATTATTTATATATATAAAAATACTTTTATATATATATTTCTGGAAAAATATACAGCATAAACCAGGAGCAGATTAACATAATATTATTTGATTAAAATATTTACAATACCGTTCATGAACAATAACATTAAATTCATCAACAGCAGAAGTCATTTATAATAATTACAATAATAAGTTGTTACATTTATATAGCACTTTTCTGGGTACTCAAAGCGCTTTGCATAGAAGGGGGGGTCTCCTCAAACACCATCAATGTGCAGCATCCACCTGAATGATGCGACGGCAGCCATATTGCGCCAGAGCGCCCACCACACACCAGCTTATTGGTGGAGAGGAGATGCTGGGGTTACACCGCTACACTTTTTCGAAGGACATACTGGGATTTTTAATGACCACAGAGAGGTCAGTACCTCGGTTCAACACCTCATCCGAAGGAAGGTGCTTTTTTACTGTATAGTGTCCCCGTCACTATACTGGGGCGTTACGACCCACACAGACTGCAGGGTGATCACCCCCTGCTGGCCTCACTAAGAGGTCTCCCATTCAGGTACTGACCAAACTCAACCCTGCTTAGCTATGGCTGCTAGGCTTATGAACTACATACATTTGTAGGTTGCAGCAGCTATGTTTTTCCCCACTTTAGGTTCCCCACTCTAAATCTTCAATAATTTCCACAGACCTGTAGCTCAACTTCTACCCATCTTTTTAGTGTCAGAATAAATAAATGGACTCATTTCAGCTGTTCTGCAGCACGAATGTGTGGATGGACCAGATGCAGAAAACTGTCATGGGTCACTGGAGCAATTTGTGTGAAACCCACCAGCTTCATCCAGTAAAGCTGCAGGTGCAGGTGTGTGGCGTATATAGTAGATGAATTATTTTTTCACCATTTAGGACACAAACAGAAAGTTTTGGATATTAAAACAATCTATGCAAGAAATGGTGGAACATTGAAATAGAAATAGTGGTATGATCCACACATTTATGACAACTGAATAAATGGTATAGCTTTCTATATATTTTCTATATATATATTTTAAGCTACAAAGCATGCTTTCACTAGCCTTCCACAGTATTTTCTAATAGTCACCCCCAAAGATGGCAAATGTGGGTCATCTCAGGTGCAAACCAAACACAAATTAGCATTGCAAAGTTAATGCATAAGGTTGATGGAACTCCGACTGCATGGTCATGATGTAAATCATGCAGACTCCATATTGAGCTGTTCAAAAACTAACTTTGGATTCAGGACCAACTTGAAGCAATCTTTAGGATGCTATAACATTCATAAACTCAAGATAAGAAAGACAAAACGGAGCACCAATCAGCATTTATAGATTTCACTTCAGCTAAAGTCTGTTATTTGTCTAATAATCTCTTACCTGCCTTACACACTAAGCATTATGGTGAGTATAAATGTGTAAGCTTATTATAAACAAAAGCAGATTGGGGAGTAAAGTCGGATCAGTGTAAGAGTTTGATCAAATGTACTAAATACCCTGCTGAGTTACTGTATCTCTTCATTCAATAGTGTATCTCTGTCAATAAAATTAATTTGTTCCAGTTTTTTGTTATAAATAAAGGGACAGTTCACCCAAAAAAAAATTATGTAATTACATATCCTCATGTCATTATAGATTTTGAGGAATGTATTTTCTGATCAATAACGATGAAAACTTTCCTCAAGATGCACTATATTCCAAGTCTCCTGGAGACAAACAACATTTTAATCACGATTCACTGAAAATCTAGACATCCACCATTGCTCCAGTAGTGATGTCCAATTCGTAAAAAAAATAAAATAAAAAATAACATCACAGAGACAGATGTTCCTAATAAACTGAATAGCAGGGTAGCCCAATTTACAGAATTAATTTTAAAATAAACAAAATATACTATATTTAAAACAATAGCTTTACACTTTTTGCATTACAGTAAATCAATGTTTGTAATATTGTGACTCTCCTTGCAACCATAGCCGATCCTCCCTATATGCAGAATAGCCCCCAAAACACCAGGGAGCCCCCTTGCTCTCAAAGATGATTTCATTTTAGTTTCGTTTTAGAATTTGGCCAGGGCCATGAAAACATGAATGATAATTTATTGTAATGCGTGCTGTCACGTGTCACCCTTACTACGTAAAAATCTGTCTAATCATGTAATGTCGTAAAGTCTCTTGCTTGAAACAAAAAGAAAGTTGAAAGCATAGCGAGACACTGTTTCTCGAGCGCTTTCGGCGAGCGCGTTTCGAGACGGAGTGAAACACGGACACACAAATCAATCAAATGACATGTACAATAACACATGAAGACTATTTTGATTAGATTTCATTGGTTATTCTGCATCCATTTGAGGTTTGACATCTTCACTTAATATTCAGTGTCAATGCACAGCAATAGCATTCTTCAAAATCTCTCCTTTGTTGAGTTTCGCAGAAGAGACATATAGGGAGTCAAACAAGTCTAAAAAAACATGAAGGCGACTACAGAATCTAATTTTCATTTGTGGGTGAACAGTTACTTTAAATAACTTAATGAGGCAATGCAAATTTGGTTGCCTTGATGCACTCCCATTGCTAATGTTGTGTTGTAAAGAAGACAACAGCAGCAGACTGCTTCAAAACCTATGAGCTGCCCACCTAAACAGCATTTCTGTTCATAGGCGCGTTCCAATCGATTATATTAATAATCGAACGTGCGTGAGGTCCAAAAAGGCTTTCTATGGTAACGTAACGTTAGATAGGCAGCTCACTGATGTTTGAGACAGAACC
This sequence comes from Gymnocypris eckloni scoliostomus, assembly GCA_027564155.1. Lineage (NCBI taxonomy): Eukaryota > Metazoa > Chordata > Actinopteri > Cypriniformes > Cyprinidae > Gymnocypris > Gymnocypris eckloni. The sequence goes on along the minus strand of CM050419.1, from coordinate 19,063,782 downwards.
GCAGTCTTACCCAGCTTTGCCCGAGACTCTTCCAGCTTCTGAATCTGGTTCTCAATAAACAGCATCGCCACTCCAAACGCCATAACAGCCAGCAGCTGGAACTTGGGTGGCATCATGATCCTCAGGAGCCCCATCAAAGTATCGGATGATTATCTACATGTCATGCCGTAAAATATGAATGAGAAGCTCGGATCAATCCGTTACTGGAGCAGCAATATCGACTCCGGACAGATGATCTCGATTATGCGCAGAGAACACAGTAAAGTTATGTATGTAGTTAACTGAAAACATCAGTGCAAGCAAGGGCATTTCAGACGCTCATCTGTTTGCAGAAGGTGGTATTCTGTTAAAGCCGGGGACGCTTGACTCTCGGTCGGGTTGTTGCACATCAGCGCAGCTCCGAGCGTCCACTGCTCTCCTGCGTCACTCAACACTGGGCTGTTATTCCTCCGCGGACTCAAATGAAGCGAGTGGAACGGGACGGCGCTTAAAGCGCCATCTATCGGTTTGGAGATTGACATGAGCCAAGTCTTTTCACATTGCTCGGCTCAGTGAAGACTTGGCTCATGAATATTAATAAGCTTACTTTACTGGATCTCCTTGATTGTCACATGTACACCTTGTCTATTAATATGAGCTAAATACTGGGCCAAAGTCTTAATGTAAAAAAACAATGCATCAGATACCATTTTTCCACCGTACACAGCCAAAAACTGTAAAAGATCTAACGGCAAATCAAAAGATAATTTACAGTGAAAAACTGTAAATGGATATTCCCAGAATTTCCTGTGGGACACTTTATAATATTTTGTTTGAATAATTATGTTTCTTCATAGTTATCAGTTATAGGCTAGCCTACAATTTGGGGTTTTATAAGAATCAGAATCAGAAAGGGCTTTATTGCCAGTAGACCTATGTTCGCGCACAAAAGGAACATGTTTTGGAGACATAAGAAGCTTCCAGTTTATGTAAATCTTATGTTGTTTAATGAATCTTCATTGCATTAGTTTAGTGTCATGTGTGTTACCATGATGGTGTTTTGTGTTTTGTGAATCACTGCACCTTCTTACTGGAAAAAGCTTGTAAATAAACTTCTTCATGATTCTTAATAAGGTTTTCTGTTATGGTACACCTGCATTATTATGGTAAAGGAATAAAGAAATAGATTTTAGTAGTAGCAGTGAGTGTTTTATATTGCAGGCCTATCATTTACAGTTTTTTTAATAGCATTATTTTCAAAATTATTTTGGTAACCACAGAATTTTATTTATTTTATTTGTTTATTTTTTACAATGCAGTGTTATTTCAAGCTTTTGGGGCATATAAGTTCCTGTGAAACTCATTGAAGATTTATACATAAACATTTCACAAATTACAAAACTAAAATTATGCAATAAAAAAGTATCCGATGCATAGTTTATTCTATTTATTAGTGGTTCTTGCCTGGGGACTTATGCTTGACATTTCAAATTACACTGCTTGTGTCTTATAGCTTGTGTGATCCTTTTGAAGTGATTTATAAGTAAATGATTTTTGCCTGGACAAGTAAAAATATATTTACATTAAATGTGATTTGGCGGTGGGCTCTCTTGAACCTATAAACAATTATCAATCATTAAATCGATCAATCAATAGAAGCACTCTAACAGCCATTTTGTAGTTAATTCAAATGTCTGTGTATTGTTCATATATTGCTGCTAGGCTGATTGATTGATTGATTGATTTATTGATTTATTGATTTGTTTATTGATTGATTGATTGATTGATGTATTGATTAATTTATTGATTAATTGACTGATTGATCAATCAGTCACCCCCTATATTTTATATACACTCTCAGAACGTCATGCTCTGCAAGTAGCCTGCATACAGAACATCTGAAACAAAAACAGGTCTGTATGATTACTTTCTGCAGTTAAATTCAAACTGAAAATCAAAGTGAGAGCTCTTAGAGAAAACAAAACAACATTCATAAAATATGAAGAATGTAATAGACGTGCTAAATAAAATGCACATACCCAACTAATAACTGTAATTATAAAACTGCATAATATGTTGAGAAGGCCGATTCTAGAGATCTCAGCCAATTATTTTTAGCATCTGTCTCATATTTGCAATTGTATTTATAGAGTTCACCATGGGAATTATGTATGTATATAAGATCAACTGTATTTTGTATCTGTGCCAAGTGTTGCCAACACACAGCACATATAGAGGCGTGGAGGAATTCAACTGTGCATGAAATTGACACCAATCGAATTATCTGGATTTGGCTTCAGCTTAAAATAACTCTTCTTACCGTCTGTCACACAGTAGGTGTAGCCGCATCATCATGTACTGTATGTATGACTCTCATCTTCCTGTGGCCATAGAAAAAGTATATAATGCACAAAACTGCAGTATATGATGCAATCTGGAGGTACATATTGAAACAGCCAATAGATTGCTCTACCAATATGTCCAGACTATGATGTGTTAAAAATATATATAAATGCATATGACGGTGGATAGGTTTATAGCTATGATTCTCAAAAGTTAACTTACAGTTAAACAGAGTTCAGTGAATCAAGTTCATTGGACCATGCTTTCATAAACTGAAGGCACATTCAATGCATCATTCAATTGCTTTGCATCCTTTGTGTCTTATAGATCAATGAATATAACAAAGAGAGCCAGTATGTCTCAAACAGACCGACCAGTAGACACAAAGAAGTGTTTGTCACAGCTTCAGACTTTCCAATGACGCAAGCAGATGAATATAGTTTTTTTTTTCAGGGGTAAATGATCAGTCTCTGTTATAAGAAGCACATTTTTGAGCATTACTTATTTACTGTGTGAAACTATGAAAAGCATGCGGCTCCTTGAACCTCTCTTAATCCACCACAACCCGCTGTTTCCAAAAAATCAATACCGCTTCCCTCAGTGCTCAGAGCTGATAAGAACAGCTTCTGAATTACTGAGTTACTAAGTTATTTCATACATTTTGGCATTTTATATTCATTTTCATTTCTAAACACAATGAAAGGCAAATCTTTTCACATTTATAAAGAAAGGTTGTTGTGGCTTTATTTTAGCCATGTCCGGCATATATTACATTTTTATTTTTCATTAAAATCTGCTTAGTAGTTCTAAGAAGGTTAATAGTTTTTCCAAGATTTTAATAACCTTTTTAGCTTTCTTTTTTCCTGCTTACAGTTTAACTGAAAAGCAGAAACATGGTCTTCATGAAAACAGAGTATACAAAATGCTTTAAAATTGCATTTGTTGCACTTCAATCGGTGATGTATTTGTAATAGCAATTATTAAACACAGGTTCATATAAAAAAAGATTTATTTAATTTAAAATTGCCAAATTACTGTCTTTGATAATTTATTGTATTCTTATAATTTGGCTAATTTATTTTCTAGTCATGTTAAATGTGTTTTATTTTTAGATTAAAAAAAATTCAACAAATTAATAATAATAATGTTAATAATTCAGATATTTTGGGGCAGGTATTTAGCACAGTCTTTCGGATGAGACGTTAAACCGAGGTCCTGACTCTCTGTGGTCATTAAAAATCCCATGGCACTTCTAATAAAGAGTAGGGCTGTAACCTCGGTGTCCTGCCCAAATTCCCACCACTGGCCCTCCTAATAATCCCATCGACTTGATTGGCTCTATGACTCTCTCTCCTCTCCACCTGTAGCTGGTGTGTGGTGAGAGCATACACTTGCTCTCCCCCCACATGATTGTAAAGCGCTTTGGGTGTACAACAATACACAATAAAGCGCTATATAAATGCATCATTCATTCACAGTCTACATCGGTTGATAAAATTTTTAACAAAGCAATATAGATGGATACAAGGTTTGCTTTGCACATTTTTACCAACCAACATACACTGTATTCAGTTTTTTGTTATTTGTTTTATTTGTTTTTAAATATAGTTTTAGTGCATTCACATTATAGTCTCATTATAAATAATTACTTCCACTGCAGTGGAGAAAAATCCTATTTAAATGTTAGAGGTTTAATTAACTTCACATATAGAAATAACCAGTGAAGGGTGAAACCTCCTTTCCTCCAGGTAATGTCTTATGAAAATAAATATATAAAAAAAGCATGAAACGCTTATTTGAATTTGTGGATTAATTGTATCTGATAAAGGAGACAGACACCGCACTCTGAGTGTGGGGTGTTTTAGATGATTCAAGGATTTCTTCAATAGTCTGTAAGTGGAAGTATCAGCCAATAGTCAAGTCAAGTCAAGTCACCTTTATTTATATAGCGCCTTTAACAATACAAATTGTAACAAAGCACTGCACAATATCAAAATAGGCAAATTTGTCAATAATGTAAAATGACAGGATTTAACACTCAATTATCTGCTGAATGCATTTCATTATTGAATTTAGTAGTGGCATTGTCCAGCTTCAGTTTAAATAATATCCGTGCAATCAATACAATCAATACAATACAAGGTCAATACATTCTCATGAGATTATTTGTGATCCATGGCTAACTGTCATGTTGTATTGTTAAGCTGCTATGTAACTGACTTAAAGTATTATGTGCTATTATTTTATATTTTCTTCTCTTGTAAGTTAAATTATATTGTCTCTCATTCACTATGAGAAATTAGGGTAAAATTAACATTAAGGCATTACTCACGGTGAAAGGAGTAAAACTACAAGGCATAAAGGAAGCAACCTTAAAAGGATTACAACACTAATCAGCAGTAAGGCATCTGTTAAGGCAGTGAGAATATTCGTATTAGCACCTAATTAACAATGCATTAATCATGCCCAGGCTTCCATTATTAACCTCTTGTACTATAACTCAAAACTAGCAATTAATAATAAATGCTTTGGCCTAAATGCTGATTTATTAATAGCAGAGAAAAAAAGATCTGAAGTTCAACATGGCCTTTTCTATTAAAAGTGTTTTACATAACTAAGAGAGAGCCTGTGGAAATATGGAGTTTATTTTATATCAGTTTCTTAAGTGATGGAATGACAGTGACGTCACGTTCATACATTACTAATGTAAGCAGGATGCATGATGTATTATAAGCCTTTTTAATGTAGTGCAATTCCATCTTTCATATGTGCGCTCAGTCATTTGGTTAAAATACCAGTTGGTCATTTATTTTTTACTCAACAGCTATTACATAAAGATCTGATTCTTTGTTTTGGGGATAGAATTCACAAGCCTTAAATTTGACAGCCAGCCACTGCTCGAGAAAACAAGCATTCATGCATTGGACTTAAAACCTATAACCAGTAACTGATAAAAAGCACCTTGACAACTTCACTATGTGACAGCTTCCCCTTTTCTACCCCTATGTATGCATTCCCCAGTATATTTGACTCTATGGTCATAGAAAATAGAATCGCAGTCTGATGGATTGTTGTGAAAAGGAGGCACTACTGACAGTGAAGCTGTTAGGACTGTGTGAGAAGAGCTGGAGAGAGTCACTTCAGGCAAGTCAAGCACCTCATTAAACAGACAGTGAAGGATGAACTTGCTCCTCTGAAGTGGCCGAAGCAGTCAGGCAAAGAGCATGAATGAGATTTAAACATCCCTTAAAGAGAATCTGTAAAATGCACAGAAATTCATTGATAATTGTCAAGCTAAATTGATTTAGAAGACCTATATAGCAATGTTTTCCTTTGTCCATTCCTGCACATTCATAAATTGCTTGAGTTTATAAAAGCTGTGCTGCTAGCCTTCATAAACCATTACATTTACAGTATTATACAGTATTTTAAATAGCAGTTGATTGCATATTATAAGCATGATAAGACTTGAAATTGTGAAACAGGAAATCATTGCAATTTTAATTCAAGAAATGTAGAATTCTATATAATCTTGCATTTTATACATACAGTGCTCAGCGTAAATGAGTACACCCCCTTTGAAAAGTAAAAAAAAAATATCTCAATGAACACAAAAACATTTCCAAAATGTTGACAAGACTAAGTTTAATATAACATCTGTTTAACTTATAACATGAAAGTAAGGTTAATAATATAACTTAGATTACACATTTTCTTCAAGAATGACCTCTTTTAGAGATTGGTTGCTGGATGGAGAGTGATGCTCAACTTGTCTCTTCAGAATTCCCCATAGGTAAGTAAGAAAGTAAAATTTCATTTATAGAGCATTTAAATTCAGCTTACACTGACCAAAGTGCTGTACAAAACAATCATAAAATACAGTAAAGTATAAAATAAAATACAAGTTAAAATCCAAGATAACAATGCTAATCCACAAATTAAAATTCAGGAAAGGCCTGAAGATACGTTTTAAGTCTAGACTTAAAAACAGAAATAGACGGAGCACTCTTAATATCAGGTGGCAACTGATTCCATAGCCGTGGAGCAGCCACTGCAAAGGCTCTGTCACCTTTAAACTTAAGTCGTGACCGTGGGACATATAAAAGAGCTTTATTAGCAGATCTGAGGGGCTTAGAAGTAGATTTAAATGAGATAAGATCCGAAATGTAAGATGGGGCTTGTCCATTAAGTGCCTTAAAAACAATCAACAAAATTTTGAATTGAATTCTAAAGGAGACAGGAAGCTGAAGCGACGCTAAAATTGGAGTGATGTGATCATGTTCCCCTTCATGGGAACTCGAACTGCGTCCCCTAGGGGTCGCTACGGGGAACGCCTTCAGCGTGACTCGTGTCTGAAGATACATATGTAAAAACACCATTCGTTGGCCGGCGACAGCCCATGACGTCACTACCGGCGCGACCACAATAAAAGAGCTGCCGGGAGAATACATCATCAGCTTTTCTTCGTCTTCAACTGACTGGTCTGTTTGAAGAAACGTGCATTCTGGTAGGAATACAGTTTTCCTTTATTTATCATGGCGAGCACTAGCAAGGCGTTCAAGAAGTGTGTGGATCCGTGTCCTCGTTATTTGACACCCGATGACACACACGATTGTTGCGCATCTTTGTTTGGGCGAAGAACGCACGCGGTGTCTTTGAGGGGGCAATCTGCGTGCACTGTGAGCTGTTCAATATGAAAAAGCTCCGTTCTCGTCTGTCCCTCTTTTCGAGGAAAGAGGGTCAGCCGTCTGCTTCCCGCGATTCGGGACCCACCGCGGCCGAGGCACGGAGGAGAATGAAATCGTGGGGCTCGCAGGCGGATCTGGCCGATGAGTTAGAGAGGGAGTTTTCCCTCTCGCACGAGTCGGCCGGGAACGAGGGCGAGCCGCTGGATTATGGTGACGCGATCTCTCTGACGTCATCTGATCCGGCGGCTAGTGCTTTGCTGGGTTATGCCCAGAAAGAGCAGGAGATGTCTGAGGGTGAGGAAGCTGAGACTGAACCCTCTCAAACCTCTTGCCCTGCGTACGAAGAGCTGTTGGAGGTTATGGAACGCGCCACGGCGAGGCTTCACTTGCCGTGGGAGGCGAACCAAGATGGCGGCGCCGCCCGGGGACGCCTCGATGAGCGATACCTCTCGACCATAAACCCCCAGCTCAGGTGAGCCTTCCATTCCTTCCTGATCTCCATACAGAGGTTGAGAGGGAATGGAAAAGCCGTTTTCCTCCCGCATCCACAGGTTTCAGCATACTAGTTATGCTAACATTGCCAGGATGCGTGAAAGCGGCTATGAGAGGATGCCACCTGTAGAAGAGCGCTAGCTAGCTATCTCTATGGGTGACACAGCTTCTCTAAAGGTTCCCTCCTTGCCGTTTAAGTCCCTTCAGGATACATCACGCTTAAATGGCAGGGCGTACGCAGCAGCAGGTCAAGCGGTCGCTTCGCTGCACACCATGGCGGTGCTCCAGGCGTACCAGGCGGATCTGCTGAAAGACCTGGATGATGGTCAGGGCAGGTAGCTGAGCTGCGCCGACCACGGACTTGGCCCTCCGTGCCACCAAGCAGGCTGCCACTGCTATGGGCAGGTCCATGGCAGCTATGGTGGTAACGGAGAGACATCTGTGGGTGGACTTGGCTGACCTCAAGAAGAAAGAGAAGGGCTTTCTTCTCGATGCACCAGTCTCGCCTTCCGAGCTTTTCGGTACCTCCGTCGAGACGGTGGTCGAGAAGTTCAGGGAGGGGGCGCTCAGCAGCCTTTGAAACCTTCATCCCAAGAAGGCCCAGGTCTGAGCCCGAACAAAGCAGGGGTCCTGGCCCGGCCTGGTCTGAGGATCGGAGACGGGCACAGAAGGCTAGTGTCGCGACTCGTGCCCCTCCCCCACCTGCGGGTAGGGCTAGAGGGAGGTACAGGTCAAGGAGAGGTAGGCGAGACCTGAGGAAGGTGATCCAGGCAAGGCGTTCTCAACAACGCCTCGTCCGGACTGGAGTAAAAATTAACACCTACTCCTCCCTCAGGGGGCCTTGTCGTGGCTTCCCCTCTCCAATTCCCCTGCAACCACCATCTCCGCCACCTGACCGAGGTTGGGTGGGAACCTAGTCCGCAGTCAGACCGGACCTATGATGACTTTTGGTAGAACAGGTTCATCAAAACTGCCTTACTGATGGTCCGGACCCGAGGTCTCCTCGAAGGTTTCTTGGAACCTCCTTGGTCTTCGGGTTATTCTGGTCTGCAGATCCTTGGGAAATCCGATAGGTCCTTATTCATGCGACCTCTTCATGCGACTGTGGGTTGAGCCCTAAGTTTCCTCTCGTGAGGAAAGGTCCTCCCGCTCTCAGAGCTCGCGGTCGGTAGAGCTAGCATTGCTCCCCTCACCTAGAGGGTCATTTATGAGCATACTGCTCCCTTCTGGCGTCTGAGTTTCCTCTCACTCTGAGTGTCTGAGTTTCTCCGCTCCCTAGAGCTCTGTGATAGTCGCTCTCCTTGTTGGTCGAGCTAGCATTGCTCCCCTCACCACAGAGGGTCATTTTAGAGCATGCCGCTCCCTTCTAGGCGTCCCTCACTCTGAGGAATGGTTTCTCCGCTCTCCAGAGCTCCTCATGGGTAGAGCTAGCACTGCTCCCCTCACACAGAGGGTCACTTATGAGCATGCCGCTCCCTTATGGGCGTCTGAGTTCCCTCTCATTTTGGGGAATGAGTGTTCCGCCCTCCAGAGCTTGCTGTCGGTAGAGCTAACTTTGCTCCCCTCACCTAGAGGGTCATCTATGAGCATACCGCTCCCGTCTGAGCGTCTGAGTTTCCTCTCATTCTGAGGAATGAGTTCTCCGCCCTCCAGAGCTCGTGCTGGTCGAGCTAGCTTTGCTCCCCTCATCTAGAGGGTCATCTATGAGCAGGCCGCTCCCTTCTGAGCGTCTGAGTTCCCTCTCATTCTGACGAATGAGTTCTCCGCTCTCCAGAGCTCTGTGATAGGTCGCTCTCCGTGTTGGTCGAGCTAGCATGGCTCCCCTCACCATAGAGGGTCACTTATGAGCATGCCGCTCCCTTCTGGGCGTCTGAGTCCCCTCACTTTAAGGGATGAGTTCTCCGCTCTTAGAGCTCCTCATTGGTAGAGCTAGCACGGCTCCCCTCACCAACGAGGGTCACCTATGAGCGTGCCGCTCCTGTCTGAGCGTCTGAGTTCCCTCTCATTCCGAGGGGTGATTTCTCCGCTCTCCAGAGCTCGCTGTCGGTAGAGCTAGCATTTCTCCCCTCACCTGAGGGTCGCTATGAGCATGCCGCCCCTTCTGAGCTGCCTGAGTCCTCTCTCATTCTGTAGAATGAGTTTCTCCGCCTCCCAGAGCTCTGTGATAGGTCTCTCTCTTTGTTGGTCGAGCTAGCATTGCTCCCCTCACCATAGAGGGTCATTTATGAGCATGCCGCCCCTTCTGAGCGCCTGAGTTCCCTCTCACTCTGAAGGGTGAATAGTTCTCCGGAGCCATAGAACGTTACCCATCTAGATAAGTGCACACGCTAAGATCTTTGGGCACTTCTAAAAATCCAGTGGTAAGATCGCACATCAAGAGTTCTGCTTCTTTCTAAAAATCCATGTTATGGTAAGTGCGCACGCTAGACTTTGGGCACTTTTTAAAATCCACTCAAGTGGTAAGTTCGCACATCAAGGTTCTGCGTCTTTCAAAAATCCTGTCACGGTAGGGTTACGCGCACAGCTTCGTGCCCTCTTTTGAGTTGGTTAAAGCCCGGTTTGTGCCTTGGGCCCCGCCTCCTTTTGTCCCATATATTTTGGGTTCCAAAAAAAAAAAAAAAGGGTGTCGCTACCAAAGGGTCTGTTGAGACAGTCCTCAGAAAGCTTGTGCAGAGCAAGCGGTAGCTTCTGAGTGACCGCCAGGACCTAGTTATTACCACTAGGTACTTGGCCATATCCTTAAAGGAATCATTCTGATTCCAGACCTTGAGCTCTACCCTGGGTCCGTTAGTCCCGGCACCCAGCAGGTAAGGTTTTGGGGTATGCAGCTCAGGCTTTCTGGCCGTAGGGGATAATGTCACTGACAGCCATCAATCGTCCCGGGGGCAACTCCCTTAGCCTGGTAGAGTTGGCTTAGTGCTCGCCTTTTTCGCGAAATTGGCTTGCACTCCCCTCAGCATGGTGGCGTGGGTATAGCGTTCCCCGTAGCGACCCCTAGGGGACGCAGTTCGAGTTCCCATGAAGGGGAACGTCTCAGGTTACGTATGTAACCATGGTTCCCCGAGTGGGGAACGAGACACTGCGTCCCCTAGGCTTTGGGCCATGCTTCGGATGCAAGCTTCAGACGAAGAAGCTGATGATGTATTCTCCCGGCGGCTCTTTTATTGTGGTCGCGCCGGTAGTGACGTCATGGGCTGTCGCCGGCCAACGAATGGTGTTTTTACATATGTATCTTCAGACACGAGTCACGCTGAAGGCGTTCCCCATAGCGACCCCTAGGGGACGCAGTGTCTCGTTCCCCACTCGGGGAACCATGGTTACATACGTAACCTGAGACGTTTTTTTTGCACCAGTTAACAATCTGGCTGCTGCATTCTGGACCATAGGATCATTGTCATGTTGCACGACGACCAAGGCCACGGAGTGATGGTAGCATCTTCTCTTTCAGTATAGAGCAGTACATTTGTGAATTCATGATGCCATCAATGAAATGCAGCTCCCTGATACCAGCAGCACTCATGCAGCCCCACATAAGGACACTGCCACCACCATGTTTCACTGTAGGCACCATGCATTTTTCGTTGTATTCCTCACCTTTGCGACTCCATACAGTTTTGAAGCCATCATTTCCAAAAACATTTATCTTGGTCTCATCACTCCAGAGTATAGAGTCCCAGTAGTCTTCATCTTTGTCAGCATGGGCCCTGGCAAACTCTAGGCGGGCTTTTTGTGCCTGGGCTTTAGGAGAGGCTTCTTTTGTGGACGGCACCCATGCATGCCATTCCTCTGCAGTGTACGCCGTATTGTGTCACGGGAAATAGTCACACCAGTTTGGCTTTCTACTTCTTTAGATAACTGCAGTGAACTTGCGTGTCGATTTACTTCAACCCTTCTCATCAGAAGACGCTCCTGACGAGGTGTTAACTTCCGTGGACGACCTGGACGTCTCTGTGAGATGGTTGCAGTTCCATCTTTTTAAAATGTTTGTACCCCTTTTGCTACAGTATTCTGACTGATAAGTAAAGCTTTGCTGATCTTCTTTTAAAGAAATTATTTGCTTTCTCGGGTCTTGTGACATTTCTCTTCCATGTGGTGCCATTGCTGACAGCATGAAATGGGAAGGGGTTTTCTTTAAGTAACACCCTTTTATAGTCAACTGTCACCTGTGTAATGAATAATTAGACTCACCTGTGGTTGAATTCTTGTTAAATTAGACATGTGTAGTCTAAAATTTAGCTTTGCTCCAGAGACTTTCAGTGGGGTGTACTCATTTTTGCATCACCCTAATTTGAGTAAAACTGAAAATGTTGTTCTCTAAGTGATATTATTAACCTTACTTTCATGTTATAAGTTAAACAGATGTTATATAAAACTTAGTCTTGTCAACATTTTGGAAAATGTTTTTGTGTTCATTGAGATATTGTTTAAAATGTTACTTTTCAAAGGGGGTGTACTCATTTACGCTGAGCACTGTATATATATATATATTAGTGGTGGGCCTTTATCGGCGTTAACGTGCTGCGTTAACGTGAGACTCTTATCGGCGATAAAAAAAATATCGCCGTTAATCTATTCTCAAAGTTGGGTTGGGAGCTGGGTCTATACTACGCAAGCTATGATGACTTTCACCCTGATATTTTAGCGCGGATGTATACCTAGCCGAATTGCACTGTAGGGGGCGAGAACGAGTCTTCGAACTAGAGGCTCGCAGTCCGTGATGGACAGATTGTTAACGGCTGGTCTATGTGGTAATATAATCGGGCAGGACATCCAAACGCTCACTTATCATTCATCAACCTCAAATATGGCTTTTCATCTGAAAGATGTATGTAGTAGCAACTTTACATGGCCGCTCAATATGATGTTAACCTAGAGAAATGTGCGCTATTGAAGTGTTTGTGTGGAAGCGCGTTTGCTGCAGGACAGGCTCCGGTGCGTTCACTTGCTCTTACATCTCCGTCATTTTTGGTCATACAGATAAAAGTAGCCGAATACATCTTTCGAATCTGTAAAGACTCTACGTTTATTTGTGTGCACTCAGAATAACAACGAAACGTTGCGCTTTTAAGCAAACAGGATGCGCTTTAGGTCTCATGTGAACTTGAGAATTCACTCCCGTGTCACCCTCTGCTTCGAACCTGTGTGTATGCCTAACGTTACTGTGAAATTACCACATCAGACGTGACGTGCTAACATGGATGCAGCTATGAAGCCGCCGGGTTTGCTTCAGGGAACATTTATTTTTAAGAAGCTTCCCAATGGAAACTGTAAACAGTTCATCACGACCTCTTATGTAGGCCTACAGTTCAAAATTCATGTTTAACTGAATAAACAGTTAGTAAACACAAGTACATCTTATTGAACATAGTTTATTTTCATCACCAATTATCATAGTAGAACAGCTTTCTCAAGCAGTTTGTGATGCATTTTGAAACAGGAGATGAGCCGCTGGTCTAATGCGCCACCTGGCTTGAGAAACCCGCTCTCAAAGACTTACTTTTAGCCATTATTTGGGTAGCACACATATTCTGAATGCCTTCGCAGAATTCAAATGAGCCATTTTAATCTAGATTAATCTAGATTAATTTCAAAATTAATCTAGATTAATCTAGATTAAAATTAATCTATGCCCACCCCTAATATATATATATATATATATATATATATATATATATATATACAGTGTTGGGCTAGTTACTCAAAGAATGTAATATATTGCTCATTACTAGTTACTCCTTTAAAAATGTATATTACTTTATATTAATTGTATTACTTTCTGGCAACAGTAATCAGTTATACTACTTGTTACATTACTTTTTCTTCACGCCCCACCAAGTTTTAACTGTGTATCTTCCACATAAAATTATTCTAGAATGTTACTAATAACATATTTTCATTTCCTAATTATTTCCCACCCTAATTATAATTATGTTAAAAAGACAAATGTATTTCAAATACTTTAGTATGTTATACTACTGCAATTTGTATATAGTTTATTTCCCCCTTCTTTTTCAACATAGAAATGTAGGGTTAAAATACAAGGAAAACTTGCCCCCATAACAGACGTGTACTTGGCTAAATTGTGGCGCCATCATGTGTTCAGATGCATTGTTGAATCGTTTCGTATTGTTTTGTAAATTCAAGTTTACAATCTAATCTCTATTCGTTTTTAATTTGATTGAATTTAATGTAATTTAATTATATTTTTATAGGACACAAGGAATAAAAAAAAAGAAAAAAGGTATTTTACTCTGTACTCTGTTTACTTCTATCTTTTACAAAGATATATCACGATATATATAAAGGGCTCTAAACATACACACGCAATCCACAATTTCCAGAAAACTGCCTCTTCTCTCTTATCTTTAGTTTTGGCACCTGAGGTCACGAGTCAGTCGTTAGTGGTCACCATGGCAACAAGAAACGCTTTTCTCTTAGCCCCGCCCATCAGCAACAGTTGCCAGCTGTTAACCTCTCCTTTCAGTTTATAGCTTGAAGCTTTTAACTTATTATTATTATTATTATTAACTTTTGTAATCAAGACAAAGGTAAGTGTCTGAAATCTCTTTTATATTAACTATTAAGTAGGCTACTAGACGTTACTTTTGTGTACAGTGTTGTCGCAGAAATAACTGTTTACATAGGTTATTTTTTAATGTAAGTAAGTTATATTGGTATCGTTTTCAAACCACTGTCCTGATATTGACAAGAGTACAGATGGGCCAATGACGACATTAGATATTATATAGCAATCTTTTAAAAATCAGGTTTAAATCATATCTCAAGTTAGTGCGTGTTATTAGTTAATCACAACGTTTAAACCATTTTAGATAGAGATTTATTAACTCTAACGTTCAATATGTTAAGTAATGTAAAAAGTGCTAATATACTTTGTTTGCACACACTGCTAACACGTTATTTTCCAAAACGATTTTAAACTTCATGGTAATGTTCTTTTATTCTTTTTTTTTATCAATATCATTATTTTTGAGCCATGGACATCTTGACGAAGTTTTCTTGGGGTTGTATTTGACCTAAACAAAACATTTATTTATTTATTAAAAAGCTCAAAATATACAGCCATAAATGTTTAAAAAAGGTCCTGTATGTTTTTGTTTGTTTGTTTTGACAATAAAATGTCTTGCAATTTGGTTATACACACTGAGGTTGATCTGATTATTTTCTAACCAAAATACTTTATTGCTCATACATAGGTCTACATACACGCATACATAATAATAAGACACAAAATAAAATTATACTTTAAATCCTAATATTAAGCAAAATGTATGCTGATTCTGTTGGGCCTTCATTTAGTTAGTTGATGAATCAGTCATTGAGACCATGAGAAGATGCTTATATTATGATGTATAACATTTGCCTGGTGAACTGTTGAGATCGTGCAGTCAGGTTTACAGGTGTGGCTGGTTGTCTAGAAACATGGGAAGTGAAATTAGCCAGCTAGTGTGACGGGTTTGAGTCACAGAGAGACGGTTTACTGTTGATGTGTAAACTAAACTCAGTTCAGACCCCATGGCACTGATTCATATCAGAACAAGATGAACCCTTACCAAGTGTATTTTCAGGTAAAATATTTTCATTTTACTGTTATTAAGAAAATTGGTCTTTAAGAAATATGAGATCTCTTTCAGGACTCACTTTACAGATTTACATTTGGTTCTGTTATTTTGGTTGATGTGCTTACTATGCATGCTATTGTATATTATAGTCTATGTACTACTGCAAAGAAAATAAGATAAGAAATGCAGCTCTCTTTCACACACATTTTATTGTTAAAATTTGGAAAGCTTTTCATTGAAATGACAGTCCTAATAGTGCAAGAGTGGCCGCTGACAACTGCTTTTAGTTGTTGTCATAGAGATGGACTCTTTGACTTTCACAATATGTTGTCTGCCATCTATATTTCCTTCACTTAGCAATTCCATTAGAACAGGGGAAAAACAACTACAATAATAATAATAATGCATACAAATATATAACTATATATTTTTATAAATAACACAAACTAAAAAAAATAATACAAAACATAAAAAATAAAACTAAATCATCTGCTTTTAGCTTTAAAAATGTATATATTGCTATGCATTGTTGGTTGGATATTGTTTTACTGTTTTTGAAATAATTATTTTATGCTGACCAAGGCTGCATTTATTTAATCAAAAACAGTAATATTGTGAAATAATTTTACAAGTTAAAATATATTTTTTCTGGTTTAACATATTTTAAAATGTAATGAATTCCTGGATGGCAATGCTGAATTTTCAGAAACCAATACTCAAGTCTTTAGTGTCTCATGATTATTTAGATATACTGATTTGATTGTTAAAGCTAAACTAAAAATATTGTGTTTTCTCTCCCCACTCAGCCTCTGTTTAGGAATCACCACATCCATTCACCTCTCTATCTCAAAGCTTTCACTATGTTGGGCCAGTTCTCCCCTGGTGAGCCCTACAGTGCTCTGTCCAGCACACCGGCCTGGAATCCAGCACACCTGCTTCAGCCCTTCCGCTTCCGCTCACGAACTGAGCCCATAGACTGGAGACGGCTCTCCTCTCTTGACGTGGAACGTGTTGAGCGAGACATGGATGTTGATGTGCTTCAGAATTTCATAACGACCGTAACGTTCTGTGCCGTGGAGGGCGAGAGGTGCCCAAACTGTCGAGGACCTGCTGACCCTTCTTTGATCAAACTGCTTCGTATGTCTCAGCTGAGCACGGAGTACCTGCTGCACTGCCAGGACTTGCTGAGCTCTCAGCTGTCAGGACTGGAGGAACGTCTGCAGGCGACGCTCTCCCTGGTCCAGCGAGGAGAAGAGCAGCGAGCAGAACTTGAAAAACATTTGCAGGAAGCCAAACAGGAGAATCGAAGGAGAAAAAAATTGATCGCCACTCAACAGCTCCTCCTGCAGACCAGTGCTAATAATTATCACAAGGTGGTTTTCTTAAAAATGTAGAAAACTCTTTTCAAACCTTACACTCACAGTCATACATACTGTTCAAACATTTGGGGTCTGTACGGTATTTGTGTGTTTTTGAAGCCTCTTATGCTCACTAAGGCTGTATTTATTTGATCAAATCTATATTAAAAACAGGAATATTGCAAAAAGTATTACAATTTAAAATTACTGTTTTCTATTTTTAATGTATTTTTAAATGTAATTTATTCCTGTGATGGCAAAGCTAAATTATTCTAGTCTTCAATGTCACGTGATATTATCAATGCAATATATATATATATATATATATATTGGGATCTGACTTTTTGAAGGATTCTTTAATTAATAGAGTTCAATAGAACAGCACTTATTTGAAAATATAAGAGAATATACATTAATTTACTATCACTTTTGTCAATTTGATGTGTCTGTGCATAATGAAAGTATTCATCTTTAAAAACAAGAATGAACAATCTTACCAACCCCAAACTTTTGAATGGTAGCGTTTTGAACCTGTATGCTAACAAATGCTTTTTTTAAAAGAGTGTAATGCCAGTTTCAATCCATCCCACAGAATCATATTCCCCTCCACCAATACCTTAAAAATATAGCGTGACATCTTGTTCTAGATAATAAAAATAACTTTTCTTATTGAGCTATCATTATACTAAGCTAGTAGGCTAAGCTGGTATTTTGCTAACCAAGGCTAACTGAAAAGATAAAAAATGTGTAATGTGAGCATTTTCAGTCTGGTAACATAATGTGATATATAATATGCAACTTAAGAAACATTAATATGCTTTCATGATTAAGTAGATATTGTAAAATTGGCACAGAATGAACTACTGGCTGCTCGGTGACCTTTAGTTATCATAAAACTAGTTCTAATATTTTGATGCCTTTTTATTCATGACAGTGCCAGTTCTGTGAAAAATCATTTCTCAACTACTCTTACCTACAAGCACATGTTCAGCGACGGCATCCTGAAGTTACAGATTCAGGTTGGTGGAAATGTTATTGTTTATTTTTGAGCTAAGCTTAATACAATTTCAGATATAGGTGAGCAAGCAATTCACTTGAATTTAATTAATGATGTGGTTGAAAATAATTGTTTAATAACTCAATATCACTGCTTGTGCATGTGTATGTCTCAGAGAGACAAAAGAAGCGGAAGGTAGAAGAGATGGAAGATAGGATAGAAGAGCTGAAGGAGAAACTAAGACTGACGGAAATGCAGCTACGGGCCGAGAGAGAAACAGAAAGTTTGAGGCGTCAGCAGGTGAGTTAAATAACTCTATTTACTTCAGTGTCTACTTTCTGTATTTAATACTTACTGAAATTGTCACTTTTGTGATTGTTTATTATCAGTTCAATAGACCTTATACTTAAAGTTATAGCTTTCATTTACCCACCCTTACTATTATTAAGCACGCTTACTATTATCAAGCAGAATTTCCAAGCTGCTCTTTTACATATATTGGAACCGTATGGAGACTATAAATTATTTGCATTTATTGGGGAACATAAAAGTTTTGCGAGTGAAAGAAAAAGCTTTGAAATAATTTGATCCTGCCATCTAATTTTTCCATCACCATCTCTAGTAATTCTAAGCCACTACATGTTAATGGGAAAATGAGATAAGTGTGAAAATAATATTCCAGTGCTTTTGTGTTCTCTTAAACTTGCATTCAATTGCGAAAATTATCACAAATGTTTTGCATTCTCCTGGAAACATTTAGTTTGCTTGCAAAACTTTTAAATGTAATCATAAAACTGATATTCAAAATGATTTTAAATGCAAAAACTATATTTCAATGCTTTTAGATGCAAACATATGGTTTCTTGCAGGAATACAGTACTTTTATGAGAGAGCACAAATGCAAAGTTTCTAGGGGAACGCAAAAGTTGTGTGATCAAGTGTAAAAGCATTGAAATATCTCATTTTTGCATCACCTTTTCGACATATATATGACAAAGACTCCTTAGACTCTATAAGAAATACCAGTTTAAGTAAGAGAAAATATGTGACCCTGGAGCACAAAACCAGTCATAAGTAGCACAGGTATATTTGTAACAATAGCCAACAATAGATCGTATGAGTCAAAATTATACAGTTTTCTTTTATGCCAAAAAATCATTAGGATATTAAGTAAAGATCATGTTCCATGAAGATATTTTGTAAATGTCCTACCGTAAATATATACAAACTTAATATTTGATTAGTAATATGCATTGCTAAGAACTTCATTTTGACAACTTTAAAGGTGATTTTGTCAATATTTAGATTTGTTTTACACCCTAAGATTCCAGATTTTCAAATAGTTGTATCTCGGCCAAATATTGTCCTATCCTAACAAACCATACATCAATGGAAAGCTTATTTATTCAGCCTTTAGATTGTGTAAATCTCAATTTCTTTAAAAACAATGGACCCTTATGACTTTGTCTAATGATTATTTATCTATGATTTTGTGGTCCAGAGTTACATATATCAATTAATTCAGATGTGTTCCAGGAACAAGAGGAGCAGCGAAGGAGAGAACAGTCAGAGAAGGAAGCACTGGAGAGATGGAAAGAGGAGGAGAGAAGAAAATCGCAGCTGGAAATCGGAGAGCTGAGACAGTTATTTCTTCAGGAGTCTAAAGACATGGCAAGCAAGAGCTCATCCATAGAGGCTGTGAGTATACATTAATGATTATTTTAAACTGTCACCAGTAGATGGAGACAGATACTCTGGTATGTATATCTGCTAGGCCGCCAATAGAGGAGCTACGGGGGTATGTTTTGTATGTTATTATAATAACATTCTATGTTTTTTGTCATTGTTCCATCCATAGAAACTGCTAGTGTTGCAGAACAAAGAGGTGGGTGTAGCTAATAATGTCAATTTACAAGAAGAGAGTGATCCTGAGAAAGAACTGAGAGAAAACAGAGAGAGAGAGCTGAAAGAGAAAATGGCCAGGAAGGTGAGAGTTCTCTGCATGTGTCATTAATTCAATGCCCTTTAAAATGAATGGTTATTATTTTACAAGTTGGCAAAAAGGATCATTCATCAGCAAACACTGAACAACTCTTAGGCAAGTTATTTCTATTTAGGAATGCCCAATAAAGAATTTGAGTCT
The DNA here is from genome assembly GCA_027564155.1 of Gymnocypris eckloni scoliostomus. NCBI lineage: Eukaryota > Metazoa > Chordata > Actinopteri > Cypriniformes > Cyprinidae > Gymnocypris > Gymnocypris eckloni. The sequence continues at coordinate 19,044,202 of CM050419.1, read as the reverse complement.
AAATAAATTACTTACGACACTCAGTCTCAACTCTGAATTTTGTGACTTAAATGTGATTATTTTTCTCACGCTCAAATATAAGCTAATTCAAATTATCATGGTGCACAAGATGGCGTCTGTGATCTTTGGTGACATAAGTGTGGGCATGCTTACGCTCTTTGCAATGTTCACATTTACTGTATGGGGAGAATTCTATATGAAACTTGGCTAGATATAATAAATATATATTATTTATTATTATTATTATTTATATTATTCATTTTTTCAAATTAAATGGGGGATAGTAGTATATCAAAGACAAGAGAAAACATTATTGTGTACCTCTGTGTGGTAAATCATCAAAATACAGCACAGAGATTCCTTCATTCTTTCTTCTGTTGATTATGCAGTTCAGCGTCCGTCCAGGGATCTCTTTATTCAAACACTAAACAAATAAGTGTGCAATATACATTTTCAGAGAGTTGATTTTGTTCTGACTGCTGAATGATATCAGCTGTTCATTCTCTTTCTGCGTGGAACAGCTCTATATATATGATCATAATGTTTGCGACTGTTAAACAAGATTTCAACATCAATTATGGACTCAATGTATGTTTTAGTAACTACATTTTGTAACAACCCTATGTGACTACATTTCCATAAATTTCCTGTCAAAATACTGGATTTCATTTCAAACAACAAAATGTTCAATAGCTACAAAATAGATAATTCTGAAACAGCTGAATTTAAAAAATCTGGTCCAAAATCCTTCTTTCCACAGCTGTGTATTAAACAGGAAATATGTTCTGGATCAGTTATTGTGCCACATCACGCTGAATTTTCTGTTGCAATGTTAGCACTGCGTGTCACTGAAAACTGATGTAAGGCTCAAAATACATTATATTATTTGGTTGTAAATTTGGTTCTGGGTTCTTAAATTACTTTATAAAAAACAATATATAAAATATATTCATATATGTATAAAATTATATATATATATATTTATATGTATATAATATGCATATATGAGACTTTTTACTTCACAGAGTGGTTACATATTTTGCTGTTTATTCACTTTCTGCATCTTCACCAGTTTCTCAATATATTATTCATGTCCATTTTTGTCATTTAGAGAATTGAATGGAAGAATAAATTTCAGGAAGCACAGAACAGACACCGCCAGGAGAAAGAGGAGGCAAGTTTTTCTAGTATTGCACTGTCCCGGCATTATGAGTGTATTTAACATGTGGTTAATTTAACATTAAGGTTTTTTTTTTATTAAAAGACGTTAAAATAAATATTAGAATTCTAAAAAAATATATAATTTTAAGAGTTATACAAAGCTTATTTGTAAAAGGGGACCTATTATGCTCCTTTTTACGAGATGTAAAATAGTCTCTAATATTTCCAGAGTGTATATGTGAAGTTTTAGCTCAAAATACCTGACAGCTAATTTTTTATAGCTTGTTAAAATTGACACTTTTAGGGTATGAGACAAAACGCGCTGATTTTGAGTATGTTGCTTTAAATGCAAATGAGCTGTTGCTCCCAGAGAAGAGGGCGGAGCTTCAACAGCTCAAGCTCTGCATTAGCAGTGCTAGCCTTTGCAAATAAACATTTCTATTAATACAAGACTGTTATCTTTACAGAAAACATACTCTGTTTCAAAGTCAGTCAACTGATTGTACTGTGTATAATACAACACCATGCATATCATCCAAATGGCCCAAGAACAGCATGCAATTTACTTTGGGTATGCCTTTTTTAGGCGTTTTAGGCCAATTTTACAGGAATCGTAAAGGGTTAATAAAAAAGAGCAAAATAAAAATTATTTGTTGTTTTAATAGCTTTAATGGATATTTGTGTTTATGTTTATGTTAATAAAGTAACTCGGTGTGAATGTGTGAATAGAATAATAGGGTGTTGGGGGGGGGGGGCGTGAGTGAAATTAGACAAACTTGGGGGGCATGTCCTAAAAGGTTGAAAACCCCTGCCTTAGACAATGAAACTTAACCACAGTGTCCTCGGCTCAGATGGAGGGAGTCTATGGAGACAACAATGCTCGTAAGTGCATCCCAAAACACAACACTTGAAAAGCCTCTTTGGTGCTGACATTGTATATCTCCAGCAGCTACAGCAAGTAAACAGTAATGGCGGGGTCGGACTGCTGCTTCTCACTCGGGGCTGTGTCTATGCTAATAGTGCAGAGTGTCTCAAATGGGCAGGATTTTTTCCAGAAACTTCTCGTTCTGAGAGACTATTTATTCGATTTAAAAAAAATGAGTAGGTGGATTTTTACCATTATGGCCTTATTGTTTTCACACACTGCGGCCACACAACTGAGTTCAAACACCTTATAAAAGTATTTTTTGCATAATAGGTCCCCTTTAAATAAGAACTATGAAAGTAACACAATTACATTTAAAACGGACTTACCATGTAATTTGACAAACCTCTGATTTAAGCCCTGATGATTTCCTGAATTTATTTGAATGCAGATATAAATTATTTTAAGATTGCTACAGATACAGATATTAGCTCCGCTGCACACCCCTAATGGGTGTAATCTGTGATTTGTGTGTGTGTTACAGCTAAAGAGTGAGAATGCCAGGCTTCTGAAGGCCTTGTCTGTGGAGAAGAACTCTGTCCCCAGTCTGCAGAAACTACAGCAGCAGGTTGTCTCTCTCTCTTCTCAGCTGAGCCAGAAGGACAGACTCATCAAATCTCAGGAGGAGAAGGTTGGTTATTTACTTCACAATTGCAAACAGTGGATGAAAGTCAGCCATACAAATATGCACTTGTCTGAAAATGTTACCTTAATAGTGAAGTACCACTAGAGGCACCAAACAGAATCGCAAAAATAATGTTTACAGAGTCCCCAAACAGTCCTACTAGCCCTTCACCACACCATCTGCTTTGTTTGGATAGTCAGTTACATGCTAAGAAGTTCATTGAAAGCCATCCTGTAAAAAGAAACACCAGTGTTTACACTCTTTTGAGAACCTATAAACCTATAGTTGTCTCTTATTAAGCTTTGATGTTATTTTTAAAGTATTTAACACAGTTAGATTAAGTGATTGTAGTTATGGCAAAATTATCAGCTGATGTCTTGATTCTTGAACACTAATCATCTTTCTAACTGCTGCTTCATCACAGATTAAAAAGCTGTCAGTCTCAGGTAATAATTATTTATAGCTGCCATTTATGGACTTACTCATTGCTTGATTACCTAAAATAGTATTGCTTTGAATCCAATTGAATGTGGTTGGACCCATTTTTGTCTCTTATTTGGTAGCTCCAGTGGTTTTGCAAAAAGCCCAAGATTCTCCCGAGGAAACAGAGGAGGAAGATGAAGAGAGTGTGTGGTTCAGTAGTATTTTAACCACAGTACATACACACACCAATCATGCCATGATGTACATTATTCAAACAAAATTTGCACATTCAGGCATGGATGATTCAGATGAACCCCAGTGGAAGGTTCTAAAGTTACATAAAGGAAAGTCAGAGCTGATGAGAGCGTCTAGACCTATTCTAGAAGAATCAATGGAGGAAAAACTGGAGAATATGGGACTGCGGAAGGTACAGATTGACTCAAACAAGCATCGATATTAACATTTAAGGCATACAATACTAAATTAAACAGTGCGTTTTTTAGGAAACATAGCATGATTTACGTTAAACTGTAGGAATCATAAGCTAACAATTGACATACTGTACAAATTAACTACTAAACTAAAGAACACATCTGTTGAGACTCATGCAACAACAGTCGCAACAAAAATATATAAACTATGAACTATATGCAGCAAAAAATAATTAGTTAATTTTGGACTGTGGATGCATGAATATATGATGTTATTCGACAGCATTGCTCAGTGGTTAAAGTGGTGATGTTTTGGCAGGGTACCAAGGGTATATCTAAGCAAACTTTTAAGAGTTTGAGTGCTCTGTTGACTGGTCAGCGGCTGCAGAGATACAGACAGCAACCAGACCTTCAGAACCAAAGAGACAACCTGGCACGTGAGGTCATTAGGCGAGTGAAAAGTCTACAGAACAGCCAGGGGAAATTAACACCCAGCGCTTTAAAACAGGGTAAGCAAATGTGTTGTTTATCATGCCTCCACACTACTCACACGTCAAACTTATCTGCTTTCAAATCATTTGGTTGCCACTATTCTGAACCAAGATCAGACATTCTTATGTATTTGTTTTAGGGGGAAAGAAAAATTCAACCCTAGTGAAGGAAAAAAGCCTCCAATCCAGGGAGGACTCGTCCATTCGGAGGGCAAAGAGCCAGCAGCCACAAGCACTTATTCCAACACCCACCCCACGCTCCAATGCTCCTCAGAATCAGACTCCAAAAACACAGCAAAAAAAGAATGGGTATACTTTCTTTTAAAATTGGTAAATATTCAGAGTAATATGAAAATGAAAACATGAAATAGAAAGTTGAGATGTTAAGCTGCTTTTAACTATATAATATTACCTTAACAGTATGTTTTTAAGGAGTATATTTTTTCTTGTTAGCACACCACCTTTCAGTTCAGATGAAGATGAGTCAGTTGAGGACAGTGCCTATATCACCAGTTTACGGGGCAAACCTTCCCCCTCTGTGCGCCTTGTCCAATCAGGTTCACTGATGAACCCAACAGCTGAGCCTGATTGGACAGACAGTGAACTGTCAGAGGCTTCTGACATACATAAACTTCACAAAAGTCCCAATTCACATGGTAAGCAAATGCCAATGTCCTATATGTTTATTTACTTTAATTCCTCCATTTGGAACTCATCTGAATACCGAAAATATTTAATATATATAAATATGCTCACAGCTCTCGGTCATCTACATCATTTTTCCAAAATAGTGTGCGGAAGTGAGGACACATTTTTGTAGGTGAACCCGCAAGTTAGCATCACCCTGCTTCCCTATACAAAAAATCCAATCAATTATTGCAGAAAATAAGCTCTTACATTATGTGTTCATCATGATAATCATAACAAATGAACACAATCTTTATTAAATTTGAACCATAAAAACAATCGTAAAAGATAAACCTATACTATAAACAGACTGCGGCTGCTTGACTTCAACAGCTATTAAGTCAACTCTTCTGGGTTTCTGGGTTTTGGCCTACAAATGTACATCATCCCTGTAGCATAGAATAAAAGACTCAATAGTCAGATATTTCTGAAACTATAAAACTTCCAACTTCCTGTGGGACGTAGACATTTTTATTAAAAAAATAGTTAAGTCTTACGTTATTAATCAGTTAACATGAATGCTTTTGATTGCAGGTTCTGTTGTCCAAACATTGACAAGAAGTTTGGAAAGACAGCTAAGCACACCAATCAAAAAGCCTGTGGGCGGGACTAGAGTTATGCCCCCATCCAGCCCCTCCCCTCGCCCTGCCATTGTAAAACAGAGAGCGGTAAAAAAAACACACATTCTCACATATCTCCTCAAGTAATTTCCATTGCTGTTCAAATCTTGCAGCAGAAATATAATTTGTTTTTGAACATTGCCTTCATCATTAGACTGAAAAGCTTTGTAATGTCTTCTAGCTGTCTGATGAGGAGAGTGACTTGGAGCCGTCCTCCATAGAAGAGCTCACGGCCAACCGTGCAGGAGCACACAAAAGTTCAGAGGTCGGCGGGACCTCGGGGACCAGTGCATGGAGTTCTGTTGCCAGTAGACCAGGAACGTGGTGAAGTGTGATGTGGCTGTGCCAAATAAAGGCATGTTTTCATTCCAAACCCAAATTCTCAAAGAGAATGCGCAATTACAAAGGAATCATTATTAAAAGCCTTTTCTATGCTTTAGTAAATTAGTGAACTCAAAAATTGTACCCCAAAAATCTACCATTACTTGTTTGTGTGCTGTAATAATATACAGTAACCTTCATGTGCTTTGTTTTTGTAAGTAGTGCCAAACATAAACCAGGATACATTTCACTTTTAGCAGCAGTAAGTTTTTTATATACACTGAGTAATCATTGGCTTTCAAAAAAAATGTAAGTTTGTGATATTTAGAATAAAATTGATATTTGAAATAAATCTGATTCTGATATCGAAGACTATCAATTAATCATGAACATATGAGATACATTTGGGGAAATAAATATATATACAGGAATAAGTTAAATGTGAAATGTGTAGAAATGTGAACAGAATTGTGACTACTCAGATTTTTGGTCACAGATTTATAATGTGTACTTTCACCTTTCTTTGCCTGATCATGGGCAGAGCTTTGTCATCTTTTTCAGAATTAATATAATTAACTGAATCGTCAAGTAAAAGCATTTCATATTTTGTACATTTTGACACATTAGTGTTTTTTTTCTTTTTCGCTCAACATAATGTTCCAAAATATTTAATATCTTTAGTTGTTTAGGAAGCACTACATGAATTGAGGAAGCAATGTTAGACATTCACACCAAGAACGATAACTATAATGATAACTATATTAGCATTCACACCAATAGACAATAATGTTCTGTTTATTATTATAAGCATGCTGCAGTTACATGCTCAAGCTCTTTAAATCCAGGTGGATTCTGATTGGTTGTGATGTTTTTATTGTTCATCAGCTCGGAAGAAATAGATTTCAACAATATCAGTGTCAATATCATTATAGTTTGGGTGTGTGCTTCCCTATTCTCGTAAAAGTTGAATGATTATTAAAACTACAGTTAGTAGTGGTCATCTTTATAGATTTGATTTGTTTTAAAGCAAGGCATGATTATGCTAACAGAAGTGGTAGAAATAACTTATTAATGAAAATGAATGGTAAATGGTCAAATGAAACAGTAGCTAATGAGAAAATATTGTGAAATAATGTTTCACACTGTAAATAAATAAAACATTATTTGAGTACATTTTACAAGAAAACACTATTTAGTTTTTTCTACTTTAAATGTTCACGCCAATTGCCATTTCTGTAACTGCTTGTGAAATTCACGAGCAAATTCTAAGTGTAAATTGTTTCAAAGTAAGTCCTACACCACTTTTTTCCAGTGCATGTGTGACAAAGATGAACACAGTAGTTTGCAACAAGTGAGTTAGCTGTAAGTTCTGACCAAAAATAAAAAGCGACCACGCAGGCTACAGTCCCCACAATAGCCCGGTTGCATGTTCTTATCTCTCGGTCAACAGAATTGGGTTCCTTACCATTCTTATCAGCACACATTCATCTCAGAATGAGATTAAATGTTGAATCACACCCTCTTCGTTTCTCACCCAGCAACGCACAACCTGCCTTCCTTCCGCTCTTTCAGCAGCGGCCTGACGATTGTTTGTCCTATTTTACACCGTGACCTAGAAGGGCTTGCATCCTCATAAAGAGACATAAAGGTTCCTGGCCTTTAAATTCTGTCTGTGCCTCTGAGCTCTGATAGCCTGAGCAGCTGCAATCATTGTGGACCCTCCATTAGCGAAGTCTCGGAGAAAAGAACCTGAGCCGTGCAGTGTTGGCCAAGATGAAAGACTCTCCAGGGAAAATGGTGACAAATAGGGTGCCATTTACAGCCTTTTACCCATGGTTACCTGGCTTACTTCCTCTGTAACTCTTCCTCACTAACCACTAGATTGATGTCTAATTGCTATTACAGCTCAGCTGCCACTAGAGGGCGCAGTGTGTACAGAATAAGCTGCTTGTATCACAGCAGGAAACAAATTTGCAGAGCATTTGATAAGAGTGTTTCTTTTCATTCTCTTTTCATTCTCCGAAGCCCCAAGCGGAAACAGTTTGTTTGTACTTCTCAACAGGCCTTGAGGATTTCGCACTGAATGTGGGCCAGTCAAGAAGAGGACAATTAGGATTTTTACCCACATTTCACACTCGAAATAAGTGTTGAAACAGTCAATCCATAGTTCCTCACAATCTTCTGTGTCCTTGTTCTTTATCTTCTGTCCATCCCGAAGCTCCATAATGCCAGCGCTGCCGCTTTCAGCAGACAGACAGAGGATTTCAAATCCTCCAAGATGAACGCCCGGGGGCCCGGCTTCAATGAGCAGCATCCAGTAATACACAACACCAAGCAGATGATACAACATCCAGCGCGGCTCTCGCGGAAAGACCGGCAAATTCAAGTGCCATTGAAATCGCTTTTTGTTCTAACAAAGAAGAAATACAGATGCTAGGAACTGACATGGTCCCATCGGTACTTGATACGGCAGGCTCAAGTTCTCTGAAAAAGGTTTCAGGATGCTGGATGAAAATAAAGACTTTTCTCTACTGCCGATAGCTGGACTTAATGTGTTGAACCCCGTGTCAGAGCCTCGCGGATGGTGGGGTTACAGGGTGAATTTATTTAAGACGCATGGCTCATCGTCCTTACCGGGAAACGTAAACTCACTCTAGAGATCCGCATCATTGTATAATCGAAATAAAAAGCAAGCACAGTCATGAGTAGGTTTTAAGCTACTTTCAATTATGCAGGAATGAAGACTCACTTGACAAGTGAGCTGAGGGTGGATTCCGCCAAGAAGGCCGAGGTCCCCTGAAATTGAAGGATGGGCCTAAACTTTGCAGATTCCAGAGCCATTAACCAATCAGGTCTGGCAATATGGTGTGACAGAGTGAGCACATCATGGGCCACTGCGACTCACATCCGTTATGCATTGAGACTGGCCAGATCTAAATTAGAGAGCCAATTAACTTTGCTAATAGCCCTCTCCAATTTAATCTGGGAGACAATGGGGGATTGAAGACGATGCTTTATTAAAGACGGGAGCTCACACAATATCCTCTTTCTGCTGCGATTCGGAGGGCCTCCACTCGCTGCCTTGTTTTTGCTTCAATTAGCCCACCGCCTCCCATGATTAAGTGCCTATAATTATTTTTCAATTAAGGCTTTGATCTGCAGTGTACTGTTTACAGCTTCTTGGCACGACAGAAAGAATGAGGATGAGACAGTGAATTTGTTCCCTTTCTGTTTGGCGTTGATGGGGGTGCACGAGAGATTATGTTTGCAGCGAGGACCCTCTGGGACGGACACTTCCTCTGTGCAAAAGCTGATGAAAGCACAGCTCGGATTTAGTATGGGCTTTAAAGTTGGCGTTTCCTGAAATTTCCAGGTTTGAGTTTGTTCGGGAATATGAATCATGCTAATAAGAGGATCTAGCTCGGTGGTCGTATAGTGCACATGCCTCCCAAATTACAGGTCCTGGTTCAGTCCCTGGCATCTCCATGACAATACTCAGGACTTGCAGTAAATTGGACTATCCCGATTAGCAACTAATCCTGAATACACAGCACTTGCAAACTGCAGCAGTGGAGGTGATGTAACTCACTAGAAAGGTTGATGCTTTGAACTGTAAATCGCTTTGGATAAAATGTGTTAAATGACAAGTGACCAATAAATGTGTGCAGATTTTTAGCCAAGGAAAAATCGATTCTGGTCTCTGAACATTTAAAGATACAAAAGGCTTAATGAAAATCTCTTTTATATGATTTATATGTTAATTGCATTGCATATACAGCATAGATGCATTACACATGGTGCATATAAAAATGAAATAACCAAAATCTCAACAACAGACACACACATAACATGTACAGTTTTTTTCAACAATTAGTCACCATCAATATTTTAGATTTTTTTTTTTTTTATGTATATTGTATGTTAATGTATTAGGAAAGTGCAATTGACGTTTTTTTTATGTTTTCATAATTTTAGACAGGTTCTGCCTTTAGTTGATTAAAAAAAAAAGTACAAAATGCCATTTAGTCTCCCCGAAATTAAACAAGTATCATAATTAAGCAAGTGTATACTTTACAGTAATGTTAATACAATGTGTCAAATCATTTGTTAATTATTTAGATTATTATTTTACATTACTTCAAGTCAACTGCTACATTAAAAGCATGGAACAACAAAATAGTTTCTAATGCCTGATGAGAACTATTATATTGTTTTCAAATAGGCCAAAATTATTTATAAAAATAAAATTTGATAAAAATCAATCAAACAATCAATAAATCGTAGCACAAGAAACCAAGACAATTTGTGGAGTTGGGTTGATGCATGTACTTGATTTTAAAGAGGTCATATGATGCTTTTTTAAAGATCATTATTTTGTGTATTTGGTGTAACCGAATATGTTGACATGCTTTGATGTTCAAAAACATTCTGTTTCAAATACTGTACATTATTGTAGGTTCTCTATGCTCTCAAACACTTTGTTTTCTACAAAGTCCCTCGTTTTGATAAGCTCAGTCAATAGATTTTTGTCATTCAAAAATAGTTTTCTTCCGTTATCATCTCGTCATCAGTGAAAAAAATAATTGACGAAAATTATTCGTCAACGAAATTAACAGTTTATTACGCGCTGTACACTCCGCTGTGATGTGACAATCTCTCTCTCTCTCTCTCTCACACACACACACACACACACACAGACACACAAGCCGCGATTAAGCTGATGTGCTGAGTGAGATGTGACCTCTCTCTCTCTCTCTCTTTCTCTCTCACACACACACACACACACACACACACACACACACACACACACACAGGCACAACAGTCAATAGCAAATACTTAAACTAAAACAAACATACAGTTGCTGATTCAGAAGTGCTAGATTGTCATAGCAAAGTCAGAAATGCCTCCTCACAAGTCCACGAAATGGTCGTCCATAAAATGCGTTGCTGTTCTCACAGCTTCTCCCTGACATGGCTGCTTCAACACTACTGTGGTTACTGAAACCACCCCTTACGCAGATATTTCCACATCACTACGTAGACATGTGGGGGCGTGTTTTAATGAGGTGTTTTATGGGGTGTTGCAGAATCTAAACTTTGATAGAGAATATCTCTTTGGTTTTGAGACTTTAATCTTTGCAACTTCAGGGATCTTATCTATGCACAATCAGCTTGTAACACTCCAAAGAGAAAGCAAAACTTGAAATCGCATCATATGACCCCTTTAAAACCACTGCACGGGGTAGATTTATACAACAGTGCTTTTTCTTTCTTTCCTCATCACACCAAATATACAAAAATATCCATACCACAATGAAATGCAAACTTTACTGAACTCTATAAAAATCTGCAATAATATTTAAATGAAACACACGCACACACACACACCTTTCTCACAAATCAGTGATTTAATCTTAGCTCTTTATCAAGATGTTTTTGTTACTGCCTGCCTCAACAATTTTCCAATTAATTCTCTTCAGGTTTCTACAAACTGCTGTGTGTTTCACTAGCGGTTACGTGGGTGAGATTTACAGGGTGGCACTGAAGGGGTACTTACAGTACTTGCATACTCAGAATAAATGTATAACCAGAATGCACTGTAAGTTACTTTTGGATAAAAGGGTCTGCTAAATGCATACATGTAAATGTACAGTAAGCTTTTGTGGGACCACACATACAACAAAAAAAGTTGGGAAACAGAGTGTGTGTCCTCTATACCTCCACACTGAATCAGCCTTCCTCTGTTGCATTACCTGTTATGGAGGTGATCAAAGAGAGGAGGCTATGCCGAGCTGGATGACAGGCCGGGCTAATTATCAGTATAGCTGCAGGGATTAGAAGCGATCAGTGAGGGGGACGCCATTCATTGGGCGGTGTGGTAGTGACAGCTTCCTTTGTGTGAGAAGCTTTAACTACTAGGCCTCACCACACCCTCCAGGCCCACTCTGACATCATGGTGCAGAGGGGAAATACTGGCCATTGACAGGGGATGGTTTCAACATCGCCAACGGATCTGTGAGTGAGTGAACAGCCATATATTACAGTTAGAGAGACAGATAAGTAGTGACACAATGGGTGGGGTTTATCTAGTGTAGTTATGTGGTTACAGATATGGGAGTTAAGACCTCAGGTAACAGTGAAGAGAAGAAAAGGATAGATTAAAAAAAGAAATGTTTAAAGCCTCTGGTTTTAACACAAAGCCAGAAACAGGGTGCGTCAGCATTCCAATACCTGCCTTCATTCAGAAAATAATTACTGCCGCCTGCAGAGAGGAACAGGTTCTGGTTCACACTGAGGTTGATGGTGGTTGTATTTGTAAGGCCCAACACCCCAAATCCTCTTGTCAGTGTGCTATTGAGAACTTTGCATCTTTAAAGAATTTAATTTTTCCTCAAGGCATTGCAAAGAAACCCTAAGCGGGTGTTTCAGCTAGAGATTTAGTCAAATCCAAATGATTAGATGAAGGCCATCTTTAGGAACTATGTAAAATTTTATAAAATGTATACACGCAATACTGATTTTGAAGACAGGTTCTGTCAAGAGAAGCCATTATATATAATGAGAGAATATTAATTATAATCATGATAATAAATCTTCTGCTGAATAGAATACTAGACATTTAATATATAAAATATACATTTTAGATGAAAGTAAAATATAGCATGTGACAAAATATGTCTCTTTTAAATAACTTTCCATTGAGCAAAAAATCCTGAAAAAGAATGGAAATAAATATTTATTGAGCACCAATTCAGCATATTAGAATGATTTCTGAAGGATCACGTGACACTTGAGATTGGAGTAATGGCTGCTGAAATTCTTTTCAGAAAAATATATCACATTATTTTAAATTTGATTTATTCTTCACAATATTACTGTTTTTATTGTATTTTTGATGCAGCTTTTCTAAGCATAAGAGACTTCTTTCCAATAAATAAATAAATGAATAAATCTTGCTGACCTCAAACAGTTGTATATGTTATGATTATGACAAAATTTAAGGCTGCCCTATTGCTACATCATCACAGAACCTTTGGTGAGCATAAGATACTTTGGTAACACTTTAGGATTATGGACCTATTCTCATGATTAACTAGTTGCTTAATAGCATGCCTATTACTAGCATATTGGCCTTTTGATTAGTACTTAAAACACATATTAATGCCTCATTCTGCATGACCATATTTTAGATCCATTAGTCCTATACCCCACACCTAAACTTAACAATTACCTACTATTAATAAGCAGCAAATTAAGAGTTTATTGAGGCAAGTTACTTGTCAGAACTGGTCCCCAAACTAAAGTGTGACCAAAACGTCTTTCAAAAATATAAAAAACATACCACAAAACTTTTATTGTATTTATATTTTAAACAATATATGTACAGTTGAAGTCAAAAGTTTACACACGCCTTGCAGAATCTGCAAAATGTTGATTATTTTACCAAGTAAGAGGGATCATACAAAATGCATGCTATTGTTTATTTAGTACTGACCCGAATAAGATATATCATATAAAATATGTTTACATGTAGTCCACAAGAGAAAATAATTGATGAATTAATAAAAATGACCCCGTTCAAAAGTTTAAATACGCTTAATTCTTAATACTGTGTTTTTACCTGAATGATCCACAGGTTTTTTTTGTTTAGTGATAGTTGTTCACGAGTCCCTTGTTTATCCTGAACAGTTAAACTGTCTGCTGTTCTTCAGAAAAATCCTTCAAGTACCACTAATGCTTTGGTTTTCCAGCATTTTTGTTAATTTGAACCCTTTCCAACAATGACTTTCCAACAATGACAATGATTTTGAGATCCATCTTTTCACACCGAGGACAACTGAGGGACTCGCAACAATTAAAGAAGATTCAAAAGCTCACTGATGCTCCAGAAGTAAAAACCATGCATTAAGAGCCATGATATAATCTAAAATATATGAAAGTTTCACTTTTTGAAGTAAGTTTTTTTTTTTATGTACCTGTAAACTTTTGAACGGGGTCATTTTTATAAATTCAACTATTATTTTGTCTTGTGGACTACATGTAAACATCTTTTATGTGATATATATTATTCAGGTCAGTAGAACTAAATAAACAATAGCATTCCGTTTGTATGATCCCTCTTACTTGTTAAAATAATAAACATTTTGCAGATTCTGCAAGGTGTATGTTAACTTTTGACTTCAACTGTATATACAATATGCTATTAATATATATATTATGTGTTTGAAGACAAATTATGGAAGCCCGTTTCTGCCACTGAATAAAAAAATACATAATTGTGACTTTTTATCTCACAAGTCTGACTTTTTTTCTCATAGTTGAGTGCTACAAACTCGCAATTGCGAGTTAAAAAGTCCTAGCCTAATTGTGAGATATAAACCCGCAATTCTGAGGAATAAAGTCATAATTGCGTGATATAAACTCACAATTGCAAGACATGAAGTCGCAATTCTGAGAAATAAAGTCAAAACTGCGAGATATAAACTCTAAATTCTGACTTTTGCGATACAATTGCGCGTTTATATCTCACAATTCTGTGGGGGAAAAAAAGTCTGAATTGTGAGATAAAAAAATCGCAATAACTTTTATTTTATTTTTATTTATTTATTTTTATGTTTTCAGTGGTGGCTTCCCAGGTTACTAAGGAATGTCAGACATATTTTCAAATACAAATCAGCTAGCTCTGTACATTCCCTTTCCCTTTCATTCCTGTTCATGTCTTAAAATGAAATAGCTTTGGTGTTATCAAGTGCACTCCTTAGCACAAGTATATAAACATCTAGCCATGCATCTAATGTGCTATTGTATACACATATAATAGAGAAGACATCTAAACTAAGAGAGAACATGAAATATGATGAATATACAGTAACAGCATCCCTATTAGATGCCCTTTAGAAATGACAGTATAAAGCCTATAACATCTGGAAAATGAATGAAGAGAGAATTTCTCACCAACCAGCCTTTTCTGTGAAACTGATGAAAAGAAGCCACTTAACACTACCAGTTAATTGCCAAATGCATGCAACTTTACAGATGCTTTAATAGCATGGCATCATCTAACATGAATATAGCCAATGTACACAATAGCCTACTAGCTACACACTGCAGTTTATTTATAGCACAGCCATATTGTGACATCAAGGCCTTGAGGTATTATTTTAAACAAAAAGAAAGTAAATATGAACTAAAAGCTGGAATAGGAAGGCAAGCATAAGGAAGTAAAAGTGTATCCAAGTGAAGTAAAGTAAGAGGAAGTGAGAGAGAACGAGAGATCGGAGAGCAATAATGTGATATCAGCCAAAGAAGAGAGGCTCTTTAAGGGAGAAGTAGGGATATTGGCGGCGCTTGTGCGGAGGTGAGGGGAGGGGAACGGGGTTTGGATTGTGTCTGAAACATTTTGTATGACCTCCTCTCTCGGCCATCCATCAGAACGGCTGGCTCATTATTCTAACTAGCCGGCTCTTTTCTTCTGTTGCAGGATGCCATCAGTAGCAATCTGCATGCCAATTATCGGCCAGACCCCCTGATACCCCCGTATGAAAATGATCTGTCAAAGAAAAATAAGAAGGGGAAAAAGGAAAGCGAAAAGGCTTTTGCACCATAGCCCCAATCTCTCCCCTCCCCTCATTTTCTACTCTCTCTCTCTCTTCCTGTATGGGCAGTGACAGGGCTTCCTGGAAAATTAATCTATGGAGAGTGAAGAGAGAGAGGGAGTAAAAAAATTATAAATGTAGCTATTCTTCGTCTTCAGCCGGCTCAGCTCTTGGGCTCCGCAGGGCAGGGGGATGTGGAGAGGGTGATAATTGCAAGAGAGCGAAGGATGATAACAAAGGGATACTCTTCTCCCCTTGAATGTTAGACTAAGGGCAAGGGCAAGTGGGCCAGCTACAGCCATCTTTAAACGCTTTGTGCCCTTCCAGGTATACTCCTTTCATTTGGCTATCAAATTACAGATGGGAATCCAACATTATGTCAATGTTCTGATTGAGCTTCAGTAAAGCCAAAATACATAATAAAGATTTCAAATAATGATGATCTCTGAACTAAATAAGCAATAAAGATCACAAAGGAAAAGTTATGGACAATGGAAAGACTAGTTTAGCTACTTTAACAGTGATTATAGACAAAATCACCAACTGTAAAGTGCCCCTATTATGGATTTTTTTTTTAAATACCTTTCATACAGTGTGTAACACAGCTCTAAGTGCGTGAAAACACCCTGCAAAGTTTTAAATCTGAAAATGTATAAAGTTATTGTCTCTCAAAAGAAAGAGTCGACTCTGATTTATTGAAATGAGTTGTTTTTAAAACGAATCCCAAGCCTTTCCTGTTGACATCAACATGAAACATTAGCATATTGCCCGTCCACTTGTTGGTCTTTTCACCTTGGTCTGAATGAAATTGCTAATTAATTCTTTGCCACTAGATGCTGCTTTTGGAGCGCTAAAAATAGTGGTTTCCTTTGTAGCAGCTGTACACAAAGCATTGCTGCACTCACAAACACTGCTTTATCAGGCATTACCACTGATATATATTATAGATCAGTGGACATTACAGGCATGATGAAATGAAAACAAGTCCATTCGGACCTTCACCACAGATCACCACAGATTAGTGTCATGCAAAGGAGGGGTTTGGAAAAATTAATAGTTGAGCGAATCATTTAGGAGTCGTTGAGCAAGTAAAGTAAAATAAATGCTTATTATAAGACAATGAAAGTGTTTTTGACCTTGCATTCATGTCAACCTGTTGTTGGGGACTCCCAAAACCAAAATATTAACCTTTCATTACCCATAAAAGGGGCACTTTAATGTTCACAAGAGGGGTATTCAAATGAAGTTCCAAAAAGTCAAATATTATTTTTCACAAAATAACCTGTGATTCATTGTAAAGTGTTGGTACCACAGTGGAAAAACCAATGGTAACACTTTAGATTAGAGAACAGTACTCACTATTACCTAGTTACTTGTTTGCATACATATTACTAAATTATTGGCTATTTATTAATATTTCTAAAGCATATAGTATTGCCTTATTCTACATGACCATATTCTAGATCCCTTAACCCTACTCCATATTTAAACTACCTACTATTAATAAGCAGCAAATTAGAAGTTAAAAATTTTTCAAGAAAAATTTATATTTTTGTATTAATATAATTTAAAAGCAGCGATTCAGCCAAGCAAGGTTTGGCTTGGTTAGTATGTGGATGGGAGACCACCTTACCATGGTGCTGTAAGCATACTGTATGTTTCATGTTTTCTAGTTTTATATTGCACTTAGACTTAGTGCATTTGTGATACAGATTATGAATTAATGTATTTCAAGGGAATAAAAAACCCATGACCTTGGCGTTGCTAATGTAATTCTCTATACTGCTTGCTACAGGAATGCTTTCCAACCCAGTTCCTAGAGACACACCAACAGTACAATTTTTTTAACTCTTTCTAATCAAACCCATCTGAATCAAACTCATTAGATTGTTAGCAGAGAATCTAAGGAATGGATGGGTCAGAAAAAGGAGACATGTAAAATAGGTTCTGTTGATGAGCCTCCAGGAAGATGGTTGGGAAATACTGCTGTAAGCCAAGGATGTTTCCCTGTCTATGGCTTAAGACACTGGGATAGGTTCCCCAAATTCCTAGATAGAAAAAATTATACGGAGAATGGATGGATTCATGGTCCAAATGAAATTAATCTGGGTTTGGATCTGCTAACTGGCGATCTCTGCATTACAACGTGGTGTTTCTGTAGCTCAAAAATAGCGCTTTGAGCTAGCAGTGGCATGACGGATTTATTTCTCAGAGAATGTATACAGTTATAAAATGTATGCTTTGTATGCTAGGTAAATTGCTTTGGATGAATGTGGCTGCTAAATGTACAAAACAAAAACCTTTAAGTGTTTAATAACTGCAATACTGGTTTCATGCGCATATACCATTTTTGTCACAATATAACCATGTTTATTTGGCTTAAAATAGTAGGCATGATGGTTGAATTGTTTACATTTGTTTTTATCTTTCTATGGTTAAGAGAGTTTAAAAGTGAATGAGGCCATTGAAATCCTGTGTGTCAACTCATTTTCAGCATAGGGGACAGCCAGTGAAGCTAAGCCAGAGAACAGAGGCTACGGAGCTCCAGCGGAGAATCACGTTTTCTCTGCTTCCCTTTGTGCTGCATGTATGTGTGCTTTGATTAAAGAAAGAAGAGGCTCTAAGCGTGTTAAGGCCATTTTGTCCGATTGTTTTCACACCCCCGTCCATATCCTCCTGCAAAGAAAGCTTGATATAGACACCACAGTGGAGCAAAAGCAGCGTCTCTCTGACCAGGCAGATCTACCCAATCTCACAGAACAGAGCCAACACAATTTAACCAGACAAAGCCGGAGAGGGTTTTGTAAAAAATCGATTTAATCACGGTGTTGCTGTGTTTTGTAGGAGATGAACAAAATGCAGTAGGTGTCTTGAAGCAATTGCAAAGTAGGTAGTGCACCTGCTCATGACACATAAGAGTTCTTAGCTTATGGTGACCAGGGTGTGAATCGGATTTGGTTTATGACCAATTCCCCCACTTTCTTTTCTGCTTCTGCTGTCCTGTAAATAAGGGCTACATAGAAGTCTTCAGACAGACCTTGCAACCTTGTCTTTCAGACAAGCCCCTGAGGTTCTTTTGTCACATTAGTCTGACTGACCCAGCATGCTGTGCTATTGACGTCAGTTTGCACTCATTTAGATATAAAGCACTGCTAGAAAATATATCACTAAATGTGACATGCTATGGCATTCCACAAGTTCTAATGACTTAAGATATAATCTCATTTACCATTTTAAGGTAAAATCTGAATAGTCAATCTGAACAATTTTAAATTTCACTTGGATTTGAAATTCAAGGATTTAACTTTGAACACACACATTTGCCACATTGACCTGCTTAGTTCAGGAATAATGTCTGAGTATGTGGTGTTTCATGCATTACATCAAAAGTTTTGCTAACATGATCACACTTAGACAATGCAAAATCTCTCACAAATTCACATGATCACTGGAGGTGGGGATATTGTGTAGATAAGCAACTCTGGCCCTTGATATCCACAGAGTTTACTGTAGCTCTAACCCTAAACAATCACATAAAAAAGCTGATCCATGTCTGTATGATTACCAGAAATCTACATTCGATCAGAGTTGTAGTAAAATCCTGCAGGAAAATGAATGTCAGAGGCCAGAGTTTCCCATCCCTGGGCTGCGTCTCACATAACATACTTCCTGAGTAGGTACTCCTTTTCCCCAAGTAATTACTTTGCATTCATTAAAAAGGCTGTTCTTTATTAATCAAGGCCGTAACCACCATAGACATGGCTAAACTGTCACCCCAATATTAGAAATGATTTAGCTGATTTGCTGCACTCTATTACACAGTGCTCTTGATGTTGGAAAGACAAAATCTTTAAAAGTTTCATTTTCAGCCTGGTCTGTCTCAGTGGTCTAACAGCGCTCGTCAATGTCAAAATTATTGAGATGGCCAATCAAATCAAAGTTGGCAGGGTGTACCGTTCACAGAAGCAGAACACAAATTCCAAGTGTCACTTTAAAGTTGACAGAGAGTTGGAAGTTGCAAATAATTTAATATGTTTTAAGATAGAAATATTAAATGACTGACAACTATATCCAGTGGTGTAAATTTCTCAAACTTTTCTAAAATATGGACATTTTGAGAGAGAGACAGAGTTGGTCTCAGTGAAGTTGGTCCCCACAATGCTTAAGACATGGTTACGGTCTTGGTATGAAAGTGTGCCTGTGGCCTCATGTGATAGTAAAGTGTCCACTGGATGTGCACTTCAGAATCTAGGTTATAAGAGACTGTTTTATGAATATTGAGAATTCTGACATATTTCGTATGCAGCCCTGGTGTAGATTCTCCAAATGGCTTGTCCTCTGTAGGGTCACAGGGATGCTAGAGCCTAACACTTGGACGGCAGGCAGAGGGAAACACCTTGGACAGATGTCCACTACAGGGTGCCCACACCCATTCACACCTACAGGCAATGTGGAGAAAACCAGAGCACCCAAAGGAAACCAATACAGAAAACATGCTCAGCTGGGAATTAAACCAGTACCTTCTTCAGAATCAAAATCAGAGTGAGCTTTATTGTCAGGTATGTTTACACTTATGAGGAATTCGTTTTTAGTGACAGAAGCGCCCAGAGTGCAACAGAATGACAGTGACAAGACAAAACAGATAATAAAATAATACAAATAGAACAGTTAAATTGGGAATAACAATTATTTTCTTTGATGCAACAGTCTGGACCCTTACCAGGGAGATGTGTATAGTTTTTCTTAGGACAGGTGTGCTGTAAGTTTTTGAAGTGACTCAACTTACCATTTTAATATGAAAATTTGTCACCATACTATAAAGAGTTGAATATATACAGTGGTGGCCAAAATTATTAAAACAGTAGTATTTTCACCAGCTAAAAATGGTTTTAAGTCAATTATTTATTTATACATTTTTTATTAGTATTTATTTATTTTCTTTTTTTCTTTTTATTTTTGCTGTAGTCTGTCAGTAGGAAATATCAGAACAAACTGAGACAGACTAAATCTCGAAGAACTGTGGCAACGTCTCCAAGATGCTTCAAGAGACCTACCTGGTGCACCTCGGGCAAAAGATGCTTTAAACGCAAGGGATGGTCACACCAAATGTTGATCAAAGTTAAAAAGTTCATAATTTAGTTTAGTTACTAAATTAATTGATAAAACTTTATTTATGACATTGTTTTGACAACATTCTCATTTTACAACATTTTTACACAAGTGCCTACAACTTTTAACAGTACTGTAGCTTTGCAGGTAGGTCTCTTGAAGCATCTTGGAGATGTTGCCACAGTTCTTCTGGATTTAGTCTGTCTCAGTTTGTTCTGTTTCTTCATGTCATTCCAGACAGACTGGATGATGATGAGATCAGATCTCTGTATGGAGCACTGGCTGTTGACAGACTCCTTGAGCAAACAAAAATCTCACTGGGTTATTACAATTAATGGCAAAATTAATGTTTGGAAATGTAAACTAATATTTCCTACTGACACACTACATCAAAAGATAGAAATAACTGACTTAAAACCATTTCTAGCTGGTAAAAATACTAGTGTTCTAATAATTCTGGCCACCACTGTGTGATAAACATATGCAGTGAGATTTTTTTCACTTGGAACAGTAAGCAACCATTTAGTAACACCCTAGCAACTGCCAAGCAACAACCCAAAACATACTAACCCCCACCCCTGCAACAAACTACCAAATGACCCAGAACAACGTAGCACCAAAATATTGTAGAAAGACGGAGACTTTGCAATTATGCTATTTTGACTTGCACCTGTGTACTGATACAGTAGCAGCTTACAGTAGCAGCATATTAGCAAGCGCCACCCACATTTTCTTTAGGAAATATCTATCTCTTTTTGCATTTATGTTTTTTGAGTCTAATGCTACAGAGATTACACACTTTAACAAAGTATATGATATATAGTAGCCTACATTTCAGTACATTATAAGAGTAGTTGTGAAGCTTGGTAGTTTAAGGAGTTGTCAGTCAAAGATTGTGAAATTAAATGAGCAGTTAATCACATTATATCATTATTATTCCATTAGCATGGTTCATTATTTTATCAGCTAGCATCTACTCTGACTGGATTGGACTTTATCATTAGCAGCTAATGTTACAAATACTTGGTGATTCCAAACTGAAAGACTAAGTAGTTATTCTTCATCTGGACAATATTGCATTGTACTTTCACTCCATATTTCTGAAGCTCCTCTTTCTCTATCACAGCGAGAGGTTTGACACCAGACAGCACATAGCGGGACGCATTTGAATATGGTAAGTGCAGTAGTCACGGATGTTTAAGTGCTCTGAGTGGAAGAGCTGAACTCTCTCCCGGTCGCTGTTCCCTGAGGTAATAATTAACAATCCTGTCGCCAAGTCGTCAGCAGTCAATTACACCTCCTGCTCCCGCGATACATCCGCAATGACTGCGAGCAAACACCTCGTAGTGAGAGAGAGGGAGACAAATACTGGAAATTGAGATTATTGCAAAAGGGGGGATTTTTGTATGGAGCTGAAGAGCCCAATGTCAGGAGGTGAGCGGTGAACACAGGCAACCCGCCGTCCCCCAAAACATGGAGCTATTATAGTGGATTACACAGAACAGGGGACTTTTGGCGGGAGCGTTAATTGGAGCTCTGGATGGCGTCAGTTTCCAATTACTTTTAAGCTAGCCTACGGTTAATACAGTGACAATGGGCAATGGGTATGACATTCGGAGGAATTGAGCGATGGGGAGCGGGAGGGGAAGAAGTGGGCTGTTTTCATTGATTTGCTGAGAGGAAGATGACAATGGTGGCTAACGCTGTGGTGACTGGCCACATCTCATACTTACATACAGCAGAGAAAAAAGTAAACAAGAAGAATAATAGGTGAAATGTATAAGATAGGACTGGTTGCAAGCAAGCTTATTTTTCTGCACACAGTGTTCCACGGAAACACAAAGACAATTTTCTTGCTTTCTCACAAACAGGCAGAACTGCTGTAAAAGGCTGGCACAGACATGAAGTGGAATCAGATGACACAATTTAATGGCAAACAACAAAAGAATCAGATTTAAATGGGAACACTGATGTCTATTTTAAAGCATTAATAATATCATTACATGCATATTGCACATCACTGATTATATTATTATTCAAATCTATTACGTCATGATTATATGAGTGGTGTGTATGTAATTTATAATGTAAACATTACAATAAACATGTCGTTTACATGAAATACATTTTATTCTCCACATTTCTGGTATTATTAAAAAAAGGAACTACAGCAAACATAATCAGTGTGTGAAAATAATATATCTTAAAACACACTTTTTACACTAGTTGAATTTGTCTACTAACAATGTCCACTAACAAATTACATGAATATATATATATATATATATATATATTGTTTTTATAAAAGTAATGAAAATTCACATCAGAGTGTAAAATCAACCACATCTTGCATTACGTATTGAATTTAACAGGACATAAAACATTATGTCACGGTCCTGCTGGTGTGCCCAGGCTGGCCACCAGATGTCTCTGTGTGTAGAGCACATGGCTTGTTGTTTGTTGGTGCCATGTGCTCCCATGTCGATTGTCTGTCCCCTCCCATCTTGTTACTTAATCATTGTTTCAGTGGCTCCAGCTGTGTCTCCCTCGTTACCCTCGTTTGTCTCCCTATATAGTTCTCCTTGTGTCTGCAGTCTTGTGCTGATCCGTTGTCTTTCGTGTGTCCATGTCATGTGAGTTAAATGTTTGACTGTGCTCCAGTCTTCTGCCTGCCTGCTTGTTTTTCCCCTTCGGGGTGGTTTTTGTTCTTTTGTTTAACTTTGTTATTAAAACCCTAAATTCCTCTGCATTTGAGTCCTCGACCTCATCTCTCGTGACAGAACGGATCAGCCAGAAGAGGACTCAGCAGAGAATTAGCCAGCAAGGATGGGTCTAGAGGGGAGGCTCTTCAATATCCGTCAGGGAGATGGGAAAATTGAGGAGTACGCCAGGCACTTCTTGGGAGTCGCTCGTCGGTCGGCGATGGAGAATACCTGCCTCATGGTCATCTTCTGGGGAGGCCTTGCCGAGTCCTTCAAATCCCGGATGCCTTACTGGGTCCCAGAAGAGTTGCTGGAGGACTACATCAACCTGGCTCTGAATTTAAGCGGCTCAGCCTTCAGGGTGGAGTTAGCTGCAGAGCCCGCTCCAGTCCAGAAGCCGACAGAGTCCGCTCCAGAGCCCGCTCCGTTCCGGGAGCCGACAGAGTCCGCTCCAGAGCCCGCTCCGTTCCGGGAGCCGACAGAGTCCGCTCCAGAGCCCGCTCCGTTCCGGGAGCCGACAGAGTCCGCTCCAGAGCCCGCTGCCGTTCGGGAGCCGACAGAGTCCGCTCCAGAGCCCGCTCCGTTCCGGGAGCCGACAGAGTCCGCTCCAGAGCCCGCTCCGTTCGGGAGCCGACAGAGTCCGCTCCAGAGCCCGCTCCGTTCGGGAGCCGACAGAGTCCGCTCAGAGCCCGCCTGCCGGGAGCCGACAGAGTCCGCTCAAGAGCCGCCCGCCTGTTCCGGGAGCCCACGCAGTCCGCCTGCCCGGGAGCCCACGCAGTCCGCTCCAGAGCCCGCTCCGTTCCGGGAGCCCACGCAGTCCGCTCCGTTCCGGGAGCCCACGCAGTCCGCTCCGTTCCGGGAGCCCACGCAGTCCGCTCCGTTCCGGGAGCCCACGCAGTCCGCTCCGTTCCGGGAGCCCACGCAGTCCGCTCCGTTCCGGGAGCCCACGCAGTCCGCTCCGTTCCGGGAGCCCACGCAGTCCGCTCCGTTCCGGGAGCCCACGCAGCCCGCTCCAGGGCCCGCTCCGTTCCGGGAGCCCACGCAGTCCGCTCCGTTCCGGGAGCCCACGCAGTCCGCTCCGTTCCGGGAGCCCACGCAGTCCGCTCCGTTCCGAGCCCACGCAGTCGCCTCCGTTCCGGGGAGCCGCGCAGTCCGCTCCGTTCCGGGAGCCCACGCATTCCGCTCCGCCCCGTGAGCCGACAGAGTCTGTTCCAGAACCCGCTCCGCCCCGTGAGCCGACGGAGTCTGTTCCAGAGCCCGCTCCGCACCGTGAGCCGACGGAGTCCGCTCCAGAGCCCGCTCTGTTCCGGGAGCCCATGGAATCCGCTCCAGAGCCCGCTCCGTTCCGGGAGCCGACGAAGTCCGCTCCAGGGCCCGCTCCGTTCGGGAGCCGACGGAGTCCGCTCCAGGCCCGCGCTCCGTTCCGGGAGCCCACGCAGTCCGCTCCAGAGCACGCCCAGTACGGGAGCCACAGAGTCCGCTCCAGGGTCCGCCTGCCCAGGAGCCCATGCAGTCCGCCTCCGTTCCGGGAGCCCAGGCAGTCCACTCCAGTCCTGGACCCCGCTCCGGTCTGGGAACATACAGAGCCCGCTCCAGGGCCAGCCCCACCTTGGCACCCCTGTGTGCCCATTGCTCCAGGCCCTCTTCCACTCCACGGGCCTGGCCCACCTCCCTCCTAGACATTTTTCTGTTTAGTGTGTGTGGAGCGTCTGGGATCCGCTCCTTAAAGGGGGGGTTATGTCACGGTCCTGCTGGTGTGCCCAGGCTGGCCACCAGATGTCTCTGTGTGTAGAGCACATGGCTTGTTTGTTGGTGCCATGTGCTCCCATGTCGATTGTCTGTCCCCTCCCATCTTGTTACTTAATCATTGTTTCAGTGGCTCCAGCTGTGTCTCCCTCGTTACCCTCGTTTGTCTCCCTATATAGTTCTCCTTGTGTCTGCAGTCTTGTGCTGATCCGTTGTCTTTCGTGTGTCCATGTCATGTGAGTTAAATGTTTGACTGTGCTCCAGTCTTCTGCCTGCCTGCTTGTTTTTCCCCTTCGGGGTGGTTTTTGTTCTTTTGTTTAACTTTGTTATTAAAACCCTAAATTCCTCTGCATTTGAGTCCTCGACCTCATCTCTCGTGACACATTACATCTAAAACATTTTAGGCATATTTGTTCTCTTGGACATGTTAGTATTTATGTCTCCTAGATACACATATATTTAGATTTGCCTAAATGATGAACAATAAAACATTATCTTCACATTTTATTTATTTTATTATTTATTTATTACAAAAACATATTTGTGGCAGAATAGTTAAGAGAGGCAAAAATAATGCCAGTATTGAAAACTGATATAAACTTAAAATATAAACCGTTTTTACCCTATACATATTTAATAAATAAATAATAAATTTCTGATTTGTTTGGTTTTCATAGTTTTAAACAATATGTTGTGATGGATTTTCATGAGATTGAATGTCTGGTACAAGTGTAAAACTTCTAGAATATGTTTCCATAAAATGCATTTGAAGATGGTAAACAGTTGCTAAATTTGTGATCTTAAAAAGAAAATAAAAAACGTAGTTTAGGTGTTATGTTGCTCATTAGCAGACATGTAAAATCTTCACACTTTTCGAGATTTTATATGCTGACTTAATACATGTACATTTTTCATTATTCATTTAAATCTGCTTATGGTTTTTGTTTGGTTTTTAATCTGCTAATTTTATACAACATTATAGCATGCAAAAACATCAGATCGTGCAAGATTTGACCTTAACTTGGAGAATCATCAAAACTTTGCAACTTAGTCTCTTATTAAAGACTACTTTCTCTACTGATTAATGTACTTCTATTATCAGAATCTTCAGTTGTATGCCAAAAATACAGTTCTGGCTGTAGATTACCTCCTCATCTCTGGATCTCTATTCTCTACATTCCAGTTAAACTGCATGACATGTTTGATTTACCCACTAATTAGTCATGTGACATTAGCGAAGGTGGAGACAGTGAAGCAGAACAGAGCTAAAGAGCTGGAACCGAAAGCCAGGAATCGCACAACCCTCCTCTCTCTCTTGCTCTGTTCTCTTTTCCTCTTCCTCAGAGCTCCAGCATCAGTCATCCACTCCAGTCATCCCTCATCCCTTATTACCCCACTCTGTGTGAAGGGCCTTGCTCGGGTTCTCACTTGAGTTTAAGTAGCTATTAGATTTGAATTATGAGCAGCATTGATGCACTCAAGCATATGGTCTTATCACATCTGCTCATTCGGCCTGTATAAATTACAGCTGTATGTGGGAGATGAATGGCAGCAGGTCAATGCCAGCTAATCCACACTGTGCTAACAGCTAGATACACTAACTTTCTCATAGTTTGTTAGTGAGCTCAGCCATGTATCGCTTTGGCATGGAAGTTTGCAGTTGATCACCTGGTATTGTATTTGTAAAAGGGACATTAAACTCGATAGATACATATTTCCTGAACTTTTAAAAGTGCTATTTAATGCCCCCATTTTAGACACAAATACTGTGTCTAAATTAAATATTAGACACAGTATTTACTCCTATTGGTCGCCGCTCCTAAAAGTCGTTATTTATGTGCTTCAAGTTAATATAGTCAGTACAGTCGTTTGCAAATCCTACACTACTGTAAAGGTGTTTTAAGGGCATGTAAACACATGTGGACAAGTGGAGTCAGAAATATTGTAATTATAAGATGTGAAAGTCATATTTACTGTTAGGAAACTTATGAAAGGTGAATCTATGATGAAATTCTAGATGAATTCTACATTGTTGAGTTTAAACATGGCATAACTGATCTATAATGTAGGTTATGTCATGCAAAATACGTGAACCTTGGCACATTTTTATCATGTAGATATAGGTACATTTTGCTGTGTTTTTATTACGTTGCTACAGAAACGTATTGTGGCAGTTCAGAATTCAAATATACGGGGTCTGTCCCTAAAAGTTAATGCTCTATCATGCCCTACACCAAACCTACCCGATAGTGTTAACAAAGGCAAAAATTATATAAAAAGGTATTTGTTGATGCCATTTCAACTTCCTTATATGCAGATTTGAAATGCTTTATCAGACTGTGATTACACGGCATTCGAGCCGGAGCTCCTTGCCTCATAAGCACGTTACCGTACTCTGTGAGCAACCGAACAAACTAACATTCAAAAGATGTTAACGTTCAAAAGCACCAGTTTTCAAATCTCGCAGCATATTAATATTGTTTTGAATTCGTAACTGTTACGGATTGACCCACAGAGACAAAGGGAGATGTTAACAATGATGTTTATTGACAGTCTTAGAGCAACAGCAGGAAGCAGGTGAGTAATGGGTATGATGATACTTCTACGGGTGATGAGCAGATCAGACCGATGATGTTCTATAGTTCCAGGAGATCGTGGATGGGAACCACTGCGGGGAATCCTGGCCTGGAACAGGGAGATGGATCCGAGAGGAGGAGGACTGAGGACGAGGAAGACACACTAGGGATGACACAGAAGGTTAGTAATCTCACAACAGAGTAATGTCAAGGTAGGGAATAGAGGAGTGAGTACAATGGTGTCTGAATGAGACTGGACACTGAAGTGAGCTGGTGCTGGTGCTTAAGAGTGCTGGGTGCTGATTGCTGGAATGACTTGCAGGTGGTGGTGATTAGTATTCGGGTGAATTGGTGAGCTGTGATTGGTTGGATTGGGGAACCGGCTGTTCTGTGTCAGTAACATGATATTGTTCAAGTAATTGTGCGGAAATTACACTTTATTAATCAAAACTCTGTAAATTTGTGTGAAAAGGAGTAAAAGGTGTCAGAGTTTTATTGCCTCTAGTGTTTGTTTCTTTTGGAAACTGCAGTAATATGTAGTTATTGGTACATATTTCGTGTCTCGCTAAAAAGTGCACCCAGGTACGTAAATGCTATGAGACCAGGTAGCATATAATGCATCCATAATCTATATAAAGAGAGATCAGTAAACAGAAAGCAAGTTTGTAGGGAATGGCATAAAAAGGGAATAATTCAACTTTCACAGTTTGCTTTATGTAAGAAAAACATGATACCATATTGTGATACCATATATAAAAAGTGATTGAATAATTAACCCTTTTCATTATTTTGAATTCAGATATAATTATTTGGTTTGTTTTATTAATGTAACTCATTTAGTACTGTTCAAAAGTTTGGGATCAGTAAGATTTTTAATGTTGGGGGGGGGGGGGTCATGCGGTCAGAACGAGACGTTTTGAGACTGGGAAGTTGTTTGAATTCTGCACGTTATAAGTTTTAGTACTTTTAACACCCTGATTTATCATGAAAGATACGTGACAAATTAAATCAAATATTGCAGCAAGTACACAAGATGCACCTTATAGCAAAATAAATGAAGGTAAGACCATCACCCTTTGGCTTTTTTTTGATGATATACGCTTTCATTTAATCGTGATGAAAAAATGTAATTCTTCCCTACCTGATGAACATCATAAACTCTAGAGACTCACAGAGGTGACTAATTTGTTTCTTTTCTCTATTTTTGTGAAACTGTGTAATCATTCAATACAACTCCTATACAGAAAGCAGTATAATGGAGTCGTTTTTGGCAAAGGATTGCAGAGTCTCTCTCGGTTTCCTAGGTATCACGTCAGCCTGCTTTTTGATCCAGCCTACGCCTATTGAGCACTACAGAGAGAGTAATTACTGCCTCCATTGAGTGTCTCATTTCATCCGCTATAATCTTTTTCTCCATTAATGTATTATTAGTTGGATTTGGTACAAACAGATTAAGCAGGGGGCGAGAAAGGCAGAAGTCATTTGTTAATTGCACCGGCACCTTTTATTTGGCTTCTTTCCCCACTCAAAGTAAGTAAGGCGTGAAGAATTCCACCGCTGAGTTTGTACTGTAGATTAGGCCATGGGGTTTGGCGAGAAGAAATGAAAGAGAGAGAGACTAGCTGAATGGCAGAATATTGCTCCAGTCTACCATGTCTTAGTTTCACTGAGATTCAGATTTTTATCAAATAATGAATTAAACCTTGATTTTCTGTCTACTCAGCAAAGAGGAACCCAGCAGTCTGTGGCATCGTAATTTTTTATGATATTTCAAGGTCTGCTGGAAAATTTCTAAAGGTATTCAAATATATATGCTGGAGTACATGCATGTACCTTTTTACATTCTTTATTTATTTAATTTCACGAGGGCCTGGAATTGGCTATAGAACGCGTTTGACATCAGTGTGCATTCCTTTAATAATTCATTTCCGACCCCTCCTCTTAAGATCATACGTGTTTAGACAGGGTCTCTGTGGATACCTGGCTATCAAAGAGAGGGAGAGAGCGGGAAATAGCAAATTAAACTCCATCAGCTAATGTGTTGTCAGGTAATGGAATAACAATCTGACACCCACTCATATTGAAATGCAAAAGAGGGGTCTCACCATTACCCTGGCAATTTATCATAAAAGGCGGTGAATTTCTACTTAATATACATGAGGTCTGCGAGTTATTATGGAACTCCACAGTCTAACAAACTTCTCAAAGTGTGCCCACAAAAGGGTCAAGCATATTATTTTCACTTGCATCATATGTGGACGACAAAAAGGCTTTCTGGAGAACTGAAAATCGAGTCTCACTTTGAACATGCTACAGTCTTTTCTTCCTCCATACAATGCTCTCTCTCCTTCTCTGTCTTTTTGTGGATGTTTGGACAGAGAAGCAAGAGAGATAGATGTGTGTGTATGTGTGTGCGAGTGCGTGTTAACTGGCGGTATCAGTGAGAAGGTGGAAAGGGCTATTTCCAGTGCTCTAATTCATCTCTGCCAACAAAGTCTCCAGGCTTTGCCTCTCTCAGCTCTCCACCTTTCTCAAATGTGGCTTAGAACTTGTTGTACCCTGTTCACCTTGTTTTGCTGCTCCTTGGGGTATTGGGTCATTTCCATGTGCCATTCTACATTTCTCTCTCTCTCTTTATTTCTTTTCTTTTTCTTTGTGTGTGTGTGTGTGTGTGTGTGTGTGTGTGTGTGTGTGGTGTGTGTGTGTGTGTGTGTGTATAATGCTCTCTGAAGCAGAGGAGAAATGCCCTCAACCATTAATGTCAATTGGATAAGTAGCACTATTACAGATGGAGGGAAAGTTTCACCATTGATGGACAAAACAACCTTAATAATAACTTTTCACATTTGGAATGACACAAGGGAAGACGAATATGTAGGGTAACATGTTCTATGACACATTTATGTGGCCCTGTAATATATAGGACATATTGTGGAGAAAAATATGATAATCTACAACCTTTCAAATATTCCCTGATTTGAATAGACAGTCACAAATATGTTCATTGCTTTAATACTATTATAATACATATTATACTATTATTTTTATGTTAACACTATTATTATAATACTGTTATATTATTTTTGTCTCTATTTTTGTGCAAAAAAATAGAATAAAATATTTAAGATATATATTAAGATTTAGATTCTCTAGAAATACGTTCATATTTACGTGACTTAGTGGTGTCACACTCAGGGTTGAGTGTCTAAAAGAAAAATGGTGGACAAAGCAAATGCAACATAATACAGCTTAAGCTGTTTTTAATGACTTTCTATGCCCATCACATTAGAAGGGTGTTTAGTCTTGCATTGTTTACCATCAAACAACCTCTAATGAAACAGCCTGAAAGCCGCTATATGAGGCCTTAAGGGAGGGAGGGGGATTTTTCGTTTTCATAGTCCAGACTGAATTTCACTGTAGACTGAGAGCTGTCATATCAATCTGTGGGGCATACCGCTCTATGCTAATGTATAATTTATATGACACATTTTTACTGCAGCTGGCCATAATGCCATTATATTATTTGAATGTCTTGGGCTTCCCTCTGGAGACCCCCTATACAAATCAGGCCTGTCTCTCACCAAGCAAGGCCAAAGATTAATGACAAACGTGGCAAGGACAAATGAGAGCGCCTGACAATATCTTGCAAAGTTTTGCATATGAACTGCCTCAGCAAATATCCTGAAGCCCAGAAACAAAGGCACGTGTTCTTGAATGGCCAAGGATGACCCCACTCCAAAAAAAAAAAATAACAAGGATAACACGCTTTTTCAATGTTCTTTTTTCTTTTTCTTTCAGTTTTCTCCTCTGTGCCTTTGTCTTACGTCTATGAAATTCCCCAATTCCCCCAAAATTCCCCAGGTCTATAATATCTGGAGAGAGTGATACCCACATTCTAATTCCTCTCAATGACAGTTGCTTGGCTGTCACAGGAAGTATGCTATTTGGAATCTACTATCTTTGCATACTCTGCAGCCAGTTTAACTATTACTCTGGAACCACAGGAAAAGGATGTCATAAAACAATAATTTGCTGGTACCATTAAAAAATCATGCACTAATAGAACTAGATCGACAATAACCTAAAATTTTGGAATTAACATTTTGACATTTTGACAATTTCAATTTCAGTATATCACAATACAGGAGTAATTTTAATGGTCGTCCACAAACAAAGATGTTTTTACCATCTACCAGCAGAAGGCCGTGTTAATCAGCTAATCCTTAACTTACTAATCAAGACAGCTGTTAAAAGAAACAGGAAATGGTCATAACATACACAATGGCAGACCTCCACAATCAAAACAAATGTATATGTCATCATCATTGCCAAAGTTCACTCAGCAGCCATCTTGGGAATTCACTCGGGCAGATATTTTCAGTCATGCTAATTAACTGCTAACTAATTATATGAATTAGTTACACTGATCAGTATCTCAAAAATTGCTTGCCAAACTCACATTTCAATACAATTTTATTGAAAACAAATCTGACATGAATATCATCACAAACTTGTTTTAACAGCAAGAAGTAGCTGATTAGCAATTGGCTCTTTTTCTGTTGTTGTTGGTGTTGTTTTTAAAAGGCAGGATTTCCTGTAGAGCTGCCATATTGGGTGTTCCAGTTTCTCCTGTCCATAGTAATACAAGTGGCCTGTCAGTGTTTAGACTGGTCAACAGTAACAGCTTTAGTGCGTGTGGCATTTGTCCTTTTTAACAACAGGGAAATATGTGGAAGGGGTGCGTTGATGACAGACGAATGACAACAAGAGCAATGATTGTCACCTACAGCCAGTGGCTCTTACGATGGATGGCTGCGCTGCTGTGCTGGCAATAAGGTGTTCACTTCCATTTCCATCCTGCTGAAGAGTCACAGCTGATTAAAACATCCACACTGCTCATTCCCATTAACCATCCACTCATTTTCCACCCAACCTCAGCCCTGCTCTCTCAATTAAAGAGCCCCTGCCCATAATAATGGACCCAGCAAAGCGACAGCACATGGAATTACAAACTCCACCGCTTTCATTACTGACAGCCAAGAAGCAATTTGTTTCATGTTTACAGGTCTAGGCTGAGACCTGGCTATAGCTGCGTTCAACGACAGCTCTTCACAACAGTGCTCTTGTTTTGTTACACATCTTTACTCACACAGGAACTAAAACCATCAAACATCTGTGTATATTTGCAGCCTGTAGTTTGACATAAAAGACAGGCCTTGGTCATCTGCTCTAATCAGAAAAAAGAAAAAAAACCTGAAGATTGTAAAACCGAGTTGCTGTCCATGACAGATTAAACACTGTTAGGTGATGATACAATAACACAATCTTCTCTTGAGTCACAAGACACCAAGATAAACTGCTGTCCTTATGTTATCCATACCGTAAATATAAGATCATTTTGCATATACAACAGACCCCTTACCTGTGTTACAGAATGGCTATAAACAGAAAGCAGCAGGCCTTTCAAAGAGCCGATGTCCTCTTCTATGCTGAGCTCAAACATTTCCGGAGAGAAACCGCTAAACTCTTATGGTGTATTCCATTGTGCTTTGAAAAAAAGCCCTTTGAAATGTATTATCATTAAACACTATCTAAAGAAAGACCAAGTATGGATTTGAGACATATCAAAGAAGCACAAAGAAATGGGATACTGAGAAACTTATTATAAAAAAAACAGATCCTCCCAACCCTATTGGATGCTTTTCTTTATTGTTTGGTAACAATTTGATACCTCAAAGTTCTATCTGTATTTTTTTTAGCTCCCGAATCACTTTTTTCTCTTCTCCTCTCAACCGCGGCAAATTTGTTTTCAGTCTCCATAAAATAGCCTTTTCTTATTTCTGAGCAGTGCTGTATACTGTGGAAAATCTTTCACATAATGTATCCTTAAAAGCACATTACTCTAGCTGTCTCATACACCGTTACGAGTTAAGAACGTGGTTAATATTTACAGTCGTGAAGACAGAGCGAGCGAGAAGGAAGGAAAAAAGAAAAGAAAAAAATGGGGAGGAAAAAAGAGAGGATTTTGCCGTGAAATAAAATTCCCCCACCCACGTATACACACTCGCTCTCTCTTTGCAGCAGTCAAACAATTGCTATTCACAATCCTATCCTTAATGCCTAAGACCCGCATAAAAGCGGAGAGTTTAAGAATATAGGGATAAGCTCTTTCAGCTTTTCTAAGTCTTAAGGCTGGTTTATGCTCTGTGAATACTGAGCATCAGCCGCCACTGCTGTTGCCACTCTAAATAGATATTACAATGATTTGGGAACAATGGATTCTTCCAGACACAAAAATACATATATGTGTATATATACTGAATAAGAGGCAAACATTAGCAGCGCTCTGACAATGCGAGCTCATGAGAGATGGAGAAGAAGAGAGAAAGATTACTGTCTGTGAGAGAGAAGAGGCGAGATGGCAGTCGGGGTGTTTGTGGGGAAAGCTGGGGCTGGGAGATGCTTTGAGAAGCTAAATCTCCCCCAGAGCACAATGCTGCTCCGCTGATACAAGCAGCAGACATGGGGTCACCTCCCCTCCAGGAGACAAAGAAGCCGCGCCGCTTGCAGACGAGAGATGAGCTCCGGCACCTCTGCACCACCGGCTCAGCGATGGAAACTTTTGCTTTATTCACTCGTATTGTTGCGTTTGTTTTGCAATCACTGCTGTTGGTAATTGGCTGTTTCTGTGAGCGCTTTCAGCCCTGAGGACTTTTAGTAAATACACTCCCAATAGTTTATTTCATTTTGCTACTAACAATGACTTTATTTAACAGTTTTGTTATTTTTGTTAAGTCATGACCGTTTTTTCCCCACATTTTATATTATTTATTGTTTTTACCAGATTTTGTTTCTGGTAAAAATATTCTTGTTGCGTCTTGCTAAAGCTAAAGTCATGGTTAACATTGTATCCATTGTGGATAGGCTAATTAAACAATATTTTCAGCCCTTTTGCAAAATTTGTGAAAATTATAGCTTTGAAACTGACACACCATTAAAATATCCTGCTTGCAAGTAATATTTACTGTAATTCTTATTTCATATTTCATATTTCACCTCATATTTCACACTCACTAGTCTTGTTAACCAAGTACACTAAGAAAAAAACATTGTTAGTTGCCAAATTATTGGATGTAATGAAAATGATGACCAAACTGATGAAATTTGTCTTAATTTGTGTAAAAAGTGCATTTTTTTATTCCTCTTGTTATGGTAAAATGCAATATATTTAAGAAAGATTTCCAGATTTTAAGAATAAAAGTCTTGATCCAAATGGTAAAACAATAAGATTTATACACAGAAGACATTGGAAATCAGAAATCAGTTTTAAAGCATGAATTGGAGACATCATTTAATGCATCTAAATGATCTTATTGTGAACAACCCTGTTTTCTTTCTTTTTAATGGTAATCGGTTTCTCTTGAATACACGTCACAGAAAAAAAGATCTGTCACTACCATGTCTTTAACAAAAAGAATATTGCAGTTGGCACTGGTTTGACTGTGGACTGAGAAGGCACAGGTAATCTTTATATTTATATTCAAATTTGTGGTATTGATGTCAACACTAAGGTTTGGTGGCACTGCAGGAAATATACCCTTGGGGCAGTAGCTAACAACTCTCTCTCTCTCCTTGTCTTAATCCAGTGCAATCACCGCTCTCGGACTTTGCCACCTCTCACAATTATAGCAGTCCATAATCCGAGCAGCTTCCATTTTCCTGTGAGGTTTAAGAGAAGCAGAGATCAGGGGGGATCACTGACCACCCACACACAGTCCCCGTCAACCCTGTCTCCACAAATCATATGGCGATGGTTCTGATAAATTATAATGCTGCCTTCTGCTCATGGTCAGTGCTTAAATACAGTTTAGTAGCTTAGGGGGATTTGCTTGTATCAGAGGTGCTTGGTGTTTAGGAGAAGCTTTCTCAAGCGTATTGCGCTTGTTCACATGTGTTATGTTGCTAGGATGGCCTTTTGAAGGGGCTCAAGAATTCACCAAGTTTGAAGTGTGGTCAATGAGATACTTGACTTAGAGGCAAAGTCTCTCTCGCTGGCACTGCTCATGGAGTTTAAGCTGTTTTTAAGGGAGGCATTCCTAATTCAACTCAAACAGATATGACTACCATGTCCATTTGGATGGTGATCCACTTTGTAACCTCTCAGTGGCACTATGTGAGCCACAACCAAGCCGGAAAACACTATCTACTTTTTAGGCAAGCACTTCAGGAAGAGATTTTAGCAGCTTTGTATATATTTGAAAGAACATAGACTTGACTATGCATCGAAGTGTGATTTAATTACTAATTTCTTTATATGCTGGATCCCTGTCAATCTTCATGCAACAACTGAAAACTCATCTGTTTCGACACTACTTGACTTCATCCTAAACTTAAAAAAAACGTAATCTTTCTCTTCATCTTTCTCTCCTTCCCTTGCTAGCTTGTACTTATTTGAACAATGCTCGACACTTGGTATTACGAGCACTTCCTCTGTCTGATTGTCTCTTCAAGATGAATCGCTTTATGTATTCCCCAATTGTAAGTCGCTTTGGATAAAAGCATCAGCAAAATGACTAAATGTAAATGTAAATGTATACCTTATATAACAGTGTTAATAAACCATTAAAGGTGCATTTGCTAAAGTTTGATGCTAAAAGAGTGCTGTAGTGATGATGTATTTGTGTAGGCACACTCATAAGTTAGCCTCACTCTGATTTCTATTGATTCTCTATTGGGTTTGCATTCTGTGCCCAACAAATGTTTATTGTTAATTGTGATAATCTTCGCAAATGAACATAACTTTCATATGAGGTATAAAATGTCCAAGTCTTAGATCACTTTATATAATGAAGAGATTCAAATTGAAGCTTTTATACAAAACGTTGATCAACAGACACGTGATCAAATATGGCAACACAAACCTCAAAAGTCAACTTCATATAACCTCATTGGTTTGTTGTAAGCTGGCGGTAACCCTATACCTTCAAATTTGATGGAGCTTGAAAGTTTTGGACCACACACTGTATTTTATAATATGACCAAGAGCAGCAGAAATATATTATTTTGTGCTCCAGGTGAAGAAAGAAAGCCATATGAGCAAATGACAATGTTATATCCATAACACACTGAGTACGAATGAGACACCTCTGAAGAAATAGACTGGAATTGTCTTAGTGATATTTGAATGAATAAAGCAGGAAGAAGAAAAAAAACATTGTACTGTCTGTCAAGTGCATCTTTCTGGAGCTTTCTGAGCTTTCTGTGCAGAAGGCTGGATTCACTATTCAGCTGCAAGAAGAGTGCTTCAAAGTCATACTAGAAGGAAAGAAGCAGGGAGATTGAAAGTGAGACAGAATGAGAGAGAGTCCTTAGCTACTGCAGAAATACACATAGTGCTTAAGGAGATGATAGAAGCGGTTAAATGAATCATCCAGTTGGCTTTAACTGAGCTTGGCTGCTTCTGTCCTCCCAGCATCTTTTATGTGTTTGTTTGCCTGCAGGGCCCGTGATTTTCCCCCTTCTTGTCTCTGTATCCCTCTCAAAATTGGAAGATACAGATTTATTTCAAAACCTTTAAATGGACTTGAATCGATCAATACCTTTTTGTGTGTGTGACGAAAGCCATACAGGAGGGGGAAGAACACCCCAATGCGGCTGATGGTACAATTCCGATTTGCCTTTCATTCTTTTTCAAATGCGCACAATAGCATAACGAAAGAAATTTCAAAGACCGATTTAAATTGATTTAAGTTTGAGCTCTTGTCATAAAAGTGTGTGTTTGCAAGTATCACAAAGATGACTAGAATGAGGAGAGAGACGGCAATAAAAGCAACCCAAGGCATTGTACTTTCTTTGCAAACACCTTTAGATTCTTTTAAAAATATCCAGGCTTGTAATTATTCGCTCCAAAGTGTTTTCAGATTTTGTATATACATTTCTACAATGCAAGAGATAGTTATCAAGAAGAATAAACAACTTGAATATGCCAGAAGGACAGGATGTGAAAGGAAGTTCTGGTAAAGAACACCCTGCTGCCAAGAAAAATTGAAAATGAGAAGCTTCCTTTACTTTCTGAGCAGCCGTTTCTTTGAAATAACAACAAAATTAGTGAACAAAGAGATGTTAGTGCTTAAAAAATTTTACAGGCAGTTTTTATGAGATTGAGAAGACCCGGGCTAGTTGTCTTGTTTTTTACTCAAGTGAATATTTCTCAGGATAGTCAATTCTGTGCACATATTTGACATAAGTAATCAGAAATCATTCTAATAAACTGATTTGGTCCAAAAGTAGCATAATAATTTGTTCATGAACTGATATTTATGGAAAAAAAAGCTCTTGTGCTGTGAACACAAGTCATTTTTTATAAACACGTGCCATTGTGGTTGTACACTTGCGTGCAACAGCTATAGCAAAAATATGAACTGTAGAATTAGCAAATAATTATTTTGAACTAACCAACACACTAAACCACTGGAAGTGAAACATATATTTGTGTAATTTGACTTTTGACTTTATAGTTTCAGATATGGCATCTGTGACTACTTATGACCATGTGTGACAACTATCACTCTTTTACCATACAAGCTAATAAAATGACACCCTAAAACATTTAGGTGATATTGTATTGTGACAATATACTGGCTAAGTGTCTAAAGATATACAATTGAATGATAGTTTGTAACCCAGTGGCTGTGTTGCTCTTCTGTCTGCATCCTGGAAATCTGTTTCCACAGCTTGAGTCTTCTTTTAGTTACTTTTGATGAATTTGTGGCATCCTCCTAGCAAATGGGTTCAATTAAGACTGGGCAACCATATTGGCAAAGTCCCTAAAAAAGTATATCAGCACTAAATCAAGCTGCTTAGGAGAGACAAAGATAATTAAAGGGTGCAAACAGTGAATGATGATGATGAAGAGAGTGAGGGAAGAGCCACAGTTTGTCTGAACTCTCAACAAAATGTGTTACTGGTACTAATGAGTGCACTATCTAGGCCCAGGTTTAAGCGCCTGCTAACGAGTGCTTGTTCATCATGGCCAAACACAAGTCATGACACAATCTTATCACCGGTGCTGTGCTCTCCTCAACAGAAGGAGAAGCCTCATGGAGCCTTGCTTGAACAAAACCAAGAGAAACCCAGTCAGTCATTAACTGCCACACTCACACGCATTTGTTAGTGTATCATGGTGGGGTCTTTCCATTCAATTCTGAGCTACTTCTATCCATACCCCTTAAATTTAACCCTCACTGGAACCTTTTTGCTCTTTAGGTTTTAATTTAGACAGTAAATGTAGATATGTTCTATCCCTGCAAGGATTTTAAACCTACAGGGACGCATGCTGTTCATAAGCACATTTTTTATGCAAAGGCCTTTTACCTTTGATAACATTATGATTATGTGAAGGGCAGAAATATGGGCAGATGGAGATGGACATTCACCACTAGAGGGCAGTGCAGCCCAGTCCTTTTACACAGTCAACAGACCATATGCATTGAGATGCAGCCAAACGACTGATAAAGACAAGTTAACCTGATGGTTCATGCTGATTGTGTGATGGGAACGTAGTCCATAGGGTGCACAGATTCCAAAACATGTATTATCTCCTTTGATTCATTCCTGATCAGCGAATATTTTCATCAGCAAAACCTCCCTCCGGGCCCACAGACTATTGGCTCTCCGTAGTATTTGTTTTTCTTGTGTTTCTTTTTACTGTTGCTGAAAGGCTGGAGAAGGAAGGGAAGAGATGGAAGAGTAGAAGACGTTTAGTGACACTACTTAACAAGAATTAGCAATGAACACTACTTTTACAGCATTTATTAGGCTAATCTTGATTAATGTTCATTTCTATAGATGGTAGAGTGGCAGAAGGGAATGTGGAATAAAGACGTTTCAATGCGATCAAATTAAACTCTCTTTTTTGTCTACAATCGTTTATTTGGGACTTTGTCACTGTGATAATAAATTGTTTCAAAATCTAATTTAATAATTTGTGAGGGTCTGCTGATTTCAGTAGCTACCTCTTATGTGAAGGAAACTGACAGTATAGTTTTAAGCTAAAGTAACAGACTTTAAAAGAGTTTTGATTCATTAATATACCATTGTAGGTGAATGTCATGCACCATGTCATAAAAAGTTTACAGTAAACAATCATTTAATGTCTAGAATTATAAAATTGATAAACATTTTACACACACGCACGCACGCACACACACACACACACACACACACACACACACAATACAATATGTAGATATGTGTATATATAATAAATTATAGGCTATTGTTTTGATACATTTACATTTAGTAATAAACTCAAGGCTGACGGTACAAAGTTTTATGATCACAAATCTACCAAAATCTTTGCTAATTTTAACTATTTCAGGTGTAGATGTTTCATTATGAACTAATATGAAACATAACTAACACTAACACCGAGCACTAGTATACTAATAACTAACCTAAATTAAGAAATGCAATTCAAATATTGTTTATTGTTAGTAAAGTATATGTCACATAAAGCATTAACAAATGTTTGGTTTTAAAAGCATATTGTTGCCTAAACTATAACCTTTAACTGTTTTAATGCCTCATAGAGAAGAACAATATGTGACAGATGTTCACATTCAGTGCATTTTTTTAAACAAAACATCAGAGCTGGTTTAAAAAGTAAAATGTAAGAGGTGAGTGACACACAGAATGGAGAAGAACTGAAAGAGAATCTGGATTTAACTCTCTTTATCCGTTGGCTTGTTTTTTCTTTCTGGGTGCAAAGCTTTGGCAGTCACAATTGGATGAACAAGTTTTTCTTTCCTATTTACGTGTCTCTCACAGCTATGACTCATTGCATAGCCTGCAATTATGTGTCTTTGAAAAGGTAAATCTTCTTTTAATGCACTGTAATTGTGTGTGAGTGTGTGAGTGTGAAATGAGGTTTGGATGGAAAGTCTGATGGAATTTAATCCTGTCAGTATGAATTTATCTGATTGCTTCAAACCTGTTGAGCTAAAACTCTTTAAACATGCACAATAAATTATTTTAAACACATTGTGAATAACCAAATTGTAAAATGTAGATTTAAACAAATTTCACAATATATACCGAATAGATCATGTATTATTGTAGTAAACAAATCGTTTTATTCAATCTAATTTTTATCAGTCAAAATATTGTTTTAAATGTGTTGTTTTCTCTGTTTTTCCCTCTTCCTTTTAAAATCATGCAATTTTTAAACACCTAGGCCATCTATTTGGTGTGCATATGCGTGTGAAAAAGATTCAGGATTTGTGATTGTAAATGTGAACACTTCCTCTTCTCACAGACCTGTGCTTGGCCTCAAGGTATCAATACACGACTGTGAGGGATCCAACAAATCACACACTGCACTTTATTTACACAGATATGCCTACCAAAGTACCTTCCTTGGGCAGGGAAAAGAGCCAAGAGCAGCAACCTGATGTGTCGATCCGTAATATCGAGTCAACTCTGCTAGTGAAACAACAACCAAAGAGAAGAAATTACAGGATCCACCTCAGGGAGATAATAATTGAATGAGATGAGACCACAGAAGAGGATGTTTCCTGTTTTTACTTGCCTGAAATGATCAAAAGGAGTTGACTAAAGCTTAACAACCGAAAGTTTAAAAGGCCATGGAGTGCACAAATAGCTCTGTGTGTTCTCACTGCAAACCGCAACAACTTTACGCAATTATTTTCAACACCGTTGATTCTCAGACGTGAAAACATGTTGTCAAGTGGCATTATCAGAATGTAATGAACCAAATGAAACCACATTGTAATAATTTTTCACTAAAAATGTTTTATACAACTGGAGAATTGTCACTCTCAGAATGTCTGCTAAAGAAAAGTGTTTGTT
This sequence comes from Gymnocypris eckloni scoliostomus, assembly GCA_027564155.1. Lineage (NCBI taxonomy): Eukaryota > Metazoa > Chordata > Actinopteri > Cypriniformes > Cyprinidae > Gymnocypris > Gymnocypris eckloni. The sequence goes on along the minus strand of CM050419.1, from coordinate 19,002,920 downwards.
GTACAGTTACAGACACTCATTAAGCTTGTCTTTGAGTTTCAGTTTGTGAGCGAAGGTTGTTCTTCCAGCTATGGAAGGCTCCTGTGCTAGCATGTGGCCCCCGAGGGAGCTCACGAGGAAGAAAAGAGATGAGTGTGTAAGATAAAGCCTGTTTAGAGTATGACATGCTTTCGGGCTTGAAAGAAGACACCCGAGTATATACTTAGGTCTAGACATGTTTGATCAACACCTCTATCAGACAATACTCTTTCTCCATAAAGTCTAGTGAAAGCTTACAAGAGCACACAAAGACACACAGATAGTTTTTGAAATGTGAACAATGAAAATAACAGGTCTTTAAATAGTTGTTGCAAGTGCTACTTCTGCTTCATATCAGGGTTAATTTACTGTAGTTAATACTGTTTTATGTAATTTAGATGGTATCAGATGGAAATACCATGGTACTTAACATAGTACTGAACAGTTAGCTTACCATATTCATTAACCATAGTTATAAAATGGCCCGGGTACATCCAAAACAAACAAAAACACACACACACACACACACACACACACACACACACATGTTGGTTTTTATGGTTTACGGGGACTTTCCATAGGCGTAATGGTTTTATACTGTACAAACTGTATGTGCTATTGCCCTACACCTACCCTACACCTAAACTTAGCCCTCACAGGAGACGGTGCATTTCTACTTTCCCCCCAAAAAACGCACACTGTATGATTTATAAGCATTTTAAATTATGGGGACACTGAAAATGTCCTCATAAATCACCTTCTCCTTGTAATACCTATGTCATACCCATGTTATTATACAAATTTGTGTCCTCATAAACCACATAAACATGCACACACACACACACACACACACACACACACATGCAAAAACTGTTTGTAGTTTTCAAGTGGTACAGCAGAATTATCGAGAATCATCCAGTTCATTAGGTCAATAAGTTATTCCACAGTTTAGGGGACCTTTCATGTCCGTTGGTATTGATTATATTTTTCTCACAATTTTCTCCATCCATTAAGGGAAAGCATATAATCTCACACAAATAGTTTGTGCACCAGATCTTTTAGTTTGCTTGAAATTGCTTTGATAAGCTTAGCATTTTTAATAATTAATAAAAATTGGTAGTCAACATTATAATCCATAAATAACATTTGTATTATTTCACAAAATGTACTTTCCATTATGATATCAAAATGGTGTTTAATGTTTTGGCTTGGCAACTAGCAAACTCTGTTACAGTGATGGAATACTGTATATAAAGAGAATCCAATAGTAGATTTTGAATGTTTGAAATGTACCCCAAATTATAGAATGTACCATTTCTAAATGCCAGTCTTGAAGAATGGTTTGTGTATGACTCACTTCAACACTTTTTCAGGCATCATATCAATAACAAAACCAGACAGAGCACTTCAAGCACTTCTAAATAGACAGAACAAGTTTTACCAGAAGGAAAGACTACAAATTCATATTGGCTTTGGTGTGTTTATATTGCATTTAAATATTTACTTTTTTTAAACAAAATAAAACTATTACAAAACTTCCAAATTGTATTATTGTGGTGTATGGGTGTTTTCGACGCTGCTCTCATAGGGAACTTGAAAGGACTACTCAAGAGACTTATGAGGTATAAATAAATGTGTAATTTGATATTACTGAAAATCCAGTATATGCTGCTAAATGTTTAAGTGTTAAATGTTGACGGTGGTTTGAAGGTGGTACTTAGACTGAAAAGTCTGGGAACCAAAAAATCTAGGAAACTACTGGACAACTGAGACTAAGCATGGTAATGTTTTACATCTTGTAAATGTGAAATTTGTGCCAAATTCTGTAGATTTTTGTTTGTATTTTATGCATTTTAATAAACATTTTCTACCATCGATCTGACTAGAAAATCACCTTCTGGCCCATTCCAGCACATTCGAACATTCAAATCACACAACCTACATAGTGTCCTTCCTCATTTTTGATCTCTCATCAATTATAGATTCCGTCCTCTGGGGCTCTAGGACAGCTGTGTTTTTCGGGGTGACTGACGCAGAGGGACATCTCCAACTCATACAGCAAAATAGCCGTCTTTGACCGCACCGTTTCTCCATTATTAATCAGCGCCTCTCCAGATCCTAACAGAGGGCTCGGAGAGGTCAGCTCACATTAGTGCCAGCGGAGAGACAGGCCTGAGATCCTCAGATTGGGCATTTCGCGCTACGCTGCTCCCACTCCTCAAGTCCTGATTTGATATTAATATCCATTTAAGGTTTTTTCTCTCATCTCATTGAGATTATCAGATCTTCTTTGGCCTCTGACATTCATTAAAATCTCTTGTGCTTTGTTTGAACTGTTGTGAAACGGTTAAGCAGTTTCAGCTTTAAATTACTCATAATGCTATGAGGATCTATCTGCGTGAACTTGAACGATCATAATTTGATTCGTGCATACTCGAGAACGGAAGCCTCAAATGGGAAATGCACACACACACTCACACATATAGGCAATCTTGTCTATGACATACTTCATCCAGCAATCATTTTCAGGATGGCGATGAGATCTGATATTGGAGGCATGTTTTTATTTGCCGAACAATGTCTGTTGGTCTTTCCAATAAGCGAGAAGCACAAACCACTCTAACGTGACAGTTCCAACAAAGATGGTGGTGACATCTCGTTGGTGGTGGAGAATGATTTCTCCACCCACTTCTGCACTTCCAGCAGTTATCTGATGGTATCAGATCTTGTTAGTAGCACAGGCAGGAGATTGAAGTTTTGGTGAAGGAGGGGGGCAGGAGACACAGTTGAGTGATTTGGATTTACCCCACTAAGGTGATGGGTGGGAGGGGGCTGGCGGATGGTGTCTGCGCCCAAAGGCCAACAAACTGCCGCTGCGTTCCAGGCCTGTCGTCTTCCTCCTATTGTCCCGCGTGACAACTGCAGCCCAACCAAACACATCAGGGGTCGGGTGTCGGGTCAAAGGTGATGGGGCGGACAGCACTTCAGACACTCTAACAAGGCTTTAGTGCATCTGATCTGCACAGCCTGAAGAGTTTGTTATTGGTAGACTGTGGGAGTCATAACAAACATAGCAGACCTACCAGACACTACCAGAAACATTACTTGTGACTAGAAAAGAAAGGCTTGTTTCATGCCATTTTATTTTAGCGACACTACATGAAGTTCTAATACGTAAGTTAGGGAGGAGCGAGCCCATCTAATCATTCAATCAACAGCCAGAGTATATAAGCAGCTGCTTACCTCTCTCCAGTCTCAGCTGTTTCAGCATCCCTCCACCTCCCCAATCTCCACCTTCTTCTTAGGTACCTTGCCCTTCGTAATCACCTTTTATCAAGTCCCTGGGGGGGTATATCAGAGCTCGAGCCGAAGCTGCTTCATCGAGCCCCTCATCAGCGGACAGCAAGCCAAATAAAGTTTACTCGATTACCTAATGATTATATGGGCAAACGAACTCGTTAACCACATTAGCTGTACAGTACTGCGTAGCAGAAGTGTAGCTGCAAGCAAAGTTTCAGTGCTGAGCACGTCATGTTTGACAGTTTGCTGCACGTCATATGCTGCTCAGCTGAAAATATTGATAATGTGCATATTTTTTGCAATCAAGGCTCTAAAACAATGTTCACCCATTGATTGACGATGATGAATGTTAGGCTGATGAGAGTTATATAAGCAGTGACAAGTGAAGACAAAAAAGTAAATCTGTAAATTCAGTAAATGTGACAGAATGCATACAATTATTTTTTTTATAGTACAGACTTCCTAAAATACAAAATATAAATAAATGTATTTTGATGTCAAATTTGAATGTGAATTATACAAATGTCTAAATATTATCAAGAAAATGTATAGTATTTTTTAATCTATCAGTAGAATATAATTATTCTTAAAATATCAATTATTAGAACAATTATTTCCAACCAGTGTGTAGAAAGCAGAATGAAACTATGTCAAATTATTTATTAATTAATAATAATAATAATAGAGAGGGATAATAAATGCATTATTAAAGGGGGGAAAGAATAACAAATAAACAAAAAACAATAAATAAATGATATATAATAATAAGAATAATAGTAATAATAAGAATAATAACAGAGAGATAATAAATGCATTATAAAAGGGTAAAATAATAACATAAACAAAAACAATAAATAAATGACAATAATATATGATAATATAGAAGAATAACAAAAACACACAATGAATGAATTAATTAATTAATTAATTAATAGCGAAAAATGGTATTAACCTATTCAAACTATGATATTAATGAAAATCCAGTGTATGCTGTTTAAGTGTTGAGTTTTGATGGTAGTTTGAAGCTAGTACTTAGACTGAAAAATAAGAAAGAAAGAAAGAAAGAAAGAAAGAAAGAAAGAAAGAAAGAAAGAAAGAAAGAAAGAAAGAATATATTATTATTTTTATTAATAATAATTATTTGTATTTATTATTATTATTACAATAAACAAGTAAATAAATATTAATTTAATTTATTTATTTATTTATAAACTTATTTATAAGTTTGTTTGTTTTTTTGTTTTTTCTCCCTGAACTTTTCTGCAGAACCCCATTGTGGTTCTCTGTGGGTCCCGGGACCACAGTTTTAAAACGTTTTATCAAAACATGGAAGAAGTTTATAGCTATCGTTTGTAGCAATATTCTTTTCCATGCCGATTAATTTAAATTTGGATATAAATACTTATAAATAATTGATGAAAAACATTCAATCTAATAACCCATTGTATTTTCTATATAAAGCCACAGCCTATCTGTGCTCATATGCTGCTTATGTTAACATTATGAAGCAGGCCCAATGCTAACACTCCAAACTTTCCTCCCTTCTCTGAAATTCATCCTGTTAATCTGTCCTCTCTCCATGTGTAGAAGGGGTGGAGATACATTAATTAGCATTGTAGTTTACAGAACCGCGGCCCGGCTCAAACCCTGACTGCTTCTGTGACTGAGGTTCGGAGACTGTGGGAGGGAGAGCTTTCTGCCTGGGCCTCTTTTCACACAGTCCTGTCTTCTCATATTTAACATATCTAATAGAAGAGCCTGTCTACAGCCTGCAGCCATTCCTACTCCTACAAGAGCTTTTCATCATCCAGCACCGAGAGGGGGCGGAGGGGCAAGAGAGAGAGAGATGCTGCTTTGCTGAAAATAATTTAGAGAAAATTCACAAAGAGGAGAAGTAATTATGTGGAAACATATTACATTGAGAAGCAGAAGGGCTTCAAGACAGACAGAAGCATAAGAGTAGACCAAAAAAAATAATGTCACAGACAAAGGTTTCCCATAAATATGATCTACATCTTTACCTTTATATCCTCCCGTCCTTCTGCGTGTGACGGAACAGTCAGTGTGTGTGTATCAGTGAACAGTGTGTGTATCTGAGGTCACCTTGAGCTCAAACTATGTGCCCTTGGAGCCTCCTCTCTCCTGCTTGCTTCACTGAACACTCCTCCAAGCACAAAACCTCCTCGCTTGCAGGGCTTTCTCTGCTTTAGCCATTTACCAGGGATTAGTGAGAAGAGAGAGAGGCAGAAAGAAAGAGAGATAGGACTTTGGAAATATTACAGAATTACAGGCATATTTTGAGATGATGACAAGGCTGCTGATTTTTTATTCACTCAACAAAATTATAGTTTGTAAGTCCTGCAATGCAAGTCCTGCAGCACTGTGGCATCAGTGCATTTACACAGAAATTAACTGTAGAATTAATGCTTAAAATTATAAATACATGTTAATACTTTTTGTACTTATTTAGTTATTTTATTAGAAATAACTTTATGAAATTCTATAATATACAATATTGTTTGCATTTTTTGAGCTAGTAATATATTTTAAATACATTGACAATTTTATTCAGCAAGGAGGTATTACATTTATCAAAAGTGAAAGACTTATAATGCTACAAAAATAAAAGTAAATTCTGGTATTTTGAACTTCTTATTCATCAAAGAATGCTGAAAATTCAGCTTTGCCATCACAAGGATTTATTAGTTTCAACAGTTGTCTGTTAAAATTTTATTTTGAAGAATGAGTTGATTTTTTATAGTCGGAGCATATACAGGCTAAAAAAGAGAGGTGAAATAATTGAACCTTGTGGGACTCCGTATGTCCACTTAGACTTATGCTCTCCTAATCTCACATAATAACTTCTCTCTTCTAAGTATGACCTGAACCATTTGAGTACCATCCCAGAAAGCCCGACCCAGTTTTCCAGTCTCTCTAGAAGTATGTTATAAACGACATTGTCAAACGCAGCACTAAGATCTAGTAGTACCAGCACTGATATTTTGCCAGAATCAGTATTAAAGTGAACATCATTTATTATTTTAATGATTGCTGTTTCTGTGCTGTGATGCGCTCGGAAACCAGATGAAAAATTGTCCAGGTATCCATTTGAGTTTAAGTAGTTGTTCAGCTGATTAAAAACTATATTTTCAATTATCTTACATATGAAAGGAATATTTGATATTGGTCTATAGTTGCTCAACATGGTGTTATCAAAATGGCGCTGTTCCAGAAGGGGCTTAACAACTGCAGTTTTCAGAGAGAAGTGAGGCATTCACCACTTCTAAGACATCTGCTTCGAAACAGTTAAGCACACTTTTGAAAAAATATGTGGGAAGTGTGTCAAGATAGCAGGTTGAAGATTTAAGGTGCTGTACTATTTCTTCTAAAATGCTGCTATCAATTGCTTCAAAAACTGCCATTGTCACTTTTTTAAGTTGCGGTCGAATCTGTATGACCTCTGCATAACTTGAGGATGTGCCAATCACCTTTCTGATATTATTGATCTTCTCAGAAAAGAAGGAAGCTAACTCATTGCATTTGCTGCTGGAGAGCATTTCACTGTGAATCTGACTTGTGGGGTTTGTCAGTCTCTCAACAGTAACAAAAAGATTGCAAGTGTTGTTTAAGTTACTGTTTATAAGGTTTGAGAAGAAGGTCTTTTAGCTGTGGCTAGTTCCACATTGAATGCATAAAGGCTGTCTTTAGATGCTATAGTGAATTTCAAGTTTCGTCTTCTGCCACATCCGCTCAGCTTTTCTGCATTGTCTTTTCATACTCTGAAATGCTGTTGATTTTCTCCGGGATGATTTGTGTCTGCCAGTCTTCTTGCTGAACTTTATCGGAGCAATATCATCAATAACATTCTTAACTTTTGAGTTAAATGTTATATACAGTATATCACAGAAGTGAGTACACCCCTCATATTTTTGTAAATATTTTATTATATATTTTCATCTGAAAGTGAATAAATTACACTTCGCTACAATTTAATGTAGTGAGTGTGCAGCTAGTATAACAGTGTAAATTTGCTGTCCCCTCAAAATAACTCAACACACAGCCATTAATGTATAAACCGCTGTCCACAAAAGTGAGTTCACCCCTAATTGAAAATGTCCAAATTGGGTGCCAATATTTATTTATTTTTAAGTGTCACCATTATTTTCCAGCACTGTCTTAACCCTCTTTGGCATGGAGTTCATCAGAGCTTCACATGATGCCACGGGATTCCTCTTCCACTCCTCCATGACGACATCACGGAGCTGGTGGATGTTAGAGACCTTGCACTCCTCCACCTTCCGTTTGAGGATGCCCCAGAGATGGTCAATAAGGTTTAGGTCTGGAGACATGCTTGGCCAGTCCATCATCTCTACCCTCAGCTTCTTTAGCAAGGCAGTGGTCGTTATCATGTTGGAATACTGCCCTGCGGCTCAGTCTCCAAAGGGAGGGGATCATGCTCTGCTTCAGTGTGCCACAGTACATGTTGTCATTCATTGTTCCCTCAATAAACTCCTCAATAGCTCCTCAGTGCCGGCAGCTCTCATGCAGCCCCAGACCATGACACTCACCACCATGCTTGACTGTAGGCAAGACACACTTGTCTTTGTACTCCTCACCTGGTTACCACCACACACGCTTGACACCATCTGAACCAAAAAAGTTTATTTTGGTCTCATCAGACCACAGGACATGGTTCCAGTAATCCATGTCCTTAGTCTGCTTGTCTTCAACAAACTGTTTGCGGGCTTTCTTGTGCATCATCTTTAGAAGAAGCTTCCTTGTGGGATGACAGCCATGCAGACCAATTTGATGCAGTGTGCGGCGTATGGTCTGAGGACTGATAGGCTGACCCCCCACCCATTCAACCTCTGCAGCAATGCTGGCAGCACTCATATATCCCAAACACAACCTCTTGATATGACGTTGAGCACGCGCTCTCAACTTCTTTGGTCGACCATGGCGAAGCCTGTTCTGAGTGGAACCTGTCCTGTTAAACTGCTGTATGATCTTGGCCACCGTGCTGCAGCTCAGTTTCAGGGTCTTGGGAATTTTCTTATAGCCTACGCCATCTTTATGTAGAGCAACAATTCTTTTTTTTTTCAGAACCTCAGAGAGTTCTTTGCCATGAGGTGCCATGTTGAACTTCCAGTGACCAGTATAAAAGAGTGAGAGCGATAACACCAAATTTAACACACCTGCTCCCCATTCACACCGGAGACCTTATAACACTAACAAATCACATGACAAAGGGGAGAGAAAATGAATAATTGGGTGGAAGAGGAATCCAATGGCAATATGTGAAGCTCTGGTGAATGCCCAAAAGTGTTAAGGCAGTGCTGGAAAATGATGGTGGGCACAAAAAAAAACATTGACACTTTGGGCCTAATTTGGACATTTTCACTAAGGGGTGTACTAACTTTTGTGGCCAGTGGTTTAGACAATGGCTTTGTGTCGAGTTATTTTGAGGGGACAGCAAATTGACACTGTTATACAAGCTGTACACTCACTACATTACATTGTAGCAAAGTGTCATTTCTTCAGTGTTGTCACATGAAAATATATAATAAAATACAAATGTGAGGGGAGTACTCACTTCTGTGAGATACTGTATATATATGCGTGTGTGTGTGTGTGTGTGTGTGTGTGTGTGTGTGTGTGTGTGTGTGTGACAGTGCTGTTAAAAATTAATCACAAATAATCGCATTCAAAACAAATGTTTTTGTTTACATAACATATGTATATGTACTGTGTTTATTTATTATGTATATATACAGTCATGGCCAAAAATATCGGCACCCTTGGTAAATATGATCAATGGCGGCTGTGAAAATGAATCTGCATTGTTAATCCTTTTGATCTTTTATTAAAAAAATTCACAAAAATCGAAACTTTCATTGGATAATAAGAATTTAAAATGAGGGGAAGTATCATTATGAAATAAACGGTTGTCTCAAATACACATTGGACACAATTATTGGCACCCCTAGAAATTCTTATGTGTAAAATATCTCTGAAGTAAATTCCTAAAATCACAATTTTGAGCACTCCAGGGTGATTATGAACACGAAATTATCCAGCCATAACTTCCTGTTTCACAGAAATATAAATAGGAGGGAAAACAAAGCCCAAAGTCCCTTAATCATCCATCATCACAATGAGAAAACCAAATAATATATTTCTGATGTGCAGCAAAAGATAATTGAGCTTCAAAAATTAGTGAAGTGGGTTTAAGAAAAGTACTTCGAACACTGAAAATTCCCATTTTCATCATCAGGGCAATAATTAAGAATTTCCAATCAACATAACATTTTACAAAAATGCCTGGAAGAGGACGTGTGTCTATTTCATCGTAATGCACGGTGAGAAGGAGAGTTCGAGTGGCTAAAAACTCTCCAAGGACCACAGCTGGAGAATTGCAGAAAATAGTTGAGTCTCGGGGTCAGAAAACATTAAAAATAAATTGTCAAACAGCACCTACATCACCACTGTCAGCAGAGACACACGGGACACAGATGTAAGCGCAATACAAACAACAGGTTTATTGAACAACCGCAGTGGGGAATGAGATGGGCAGAATATCCAGTTTAGCAGGCTGGGAATAGGAAAGTCTCTTTGGTTGTATCTGTGTGTCAATGTCCTTTTTCCTTTCCAGGGAATCCGAGGGAGCGGGGTAACGATGGAGGGCAGGAGCAGGGGAGATCGAGGAGCAGATCGTCAGGATACTGGCAGGTAGGTAAACAAAAGGTAAGGGTCGGGTAAGTCAAGCATGAAATGTTTAAGACCAGACAGTGAGTGTGTGGGAGGAGTGCAATGATATAGTGCTGCTGATTAGTGCTGACAGGTGGCGGTGATTAGAATTCCGGGGATTGGGATGAGTGTCTTTGATGGAGACTGTGATGACTGTGGTGACTATCTGACAACCACAGGTTTGGGAGGGTTTCAATAAAAATTATCCTAGCTCATCCAAAAACAAACTCCATGATTTTCAGTTATCAGACATGACTGGAACTTCAAATGGGACTGGCTTCTATGGTCAGAAAAAAAATAACAAAATGAGCTTTTTAGCAGCAAACAGCAAACAGCAAACCCACAATTTGGGTTTGGTGAACACAGGGATAAAAAGTACCCCATCTGTACAATAAAATATACTGCTGTATATTTTTTGTATTTTGATGTTGTGGGTCTATATTTCTGCTGGAGGTCCTGTGCATCTTGTTTAGACACATGTCATCATGGATTATATCAAATACCAACAGATAAAAAAATCAACAAGTGACTGACTCATTTAGAAATCTTATAATGGGTCATGTTTGGACCTAACCATTCAATAATCCAAACACAAACCTACAAAACAACACAAAAATGGTTCAATGAGCACAAAACCAAACTTCTGCTATGGCCATTCCAGTCCTCTGACCTGAAGCCATATGGAAAATGAGTGGGGTGAACTGAAGAGAAGAAGTGCAAACATGGAGCTGGGAATCTAAAGGGTCTGTAGTGATTCTGGATGAAGGAATGGTCTCTGATCTCTTGTCAGGTGTTCTCTAACCGGCATTATAGGAGAAAGTTTAGTGCTTTTAAACTGGCAAATGGAGGTTTCAAAAAGTATTGAATAAAAGGGTGCCGTTAATTGTGGCCAATGTGTATTAGAGAAAAACATTTATTTCATTATGATATTTACCCCCATTTAACATTCTTATTATCCAATTAAAAGTTCGATTTTGTGTTTTTTTTAAATAAAAGATCAAAAGGATTAACAATGCAGATACATTTTCACAGACTTCTTTGATCATTATTTACCAAGGTGCCAATATTTTTGGCCATGACTGTACATACACATATACAGTATATATTTTGAAAATATTTACATGTACTGTATATACATTTAGATATTTTTATTCTTATATTTTATATTATATATAAATATATATAAATATATATATGTAATATATAAACATAACATGTTTTTCTTAAATATATATACAACATACATGTGTTTGTATTAATATATAAATAATAAATATGCACAGTACACACTGAATACACAATATATTATGTTAACAAAAACTTTTATTTTGGAAAAGATTAATCATTTGACAGAACTAATATGTGTGTGTGTGTGTGTGTGTGTGTGTGTGTGTGTATATATATATACACTCACTGGCGACTTCATTAGGTACACACCTTGCTAGTACCGGGTTGGACCCACTTTTGCCTTCAGAACTGACTTAATTCTTTGTGGCTTAGATTCAACAAGGTGTTGGAAACATTCCTCAGAGATTTTGATTTTTGTCGGCTGCACATCCATGATGCGAACCTCCCGTTCCACCACATCGGGTGCTTAATATGCATTGCAAATGGCCAAAACATGAATTTTGTTCAGAAATACCTTTGTTTTAATCTTTTGAGAGGTGATCTAAACATTTGCGGCTGGGAAACAGATACAAAATGTACACGCTTGTGCAGCAGTTCTATGGATGTTTTGCCCTCCAGGTCTTGGAGCCGGTCACGTGACTGAAAACTATCAATTGAACAGATGTACCTAATAAAGTGGCCGGTGAGTGGGTAAATGTGGGTATATTACTGTACTGTCGTTACTGTTATAAGCTTATAGTTTTACTAACTGTTTCCGCTGTTGTCGTTCTGTCATAATTGTTATTTTATTTGTTCTGTCATTTGTCACCCCCCATTAAAAGCATATATAATCACACAAATTAAATTAATTGTAATTGTATTTTATTGAACTAAAATATAAGAATTTCTTGGTTATGTTGGTTAAACAAAATAATATTACTGTCAACATTTATTAAGATTGGTAAAACTGGTTTAAAATCTTTGCCCAAATATCTTGCAACATGCTTAATTTGTCCTGCTGTGTGATCTTTTGAGAGCACAATACTATCCAGCAGTACTCCTGTCACCTGTAGGACCGCATTTGAAGAGTACCAACATTCCAGCACAACATACCTTCCAATGGGAAGCCAGAGCATCAATGCCAGTGGATCAGTCAGACACACAATGGCTCCATGGGTGGGTAAGGCCATTCCTCCTTCTTCTACACTGGCACAGACTGTCCTCATACTGGCATCGCTGAACGCCAGAATCTCTGACACAGTTGGCAGATGAGCAGAGAAGACCTGGTGAATGCCAGGAGTAAAACTGACGGTGCAAAACCCTTCTGGACCACAGTAAATAATCACTTAACTTGTTTTTAGAAGACATTCTCTTTCAGAGTTTTGTATTCATAATTCCTTTGTTCTTGTTTTATTTTATGCATTGTGTTGTGGCCAAGACAGTTCTTTCAAAGTAATAAAAGATCCAATTCATCCAATTTTCTTTTGTGCCACAGAAGCATGATTTATAAGTAAACAGAAGTTTCAGATAATATATTTAAAGTATTTCCCATAGGGCTTAATCACAATACAACACAAAAAGGAAAAAAGCGGAGGAGGGATCTAAGTCTTCTGTATAGTGAGAAGGCAGTGTTTAAATTCCAGTCCGTCAATTCACAAAACAGATTTTGACATTAAAATCGTGAGAAAAAAGAAAACAATGTCTCCTTATTCTACTCACTCTTTAACTGTCAAACAGCAAGTGGATAATGTTCTCCTCTCTGTCATCAAAACAGAACAATTAAAACACTTCAAATACAGAAGCCGTCTATTTTATGCTGCCGCTCGCTCGAGTGGATGTCATGTCCCAACAAGCAGAGCCGTTTCACCGTTTTTAATATTTTTTGTTTCATGTCGGTGTACCTGCCAATACTTTGACACATCAATTGCATTCGAGTCAAGTAACCTCAGATTTTGATAATATCACTTGATCTCATTTTGCAGAAAGCAGTTCATTTTAAAGACAGCATTGTGGGGGGGTTAAACTGGCAGTGTCTCACAGGTCGCCCTATGAGCTCCACGTGTTTTCCCAGGGCAGAGGCATGAGTCATTACCCCTCCACCCGCAGATCCGCCGGGCTATTGAAACTCAAGCAACGTAATCCAAATGCATGGGTCACCACTCCTCGTAGAGACAAAGACCAGGTTTTGGCAGCTGGGTTACACTCGCATAGAGAAGAAAGGAATTGGCCCAGCAGGTAAATAGGAAGTTATTGTGCAATAACAAAGACGTTGGGTTAACCTGCTGACCCCATGCCTCCATTTGTATACCCTGCCCTAAGCGAAAGTGTAAGAGAGAGATTTGCTAAGGCTTACAACAGGAAGGTTTTAAGGACATGAGCCGAAACTGGCAGAAACGTTCACGTTTCAAACTACAGCTCACACTCATTTCAATGCAATTACCAACAGGTCACCTTCTGTGAACTCCCTTAGGAACGTTACATTCTGAAAAACAAAAAAATTGCATTTTAGCCAACAGAATGCGGTTTTGTGTGTTCCGTGGCAGTTTACCACATCACTGTACTTCACCTTCACCTCATCTGTCTTTCCAATAGGAGGACGCACGGAGGCAGAGCAGTCAATGACAAGACTTACAAGGTCTGGAGTGCCGAAACATCTCGGATAAACAAATATATAAATAATTCACAATGAAAGAGCAAGTGAATAGGTTTTGTTCTATGATGAAATATGAATGCGGTGCACACTCTTCAAACACACAAACACACACTCACTAAAGAGAGCCATGACTCTGATCTGATCTCAATTATTTCTCTCTCTTTCATCTAAAGATGCACAGTAATTCAGATGCAACTACATTCTAGATTACTTTTTCTTATTTTGCATAGCTGCATTAAAAAAAAGATTGTATCTTTGGTTTACAAAGAAGTGAGTAGTCCAGCTTTCTTTCTGCTTCTAAATTGTATTTTTGGTTCTTTTACTAGTTCTATTCATTCCTTTGAATGACATTTGGGCCTGTGTACACAGAGTCACAGATCAGCTCAGAACAAAACCATCCAATCATATTCTTCCATGAAGTGCATCAAACCCACACAGAGACAAATAGATTGCATTTATCTTCATTTTACGGTCGGCTTAATAAGGTTAATTAATTAATGCTGGCTAACTTTATAGAGTCATCCGATAAAAAATGATTATAGCAATTTTTATCAGTTAAAATAAAATCTTGAAGGGGAAACAAATACACAGATATGCTTTGCGATGTGACGTCTATACTAAAACTGATCCTGTATTTATCACACGCTAAGCATCTAAAGTGCATGTAAACCTAGTTGAGTCTTGTCCTCAATCTCTCCCATGTCACAGATCTGGATTGTGACAGTGCAATAAGAGGGATTCAACTTAATTACAGATATTTTAAAAAGCCTTTTCTTTCTCCTCCTCATTCAGCCTGCAGCCAAACAGTACTTGTGTTCTGCCACGGCACATAAACACGCACAAAGGAAGTTATTAGCGTAGATGGAAATCAAATTACTAACAGTGTAAAGCGCTCTTCTACCGTGCTCTCACGCCTGTAATTACTCAAGCTTACAGGACTATAATGAATGCTAATGATGTTCTCTTACCAAGTCACCAGACCCTCACTAGAACCCTGTTCTCCTGTATGTCTTCTCTCTTTGGTCCAAAAATTAAGTGTATTTTTATCATCTTTTTGAAAAAGTTTATTTGTATCATCTTTTGCAACCTTGTATTAAGGTTGTGTGAAGGAAGTAAACGTGGCCTGTCTGTAAACTTTAAAATACTCACTTTTCAAAAGTACAATATGGCTAAGATATAAATATATGTAATGTTGCTAAATTGAACTGAAATAACACATGAATTTTAAGATAACATTAGTTCCTCTCTTTAAAAAAAGGAGGAGTAGATTGAGATAGAGCTAGTATGAACCTGACATCTTCCATATTGTGATGTCATAAAAATGATTATTGAAAACAAACAAAGGTATGACATGGACTTGGTTCTGTTCAACGGTTGTTGATTGGATGAAGAAGATCTGAATGCAAGCTTGCAGGCAATTGTAAGAACAGGGAAGGGTTTACGCAGACAAAATAATTGGAGAAATCATCAGAGTCTCAATGTAATTTCACTGGAAGATTGAGTTATGACATTCTGATTAAAACATTACAAGGTCAAAAAGGAAAAATTAAACATGCATGGACTTACTGTTCACAATAAGATCAATAATAGGATTTATAAAATAGATGAAAAATGGGTGTATTTCTATTCCCAATTTAAGAAAATTATTATTTACAGTTTATCCAAGCATTGATTAAGGACCAGGCTTTAATTGCCATACAAATTATGTTAAATAAATAAATAAATAAAAAATAAAAAATAAAAATGAAAAGTAAATTCGTTTTAGAAAAGAAAGTGACCCTGAATAAAGCACTGGACGCGAAATGTGTGCACCTCAACGTGACAATGAGCAAGACTGTTTTTACCTGGTTTTGTTTGTCACAGAATGTTCCATCTATTATGCTTTTTTAAACAATTAATGTTTATCTGGTTATAATGTTAACCAGATTTAATAACATTGTTTTCTTTTGGAATGTCTGATTTGTTCCAGTCAGGGAGCAGTACATTCAGATTGTTTAAATAGAACGAGATTTAATTTGATAGGTTTTGTGAGTTCAGCAAAGAGACACGTTGAACTTAGACAATACATGGCTGCTTTGGCAGGACAAAGATGCTCAGGCAGTCCTGAGCCTCCATCTCAAAACAAGTGTTCTTAAATGCTATTCATTCCAACACACTGAGAGAATGCATCTTCATTGGCGAATCGATATGTAGAAGAAATGGCCACACTTTTGACTTCACAATATATGCTGGCCTTGAGAGGCATTCACAAATTAGGCTTTTCATTTCTTGAACAGAACTAAGAGAGTGTGCAGACAGTGCACTATATAGAAAGTAATTGGAAACAAGAACCATTTAGAAAATGTTTTTGTTCTTAGACAACACAAAAGGAAACATCTGGGGAAAATGAAACTTAATCAATAGATGTAAAACATTGAAACGGCACTTAGTGATATTCTCATAGTTCATGACCTGAAAGTTTTCAAAAAGGTGTCATGTCTTTA
This sequence comes from Gymnocypris eckloni scoliostomus, assembly GCA_027564155.1. Classification (NCBI taxonomy): domain Eukaryota; kingdom Metazoa; phylum Chordata; class Actinopteri; order Cypriniformes; family Cyprinidae; genus Gymnocypris; species Gymnocypris eckloni. The sequence goes on along the minus strand of CM050419.1, from coordinate 18,986,612 downwards.
GTGCTTGATTATTCGAAAAGGTCTTCATTTTATTGTATTAAAAGGAAATTGGTCATCACCACTTGTCACACAATATTAAAAATAATAATACTATTGCATTGTTATTTACACGTTACTGAAATGAATCATTCAGCAGATGAATAGAGCACATCATTTCTTTTTTTCCACTTGCAGGTTCCTTTAGTGTTAGTCGGGTTTTACTGCAGCAGTAATATCTGTAGTCTTTTGTTTCTCTCTGAAGCGTATTGCAGATCTTTTTTTTTTTTTTTGCAAATGCACCCAAAATTAAACCATAATTGCAATTGCCTATTTTATTTCACCATATTTATATGCATTTCTGAATAAAACTGAATAGTACATGAGAAAAGATTTTGTAGTAGAGCCACACCTGAATGTGAGTTTGCAGTCTCCTTAAATACTGCTGGCACCCAGGAGGCTTTAGAGGTCAGACGTCAGTTAACCCTAGAGTGAATCTTGCTGTATCCCAGTGGTAACGCCTGTTTTAATGGTAACCATCATTATTAAACTGTTCTCTGGAATGCTTTTTTTACATAGCTGTGATAGTCTTAAAACACTAGTATCATTCAAAATTTGAATTCCATTAAGGTGTACTGTAGTCACATCATCTACCAACAGTGGCTAAATAGACCCTGTTAGCCAAACCCTGACACCTTAAATTGTTCATTATCCCATAAGCTAAACATGAAATCAAAAGTTGAAATACTACTGTCTCTGTAATCTTTAAGCAAAATATAAAAACTTGATCTGACTCTGAAATGTCGTTCTAATTTTACTGCTAGTTCCAACCACCATGTAAAACTAGTGTAGCAAACAGAGATGTGTGGAAGTGTGGTTTAGTTGTTTCCCTTCTAAAAGCTTGTTCCCTGTCCCCAAATGATCATGCAGGCTTCTCAATAGATTAAAAATTTAATAAAATGTAATAAAACAAATTGCTGTTTGTCACTGCTGTATGTACAGTGGCTCATATAAATGAAAATTATTAAGTTCCTCAACACCATTTAGGGGAGAAAATATAATATATGTCAAAAATAATCAACCTTTTGAGACCAAAGTAATTTCTCGCTGAAAAAAAGAGAATTTTAAGCTTGCAAAGGGGAAAGAACGAGGGGAAGATGGGTGGATGTAAAGGTCAGCTCAAAGAGTCTCTAGTTTGTTTGAGTGATACAATGGATGGTGAGAATGATCAATTACTGTCTGACATTTTCATAAGAGACAATGTTTCTGAAGTAGAATGGCTGGGCAACATGGCCTTTACCTGGTCTCTTCAGTGATCACATCTCAGTCATGTGTGAAAACATAGCTAATGTGTCTTAAACAGAACTTCTCCCTTATCAACCATTTCACATTTCTGTATAACTTAACTGTATTGCTATGTGTGGCCCTGGACCACAAAACCAGTCATAAGTAGCACAGGTATATTTGTTGCAATAGCCAAAAACACATTGTATGGGACAAATTTATGGATTTTTCTTATGCCAAAAATATTAGGACATTAAGTAAAGATCGTGATCCATTGAGATATTTTTTACATTTCCTACGGTAAATATATTAAAACTTAATTTTTGATTAGTAATATGCATTGTTAAGAACATAAGTTGGACAACTTTAAAGGTGATTTTCCTCAATATTTAGATTTTTTTTTTGCACCCTCAGATTCCCAAATATCGCCCTATCATAACAAACCATGCATTAACGGAAAGCTATTTTTTATCAATAATTTATTCAGCTTTCAGATGATGTACAAATCTCAATTAAAAAAAACTTGACACTTGTTTTTTTGTGGTCTAGGGTCACATTTATAATACATGTATAAAAATACAATGGAAGTCAATAGCAACTTTTTGGTTACCAACATTCAGGTTTAGAACAACTTGAGTAAATCATGACAGAATTTTCACTTTTATATAAACTATTCCTTTATCAGCAAAAAATATGATCTGCTTACATCCCACTATCCTGTCCCAATACCAACACCTGCAGTGTTTACATTTGTACTTTGTTCAGTGTTCAAGTGGGCATGAAGAACACAAGTGTGCAAAGAACTTTTGATTACATGATTCGAACAAACTTACAGAAGAGTGTTGCAAAATTGTACGTTTTTACAGAGCTTTATTTAAAAATGTCCTTATAAATACTTTGTACTTTTAAAATAGTGGTGCCTACAATTAAGTGATACAAGCATTTGCAAACACTTTATTTATTTATTTATTTATTAATAGACATCTCTGTACCAACAAAATCTATAACACAACAGAGTTTTCAATGAAATTGCATGATTTCGGGGCACATGAGTTCCTGAACATGAGGAATGATGGGATACGCTTAGACTCAAATACAGATTTGTATTTAGTGGGGGTTTTAAGGGCTCGTTCATCCAAAAAAAAAAAAAATTCCTTCCTGTCATTATTTACCAACATGTATGAACTTATCTCTTCAGATTAACACTTTTGAAGAATGTGGGTAACTGAAGAGTTATTAGGAGTAATATACTCCTATATATACAGTATATATATTAGTTTTTTTATACTATAATGAAAGTCAATGGCTACCGTCAACTGTTTGTTTACTAACACTCTTCAAAAAAATCTTATTTTGTGCTCAACAGAAGATAGAAACTTACAGAGGTTAACAACTTAACAACTTAAGGTTGAGTAAACAATGACAGAATTTTAATTTGTGTGGTTAGGTTTAGATTGAGTTTTTTTTTATAACAAATTGATGTGAATCAAATCATACAAATTCATGTGAAACTGGTAAAATAATAATGTTTTCTAAATGATATAGGGTTTTGCATAACTGCACATTGTTTGAATGTTCTTAAAACTGATCTAGACTCAATTCATCCATTCTCAGCTTGTCACATGTAAGACCATGGTAAACTAGACTAGAAATACGTATTAAAAACACGAATAAACACAGACACATCATCTCACAGCTACCCCATCTCTATGAGCTTTCAATACAACACAACCAAGGCAACAGGATCGTCAAGGCCACCATATCATTATAATCTGATGACTCTGTGCAGAGACCTCACCGTCTGTTTTAACGTTTGCAGACATATCAATAATGGACTGTGGGTAAACAAGAAAACCGGGGCAGACTCTGCGTCAGAGTCACTAAGTGTCTGTTAACTGCTAGTCGCTGAGATTCATATGGGCTAATGAGGCTGAATCATTTAAATGCACCCTCGTTACGCTCATGTGGTCTTAATTAAACCAGATTACTGTATTTCCTGCTCTCATACTGTCTTTAATGGGCCGGTGGCAGTTCTTAAGTATGATCTCAAGTAGGCCTGTTTTGCAGGTTTCATTTTTTTATAAAATAATTTTCCTGTAATAAACCAATACAATTTTTCTGATCTGAGCAGGAGAGATAGACTGTATATTTGTAAACTATTCTAAATCCCTTCCAGAAAAAGAGATTAATTTGGAGGTACTCATAGGTGCGGTAATTTGCTTTATCGCTAGTGCTTTCGCAAGCACGCTAAAGGCTCAATTAGCTCCTGAAGTTGCTTTGGTATAATTATTCATACTTTTTGTTTAACTCACTACCGTGCATCAGGATGATCTGCTGTGGCTTCCTAAACAAACAGAGAGAGAGAAATAAATATATAATAAAGACAATAAGTGAGAGGGAACGGGGGTCTTAAAACATCAAAGACTTTGCTATCTCTGTGGCATGTAAATACTGAGTGCCTTTCGTGCATCGAAGAGCCCTGTTTAATGATTCTGTGGAAGATTGCCACGGCGACAAGCATCCTGCAATAAATAAAATTAACAAACATTTCTGTAGGGTCTGTTCAAAGGGAAAGGGAGCCCAATGTTTTTTGTCCCGATAAGTGGTCTATACATCCCTCCTGCTCTTTCCTGATTAGTCTAATCCAGTGAGAAGTGCGTGCCGGGGTTCTGATTGAGTCAGTCACCGCGGCCCCTGAGGGGAACCCTCCTGATAAGTGCCTTTACCTTTCACCTCCACAGCCCCACGCACACACCGCTCTAATCTCATTTGGACCAAGAAGACATGCTCTGGCACGGGGAGCAGCGATTAGCATCCACTCAGCTTACATGCTCTTTCTCTCTCTTTAGCACACATACGCACAGTCCTCCACAGGCCTGCAATCAGACGGACCACTACACCCTATCTGTGCCCAAAGAGAGAATATGTCTGGCAAACCAGTTTTAGGTCATTTTTGAATGACTCGACTTGATTTTATCTGACGGCACTGATGAATGTGAACTGATTATGTGCATATAGGCAATTCAAATAACAACAAAACCTCTAAAGACCTTGAAAGGTATGTGTTATGGCACTGACCTAACCAAACAAATTACAGTAAGCATTAAGGATACACTCTTAAAAATGAAGGTGCTTAAAAGGTTCTTCACAACGATGCCATAGAAGAACCATTTTTGGTCCTACAATGAACCATTCAGTCAAAGGTTCTTCAAAAAAACATCTGTTTCTTATCTTTTTATAATCTGAAGAACCTTCTTTCACCACAACGAACCTATTGTGAAACAGAAAGGTTCTTCAGATGTTAAAGTTTCTTTATGGAACCATTTAGACAAAAAGGTTCTCCTTTGGCATTGCGAAGCAGCTTTATTTTTAAGAGGTTAGTTCATCCAAAAATTACAATTATGTCATCATTTATTCACCAAAGAGTTGTCGGTATCCATTGACTTATTTGTTTACATACTACGAAAGTCAATGGCTACCATCAACATTCTTTAAAATATCTCGTGTTGTCCTCAACAGACGAAAGAAACTCATACAGGTCTGGAACAACTTGAGGGTAAGTAAATTATGACATATTTCTTATTGTTTTGGGGCGAATTATCTCATCAAAGAAGCATTTTGAAGTCAGTCATTCAAAATAAATGAGCTCACTCAGGACCGAAATATTCTGAAGAAATTCCCGGCTTGCTGAAACCGATTAATTGCGACTGGCTTTTTAAAAAACTAACTAATCTCCTTTGTCGAGACTGATGTTGAGTTGATATAACTGCGAACACAATTTAATTACATTTGATGTGCAGCCTGCAGGAGAAGTTCTCTATCTTTTCAACTCACCTGAGAGTGTCTGGGAAGCGAAGGTTATTTCTGACATCACTTCTCTTAGAAAGATACCGTTGTGAGGATCTTATTGTCCATTGTTTGAAAGCAAACACTGCAGGCCTTAGTCTTGTTGTACACACAATTCAGAGATAAATTCAATACAATGTTCATCTCATTCATTCTTTGTGATATATGCCATCATTAGAACGTCCCTGTTGGAATTTTGCTTGTACGACACTAAAAATGTCTGTTTGAATGCCAGTAATTACTGTCCCTTTGCTTTGATTCAAGCTAAGCTCTGGAGCGTTTCAGGGTCATTTGATTGCTGTGTGTTCCTGACAGGAGATCCAAGTGACTGGATCTGAATGAGACAAGTGACATTTGGACCCACAAACCAGTCACATGGGTCTCAGACCATTGACTGGGGTTTAGGTTTTCAATCAGGTAATATGCTGCAAAGCGAAGGATGATTGACAGCTTGTCAACCTGCATGACAGTGTGTGTCATAGAGCCCAATGTTGTCAAGAGACAAGATCCTTTCGCTACTGCTTAGGCAACATCAGTAAATAAGGCAGTCATTGGTATGAAAAGGCACACAGCATGATATGACAAATTTGTAGTTGAATGCCTGTACATTTTTACATGTTATGCTTTCATGGTGTGATTACTTTGGTTGTATATGATGCATATCATACCCTCTACCCAACCTACAAGATCTTTATATCTCCAGAGTGACAAAAAGGGCTAAGAAAGTCACTCTGGACCCCTCACACCCAGCTCACTCCCTCTTTGAACTGTTGCCCTCTGGCTGACACTACAGATCACTGAGCACCAAAACAGCCAAATACAAGAACAGTTTTCCCCCCAGGCCATATCCCACCTGAACAACACATTAATGAATGAATGAATGATGCATTTATTGTGTATTGTTGTATACCCAAAGCGCTTTACAATCATGTGGGGGGTCTCTCCTCAACCACCACCAGTGTGCAGCATCCACTTGGATGATGTGACGGCTGCCCAGTGCGCTCACCACACACCAGCTACAGGTGGAGAGGAGAGAGTGTCATAGAGCCAATCAAGTGGATGGGGATTATTAGGAGACCATGATTGACAAGGGCCAGTGGTGGGAATTTGGCCAGGACACCGGGGTTACACCCCTACTCTTTATGAGAAGTGCCATGGGATTTTTAATGACCACAGAGAATCAGGACCTCGGTTTAACGTCTCATCCGAAAGACGGTGCTTTTTGACAGTATAGTGTCCCCGTCAGTATACTGGGGTGTTAGAACCCACACAGAACACAGGTGAGCACCCCCTGCTGGCCTCACTAACACCTCTTCCAACAGCAACCTAGTTTTCCAGGAGGTCTCCCATCCAGGTACTGACCAGACTCAACCCTGCTTAGCTTCAGTGGGCAACTTGAGCTGTAGGGTGGGTGATATGGCTGTGGCACATAACACACCCCAGTGCTGTACATCTGTAAATAACTCCTCAAACCTTCATCTGTACATAGGACACATGCACATTCACAGTTCTGTCTATGGACATTTTTTTATTTTCTGTATATTTTATTTTTATTACTGTTGTTATTTATAATTTATTGTCTATTCTTTTCATTGTTAGTGTTCTTATTATCTTAAGTATATGTTGACTACACTATGTTTGTGCTTCTGTATCGGAAGCTCCTAACACCAAGACAAATTCCTTGTGTGTGCAAACACACTTGGCAATAAAGCTCTTTCTGATTCTGAATCTGATATAGATAATGAACAAGGGTCATACAATATTTGCTTTAATCTACTCACTTATGAAACATAGTATTTTGTTATCTATACACTATCATTCAAAAGTTTGAGGTCGATATTTAATATTTTTGAAAGACTTACTTTACTTACTCTATGCTGCATTTATTTGATCAATTATTCAGTAAAAACAACAACATTGTGAAGATTATTACAATTTAATTGTATAATATATTTCAAAATGTAATTTATTCCTGTGTTGGCAAAGCTGAAGCTTCAGGGTCAGTCTCCACCAAATGAACATATCAAAATGAATTATAAAGGATAAATCATTCTAAAATGCAGATTTAGTGCTCAATAAATATGTATTATTATTTTTCAAAGCTGATAAGAGTTGTGCTGCTTAATATTTTTGTGGTAATTGTGACACTTTTTTTGTATTGTTTAGAATGTTTAACAATGTAGAAGTCTTTGCTGTCACTTTCAATACATTTAAATAAGATATTGTGTAAATAAGCACACCTTCATGTGCTTCATGAGCACCTTCTCATCACAGCATGTGTGTCACCTATTTTCATGAATTCCTTGTAGTACTTCATAAAATAAATCAATGTGATTTTTTGAAAAATGCACAGGCACTGATGTGGCGACTCCATTTCTTGCGTGGTTTGTGCCATTAAAATTAAAATATCCCATAAATAAAGTGTTTGTTCTCACCGCTTTCTTGACAGACAACCTACAGGAACACACTAGGGCCCAGAGGTGTACCAGGATTACGATTCCCCTCGTTCATTTGCACTTGAAAGCTAAAACTGTTTAACTTAATAACAACATAACTTAAATGGTTTTGAATCAGTAGCACATGCTATATATATACCCACATGAGCATATTTACCTGGACACACACACACACACACACACACACACACACAAATACATACATACACATACATACATACTGTATTACAAGTTACGTTTTGCACCTTGGCTCCATAAGACACTGTATGTCTTCTTTATTCTCACCATGCACATAGGAGAAAAGTGAAAATAAACCAACCCTGACCTGTCTTCCCTTACTGTCAGCTAATGGAATATAAAGGGATGCAAATTCAAAAAGAAGATGATTGATGGATAAAGAGAAAAGTCCACATCTTCATTACACTTTTGACTCTGTGCACACTCTTGAACAAAACTTTTGCTCTGATCACAAAAGATACATGTAATCCTAGTTTAGGTTTTTGCCAAAACAAGGTATTTTTTATAGCAATATAAATGTACTACCTACTATTTAGAATAGCTTTGGATCAGGGGGTGTGCATATGATGGCCACAAATGCTATCAGCTCACTAATATTTGTACTGTATTCAGAACAGTGTAGCCTATAAGGGAAAAAAACAGATGAAAACTAAGTCAATAAAAGAAGAATTAAGCTCCAAAGCAGTTAAATAGTACAAAATGATCGTCAGTATAATTTTCAGGTTTGTTGTTATATAATTCCATTATCATATATAATGGAATTCCAATTATAATTCCATTATCATATAAATAAGAATATAAGCCACAATAAATAACCTTATTTCTACATAGTAGTATACAGCTAACAAGCTGTTGCAGTTATATTCCATTCACACTTAAACTCAGGCTTAATTTTAAGTTTATATTAAAGGATATAAGGCATTATATAAATCACCAGTGCTTATTGGTTTGGGGACCTTTGGCTTATTCACCAACCTATAAATGATAAATAGTATATGCCTTAAAGGAAAGACACTATATGAATTATGAGAGATCAACAGTTGTTCAGTGCAACACACAAAAACGATAGAGCACAAATGTCATTCATTAAGTTATATTTCAAATAGACCATAGGCTTGCAATTTTATTGAAAAATATTGAAAAGTATAATATATTGTTTGAAATTGTAATGGCAAAATAACGTTTATATAGACCCCGGCTTACAATATTAGCACACTGCAAATGTTCCAAAATATTATTATAATAGCAGTATCATTGTTTCCGTTCTTTAAACATGTTAGAATAATTTATATAATCTCTGCCAAACCTGAAATTTCAAAATGTCAGATTTTCTTCTACTAAAAAGGTGTCATTATCGTATTAGGCAGCAATTTTAAATTTAAGTTTACATTTTAAATGGGTTTACTCTTGTTGTTGTTGTTTCATTGTTAGTATTATGCATGCATAACGTAGGCCATAATGTGTTACATGTAACAAGACACTGTAACACGAACATAGCAGCTGTTACCGACCTGGGGTGCGTTTCCCAAAAGCATTAGTTCCATTGAACTCTGTTGGTAACGACGGAACTTGCGACCATAGTTGTTTTTGGCAAACGCACCCCAGATTTGTTTGAAATGCGCTATTGACAGCAAACCACCATGAAAGCATCGCTTATAGTCTATAGACTATAGATTATTTTAATAAGAATTAAGCTGCTGGCTCTTAATAGACTGAATTTTCACTTTCCTCTGGCCTTGACAGTCACTCATCATGTGTGACCCATATTGACGACGTGACCGTTATTGAAAACTTTCCGTTTCAGAGGGAAATTCTTATTTCACAATACTGTCCTTTCTGTTATAGTAAGTAGCCTATATTTTATTGGCATATACAGACTGAAAAACGCACATTTGATATTGTGATATTTTACATTGCTAATGGATCTATGCGTATGCATGTTTTGCTGTTTCATAAAGGTTTGCGCATTATGTGTACATTAAACTGTTCAGCGCGCGCGCGTGCGTGTGTGTGAAAGAGAGAGAGAGAGAGAGAGAGAGAGAGAGAGAGAGAGAGAGAGAGAGAGAGAGAGAGATGCATCCTACTCTCTCTTTGAATCAGTCGGAGGGGTAAAGTCTCAGTTTCTATCACATTCCCGACTGGACCCGCGCATTAAACCACCGAGGCATGATTCCTTTCTCTTCCATATTTCCTTATCAGCTCCTTCACCGTTTCATTTCTTTCACATGAGAATTCAGGGACCCCCAAATTCAAGGCTGGTGCTTCAAACAACAGCACTGCGGTTTACTTTTCTTCTGTCCAAATGCTATCCCAGATCCAATTTTAGATAGACGAGGCTTCGGCAATGATGCTTTTAGGAGTTTCCGAGAGAGAGAGACAATAGTTAAAATGTTAAAATGAGATCAGCGTTACACCAATCCCAATATATTGCAGTATTAAAATGCATATATTACTATATTATATCTCACTAAATTTGAATTGAGATAAGCATGTGTTTCACTTCTGTAAAATGGCAATTATAGAACAACAATCATAAAATATATTGTCATTATAATATGCATTATGTATTCGAAATATATTGTTATTAAAAATAATTGCTTTTATAAATATTAATAATAAACAAATCTCAGGGCTTGGGTCTAAAAAAAATTGTGCTTGTTGTCTCCCTCGGTGCGCTGAGCTGATTTGAGTTTTCTATGAAATATGCCTGTGAAATTAGCATGGCAAGATTCAGCGCAAGATATTTATAAGCTACATATTAAACTGAAAACTGCACCCATGATTTCAGGGTGACATTAGGAGACAATAATGCAAATGACCCATGGCATTCAATTAAAAGTGTCATGTCCCCTCACTTTTGTTTCATTCCCACTAAAGTGTTTGAGAAAGAAAGGGCCTTGTGTCCCCCTCCTCTTTGAATTTTATCACTAAATGAAGCATATAAATGATCTGAAAGCACAGCCTGTCGCATTAAATTAAATAAAATAAAGAACAATTATCCTCTCTTTTTCTCTGATCTCCTGCTGAAAGGAGTCTTGGCGAGATAAGGCAGATTGAATTCGAGCTCTCTGTTGAGCTCAAATAAAAACGTCTCGGAGAAGAGCTACAGATTTAGGGCTCTATAATTTCAAATAATAATTTTTACCTCTCTTATTTTTTTCACCCGGTTGGGTTTTGTTTGCGACGTATTATTTCCACAGAATGCTTGAGAAAATACTTAAAAATGGCTGCAGTGATCACAGTTGATTAATAGCTGTGAAGGGCTCATAAATTAACATCTAATTACACCCACATGCTCTTAACTAAACAATAAAGCCCTGGTTTGTCATTCATATCCAGGTTTTGTGGTTTGTCATTGTCGTCCGTGCTGACCGAACGCTTGAGCTGAATTCTCATCCTCAGTAAACAATTAAGATATGAAAGGGTTTAATTTAAGTTCAGATCTTGTTGTTTAAATAATCTAATAATGCAAAAGAACACACATTTCCCGCATTTCTTTTAGAAGTGCTCGTTAAAGTTCCCTAATTATCATCGTCCAATTTCAAAGTTGAATCTGCATGCTTTAGGGGGCTGATGTAAAACTTGCTGTTCGGTTCAATGGAGTATCACCCTAATTTACAGCGTTAGATAAGAGCACAGTCTGTCATAAAAATCTGAGCCCCCTCCCTCCCTCCCTTATATTGAATTGCACCTTGGGCAATAGTGCAGAATCGTGAATCTTAACTTCTTCCAGCATATGTTCCTGGCAGATAAGTAAACAATCTGGATGTGAAATGAAAATTTTAATTAATACAGTAATGCTATTACACCTCGGTGTGCAAATCCCATTCCCCATCCCTGCGACAATAGACACAAGTACAGGCCAATTCCAATCCTCTGTTTGCAGCCCAAACCCAATTGTTCTGTGAGCTTGTTTCCTTTGAGTGAATCCCATTCTCCATTCTCACATCTGCTTTAGTTTCAGCAATACAGGAGGAGAACTTGTACCAACTGTATTGAATCACAGTATTACATTAATTTTGACAAATTGTGAAAGAAATATAGACTAACAGTTATTCTGAACGAGTTGTAACATGTTTGCTGTTCACATAAGAAGTCAAATTATTTCATAGAAAATAACAATGAAGCTGAAGTGAAACACAACGGCTTTTAAAAACATTGCACATATCAGCTTTTACACTGAAGTAGGTTAAAGGCAACTTTAGTTAGCATGAATTATACTATTAGCATTGCTGTTGATGTTGTTATAATTATTTAGAGCGTATTAAAAAGAGATGTATAGGATAAATATTTATTTTGCGAAAGTAGATAATAATTTACGGGCGAGTAAAATCCATAAGCAACGTCATAAATCACATGTAGACCTACTGAAAAAGGTGTTAGTTAATTTTAAATAAATACAAATATAGCAGCATTTTGCTGTCCGTAAAGTGTTGGAATGATGTACACTCTTAAAAATAAAGGTGCTTGAAAAGGTTCTTCAAGCGATGCCATTTTTGGTTCCACAAAGAACCATTCAGTCAAAGGTTCTTTAACCATTTTATAATCTGAAGAACCTTCTTTCGCCAAAAATAACCTTTTGTAAAACAGAAAGGTTCTTCAGATGTTAAAGGCTCTTTATGGAACCATTTAGACAAAAAGGTTCTGACATGGCATCGTGACTTTATTTGTAAGAGTGTAAGCGGTGGAACAGGTGGAACAAGTATAGAGTACCTGAAGGGTGAAACGTCTCATACACAACCACAAATCAAAGAGTGTGATCGCATTATTTCAGAGACACGAAACACCCGAACGCAGAAAGTTTTACACTCTGAACACAGCAACGCGCGCGTATTACAGGAAAATATGAAAGAAAGAAAGAAAGAAAGAAAGAAAGAAAGAAAGAAAGAAAGAAAGAAAGAAAGAAAGAAAGAAAGAAAGAAAGAGACGTGAGCTAACCGAATGGAAAATTGAGATGGTAATGCACACTGGCAGTCTACATCTGCAGTCTTCTCCATGTGTCACAGCGCGTCTGTATAACCGAACATCGGCACAGATTTTGAAGCACCTGACGCTTTGTTCAATTGTTTTTATTGGAAATTGTTTTGTATTAGTAAATGACATGGCTCATACTCGTACCACCCCTTCTTCAGTCCAATTTCCATCCTATTGTGGGTCTCGGGGTAAATCACAATTAATGTTCGCCCTCAGTTTCCCTAAGCGTCCCTGTACAGTAATTGTTTTGCCATTTAATTTGGACCGGCGGTCCCTATGGAGCAGTCGGGAACGCCACGCGCTGACAGAGTGCATCTCAAACCTATGCCGAGAAGCCAGATGGTTATTAGACAGCGTCCGCCGAAACGCTTGACTATTTAAGCAGTGCTGATTGAGAAGATAATTACTGTAGACATCGAATCGGTGTAAGATCAATTTCAGTGTTATGTTTAGCAGTTAAGGCCTGCTGTGCTGTTCTCTCGGCCCGACAAAATTCATTATATTTTAATGCACAAATAAAACCCGCTAAATGAATACACAGCTGGAAGAGTAAACATATAAAACGCATGCTTGAGACCACCGTGCTTACTTACTTATGCCTGTTACATGTTGGCACGATTGTATAAGAGCATAGCAAAAAGAAGATTCATAAATAGTTTAAACAGGCAAGGTAACAAGGATTATGCATTTTTAAGACAGACTGTCTTTATTTAAAATGTCTTTGCTCGCAAATGAACAAAGAATCGAGGTATCACCCTTTTAGATACATTTTCCTTTCCATTAACATGACAGGATTTAAGTTACCATCGCAGATAAAAAATACAACATGAACTGCATCGCTTCAAACTTTATGTTCTTTCTGAAATCAAATGAACGAGTGACTATCACTGAACCACAGGGGAAAACATATACAAATGAAAAATATTAAAGGATAAGGATTTTTTCTTTTTCATTTGATATTTTAAATATACCGTCTTCTTTAAGGTGGCGGTTTGATCATTATAAACATAACCCGTATAATCTATTAAACGCTGAATTTATCACTTTGAAATCCTTAAAGTCGTATCATTTGGATTTCAGAGTGCCAAAAGGAATTGTAAATACAACAGGCTGTACAAGAAACATGAATCTTAACTGTTAGATGTGCAAATCAAAGTCATTCAAATAAAAATAATAATAATAATGTGAGAATAACAATTATATTAAGTGTTCAAACAAAAGTAACATTATTATAGCATCAAATTGTACATAATAAATAAAATTAAAGGCATCCAAATCCGGTAGCCATAATAATAAACGTTTGAACATTTACATTTCTTACAGTTCTGGGCACCTGCCTTACATCTATTCCAAGATCCAAGGAACCTCTCGTAGATGGTTCATGTCCACACGGCCTCAGTATAAATGTCTTGATCATTCCTCTCTTCTTATGTACATGCATTGCTGTATTCAAGTTTTCAAAAGAGGAGATTGTTTTTAGTGGTGGAGTCACATAGCAGCGGCATGTGCTGATGAGTACGGGTCAATCCCACTCTTGGTCATACCTGGGAACAGTATGTAGGCAACAGGCGGCTGTAAATTCGATGCCGACCATGCGGTGCAGTTGCACGGCACCACGTACCCAGGGTTTGTGGGTGACGGGTGGGTGTGGGTGTGCTGGCTGTGGCAACCCAGGCTCCCGAATGCGCCGTTCTGGTATCCCAGAGATGATGCGTAAGGTAAAGTGCTGGTGGCCAACGTGTGGGGCATCTCTGTCATCTTCTGGAAAGAACTGAACTGGCTCGGGTCGAGGAAGGAGTAAGAGGCTGATGAGGGCGGCAGGAACGCACGGGCTTTTTCCGAGGAAGCTAAGAACGAGTCCGTGGCTGACACCGAAAGTCCTTTCAGGTGATCCGTGTCGCCCAGGTAGGGCAGAGGAAACACGTACCTGTCCTTCTTGAGGAGGTTCTTGGGCTTGCGCCTGGGTCTGTATTTGTAGTCTGGGTGTTCTTTCATGTGTTGAGCCCTCAGCCTCTTGGCCTCGTCGATGTACGGTCGCTTCTCGGATTCAGAGAGCAGCTTCCACTCGGCGCCAAGCCTTTTGCTTATTTCTGAATTGTGCATTTTGGGATTTTCTTGAGCCATTTTCCTCCTCTGGCCTCTTGACCAGACCATGAAGGCGTTCATGGGTCTCTTGATGTGATCTACCGGCTTTGACATTTTTACGGTTCCCTGTTAAAATAACAACAAAAAGTTCTTCGACCAACCAACAGAAAATAGTATTCACCTGTCCTGCAGACAAACACGGGTCATGCCACTTCTGAAGAGCAGGAGGAGTAAGAAAACGGCATCAATGGGGAAAAAATCCACTAATTCTTCCGTGTTTGTCGCAAAGTTGAAAGATTTCTCTTCTTCAAAACGACACTATTCGGCTGAGGGAAGAACAGCCACGCGCGCCACAAAATCCTGCAGGCGGCAAGCGAAGTTTCCACGGTCTGTTCGTGCGCTTTTTTTCTCGGAGGATTCTCGCCTCGCGAAGCACCTGGCTGGGAAATGAGGAGAAGCGCGTGAATGAGAGCCAAACGCGGTGAAGTTCAAAGGCTGGGCTGGTTCGCTCTGCACGCGATCTGACATAATCGCAGGGCGTTCACGCGCCAACCTGAGCGCCCAATCAGCTCGGAGAAAGCCACATAATACCTACCAAAATATGTATATTACAACACAAACAAAGATCGGGGAGGAAAAGGAGGTGACTCTCTTCCCTCCCCAAATCCATTTAGTTGAAGGTCTACAAACACAGACCTTCAACCTTTTTGTAATAAAACCTGACATCTACCAGCGTCAATACTTCAGAGACGACAGATGCCTGAAGAATAGACACATTCTTATTTTAAACATCGCTGTTCTTATGCGAACACGGTTCGTGTGAAATTAAAGTTAAGCTTTATTTTGACAATTTATCTGACGTTTATCTTATTTGTATTATTAATATTACCTACGATTCGTTTATAGCCGGTTTGTTTATAATAGCATTTTTCATTTTTTTTAGATATCAGTAGCTTTATAGCAGCGCATATGGCAAGTTTAATCATCAAAACCTCAATGCGCAAAAACTGAAATATCTAAACAAGATTAATAATAAAAAGACAAACGTTATTAAAGATCTCTGAATGTAAGCGGCTGTCTGAGGCAGTGGCCCCCAGGCCAATATTTCCTAAATGAGAACAATTGTCCAAAGCTCTCCTGGGACAGGCTGGGTTGGGGCTTGCACCTGTTTTGCTGCTGTAATCTCACATGTGTAGAACATGCCCATGGACCCTTTCTGAATGGTAACATACCCACGCAAATTTGGCATTGTGAAAACAATAGAATCATTACATGCCGCAAATAATTAAACGCAAAAGAAAACCTTGCGCTGGACGATGCGTTTTGTTTCCATCTGTTAATATTTCTTACAGATATTTGCTGGCAGAAAGTATTTATTAAATGATTCAGATTTGATGTAATTGTTTTAAACATTAGATTCATGGTCACAGTAAAGTTGCTTAATTATTTTCAGTAGAGCATAGGCCTATTTTACATTGAAGCTGCTGTTAATTTTCCCTGTCTTTCTCATGATCTCTGTCTCATTTTCTCTTGTATACATGACAAATACACTTCCGAATTCATTTATAATTATAAAATCCACCCAGATGTGTGAACAGAAGTATTAGGCTACAAATTCAAGGTAATGTTTTGTGTTAAGGTTCGCGCACCAAAACCTTTAACATGCAAATGTGAGTGTTTAAAAACGATCAGGGTCTTAATGAGCCCGAGGCAAGGAGCTTGGTATATGAGAGGCATGGGTGTAATTATTAAGTGAAATGTATAAGATATGTGATATCTCGTGGAGAGGCCTTCGAGCGTGACATGAGGGATCTGTCTAGCACGAACATATATTGTTTCTATCGTATTACACGATACCGAGTTATTTCAAAACACGCAGATATTAATCTAAATGTTGAGAGAAAAATGTCGTACATATGTATGCATTCCAATAAGTATTCATTTATATTTGACTAATTTATCGGTTTGTCGGTTATTTTTGTGCGTTTGGGATTTTTTAATATCTAATATCTGTTAAACCTTTTTTTGTGACCGATGAGGGGTATTTATAATTATTACATATATTTATACATATTTATAATTATTGTTTATTCGCTCAGTTTTGCTCTTCCAAGGTCAAATCATAGCTCAATATTAACTGTAGTATTGATTTTTAGATATGTGATCACAGACATATGCAGGAGTTTTAGTTTTGTAGCTTGTAGGTGAAAATTGTTTATTTTTAGCGTTAATAATTATTTTAAAAGTGTTTAATATTTCTGATATTCTTGTTGTTACTTTATTTTAAATAATATATGCACATTAAAAGCAAACTTAGTTACCTGAACTTTTATTTATGCCATATCTTCAGACAAAACTAAAAACCGCCGTTGTCTTTCAATATAATTTATTGATCATAAACCATGAACTTATATTTAACATTTTTTTTCAATTAAGCTAAACCCATGTGTATATAAATCCTCAATGCGGCGCTGATGGTAAATGCATCCGGAGAGCATGAAGTGTGTTTCTCGATATCCATCAAGCTTTACCGTTCCACCGCCTCTCAGCCTCCCTCTCCATTTCAGAGCACAGCCGAGAGCAGTGCAGCTTGAAATCCGGAGAACACCAGCCTGATAGAAGCAGAAATTACAACGGGAATTAACCCAAATTATTGGGGCACACAGCATTTGACATAGAGATGATGCACTCAAAGCCAAATGAAGTGAGATTTGTGAACTCAAGCATGCTGAGGCGCGCGCGTCATTAAATGGGAGCTCGTCATAATGGAGGAGATATTCCGCGTGCATACTATGGATCGCTCACGTGCGAAAACTGAACTGTTTGCGACTCTTTTATGCGCTTGCCGAGGAGTTTAGCATCCCACCAACGCACGCAAAGCTGTGCATATATTCGCGTTTTGATGTGTGAGATATTGCAATGTAAAGTACGAGAACAAACTCAGGTTTGAAGTGTTATTTGTACTTTTTGTCACTGTAATTACTTTAACTACCTTTACGATACCAGTCATATTTCGATATCATGTATCAATATGCTACTGACATGAGCACCATTTGTGCTCAGAGAACTGTTACTTTAAAAGTGTATTACTCATGTGCAGGTTGACTGAGATGCGCAAAGGCAACTGAGGTAGGTACTTGCCAAAAAAATAATAATAATAACAATAAAAAAGCCATTTGCAAAGCCTAAAGTTGAGCTGAATAGTATTTGTGATATGACAGACCTACAGAATACCACCTGCTGTATTGAACTTAAATTTTTTTAAATAGTACTCCTTTGTTGAAAAGTCAAGTGATTTAGCTCAAACCTATTGGAAGGCAAAATAAATTCCCCATCAATAACTTTATTTTAAATAATTATGAGTAAATCAATAATGTAATGTATATCAGGATATAGCCCTATGCCTTTTTTACATTATTGCTATATTTTAACCATCTGCCTTTATTTTTTAGAAACCTGGAAACCAGTCTTCTATTTTTTTAACTGCAAATGAAATGCTTCACTTATATTGACGCTCAAATGATGGCGCTTATGTTAGTGTCCGCGACCCTTCACAGGACAAGCGGCTTGGAAAACGGATGAATGGATATTTCAGTGATATTGAATGAAAAGAGGTCAACTCAATAACATCAATTCCATGAAATACAGCAAAACAATTCGGTTTCATCTCAGTCGATGTGGTTGTCCCTGGTTTTCTCAGAATCAGCGGTAACACTGTGTAAGTCCCACGTGTTCCGACCCTCATGTTTCACACGGGGTTCAGGAGACGGATACGGTGGTACAGTAGCTGTCCATGGTCCTGATGCGCTAAGTGGCTTTTTCCACTGCTAACTCGCGGTCCCACTCAGGACTCCTCACAAACCCGTGTTGACATTTCAATGCTTTTTATTCGTTTTACATCCCATTTGCTGCTGTGATTCTTCTCGCATGATGCTGCAATAGATGTTTTCCCTCTGAGAATTTGAAAGTGTGCTCTGCCAAAAAACCTCTGCGACTATGTTGTTTTGTAAGCCAATATTCACCCCTTAGGAATTATCTTGGTAAGTTAGGTTCTGTGCCTAACATCGCGGATTCAACAGCGGAAAGGGGAGTATGTTTACAACGGAAATGCTCTCAAATATACAAAGCACATGAAGAGCATTTCAAATGTCTGACCTAGTGGGAATGCAGACATTTTTCAAGAGAGCAGAGAGTCCCTCTTTTGCCTGGGTGTCATCTTATATGCAGTTGAGAAATTTAATTCCAAGGAAGTCTTAAAGGTGACTGTATCATGATAAAACTACTTTAAAGGGCCACTAGCAGGTTTAAAGTTTAGGTTATGACAGTATTTACTATCATAGCTAAAATAAATAAATAATCTAGACTCTCTCTCTCTCTCCCCCTCTCCCCTCCCTCTCTCTCTCTCTCTCTCTCTCTCTCTCTCTCTCTCTCTCTCTATATATATATATATGATGTGTGTTTGTTTGTTTTACTATTAATTACAAAGATTATTATTGTAAATGACTGCTAAATAGCAGCAGTGAAGAGCCAATGAAGTAACCCGCATTTAAAATGAACTGTTTATATGGGCAAATTATATACTTAAAGACCACTGGCACTTACCAAAAATGAACTGAATTATAATATTCCCTCCCCTAAGGGCTGCTATGTCAGCCAATTATACAGACAGACTGTAATGGAAGTTAAAAGTTGTTTTGGCAGGTTTTAAGTCAACACTAAGCAAACCCCTGATGACCTCCAGCAACTTTTCACTCCAGCTGCCAGTCTGAAAGGTAAAATTCAGAAAATTCTATCCATTATGAGACAGTGGGTTGAAAAGTGGAGTATTGCCTCACCCCCTCCATTCCATCTCCCTCCCCCAGCCTGCTTCCTCCTCACAGACTGACATTATTTCGCATATTCAAATTGCCAGTGTTTGTTCTGGCCGTGGCTCTTGGCTCCCATTTCTCTCCAGTGTGGAAATTGATTTTAGTCAGCTGTCACAGCCAGCATTTTTCTGGAACCTCTGCAAAATATATATTTACAAAAAAATCTGTTTGGTTTGAAGAAATTTCATTAGCCCACGCACCATCCCGGGCACCTTTTTGGAGCTGCCATGGGAAGTGATGAGCATAATGCCATTTTGGGAAAATGGTGAAAGACAAGCCATCGATTCCTCAAGATTGGACCACATGTCTGGGAAAGTGTCCAGTCATGGCCAGGCCCGGTCCATCATATCTGTTTCCTCTTCTTCATTCTCTCCCCATATCAATCTATGATTATCAATAGCTGGGGCCAAGCCATGATCAAAACCGTAATGAGCATCAGGCAGAAACGAATGACTGATGGGAGATGTATAAAATGGACAATTCTCATGGTCAAATATTTTTACAATATAATATTTCATGAAGGAACCCAATAAGGACCCCTTAGAGAATCCTATGCCTTGTGCAAAGGGCAGAGTTAATGAAAAAGGAAATACAGAGACCAATGATTGAATGAAATAAAACAGAATGGAAATTAAAAGAGGTTCAAGGCATTGGTTGATAATGAAAGGAGGAGGGTAATGCTTCAGAGACACAGAAGCAAGCATCGCACAATCACACAATACAATTAGGATTAAAGGGGCCAGGCACAGATAACAGGAGATAGGGATGAATTATCACCCAAAAAGAGAAATGGGGCCTCTTCTCTGACCTTCATTAAGAGGAAGAAAGGCTTGCTCACGGCTGGGATGACTTGCGGCACACTTTCAGCTTCATGATTGGTAATTGTGACTGGAAGAGTTCCTGCTAGATCGGCCTCTTGAGGAAGGATATGGAAAATAAAGAGGGAGATAAATACATAAAAACACTATTCAAATCCAGGGACACCTGTGTCACCGCTTTAATCAGCATAATTTGTATTTGTCCTCATTTAGCCATATTTGCATTGATAATTAAAGGGATAGTTCAGCCAAAATTGAAAATTCTGACATTATTTATTACCCCCATATCATTCCAAACCCATAAACCCTCATTGGGTTTGGTGCATCAAGCAAGCTTCTGTGTTTAACATATTTGATACACTCTATGTAAACTTAAGCCACCCATTTTATTCAAACTACTTTTACAATGTAAAAGCATGCATTCTTTAATGCATGAAGATGTTTTCATGCATTCTTTAATTCATGTAATTTTGGTTGCATAGACGTTCAAAGGACAGATTCAATTGAAAAGAAAACATTCATGTTTTTGAAATTTGTGATCCAAAGATAAAGTCTAATGTGTTTTCAAAAATGTGTATTCTGGGTCAACTCTCCATTAAAGTGGTAGTGAAGGAGATTAAGGGCATTTTGGAAATAAAATTACACAAACTGAGCGTAAAACAAGCGGCACAATCAGTAACATCCAGTGTAAAATTAATTGAATTAATGAATAAACACTGAACACAACACTGAAGGAATGAATAACCCTGATGCTAAACAAACCCAGATTACCTATAATTTCTATGATCCTTTCAATACAAATCAACTTCA
Source organism: Gymnocypris eckloni scoliostomus (assembly GCA_027564155.1). Lineage (NCBI taxonomy): Eukaryota > Metazoa > Chordata > Actinopteri > Cypriniformes > Cyprinidae > Gymnocypris > Gymnocypris eckloni. Next base: position 18,965,477 of record CM050419.1, on the reverse strand, counting down.
CACAAACCCTGGCATTCTGCTTTTCTTTTATTGGCTGACACTAGTAGTGACATGCACGGTTTAAAGGAAGAACACTATACAAGCAAGCATCTCGCAACCATGCTCAGAATCAAGGTACACAGAGAGAGAGAAAAAGCAAAGTCAAAAGAACACCAAAAGGGCAATGATAAAAGAGAGTCAATTAAAAGATCTGAATGCCTTTGAATGCAGCAAAATTGATTTAGATGAAACTGGAATAATAAACATTGGTACTGGGTGTTGATTGATTCTTTTTATTGGGACGGGGATCTGTTATTGCATTGTGAGATATCAGTTCTCCTTTTCCTTTACACTTTGTGATTCTCAATGGAGCAGCAGTTCAAAAGACAATTCTATTTGGCTTCCTATTAGAACTGCGCTCTGAAGCGCTTTTCAGATCGTTCGCTTTTGAATCAGTTTAAAGTGCTCCTGTGTGTTTGTTGGAGATGAAAAACAGTGTTATGTTCTAAAAGCCTGTTTATTAACTTTTTCAGTGCATTAATAAGAGCCAGCCGTAATGTTTTTATTTCTTAACAGGAGTAGTTACAGTCATGGTTTTACCACATCCACATCGTGAAAATATATATTGTTGACCAAATACTGTATCAAGTTTATATTGATGCAGTTTCTAGCTAGATGCACTTCTTGAACATTCGTTTGCACTCAGCTTTGTGTTTATTCGACAACAAACAAAAGTTCTAAGCGCCGCAAATGATTCCAGGTGTGAATGCAGCTCAGGGATTCTGCATCCTCTGAACGTTCGAATCTATTTTGAAATTACTACGTGCCTCTCGTCCTCTCTCTCTCTTCTTCGCTTTGAATATAATAGCTATAGTAGGCTCTCAAACAAAAGGGCTTTATCAGAGACTCCTAATGTCACCCCCACAGCCCCTCTCTCATGGCCACCAACTCCTTCCTCTCTATTCTCATTCATTTATTCCACTGTATGTGGAAATAGGCTGGCCAACAATTAATTTCAGAGTGAATTCAGGCAGGATCTATTACCCCCTCTCTGCCTCCATTGCTCTAATGGAAATCTATTTCACTTCTCTTTTGTGTCCAATATAATTTAATGCCCATTTTATTAATGGCCTGAAATAATTATGGAAGCCTTTTGTGATTTTGGAGTATGTTTCATTTAATTGTGCAATAAATGTCTAATCAGGCCTCCCATCTGAAGCCATTATGGCATTAAAATTAACAATTATGCCATGAATGTCTTGGTGAATGCGTCGAGGTCTATAGAAATCGCTGTTGATAACAAGACACACATACATCATTCATGAGAGATTTTTTTTTTACCCGCTAAAGAAAAGTGAGAGATATGGGAACGGGTGGGAGAGAAAAAGAAAGAGAGAAAAGTGGAAGAAGAAAAGGAAGAGAAGAAAGAGGCACAGGCTCTTTATTCCTTTCAAAAAAGGGGATGGCCAAAAGATAGGGCATTCTAAAACTGTGTCACCCACTTGAGTTCTTTTCTTCGCCGGTCTCTCTCTATCTCCGTTTAATTTGCCTCACTCTTTATTTTTTCGAGTGACAGATTTCTTGGGGAATGGAAATGTATTAACCGTTAACTTGAGCGATAAAATATCTATCAACCCTTTGTGGCTCTTGCCCAGTCTGCAGTTCTGAGCCGTGTGGCTCCCGCTTTGCCTGTGTGGATGACCAAAGGCAATTAAGAAGACATTGGCCCTCTTTCTGTCTCTCTATCCCTTTCTGTCCCACAGTCACTCTCTCTCAACTCAAATGGGGCAGCTACTCAGCGCACCAGCAAGAATTGTTTTCTTAGTTGCCAAGTATTCAAATTTCACGGTCTGGAGGAACTCCATCCGGCAGTAAAAAGCCTTGTCAGTTCCTCCTTGTCACTTCCCAGCTAATATTCTACAATTGGTTTTGGTGTATCTACTTTAATGGCGGCCGGGTTTGTTTCCCGCTCCTGCAGCGATCTGCATGTGGCCTCAAAAGACTAGATTGTTTTGAAGTGACTGGTGTCTGCCAATCTGGGCAGTGATGGATGCCGTTGGATGCTGAAAGAAGCGTTTGGCCCCCGGTTAACCTCTGCATATTCACGCTACCTGCTTACTGGAAGCTTTACACTCCGAGGGACTTATTGACTGCGCACAACTTGATTCATTTAACAGATAATGAAAAAACGGAACAAGTGAGAACTTGAATGTGAAAAATAAATGCATTTATGAATGATGTATGACAAAGATTTTGATCTTCTTAGTATCCGTACAAAACCTCACATCTGTTGAAGTGACTTCATACAAAGTAAGCATTGTTAACTTTACATATTATTCTTATTATTTTATAAATCAGCTATGAGAATGCTTCGCCTTTGAACCTCGCTGAGCTGAGAGGAAACGCTGTTCCTCACAACCCGGGCAGATTTCATCAATCTAACGCTGAATGATATCTATCAGGCCATTACGGTTTCCTTCCTTTAAACTTATCCTCTCAAATTTAATAATCCATTTAACTGATGTGCAAATTAACCTTGGCATTCACACAAAACCACTTTATAAGTCCCACCCCGCACCTTTTCTCCTTTTTTCATCTCTTCTTCCAGCCAATTTAATTCCAGGCTCCAGATTTCATGGTCAATTTTATTTTGCTCACTCTCAAGGAGTCCGTCATCAATTCTTCACAACTTTTCATGTCCCCCTTTCTCTCCAGATTCGCTGCGAAATTGCCTATTCAGGCCGCTAAATAAGTGTGACCGCTGTAAATTTGCTGCGACGCCCCACGCTTTTGAATATGCATTTGGATTGCTGACCTCCAGCGGTAATTAGTTTTAGTCTTTGTTTATCCTTTACACAAATCACACAGCCTCCTTTCTTACATCCCTCCTTCTCCTGTCTCTCCGCACAGAACTCAATCTAAACAGAGAGAAATCCTTGGGCGAATCTCACAGAAATCACAAGAGATTGACCTCTGCCATCATATCATACCAAACAGTATCTAAGCCATATACAGTGATGACATATAGCCTTCGAAATGTATAGGTATGAATACATCCCAATGAAAGCGCATTGAATGATTGCACAGAAAACACATCAGAAACCCCTATCTTTACATAGGATGGGACCTCTGCAGAGACTCAAGCAGACTTAAAGACAGAGGGTACAGGTCCAAGGATATTCAACACAGCTCCTGGTACTCCAGCTCTAATCAAACACACCGGAACTAAAAAAGGTCTTCAGGATTGCATGGAAAATTATACACTTTGCTTTAGAGCCTCATCCGACATTCTTGAGAGTATATCCTATAGTGTTTATTGATAAAGCCACTCAGTGGGTTATTGTGTAGTTGAGCTACAGTCATTTGTCCAGGTATATATGACGAAGTGTAACTGAATATTTGAGTCAAGTCAAGTCAAGTCAAGTCACCTTTATTTATATAGCGCTTTTAACAATACAAATTGTAACAAAGCACTGCACAATATCAAAATAGGCAAATTGTGTCAATAATGTAAAATGACAGGATTTAACACTCAATTTATTTGAGTGACTGAAGGACTGAAGGACATTTGAAGGACTGAATACACGTCACTTCTGTCTTTTAGAGCATGCTCACAACGCTGATGCCAATTGTGGTCTGGATAACATGTATATTGTACATGCTGGATAAAACTGAGCTAAAATCACTGATCCGCAGTGATACGTATAGTCAAATTAAAGGTTTAGATGACATTTTAAAGAGTGTAATTATTATTCTAGTCTGATTTAATTTTTTTAAGTGCATGCAAACTAAAAGGCAAGATCACTCTGCCAAAAGGTTTAACACACTGATCCAACAAAACCCAGCAAATATACCTGTCTTTGAAAAAGGTGTCAAAATGGCCATTTGCATTTCTATAGACTCACTAAGCATGGTATTTTTGTAAAAATTTCACAAAATAATATTTCATTCTTTGATACTTAATAAAAAAATCAAACATTTTCTTTGTTTTTTCAAAATTTCAATAATTAAAAAAAACTGTTATATTTTTAAACTATTATTTATTTAGTTACTTATATGCTCGAATCAAAAGATTGTGATGATGCATCCAAATGTCAAAAGCACGATTTTTACTTGTAATTATTTTCTTACATTCAGCAAGAATGCATTACATTTTAAAACTTTTTTAAAACTTGCTATTCATCAAAAAATCTCAATGTATCACAGTTTTCGCACAGATGTTAAGTAGCACCGATAATAAGATTGATTTTTTGAGCACCAAAGAATGATGTCTGAAAGACGATGTTATACTGAAGATAGGATTGGAGTAATGGCTGCTGAAAATTCAGCTTTAACATTAACACGAATAAATCACATTTTAAAATATAAAAAAAACAAAGCACTTAATAATAAATTATTATTTCACAATATTACTGATTTAAGGTATTTTTGATCAAATGCCCTGTTCAGCATCAGAGATTTGTAAAAATAAATATATATATTCATACTGACTTTTGAATGGTTGTGTAGTTTATTTTAAGTGAGCAAGTTAACATTTTTTAAATAAAGCATTTGTATATTCTTAAATGATTTAATTATGATGAAAATTGTCTGTGAATAAAACCACTGAATCCAATATGGGTTATTTTGGCATCCTTATGCATTCATGTAGAGTGTTTGGGGGTCAAGCACGGCTAACATTTTGAATGTAATATTAATAGTTATTTGTTATTAACTGTGTATTAGAGAAGCCCTAGAGCACAACATCACATCCTGTTGCCACAGTCTGTGTAGGTCAGCAATAACACCTAATAATAAGTCAAGTTTAACTCTAGGCCAATTAGCCAACAACTCATTATCTCCACCACAATCCCCTCCTCTCTTGCTTTCTTTAGCTTGAAGACCACAGAACACAAAAGACAACAGTATGTGTTTCCTTTTTGGTAAGAAGAAGAAGAAGGGATCCCCTGGCTCTGGGATTACCCTATTATAGGGAAGAGATGTTCTTCTAAACACACCCGCACACACATTCCTGCTCTATGGGCCATTTGCTTTCAAACATTTCTTGTCAGTAGGGCTTACCAAAATCTACATAATCCCCTCTCCCATCACAATTAAAGATATCAGTGAACAATGAAATTGTTTCCTCTCTGGCCCGTTTCATCTTCCTTCTGAGGGGTTATGAGTACATGGCAGTTCTCCATTCAGAGGAAGGTGTCTTGCAATAGGATAAGGTAAGAATGGGCAGCACAATGGACAACGCAACGAACCTCCAGACGTGCATTTCGGGTGATCAGAGGTCTGGTATTGTGTTATACAGAGAATCCAGCACTCGAATAATTCTTCCAACTGTCTCATAATGATAATTTGCCTGTCACCGCTGTAGTTTAAGCTTCATCTTATCAGTTAGCCTGTCAGATTAGTGATTTGTATCGCAGTGTAGCTCACACTGAGTTGCTCAACAGAGGTCAAATGAATTTAGGGGAAACGACAAACCAATCCTGCCCGGTAACCTCAGTGATTAGCAGACTGTGAAGTCAAACGACACTGACTGATGACTTGTGACCTTGATAAGGCAAGGGGCGCTAAACCCCACAGGTCTCCTGTAAGCTTGCGTTTTCTCCAGTTAGGAGCGAACGCAGGCTTAACATATAATTAATGCCCAATATAGCCCTGATTGTTTGTCAACACTCTTTTTTCTCCCTCTCTCTTGTTTTCCTCAACTAGTAATCTGCAGTCAGCCTGCAGGCAGTGTGTATTGTGATATCATCTTAAGCTACTTGTTCTAATACCCCGGTCTGGCCGGGCCAATGCTAACTGCTTTCTCATTTACACATACTGATAAATGTGCAGGGTCTAATCTACTGCAATTTAGGCCCATCCACGTCTGGAGTTAGTACTAGTATCCCACTTTGTTTTAGGTGTCTTTAACAACTATGCACTTAGGTGAAAAAAACAATGTACTTATTGTGTTCATGTTGTACTGCAAAACAAAAGGTGGACTACGGTAAAGGTTAGGGCCAGGTTTTGCGGTATGGTTAGATTTAAGGGTGTTATTAGAGAAATTAATAATACATGTAATTACATGCAGGTATTTTTGGTAACACTTTATTTTAAGGTGTCCTTGTTACAGGTTACATGTACTTACTATAATATTAACAATAGATTATGCATAATTACATACAAGTAACCCTAAACCAAACCCTAATCCTAACCCTATAGTAAGTACATGTAGTTAATTAATTACTCAGTACTTAAATGTATAATTACAATGTAACACGGACACCTTAAAATAAAGTGTAACCATTTTTATGTACGATGTAAAAACATGTACACAATAAGTGGGTTGCATTTTATTTGACAGTATGTGCACTTACATGTACTTACCTAGAAAGTACTAAGTAATAGGTTATTAAGTGGGTTAAGGTTAGGTTTAGAAGCAGGTTTAGGGTTAATACCTAGTTATTAACCAGTTATTGTAATTTATATCATAAGTACATAGTATGTACATGCGGAACAGAAGTGTAAAATAAAGTTCTACCAAGTGCATAGTTCAACAAATGATCAAATTTCAATGTTAGTCGGAATGGCTATGCTATTCTTAATTTTGGCATTTCATCTGAATATCAGGTTTTTTAGATAAGATATGTTAGTCAATACTGTTTTGAGGTTAATTGATCCAATTTAGTCAAGAAAATAGTCATCTGTTGCATCGTTATAGTTGTTACTAGTGCTGTCTTTAAAAAAAAATATTTATTGTAATTCATGGGGTTATAATTAAAAAATGGGAAGATTTTATTGTATATTTCAGGCATTTCTGCAAAAACTGAGTGTGGTCACTCATAAATTTATCTTTCCGATTAATCTCTTTTACTGGAATGCTGCTTTGTCTGTCATTGGTTATTCAATTATTCAACTAAACTGAAAAAACACAATTTTAAATAAAATAGTTGATTTAGCATTTTACAGTGTGTCCAGTACTGCTGACCTTGTTAGTCACCTTTCGCACATTCAGCATAGGAAGTAATGACGTAAAGTATTTCACTGGACAATAAATGCTCGTATTGTGAATGAAAGCACAAGGCCTGTCATTAAAGAGCCCATAGAAGCCTATTGAAGTGCAAGAAGGCTATTTGTGTGTGTTGTACGCAGTCAAAATCATATGCAACTGGAACAAGATGATGAGCACAACTCAAAGGGCTGTGAATAGTCAAGAGAGAGAGAGAGAAACAACAAAAGTCAGGACTGAAAGCATTAATTACTAAGACGCAGGAAAAATAATAAATCAAGCGAATCACTTACACAAGCTCATTAAAGCTAATGCTATCCACTCTATTTTCCTTTTAGCTCGAGAAAGACAAAAGAGGGACAATATCCCATTAAATGCTGTTTTCTCATTCTATTCATTTGAACTAGTACTCGCATGTCAGTGTTTCCTGGATTAAAGTCTGATAGCACTCCAACAGACTCTCTTTGAAGGCACATTTGGAGAAACGAGGGTGTGAAAAAGCGAGGGAAATGGCTGAAGCAATAGCAATTGTCAGAGAGAGAAGAGAAGAGAGCGTCTCTAGTTTTATAATGTATCGTCTAGAGTGTGTGTGGATGTGCGGAGGATGATTTAGAAGGCAAATGGTGTGTGTGCTTGTTGTGTGGCGGTGATGGGCTCCCCCTAACCCCAGAATGCAGATAGAAACCACCAGGGGTAGTTGCGGGGAGCAGGCGCTTGTGATTTATGGCTAGCACTGGGCTGATAAGAAGACTCCCTTCATTTAAGGCCTTATCGCTCGCACTAAAGAAAGGCCACAATTTGCCACGTTCTGTAAAGCCCCAGATGCAACTAATCTCTTCAACCTTGCAGACAATCTGCCTCGGTAAAAACTATAGATCATTCACATGTCTAAGTGATCTGGGCCGTCCCTCTCCGTGCAGCACAAAACCTGCACAACAAGGGAAGAGGAAAAGAAACAAACTCGAACACACACACACTCACACATACTCTGGAAACTGAAAAATGAGCACAGACACAGAAGTACAGCTGGATTAAACCTGAAGACATCCAAACTACTGCTAAATGATGTAGCTAAGGAGCAGAATGCATCATGCTTTGTCTTGTCATATGGGCTAGTTAATCACAGAAAGACATTGGTAAATCAAGCAATTAGTGAGCTAATCACAAATGTTTGTTTAGCATTCATACATGTTTGGTCTTCAAATGCACGTAACATAAATGGTCTTATACATTATATTTAACTTAAAATAAATAACTTTTCGAACTAAATATAGTATTACATGCACTACTGTTCACTGTTCGGGGTCAGAAATATAGTTTGGTCTGTTTAAAATCATCAAGAATGCATTGGTCAAAAGTGACAGACTTTTATGATGATGTTACATTGAACATTATTTATGTTACTTGAACACAAAATCAGCATATTAGGATGATTTCTGAAGGATCATGTGACACTGACGACTGGAGTAATGACTGCAGCCAATTCAACTGGAATAAATTACATTTCAAAATGCATTTTAAAATTAAAAGGTTATTAAAATTATTAAATTACGATAATATTTCACAATATAACTTTTTTGCTGTATTGTTTTTTTTAAACAAATAAATGATTTAAAAGTTTTCAAACCAACTAACAGGCTTTCAAATGTAAGCTTTGCAATAGTAATTTTCTAGTTTATTTATCTAATTCTTCAATCTTCTAGCAAAACAACACGTTCAAATAAAACAGATAAATATGAAAACCACAGAATACAAGACAAATGAGTTTGGCACAATGCAAATAATCTTATCTATGATATTAAATATATATAGGCCACTTGTATGACTCATAATCAATAATAATCACGAATGTAATTACATGTTGATGCTTAGCAGCTTCATTGATTTTTCCTTTTCTCTTTTTACATTCAGTCCATATCTGGTTTGTTTTACATTGGAACAACAACAGCCTAATGCATGAAAATGCACAAATGTCACCGCAGAGCTCATATGACCTATAGAGATACAGTATATTGAGTGGTCAATAGTATACAATTTTCCCACTTCACACTTTTTTAATTGTTATTAAACCACAAGTCTTTTTGTTTTCACCTCCAAAGAACAAACTATCAATTTAATTGCTCAGGACCACTCACAACCAGGTTTTACTTTTAAAACACAGTAACAAGGCTTAAAGGACTCTAGTCTAGGACAAAGTCTCCAGTACACCAAACTCTCAGCTTCACTGTTAATACTGTATGTAGTCCAAAACTCTAATGCACATTAAGTTGCTATAATCTTGCATTAGGCCCATGTAAAGACCACATAAGGTCCAGGTCTGGCCAGGTTGACTGCTGGACAGTATCAGAATATACAAATTAGTTGGAAATTATATCAAAACGTTGAATTTGGTCCCACACAAAATACTCAAAGCTAAAATATATGTCTTTGGTCACATTTTATTTTAATGGTGAGAATTGGACCTTAACAAACCATTAATTATGAATTTTGCCTCAATAAACTGATTTGCTTCTTATTACTAGTTAGTAAGGTAGTTGTTAAGTTTAGGTATTAGAGATGTAGAATGTGGTCATGCAGAATATGTGCTTTATAAGTACTAATAAACAGCCACCATGTTAATAATAGGCATGCTAATAAGCAACTAGTTAATAGTGAGAATTGGTCCCTATACAAAAGTGTTATAATGTATTTTTTCGGCCTCAAGTTTTGCATCAAAGTTTGTCTGTCTAGTTTTAATTATGCATGCTACTGATATAATCATCGTGGACCTTGCAAACATTTTAAAGGTAGTTAGCTCTCATAAGCAGTCATATTATGAATATTAAACATCCACGACCTTTAAAAGATACCTTTGTTTCTCTGTAGACGTACAGGGTACTCCCAGTGGCTGCGTAGTATCATCTGACTGTTTGTGATTTTGAGTTTTGTGTACCAAAAGCGTAAAATGGTGAGTGAACAGGTTGTGCTCGCTGTCATATCATTCCATTCCATTAGCTTGTTTACATGCTTTCTACATCAGAATTTAAGTGTCACATCACTTCAGAGTATTACTAGTATGGTATTGATGTCATTACGATGATCATGATTAAGAAGTCCTAGATTTCAACAGAAAACCTTGTTTATACGTTTAATCATATTCATTAACACAACCATAAAGCAACTCGCACTTGTTTTTTTATGAATAACAATTTGTCTGAACACTCAGTCCTCAAAAGATGATTATAGCCACTTCACTGTTCAAAAAGGAAGAAAAATCCACATGTGATGTTTATATAGTGGATATTCTAGTCATATGTGGTCCATGTCTTAACAAGTCTAATTAGTCTATGATAGGCAGCAGTGTATTTTCCCTTTCTTAAGTATTCATGGAAGCCAGTGATCTGACAAATGGAATTTTTCAGCTCTGCAGAACCTTGAATCGCACACACATACACACACCTTCCTCTTGCTGATAATCCTGTTTATGTCTGCCTTATAGAGTCCAGGTGCAAGACACCACAGTAACTAAACACTTTTCAACACACCTATTTACACACAAAGACAAAAAACACAATACATATTTGACATTTCTGGGGCATCCCAGAGTCATGGATCTAAACTGATGGGTCAAGACCCAAATGTGGATCACAGTATGTTCAGAGAAAAAAGCAAGCAGAACAAAATAAAATAAACAAAGCTATATAAAATAAGATGCAACTATATAATCGTTATAACCTGCCACAGTGTAGCAACATCTACACTTCCCATATATCTTGTTGTTTATGTCAAAGATTATGCTGTACTGTATTTTGGGAAAATGTATCTGTCACAAGCCACACTAAACTAAACTACATTAAATGCAAATCCACTTGCAGCCGTCAAAATGTAAAAACTATCAATCATATTTTGCTGTTGTTTATGCCAAGGGGCTGCAACAGTATGCCATTAAGGGTCTGCAAAAATTTGAGAAAAAAATCACAAAAATATATTTTGAGGGTATTAATGTGTTCACTTATTTTGAAATCCACATCCACCAAATTTGACAAAAAATTTAATTTTATGCTAGTTTTTAACAGTATTAAAAAACTATGTATTGACGAGAATAAATAGATGGATGGATGGATGGATGGATGGATGGATGGATAGATAGGTATTTTTTTTTTACTTTTCTACACAGTTTTAGTGTGAAGTAAAGCCAGCTGACAGCTGAAGACCACAGCTCTAAAGGACACAGATGGTTACAACACGTTATTGTACACCAGGTCCCTGATTCTCCCTCACACAGGAACTCATGTTTTGTAGTGGGGTCATGGTTAGGCTGAGGCGTCTGTGGGTCATCTCGTCTGAATCTCTCAGCCTTGGCTTCTACAAAAGGCCTCTCTACCTGGCAATTCATCAGGTGCTGGGAGTGCAACGCCGTGGCCACTTCTATAAAAAGAAGGTCAGCTCGATAAAGGCACAGCTTATGGTGAAGCAAAGACAATTCAACATCATTCAACATCACCCTGCCCATTATACTCCATCTTTGTGACTATGCTCCCTTGATCCACGCTTAAATCCCTTCTGTATGTAGACAGCCACTCTGGGAGCGACGCGCACCCAGCATTGGACGGTGTGCTTCCTTTATTGTGGCTGCGTTCCTTTGGGAGAATCCAGGCCCCTGCTCTTGCCTGCGAGGGGTGAGGCAGTTCCTTCTATCCGTCTCAGGGGGCAGAACTTTAGAGGAGGCTTTCTATATTCACTTGAACCAGAAGTCCAAGCACTTCCTCTCCCTTTCACATGTTTTCTCTCTATCAATTTCTCCTTTTTCATTGCATTTTTCTCCCTCATCCTCTTTCTTTCTCGCTCTCTCTCTTTTCTGTCACCCCTGCCTCGGAGGCTGACAGACAGATGGACTGATGTTATCAGCCGAGCATCTCCAGCTCTGGGGCCCCAATCATTCTCCACAAACAGCCCAGCGCTCCCACCCAGGCTCCCCCAGCCCGCCTCTGCCTCTCTCCCCTCTGATAAGGCGCAATATCAGTGACGGAACATATTTTATGTATGAAATGCATCCCACAACAAGCAGTCAAGCATTAGGTTTGTTTAAATAGATGATGTTTATCAGGTATTCTCTTTTTAACAGATAGTTTGACATTGTTCTCTCTCTCTCTCTTACTCACTTTCTCTTCCTTGCTAACCATCTTAATATACTGTTTAGTTGGTGGGTTTTTGGAGGGGCTCCAAGGGTAGAGACTCCAGTACTCCATTATTTTAATTGTGGGTCAGGGATTAGCAGTCCTGCTGTTTGCATCACTGAATCAGACTTAAAAACCATCTCTTTCAGGAAAGCCTCCATTTTTTTCTCTATTTAGAAATCTATTTTTGTGAGCACACCCGTCACAAGATTACGTGCCTCGGATTTTCGCTCGTCAGGCAGATGACACTTTTTTCCCCCTCTGCAGGTTGTTGATCGCATCAGATATTGAATGACTTCCCATTTAGGACTAAGGCAATGGTTGTCAGTTTGTGGCCAACATTTCTGTGACGAATAAAATAAGATCTTAGAAATGCCATAAGACCTTCTGACATAATAGTTTGTGTGCGAATGAAATTCAAATTCCTTCTTTCACTTGAACAGTAGATGTTGCAAGAACCAGATTACTTGAAAAAGTGAAACACTTTCAATTCTAAGTGCTTTGACTCACTAGTTTAATGAATTTTTCCATTGAAAAATGTACACTAATGTACAAACCCGATTCCAAAAAAGTTGGGACACTGTACAAATTGTGAATAAAAACAGAATGCAATGATGTGGAAGTTTCAAATTTCAATATTTTATTCAGAATACAACATAGATGACATATCAAATGTTTAAACTGAGAAAATGTATCATTTTAAGGTAAAAATAAGTTGATTTTAAATTTCATGGCATCAACACATCTCAAAAAAGTTGGGACAAGGCCATGTTTATCACTGTGTGGCATCCCCTCTTCTTTTTATAACAGTCTGCAAACGTCTGGGGACTGAGGAGACAAGTTGCTCAAGTTTAGGAATAGGAATGTTGTCCCATTCTTGTCTAATACAGGCTTCTAGTTGCTCAACTGTCTTAGGTCTTCTTTGTCGCATCTTCCTCTTTATGATGCGCCAAATGTTTTCTATGGGTGAAAGATCTGGACTGCAGGCTGGCCATTTCAGTACCCGGATCCTTCTTCTACGCAGCCATGATGTTGTAATAGATGCAGTATGTGGTCTGGCATTGTCATGTTGGAAAATGCAAGGTCTTCCCTGAAAGAGACGACGTCTGGATGGGAGCATATGTTGTTCTAGAACTTGGATATACCTTTCAGCATTGATGGTGCCTTTCCAGATGTGTAAGCTGCCCATGCCACACGCACTCATGCAACCCCATACCATCAGAGATGCAGGCTTCTGAACTGTGCGCTGATAACAACTTGGGTTGTCCTTGTCCTCTTTAGTCCGGATGACATGGCGTCACAGTTTTCCAAAAAGAACATCAAATTTTGATTCGTCTGACCACAGAACAGTTTTCCACTTTGCCACAGTCCATTTTAAATGAGCCTTGGCCCAGAGAAAACGCCTGCGCTTCTGGATCATGTTTAGATATGGCTTCTTTTTTGACCTATAGAGTTTTAGCCGGCAACGGCGAATGGCACTGATGGATTGTGTTCACCGACAATGTTTTCTGGAAGTATTCCTGAGCCCATGTTGTGATTTCCATAGTAGCATTCCTGTATGTGATGCAGTGCCGTCTAAGGGCCCGAAGATCACGGGCATCCAGTATGGTTTTCCAGGCCTTGACCCTTACGCACAGAGATTGTTCCAGATTCTCTGAATCTTTGGATGATATTATGCAATGTAGATGATGATAACTTCAAACTCTTTGCAATTTTTCTCCGAGAAACTCTTTCTGATATTGCTCCACTATTTTCGCCGAAGCATTGGGGAATTGGTGATCCTCTTCCCATCTTGACTTCTGAGAGACACTGCCACTCTGAGAGGCTCTTTTATACCCAATCATGTTGCCAATTGACCTAATAAGTTGCAAATTGGTCCTCCAGCTGTTCCTTATATGTACATTTAACTTTTCCGGCCTCTTATTGCTACCTGTCCCAACTTTTTTGGAATGTGTAGCTCTCATGAAATCCAAAATGAGCCAATATTGTCTCACTTTCAACATTTGATATGTTATCTATATTCTATTGTGAATAAAATATAAGTTTATGAGATTTGTAAACTATTGCATTCCTTTTTTATTCACAATTTGTCCAGTGTCCCAACTTTTTTGGAATCGGGTTTGTACATAAATGCTTCACAGAAGATTTTTTTTTCTCCTGAAACATCAAAATGCTTCCATCACAGAGTCATTTCTATCTGAAATTATGTACTTTGGTGAAAATAAAAATGACAGTGATTGTAATTTTTGAATAAAATGGCCTACATTTTTGTTTCGCCAAGACTAAATACATTTATTCTTAATACAATCAATACAATAAATATTGAAATCATATTTAAATAATAATTAATTTACACCAACTTCAATAGAAAATTACATCACAACTGAAAGTCAAAATATTTATGAAACTTAATAGAAACCATTAATACAATAAATATTTAAATGGCTTATGTGTAATCAACTTTTGACTTTATCATCGTGTGTGTGTGTGTGTGTGTGTCTGTTTATATATAAGTCCATGTCTGTTCCTATTTAAGTTGGAACATCAACAGCCTAATGCATGAAAATGCACAAATGTCACCGCAGAGCTCATATGACCTATAGAGATACAGTTCATCGAGTGGCCAATAGTTGACTATAGTTGTTTTTTTCCACATAAGATGAAAAAACAAACATTTACTGCATAAAAGTCTGTAGGTGTTCCATTGCATTGTTCTTCTTCCTTTTTCCATCAGCTAGACAAGTGAAAAAAGGTCAAGCTTCATACTGCTAGCATTGTTAGCATGTTTAGCGCTGTCCCCTTGGGCCATACAGATTTTCAGAGTGTACATCAAATGGGACCAGGCTCCCAAAATACTCTGGGGGGTAGATCACAAACCCACATGAACCCAACACATACACAAAGCACACACACTGGTCATTACCATAACAAGCCAGTGTGTTTCTGCAGATACACTTGTTTGGGTTAGGTGGGGGGTACAGAGGGGCGACGGGTCCCCAGCTTTATTTCAATAACAACAGACAGACACAAGGGCCACCTCGTCAGGCTTTAAATCACACGGCAGCGTCCTGATCTACTGATAAAGAGCAGATGCTAGTGAGAAGCCAACGGCATGGACGCCCAGTGCTCTTCATTTTGTTCACATTAGTTTTTGAAAGAAGACACTTGCGACTCCACAAACAACATTATAGACTAACTACACTATTGCTGACAAAAGCTTGTGTTTATAGGAGGAGAGAATGAGGGAAAGAGAGAATGAGAGGAAAAGGTATGCTCTAGTAATGAAGAGTGTCTGTAAGTTCAACATATTGCATTACAACACCTAATGTCTCTTGGATCAATGAAACCCATTTTTGTCCCAGTTTACTGAAAAATACAAAACAAATTCAATAATTTGTCGACTTATTTTTACGATGAGCATGTTTCAATTTTTTTGATGAATAAATTGTTAGGGTGATACAACTATCCTGGAAAACATATGACACCCACACAAAAACACAAAAAAGTAAATTTCTAAGAACTTGATACAATTTTTTTATTTACCTTATTTTTAAATAATATGTTATTTCATATGTACTATTAAGAGAAGAACACAAATAAAAAAATCTAAGGCATACTGCTAAACATGTTGGGGCAACTAAGCAGTCAAGCGCAGCGATCAACACTCCATCCCTTGAGATCCCCATGAGAGGTGCAAATTACACAAATACACAAAGCAAACACACTCATCTTTAGTTTACACAGGTAATCCAGTGTTTCCAGCAAATCAGTATTTAAACTGGCAGGTCAAACAGTGCTCATCTCTTTGAGACTAAATACACACACATATATAGTTGTTTAAAAGGCCTTGATTACATATGCTAAACGTGGCTTAGCCGCGGTGGCTGGGCTCCTTCAACAGGAGAGGCTGTTGTGAGTTTACTGGAGAAGTTGTAAATATGCGCTAACACTTTTAGCGGTAATCCCTCCACACAAAGCCTGGGAGAGATTAGGAGCCGGTCGCCTGACAGAGAAAGAATCCTCCACCACAATCACATTTTAGCCTCTGCTGAGAGCTGGAGAGGGCATACAACCCACGCCACTGATATCGCCAATCGTGTGAGGACGAGAGCGAAGAAAAGCAACAATCCCAAAACCGCTTAGAAGAAAAAAGGAAGGAAAAAAAGCCATTGCCATCAAACTGTTTGTGTACTGGCTGCCATCTTTCAACGGAGCACAATCGGTCATATTCGCACCCCCCAACTGCATTCTTTTACAGTACTGCCTCGTTTTGATGAGGGAAGCAACTGTGTAGTCCAATTAAAACACTGCTACTGGTAGAGCACTCTGCAGCGTGACCTTTTGACGTCGACCTCATCCCTGAGATTCAATGCTATATGAATAAGCTGCTTGACGCCAGGCCCAGCTGACACATTTGAGGGGACTTGAGCGGGAGCAAGAAGCTGCCGCAGCCCTGGAGCCCTCCGCGTGAATAGACCATAGAAGCAGTTTCATTTGAAAAATCTTCCTCTCTGCACTTGACTGAACCTACAATAAAAGTTGATAATTGAGAAGCAAGAGGGAAGGATCACTATGACTGTGAAAAAGAAGGGGGTGGAATAGAGGCCCTGGCTTATGTTTAATACAGTTTAACTGATATTTAATATTTTGTGCTTTCTCTCTCTTTCTCTCCCTTTGTCCACATTCAAATACTTCAAAAAGAATTCTAATGAAGTGGAAATTAAAAGGAGCGTAGATTGGGGTTGGAAAGAGAGGCTCCTAATCCCGCTATCTCTTAATAATTCAAAGTCTCTTTTATTTTCTGAATAAAAAAGCGGAATTAATCTGGCTCTGTGAAGCTGTCCTCTCTTCTCACTGTTTAAATAAATCCCCGCTCGTACATTAAACGCAAGGAGGCCGGCGCTGGCGTGTAGCCAAGCTCTGTGTCAATTCCCTCCTGCCTCTTTTTCATTCTCTACCAACCCTTTTTTATTCCCTTTCTTTAGCTTTTTGCCAGAGAGAGACCTGGGAGAGGAGCCGCGCCACCGGAGAGTCCCTATCTCAAGAACCTGCTCAGCACACGGCCCTATCGCAGCCGGTTAAGACCACTTAGCAACGGCTGGCGGAAGGCACCCTTTGGAAACTTTGTGGAGATATTAGGACACTGGGAAGCCTTATGATATATTACAAAGGCATTGTAAGAGAAAAAGAGATGGCCAATAATAGCCTGACTGAAAGTGGCTACACCAGCTGCTTGGAAAGGAGAGGAGGAACTTCAGGAAACTCTGCTTGCAATGCGTCATCATTGGCTGGAAATGAACTCTTTGGTTTTTGAGGCAGGTTAATAGGTTAATAGACTCGACAGTCTGGAGTTCATGGTACAAACTCAACTTTTGTTACTTTTGATCTTCAGAAAAGACCTGAACATAAAATAACACAGATGTTGTTGGCTACTAGGAACAACAAAAGTCATACTGAAAGTAGTACTGTGCCATACATATAGAGATATATATGCAGCTTCCTTAGATGTCATATTTAAGTTTACATAAATGAAAATGAGGCTGTGAAGGACCTCAGTCTGATAAGTGGGTTGTGTTGACAAAACATTTTAGAATTTTTGTGAAAATGAACTTAAAAACATAATGGCATTACGTTATAAAATATAGCATGTTATGGTATTATGAGCAAGTGTGTCAATTTATGGCAAAAACTGCCAACTTCTTATACCTAAACCCATATTTAGGTGCTTCATGGGATGGAGGTGAACATTGCACCCAATACATCCCTGTTTCCTTAGCACTAAGATGTTGCATCCTGACTAGGTCAGTATATGCCGAGAAATGGAATCCAGAATATCAGATATTCCTCTGTCTGATCCAGGATCACCAGCAGCATTCCCAGATCTTCCCTTTGTGGTGGAAGATTTACAAAATCACTTCCTTTTCCCTATGTTGCACTCATTGGCTCTGGATTTGCAGTCTTGAGCAACGTTAAGACAGTCTCCTTAGAGGAAGCGGCTTTGGCACAAACAAAAGCAGAGAAATATGTATCCGTTCCTCTGCTGTGACTTATTCAGAAAGAGAAGTCTTAAAAGCTTGTTGTCTGCAAATTCAACTTTACATCTTGCCGAATAAGGAAAGTAGGACAAGGGATCTTCCCAAAATGAACTTTTTAAACAAATCAGAGTAAATATTTAATCAAATCCCATGATGTATCTAGTGCTTCTTTCACCACATTATATCTTGTGGCTCTACGAGATAAATGTTGAAGAAAAATCTACTCATTCATTTCTCTATTTTTTGGAGGAAATAAGCATCTTGATCTGTTGAACCAGACTGAAATGAGATTGACATGGCAGGCAAGAGGTTAGGTCTGTTTAAACCCCACCACTCTCTCTTTTCATCAGCCTGTATTGCTCCTCACAGAAATATCTACTTTATGCCTTATCAAATGAAAAAAAAAATCATACAGAGAGAGGGGGATGTAAGGAGGAATAGACAGAGCCTACAGGGAAAGTACAAAGGTGTGTCTGAAGATCCCCAAAGGCAACATAAAGTCATTTTCCGTGAAGGTGTGCTATTTTTATTTATATCTTTCCCTCGCTCTGTTTCATCATACATACTGTTTGGAGGGCTATCATTATGCCAGACGGAGAGCCGGGGTGAAAACCATTTGCATTACTACCCTGACTGTCTGACTCCAGGCGCTTTGCCATGATACTTTATTCCAAACCATTCAGCCAACCATTATCACTTTGCCCCCACTCTGTTGTACCTCCCTAACACACACACACACACACATAGACAAACACATGCATGCATCCAGCCTTATCGGAAGCATCTCCTGCAACACTAGCACAGAGGTACAGGAGGGACAAGTCTGTGATGAGTGGAGGGAGGTGCAGGGGGGTCCATGGGTCCCATGCGTGTAATTGTCCCAGTGAGCACTCAATACCATCTTAAAGCAAACAGGCAATCTCCAAAGCTGCGTAGACAGGGAGGGAAATACCCTGTGGCTATGGGGACCCTATTAGGAACTCTTTCTCCAAGAGATAAATGGGTAAAGTTCCTTTTATTTATCCTGGCCGGCTGTTTGGGACTGGGGCTATTAAAGCACAGCAATGCTATTTATCCCTCCAAAAAGGATTGGTCCCACACAGGGCTGAGGGCAAGAAAGGAGAGGAGAGGGGCGAGAAGGAACGGCGGCCAGTAGAAATTGGCAAAATTGCGAGGTCAAACTGTTTATCTTTTTTATTCCCATGTCTCTTCTTTTCTCTCACACTCTTCTTGAACCGTCCTCTCCATCGGCGTTCTCCTCCCTCGCTGTCCATTTATCCATTTGTGGACCATCTCTTGACTCTTTTCAGCCTCTTTTCTTTCCGTGGGGGGAACTTTTGAGATGCTGACGTGTGTGATTATGTAGCAATGGGCATAAATACAGCGGAGCTTGTAGAGGAAGAGTTGTCCACTCTGTATTTGTCATTGTTGGATAAAGGTGAGCTGATGGTGAGTTTCACAGGCAGATAAAGCACCCGCAGCTGCGTACGTTAATCTCCCAACGCTCTCCTAACAATAGATCATCCCCGGCCAGCTTCCCCTCGCTTAGCATATCTCCTGCTCTTGTCTTATCCTCTGTGTAAGGGTGCTTCCTAAAGCATGCCATGTCAGCTTATCTGAAGAGCATACTGCTCCCTGAAAAGAGACCCTGTAAGCACTCCTCACCCCAATCATTAAAACAACACACAGGGAAATGTCAGTGCCCAACTCAGCCAGACCTTCTACGCGTTGCTCAGACAGACCAGAACAATTCAAGTGCAATTGCAGGGGACGTAGGAGCCAAAGGTCTCTTGTTAAATGCAGGGCTCTGTCTGTCTCTCCGTTTTAGAAGGGAGTGAGGCCCTGCTTCCAGATAAGGCCAGACAGGAGTTGTGGTTGGAGGGCGATTGGAGTGTTTATACTCTCGTGTGCATACCTGTGGTCTCTGAACGTCCTGATGTAAAGAACAGAGGTTACACGTGCACTGCTGTTTCCCGCCGCAGAGATAACACAGTTACCTTGCGCTAGAGAAACAGTCTCCTGTATTAACGGTCCAACTTTGGCCAGAAGTGTTTGGAATTGAAGAACTGGTTCCGTTTCAAGTCATGGAAATCAAATTTAAGGTGTCACATCTCTCAGGAAGTTGACTTGGAACTGGAATAAAAATGGAATTTCAAAAAATTAAATTAAAACAAATGTATCTATTCCAAAAGGCCTTTAATTTTTCAAAACTCAAAACATTCAGAATTCAACCCTGCATCCTGATTAATACCTGTATCCTGTTTGATATTTTGTGCAATGGATCTTATATTCAGAACTGGACTGACGTAACAAGAAATAGCTCAAACTAATGGTGTGTTTGTCCAAAAACATTGCATTAACATGGACTTGCTCTTGTGGGTCTTATCTTTCACCGTTAAGTTGCAGCGTGAGCAGGAACTCTAGTGTCTGTCTTTGAATCCCTCACCGATGGCAGAGGTGAAGGAGGACTCGGACTAGTTGAGTAGCCATGATGAATGACTGTACTGATCTGATGCCATCTATTTCTGTGCTACCATCCAAGTGGGATTGGCTATATCAAAGAAAGCCTGTTCTTTCTCATCCCCTGTGGAGGAATTCCTTCTGTACTCTGGCATGGTAATGAGCTGGGCCTCCTTCAGGCCTCAAACACCTGATTGAGTCAAGCCCTGGTAGTGCCAAACACACTCAGGGAATTACATACTAGGGGATGTCGTCCAATTGGGCCAGACTCTCCTTCAGTAGGAGGCATTTCCTTGGCTTGCCTACTTTGGCAGGGGATGGCGAAGCCTCTTTTCTTGCACGGTCTCGTGGCAAGAACCCTGGCTGGCCCCACGTTGGCCGACACACAGTAGACAGCGAGTGGATGGTGGCTGGGGGGAGGGAGTGCAGTAGTTGACAACACAGTACTGTGAACTACTGTAGTTCACAAAAGAACACAACATGGAAATGTTTCAGCAAGTCTGCTCAGAGGTTAGTGGTAAACGGCCCAGATTTTGACGTGTTTTTGTAAAGATGCTCTTACCACACAGTATTGTCGCTTTTCCTCCTTGCAGTGCTATGATCCCATTTGCAGATGATGGAGAAAGAGAGACAGAGAAAGCCACAAAGCAAGCTCCAACTTACCTTTGCCAAGCAAGTATTTAATTCCTCAGAAACAAAGACACAACATGGCAGTGATTACCTAAAGCGAGGAATATAGTGATAATTAAAGCCCAATTGAAAACAGAGAGGATCACTGCACTTAATTAAGTACATGTT